>JAOXOE010000720.1:6481290-6516124 GCA_028565055.1 Phoeniculus purpureus
GTGTCCAGGAGCTCCTTGCTCAGCCAGGCAGGCCTCCTAGCATTCTTCCCTGCTTTCCTCTTTGTTGGTATACATTGGTCCTGGACACAGAGGAGGTGATCCTTGAATACTGACCAGCTGTCCTGGGCCCCTCTTCCCTCTAGGGCTCCAGTCCATGATACCTTGTTCAGCAGATCCCTGAAGCAATCAAAGTCTGCACGCCTAAAGTCCAGGGTTGTAAGCTTAGAATACTTCCTCCTGGTTGTCTTGAGGATCTTAAATTCAATTGCTTCATGGCCACTGCAGCCAAGGCTGTCCCTGAGCCTCACATTGCTCACCAGCCTTTCCCTGTTGGTGAAAACAAGGTCCAACATAGGCTGCTCAGACAGTCTGTGGAGTCTCCAACTCTGGACACATTTAAAACCCAACTGGACATGCTCCTGTAGGATCTACTTTAGCAGACCCTGCACTGGCAGGGAATTGAACTAAATGATCTTCAAAGGTCTCTTCCAACCCCTACCATTCTGTGGTTCCATGATCCTATTAAATGAATCACTTTTAAATGTGAGTAGTAGCAGGTAAAGGAAACAACCATATTAAAGGAACTAATGAGAAAATAACCCAGGAGCAGCCTCGTTCTATTGGACTAATCATTTGCTGTAGAAGTAGGTGGTTTTGAATGTCTGAAAAGTAGCAACAATCTGTTAGCCAGAGTGGTGAGTGATTTTGAAGGATTAGTTTCAGGTGCCTGAAGGAAATGATGGTTCAGGATGGTTTTCCTGAAAGTTAAAACAGCAAGACTGTCCTGTACTGACTCCTGCGTAGACTGGCAAGTGTCACTAGCAGTGTCATATAAACTAGGTCTGGAATAAGGAAGGGGAAGGAGAGTTATGGAGTGATCTTATAGGCAGTGCTTTGCTTACATCAAGGTTTACTTTAAAAATAAACTTAGTTTTGATTCTTTGGCTTCACTGCTGTCTGTATTGACTTTCTGGTTCACAGCTGTATGTCCCTGTTATTGTTTCTCCTTCCTAGAAGAGCTGCCAGACTGAGCCCTGAGCGTTACCAATTTTTTTGAGCTGTGTCCAGTAATCGATGCACAGGAAGAGGCTGACATGCAGGATGTGCACACAGCAGTGATTTCCTTAACGTGTTCTGCCGGTTTCACATACAGTGGTTAGTGATCTTTCACTGATGGACCTTTATCCTGCATGATTTTTCTAATCCTGCTTGGAACCAGTTAATACTTCTGGCTTCTGGCCCCTAGAATATCCTCAGACAAGTCCTTCATGCTAGTTGTGTATGGTACAGTGTTTAAACTTTGCAGAGGTGTGTGTTTAGAGCTTCAGGTAGGTCCAGCCTATCTCTAAGAATGGAACTTCTCAACTGGAAGACCTGAGCCCAGTCAAAACAATGAAGCATGTTTTGAATTGCAGCCCCAAGCAGATGATAAGGTGCAACAGTAAGAAAGCCTGACCCACTGGTGGCTGAGAGGGCATACACTGAGTTTTTATGAATCAGGGAAGTTCAATCATCAGACTCAGTCTGAAAACATTCACAGGTATTGTTGGTCTTCACAGAGTGAAGATGCGGAACACAGATGATGCAACTTCTCCACATGGTTTGTGCTTCTCTACTTACCAACAAGTACTAGCATCAGAGAGAATAAATGCTGTGGGTTGCTTGGCTGCTTTTGTAGAAAGATGATTAGGAAGAGACAGACACTTTTAACTGCTTCAACTTTCTTCTCAAATTCCCTCTTGCATATGTCATTTGTCAGTTCCCCAGATTATGTCAGGGATTTAGGAAAATGTCACCTTGTTCCATTCTGTATCAGGCTGGTGTTATGGATGTTTCTGTTTCTTTAGTCTCTGTTCAACCATCAGCCAAGGCAGGGAGAGATCTCTGTTGTAGTTTCAGCTTCCATAAGATTTTATAAGAAAGTGAAAGCAGGGACCAGTGGCATTCAGTTGTGCTATCTGAAGAATCTTGGTCCTTTTCTGATCACCGGAGAGGCTCAGATTTCCATATATAGGTTTTTTATTTCACGTCTCTCTGTTCTTCTTTATGTACCCGTACTGGGTTCGTAACTCTTGCGTTTGAGCACCTATTCATTGCCAAGTGTCAAAGAACAAACCAACGCTGTCCTAAGGAAAAACCTAGCAATTAGGATTTCAGCAGAAGTCTTGAGTAGAGGCTCTCCTCTATGTCAGTGTAGATGCAGCGTGGATCTTACGGAAGCCTTATGAAGAGGGAACTGAGGCTCTTTAGTCTGAAGGAGAGGAGGCTGAGAGGAGACCTCATCACTCTCTGCAACTCTCTGAAAGAGCATTGTAGAGAGGTAGGTGCTGGCCTGTTCTCACAAGGAAACAATGATAGGACTAGAGGGAATGGCCTAAAGCTGCATCAGGGGGAGTTAGGCTGGACATCAGGAAACATTTTTTCTGAGAGAGTTGTGAGGCCTGCCCAGGAAGGTGGTTGAGTCACCATCTCTGGATGTGTTTAAAAGTCGCATAGATGAGGTGCTTAGAGTTCTGTTTTAGGGGTGATACAGATAAAAGTTGGACTTGATGATCTTGTAGGTCTTTTCTGACCAGAGTGATGTTGTCATTCTGTGAAGAGACTACTTGAGTTCCCCAAGCAAAAAGGAATCCAGCTCTGACAGAGGGATCTAAATCCTTTCCAAAGAGGAATTCGTGCCCACTCTTACCATGCTCCTGTTTCGAGCCAAGGCTATGTCCAGCGGGAGCCTGCAGGATAATGGCAAGCCTTAGCTGGCACATACGGAGCAATGCAGAGATACCAGTGTGACCTCTGAACCAGGTATTGCAATGACCAGAATCAATGGGTTCATGTTAAAAGCCCAGCAATGCAGATGTACTCTAAGCCAGAAGTAGTGTTGACACTACTTCTACAACTACTTAATGTTATGTTGACATTAAGCTGCTTTTAGTAATGCTGAGCAGGAAAAGGATGGCCTAGTGCAGGCTCGAATGAGAGCTGCTTTTGTCCCTTGTTCCTTTTAGCTGTGGAGAACCTAACTTTAGCCCAGTGGAGATGATATATATGGCACTGTGTACAGACATGTATACATACGCATTCAGGCTCAAATTTTAAACCATTAAAAAGCCACAAAGTCTCAAATTAGACGAGAGGTCAGGGGAAAGGTCATGAACTCCAGCTAGCCTGCAAACACAAGAGACAGCTGCTTCACCTCTTCCAAAGTCTGTCACCGTGCAGTGGCTCAGCAGGACCTTCAGGGTAACCATAATTACAGGCTTCTGCTGATGGAGTTTCATCTCACACTTACCCTTGGTGTGTAGCATCTAGGGTCAGGCACCCCTGATCTGATAGAGATGTCATGGCTTACTCAAAAGCATACTTTATCATTTAAAGACATTTAAATGATATTTTAGTAACAGCTCCTTCCTGAGTAGGGTGCAATGGGTGCACGGCTGGAGGTGCGTAGCTTGGCCCAGTCTGGACGATGCCAAGGCAATGTTTTCATGGGACAAGAAAAAGAGCTATCTGTAAGTGCTGAATACTCCTCAAAGCCTGGCTCTGATCACTGCCTGATGACTAAAGAATATTTGCTTCATCTTCTCATAGTATCAACCCACAAATATTTGTGCTTTCCTTTCATTGTAACAAAATCTTAGCAAAACAGGACAACTCTTTGTGGGCAAGCAATTTTTTCACAGTTCATGTTTCAGAGGAATGACTCAAAAGCAGACAGTTTATTTTTATCTGGCAAATTTACATGAACTGTAATCTTTTTAATTTTATTTTTCTTGATTCTCCCAAAGTATAGTGCTGTCCTATGTTTTAAAGAAGTATTGTACAGAGATTACAGAACATCTCATTCTAAAGATCTTTCTGAGAGCAAATATTTCCAACACCAAAGCAGATGTGTGGAAGCTGAAGCCCATAGAAGTTAAATGAATTTCCGAACTTTCAAGTGAGTCCACCAAAAAGTAAGTCTAGAACAAAATACTGGGCAGGCCCAGCCTTGTGCCAGGGGCTGCAATTATTCCTTCTCCAGCCAATTGATTTAAGTGTCTTAGAAGATGCTGAGTTGGAGGGATGATAGCAGCACCAGAGCAGCCAAAGTACAGGCTAGATAAGAGCATATTTGAGAGAAATGTTGGTAATCTTGATCAGGCTTGAGAACAGAGGAGATTTGAGAAGAATTCTTCATTTTGAGTCCCACATTAAATATCTGCATTTGTGGTCAACATGTACGTCGTAAATGATGTTAGCTTTTTTCTTTTGGAGACTTAGGGAACTGTTTTAACCTGGCCCTGGTAAGATTAACATGGTACCCTTTCAATTACCTTCAACAAAACAACTCAGTTTTCTATAGCCTATTTTTAGGCTTCCAGCTGTGCCTAAGAATTGAAAAGTTATTAAAGAAAGCCAAGATCTGAGCAAATGTGCCTGTTATAAATTGTAATATAAAGCACTTATAAATGTAGAGTTTATCATCCCACAGTTATTTCTTCATGTAAATGTTTCATGCTCATATCTTGGAGATTGGGATGTGTTTGGGTGAGGAACATGATTATAAAAACTATTTCTTTCTATGCCAGATTGTGATTATTCCAGATTGTAAAAATAAAAGTATAACACATCTGTGAAATACCTGACAAACTTCTTTGACAAGCCAGATGTTTGACCATCTAGTATTTATTGTAGGGATACATACACAAATGAAAAAAAGACATGTGGACTTATTCTGTGATGCTGCTATTGCTGTAATACTAATGTGCTTTGCTTTTCGTTATCTCCTGCAGCACGGGCAGTGTGAGCATCTGAGTCTGGTTCCTATTATGTTTTGCTTGGAATGTGTTGAACTGTGTTGAGCATCGTCCATGGATATATGGACAATACATGTGTGAGAGCTTCCTTAATGTGTGGCATGGGGACAGGCTGTAGGTATATGCTGTAATTAACTGTGCAGCTCTTTGGGAACAGCTGTTTCCTATTGTTGTTGCTTAATGTTATGCAGCACAACAAAGCCTTAAGGCAGCACTCGATAGTATTTATAGAAACCCATTAGCTGCCTGTGAATAAACCTGCAAAAGAAAAGGAAAATTCTAATTGTAATGAACGTGAGTTGTTGTTAGAGCTGGAGAACTCCAGCCAGGTCTATCACTCAGTGCTGGTAAAGGCTTCTATCCCCCATTGAGCAGGTCCAAACCCTTCCTCTGAATCAGCAACCAAAAATCCAAATGAGCAAACTCCTTTCCAAAGCAACGCTTTGCTCTTCCCAGCGCACTGCATTTTTAAGAGAAAATAAAAAAACTTCCCTTGCAATCAAGACTTGGTGCCAGGATGTACATAGGAAATACTATTTCCTGCCTGTGCTGGCAAGTTTAGTTATTAAACCACTTCCTCCAAGAGCCAAACTTCTTTGAAGAAGAAATAAAGTTCAAAGCCTTTTTAAGAGACCATTTGTTCTTCTTATGTGCCTAACCTGGATATTCTACTGAGAGCCATAGAAATAAAAAAACTTAATCTCTTGAAGATGGTCTGGCTGTTCTAGGTCACCAGGTTGGGAACAGCAGGAACAGGTTACAGCAAATGCACTCTTTGGAAGCTGCTTTCTGAAGTTGAGAGGTTTTGTTGTGTTGTTGCTAGAGGTGAGAACCACTGAACAGCCTCGAGACCATCGACCAGCTTCTTGCAGGACAGGCAGTTGCTCTGGTCTGCTTGCAGAGACAAGGAAGCTTTAGCTGCCATGTGTTTTCATTTGGATATTGAGCAGCTCTAGTCAAAACAAATGGAGCAGATGTAAGGGAGATAACTGAAAGCATTTTCTTCTTTTTTATCAAAGTCATCTCACTCTTACTGGCATTTCAGGTTTAGGTTTTAAATGGCAATATTGACAGTGTAATGATGATGGTTGCCTATCCTGTTGTGGAGTAAAAATGATTCTTAGTTAATGGTGGCCAGTCAAAACCAAGAAGCAGAATTGGGACAATAGCCATCAAATGATTTACAGGACCGAAATTACTCAGAAGCTGAAGCATTTCCAGGAATCATTTGGTGTTACTGCTTGTGATCCAGCTTTGCCTAAACAGTATAGAGACAATTAGTTGGGCAAAACTTTTAATAAGGAATTCCCTAGTCTAAATCTGATAAAAACAGTAGGAGAGGTTTGCAAAGTGTTGAACGGTTTTTCCAACTTTGGAATGTGTTTGCAGTAAATTACGTTTGTGAGGAACGGCAGAAGTGAAATGTTTATATTGTGCTCCTTCATCATTTTTGTGTTCCTCTGCAAGGATGGGGTCGTGTTTCATCTGATCTGTGCTGCCAACACGAATAAGAGAGGTTTGTATGATGTCAGATCTGAAACCATGAAACCTGTAGACAGATTCTGAGCAGTGATGCCTCTGGCAACTGGTTTCAAGGCAGATCTTATGTAGAGTGCCTGAGGTTTTAATAAGCGCATAGACGTCTGAACGGCACATAAAGAGCATGGGAGGTGACAGGCTGACCCAGTCACTTTCTTTAATTGGGATCAAGTTACCTTTTCCGTCTGGGCAGATGGCCATGCTGGAGATTTAGGAAGTAAACAATACACTGCCATTATCTCCGCACACTGGGTCCTCAGCAGCTAGTGAACTGGGACCTCAAAAGTATGTTCCTGGTGACAGGGGACAATCATGGCTGAGAGGACACCAGAATGCATAAGTCATGCTTCAAAAAGAGCAAATATAAATCACTGAGAGATCTTTGCAGCATGCATTTATCAAAGGCTGCTCATTGTGTGTGAGTTCTACACACACCCAGTAAAACATTATATTGATGGTGTTTGAATCACAGAATCACAGACCATTAGGGGTAGGAAGGGACCTCGAAAGATCATCTAGTCCAATCCCTCTGACACAGCAGGATCACCTAGACCAAGCTGCACAGGAATATAGCTACATCTTCAAGTAACCCTGTCAAGTACTTAAGCAAGTGATTGAGAAGTGTAGAGGGTTCTGTGGAATTACCAACTTAATTGCAAGGACATCGGCTTCTCTTTAGGATCACTTTTTTATAAAAGATGACATAGCAGAAGGTGTTTTGTCCTGGCTGTTTGCTATATAAAAAGCCAAGTTAAAACCAAAGTGACTGAGTTTGTATAAGGTAAAAGTGTGAATCCTCACTTTTGCTTACTGCCAGACAAACTAAGGTAGACATTTCAATCAGTGCAATGACCGTCCTGCTGAAAGGGTGGCAGATGCTGAAGTAGTTTACCAAAGATTTTAAGACATTTGCTGTACTACAAACAGAGCTTAAACCCTCAGCGTCACAGTGAGCACACAATGGTGAGAAAGGGAAAGGACTGTGGAGAAAACTCATGGACAGTTACTTGAAATCCTGGTTTTGTTTGTAGAAAAAAAATACACTGATATTTGAATCTATTTTTTATTAACCATGTCCCCGAGTGAACCTGGACATGTAAAAATCATACAATCGTAGAATGGCCAGGATTGGAAGAGACCTTAAAGATCATCTAGTTCCAAGCCCCCTGCACAGGCAGGGACACCTTCACTAGAGCAGGTTGCTCAGGGCCCCAGCCAACCTGGCTTTCAACGCTTCCAGGGATGGGGCAGCCACAACTTCCTTGGGCAACCTGTTCCAGCATCTCAGCACCTTCACAGGAAAGAATTTGTTCCTCATGCCCAACCTCAGTCTCCCCTCTTCAAGTCTGTAACCCTTTCCCCTTGACCTCTTGCTATAACCTGTGTCAAAAGCCCTACCTCAGCCTTCTTGTAGGACCCACAGTGCAGAAAAGGCTGACAAGATGTGATTTCTTCAACTCTCTTCTTGCAATGTTTTGACAAAATATTCCCATAATTGAATTGGACTGATATGAATGGAAAATTTGGTTTGATTTTGCGAACACTGAGGGGTTTATGTTTTGATAAATATGTGTTGTTTCCCTGCAAAATGAAATTCCAGATCCTTACAAAAATATTTCAGGAAGTGCCATTTTCTGGACAAACTTCCATAACATTTCCAATCAGGTTTTTGTTAAAGATCCATCTTTGGGAAGTGTTTTGGTCATTTTTGAGGGTTTTGTGTAAGTGTAAGGCTTACAAGCATTCTTAAAACCTCTGGTGTCAAGCATTTAAGGAGTAGGGATTTAAAATAAAGGTCTTCAGTGTTGTGGGATTTGAAATAATTCTTTTCAGCTGCTTTAGCTGACTGGAAAAGTCCATTCCTGCCCTCTGCACTGGGAATTGGAATCTTCCCAGCTCAGTGAGTACTGGCTGGTGATGGTCTGAACAGCAGTCTAGTCCAGCTGCAATCAGAGTTTCTGGAGGGACAACAAAACTGGTGAAGGGCCTGGAGAACAAATCTTACAGAGATTGAAAGAGTTGGGCTCTTTAGTTTGAAGAAGAGGAGGCTGAGAGGAGACCTCATCACTCTCTTACAACTGCCTGAAAGGACATTGTAGATAGGTTGGTGCTGGTATCTTCTCACAGGTGATTTGTGCTAGAATGGGAATGGGTTCAAGCTACAACAAGGGAGGGTTAGACTGGACATTAGGGAAATTTTTTTCACAGGGTCGGGCACTGGAACAGGCTGCCCAGGGAGGGGGTTGGGTTGCCATCCCTGGAGGTGTATAAAGATCGCTTAGATGTGATATTGAGTGATCTAGTTTAAGCATAAACTTTGTGGAGCAGGGCTGGTGATCCCAAGGTCTTTTCCAACCAGAATGATTCCATGATTTCTGCTGCATTAACCTTTTCCTAAACAACATCCCAGACCTCCACATCAGATGCAACCGGCATTTTCCCCAGAAACTCCTCTTTGAAATGATAGGTCAACCTAAATGCATGAGGTTAATACGGTGCCTGAGCATTTTTTAGCTAGCACTCCTTTATTCGCAGGCATTCTTTATTCTCACATGGTCGTATCTCCTCATGTTACCCAAGTTAACCCAATCTGTGTTAAAACTTGTGAGATCCAGACTACATTAAATTCCACTAATGTATTTTAGAAGTTCAGTTAGAGCACACTTACATTGCGTTTCTATTTAATATCATTTGTTGCTGCAGAACCTGAAGGCTCTGCCTGGGAATGGGAGCCCATTGTGCAAATTGTGATGAACACACACAGAAAAAGCCCCCCTCTGCCCTAGCCAGACTACAGCTCTGCACATCACAGCATCTGACCACAGGCCTAAGCCTCTGCCTCTCAGTGCTACGTTCCACTAAAAGAAATTTATAAAAAGAAATTCTCAACCATCTCAGTCCTGATTCAAAACGAGAAGGTTGTCTCTGCCTTTCTGGACTGTATTTTTTGAAGAGGAGTCTTGTTCTTAGGCCACAGAAAGGAGTTCCTGTGAAAGGTGGCTTCTTTTATCACTGATCTTTGAATGTTTTTGTATAGCTTGAACAAAGACGTTTAATGTTTAACTCCATCTGCTGCTTGCAGAAGAAACACTTTGACAGTTGGTCCAGTTGTCATCTTCCTGCAATCAGTGGAATGAGTCAAAGTGAGTACGACAAGCCCACTGGTTTTAGTGGAAGACAGAAGGAAAAGTTGCTGGATTTATAGATTTGACTGGTGATTCCAGTGCCATTAAATGAATTAAACCAGGCTGTGTTTTCAGGTATCATTAACTGCTGTAATTGAATTAGTCTGTAATTCTCTTTCCTGGACTACGGCCTTACTGCCCTAGCACAGAAAAAAAACCTGATTACAGACTCTCTGTGAAATCCAGATTTATACAGTCATAGCTGCCACCAGAACATGCCAGTCAGTTATATTGGGAGCTCATAGAATGAAATTTGTCGGGAAACAAATTACTTATGATTCTTTTTCCAAATTACTGGTGATAGGATGAGAGGAAATGGCCTCAAGATGCATCAGGGGAGCTTTAAGTTGGGTCTTAGGAAGAAGTTCTTTCCTGACAGAGTGGTTGGGCACTGGAACAGGCTGTCCAAGAAGGTGGTGGAGTCCTCATCCCTGGAGGTGTTTAAAAACTGACTAACTAGAGCAACTGAGGCCATGATGTTGCGGTTAGGGAGCTGTTGGGATGAGGGTGGGGCTTTGTGATCCTGGAGGTCTTTTCCAACCAGAATTATTATTTTTCTCCCTAACTCAAAGTTTGGGGGAGAGTTTTGTCTGTTTGCATCATCAGATCTGTCTGACCAATGTCAGGAAGACAAAATCTAACATTAAATCTGGTACAGAACGTCTTGTCTATCAGCCACTGATTCCTAGTTCCCCTGCCCAGTGTACTAGACATGTTGTGAGTGCTGTGCCACGCTGTATAAAGCCGGGGAATAAGGAGAAGACAACAAGAGCTAGGATATAAAATTACACAAGTGAAAAGATGTCAATGGAAACCAACAGTCTATGGATCCTTTATTTCTTTTTCAGAGCTGAAAAGAGAGCTAGTTGGCATCAGGGAGGAAAAAAAGTGCCCAAAGTTTTAAGCAGAGGTGTTGCTGAAATAGTACATCTCTTCTTTCGGCAATCATTGATCTAGTTTCCACATGTAAGCTATAGAGTATATTAGCTGTATATATTAGCTAAGAGAGTATGAGTTCTCGAAGGAACCGATGGTTATTCCCAGCCTGGACAGCACTTTTTAAGCATTAAGAAATCTATACAGCTGTTCAAGTGAATTACCTGAGGTTTGCTACTGCAATTTTAAAGCACAGTGTAGACTTCAACATTTTCTACCACTAGAAACCCCCCAAAACTTAGAAGTTATTTTTCTTAGGCCCCCCTCATTTTCCATGCACTTTAAAAATGACAGTTGTCTTCCCTATGAAGATTAGAAGATCCATGTTGGGTATGTCACAGGCTTTGATGGTAGTATTGCCCCAGGCATTTGTCATCCAACCTACAGGGATAACAATGTGTAACTGTGGTGCTTTTCTCAGAACACAGTGAATATACAGATATTATTAAATTTTACAATTACCACAGGGAATGAATCAAAGCCTCCAATAAGCAAATGAACTATATATTATTGCCCTGCCTGGATAATTTTTGTTCAGCACTATCTGATCACAGTCCCGTTAACACTTCGTTGTTTCTCTGTGTGCAGTTTTATCTAATTTCTCTTTATTTCAGTCACTTGTGGAGGAGATAAATGGATTACTTCAGACTAATTGCTACTTATTTAAAAAATCATCAAGCTTCTGTAAGAGTTTCAAACCAGTGTTTGAAGCTAACTTATATTATCTGTGATATTTGTCTTGAAGCATTTAACCGTCGAGGAATCTGTTAATAAGTCATTTTTCTAAGGCTGCTTTCAATTTGCCTTTAGCTGGTCTGCCGAAATTCTTATCGTATTTAAGTAGATTTTTATAATAGTTCAGCAGATAATGAGATATTTACTTCTCTTTTTTTTAATCTGTAAGGTTTGGAAATATCACGGAAAGACCTTGCATCTCTGTGGGTTTCAATTGGAAGTGCCTGACAGAGAACTAGAATAAAAATAAATATTGCATTCTCTGGATTTCTCCATCCTTTTATGACAGAGGAAGCAGCTGCATTATTTATCTAATTGGAGGAATGTTATGAGTATGCTTAATTAAATGCACGAGTACTTTGTAATGCCGGAAAGGTAAACAAAGGACAAATGGCAAAATGAGCCCAAGTTGTCTAAGGTGGTTTAATTCACAAGCCTTGCACCCTTTTGTAATAGTTATTGCAGGATGTGTCTGTACATCACAATCACTGGACTAAATCAATATTCATCAGCATATCAACTTCTCAGCTCCCTCCGTACTCTCTTCTGTTCCCACTGCCACTGGATAGTGAGTTGACAGAGTACAATTCTCACATACCCATTTGCACTCATTTTCATTGGGATTCATCTCTTTGTCCCTTGGTGCAAGAGCAAAATCCAGCTTCCTATTCACAGAATCACAGAATTATTGAGGCTGGAAAAGCCCTCTGAGCTCATCCGGCCCAGCCCATGACCTAACACTGCCACATCAGCTAGACCAAGGCACTAAGTGCCACATCCAGTCTGTCTTTAAACACCTCCAGGGGTGGCTGATATGTAAAATGTTTGAGTTTGTTATGTTTTGAAACAAACTTTCACCCCCAAGCATTGAGGCATGCTCGAGTAGGAAAAGAGGTTGGCAAGGGCCACCTGAAATTCAGCTTTGGCAATGCATAGTTGAGCTTTCTCACTCATTCTATTTTGTACTTCCTGGAATAGATGCAGAATGGTAGCTCAGCTCATGGTAGATGAGCACAGTCCTGGTTGTGTTGGTATCTGAGGGAAAAACAAGAGATGGCAGTTAAAATATTTACAAGACTTAGGCTCTCTGAGGGAATAGTTGAAGTTTCACAGTTAATATATAATTTTCCAGAGATGTAAGGCTTTACTTGTTGGGTGAATTTTTCCACGTAAGTGGACAGAACATGAAAATCATGCAGAATCTGGAGTGCGGATTCTGATGAAAAACATGTTTCTTGTGAAAAAGTCCTTATCTTTACAACCAGCTACCTCAAAAGACTCAGTGAAAGCCATAAGACATAATTAGATCATGGGATTTGATTCCTGCCAAATTCATAATTTAAGTCAATGCTTAAGTCACATATCTAACGGCAACAACATAAAGGAACTGCCATTAGTGCACGGAACTAATGCTTTCATGTGCTAATACACTGATCACTCCAATTCTCTGTTAAAATCAGGGCTCAAGAAATCCTAACATGATCCTCAGTCTCTTTTGACTTATTTCAGACATGGCTTTTTCATTTCAGTTTCTTAAAGAATGAAAACAAACATTCCACTAATACATACTTTTAAGTCCATCACATGTCTGGCGTGAAAGTAAAGTTTAGAAAAAGTGTGTTTTGCCTACAGTTTAGCAACTCTTTGTTCAGGACTTCAATAGGTGAAGCTTCCCAGCATCTCTATTCTTCACAAGCACTCCCCATCCTTCACAAATATAACAAAATAAACATGAAGGAATATCATCAAGAAGAAGATATGCTGCTTGTGTAAGTAATTATGTCCCTTGTTAGTTCACTAGAAAGTGATTTTTTTTCCCCCCTTCTCTTTACATTTCTTAGTGTAGCCCTGGAAGGTATTTTTACTTAATTTTGTTTAGAAATTTTAAAAGCAAGAGAAAGTGAGGGATGATTACAGACTTTATTTAAGGGTTTGATTTTGGTTTCTCTCTGTTCTTATATCAAAGATAAAATGGAAGTGGTGGTGTCATGTTCAGGTAATGAGATTTTATATTAAAAAGAATAAATTAAGCTCATAAAGCCAATGGCAGGAGGGACATGAGGAACCATTTCTGGCTCACAAAAAGGACTTTATACATTAATGCAGCGAGCATCAAGAGTTATTAGGAATTGAAATTCAAAGCTCAAAGGATGTCAAGTGCTTCAAAAGCAAAGGCTTATTTTGTATTGTTTATATTTAGAAGTGATATGGAGCTCCCTTGAAATATTTTACCCGTGATGTCAAAAATCAAAAGCATTATGGGGAAAAAAGAAAGGGACCTGGGACATTCCCTTGCAATCAAGGGTTCTGTCCCTGACACGCCCGTGACACACCAGAAGGCTCCTCTGAGGTGCAGGTTTGTACACAGCACTGCTTACCCAGAAAAAGACAAACACCTTCTCTGCTTAGCTGCACGTAGTTGCAAATGCACAGCGCACAGAGAGGGGTTACTGTAATATTCCCTACTTTTTCTTTTTCTGTTTTAAGGAAACCCAAACCCTGGAATATGTGTTTGTGGTCATTCTTCAAATAGAAAGTGTTTTGAAAAAAGCTGGGTGACATTTCTCTTTAATGGCTGATTTTTTTTTAATGTCAGCTACATTTTTAAAGCACGAGGCCTGGTTGTAACTAGCCTCGGCACTGCTACTGTACATCAGACTGTACTATTTGATCATTAATTTATCACAGTTCTAGCAGTTTGTTTGACAGGTGATAGTGCTTTCATCTAATGGCTACACAGCGAGTGTGTGGTGCACTAAAGAGTGGATGCCACTGACTAGAGGTAGAAATCAGCAGACAACAGCCACTTTGCAGAGCTTTATCGATTTACTAGAATCATTTAAAGATATGAAACATCCGGAATAATGAATTCCAGTTCAGCTCACTTGGGTTTTTCTTATGGTTATTTAGTTTGGTTCTTAGTGGCGGTGGTGTTACTACTATATGTAGTGTTAAATGTGCTGCGGAAATTGAGGTACAACTCTGACTGTTTGTACTAGAAATACAGTGGGCAGTGCAGCTTAGGAAATTGTGTGAAATGCATTTGAATATCATGAACTTTTGGCCGCTACACTAAGCTTTTTTTAAAACTATCTGGAGCAAGCATGGTCTGAGTTAGGTATAAAAATATGAGTATTGCATTGTCCAAAACACAGCATCTTCTGCAGGCACTGCCCTCTGCACTCTGTACTTTTATCAAATTATTTACACAAATCACTTTGAATCCATTTCTCTTCATTCCAGACTTTGCTCATGCCAACACGCTTGTAAAGCAGGGTATCTGCATTGCGTGCTCTTGAAGTGCTGGTACAGACTGGTGCACCCCAGGACTCCCCAGTCCTGAAGCACTTGGCTACAGCATGCCTTGGCTGAAACCAGATCTAGAGGTGGAAAGGGTACTTTGAATTTTAAACTCAGAGCTGACAGACTCCTGCCCCTAGTGTTGGACAAGTCATCTCAGGCCAAGGCTCAGATGACTCACGGAAGTTAATTAGTTTCCTGAGGGGCTGATTGCTCTTATTTCCCACTGAAGTCAATAGGGAAACTCCCGCATGTGATAGTGCAAGCTGGAAAGTAGCCATGCAGTGTTGTGGGATATCCAGAAGAAGCAGGGTTGCTTTTTGTAGTGGAGACAGTGGGAGTTGCTTACAAACATGAAGGAAACCAAAACTATGCCAAGAGACATTTTATTTTCCTTAGCTGTTGTTACAAAAATCAGAAGTAAGTAGTAAATACAAACCTTTGTCAAACATCCTCAGTCTTCATTTCAACCACAGCTGGCTGCATGGCCATGTGCTGCCATTTCCTCTTTTAGTTCCAGTCACCCCCATATTGATATCTACAGCACTGCTGAGTGCCTTGTTCTGCATCAAATGAGTGTTATTAATCTCAGGTTATTACTATCTCTAAGTTTGTAGTAGCTCATAGGTGCTGATGGGTTTGCAGACAACTTGCTCAGGAAGGACTGCTTTCCTTGGTTTCCCCTGTCAGCATGTCAGCACCACTGCACTGAGCAAGGGTAGTGGTATTTTGCTCAGGAAGAACTGGTGGGGTTGCCAGCTCCATGTTAGATGGACCACAGGCAGAATGGTATCAGAGGCTGACTCGCCATAGTGCCTGACACCTAGAGCTTTCCTTTGCTGAAGATACGACAACTTACTCTGGTTAAAAGTCAGCAAGAGATGGAGACAACTCTCTGTTGTGGAGACAACTCTGTGGGCATTAGTAATGCTGGTATAGGGTTGAATGTTAACTCTTTTTGCTGTAGGCTTTTAAGTTCCCAAGCTGTCAGTCTGTCACATTCCCACAAATTAAGTCTGTTTAGTTAGTTTGGAAGGAAATTCTCCAGTTACTTCTAAGTAAACCCTGGTTAAATGTAATGGGTTAAATTTAAATTGTATGTGATATCATCTGCTCTGGTGAGGGGTAAAAGTGGGACTGCTTCAGCGATAGATTAAAACAAGAAAAAGAAAAGCAAAGCAAATAGAGCAGTGCTTTCATCTTGCCTTCTCTCCTTTAACCATAGAGTGCCAGTTACCAGTAGCTCAAAGACCTGAAATCATGATCTGCCTTTCTACTTGCCTTCCTGCCTACAGAACCACAAGCTAAAAATACCCTGGATGAGCAATTCCCTTCATCTTCTTGCTTCAACGTGCCGGTTCTCAGCTCAGCTCTTCCTCCTTCCACCATTTGAGTGCCAGTTTGAGGAGCTCTCTTTAAGTGTTTGGCTAGCATGTTTCTGAGAGTTATTAATAGCTCCTTGCCTGAGTTAGGAGCCGGCATCCCTGGCAGAAAGGGCTATTGCTATGTGATGGAGCTATATCTTACCTTATCTTCTACAAGCACTGCCTGTGGTTCTGCAAGGTCTTTCCTGGAAGATTGTCCTCATGCAATTTCAGTGTTAGCTCCACATGCATTTCCACAGTGATGGAAGTGCCATGTGAATTTTTCCATTCTTAGCCACATCGGCAGGTTGGGCTCAGGAGAGCAGATTCACCTCTCCATTGCTTCTGAAAACCAAGAGGTCTTCCCAGTGATAGATCCACAGAGATACATTTAGACCACAGGGATCAAAGTCTGCCCTTCCCTCAAATTTTAAGCACTGCTTCAACCAATATACAAACTACATTTTTGTGTTCTTTTTCCCTGCTCCTAGTTCCCACAGTTGAATTTGTGGTTAGAGCTGTGGTTAATACTCTCCATCTCTCCATCACAAAGATCCTGGTCCTCTGTCCCCAGGGCTGCCTGTTTCCACTCTGGCCACTCATGGTTTGGCAGGCAGAGGGGATGACTGCAAATGCACAGCAGTGGGCAAGCTTGGCTTGGGTCAGCTTGTTTGTTTGTCACTGCTGTTTTTGCTGCCCTCGCTCATCAGTGGTTACATTTCTGGAAAACTGTAAACACTGACAACAAGTAGGATTCGGACTTGCTGAGGGAAGGAATGCAAAACAGAGAGTAACAAATGCCTGGTGGGGCTCGGCTCGATGTGCTGCAGTGGAGACTGAGATGAAGAAGTATGCTCAAAATCTCTTTGTCTCACATTTGGAGAAGCAGCAGTGCTCCTCACCATCTGTCTCTCTATGAACCTCTGCCTCATCCCCATGCAATAAGAAGATTCATCTAAGTACCAGCTGTGACCCTACAGGGAAGCCTGGGAAATTCTACATTTTTACCTATCACTGGGAGGGTCAAATTTGTCCCTGATCAGCCCAGTCGCTTGTGTGTAATTATTTCTTGCTGTTGCTCCACTGCCACCTCTTTCCCCAGCAGTTCGGCAGCATTCATATAAAGACGAAGGCCTCTGTGGTAGCCCAGAAGAGGCTGGCAACTGCTAAACATGAATTTCAGTGGGCTCTTTTTTTTCAGCTGCAGGCAACTAACTCTGTGTGTGTAATAGCCCATATGGGCATGGTGGAGGTGCTTGTGCAACTGTAATGCGGATGAACTTACAGTGGGCTTTTCCACAGAGCAGGATTCTGTCCTGTTTCACATCTTCATGGCAAAGCAGACTGGTAGAGTTTGAGGACAACTCTGAGGAGAAGGACTTGGGAATGGTGGTGGACCAGCAGTTTAACAGGAGCCATCAATGTGCTCTTGCAGCCCAGAAAGTCAACCATGTCCTGGGCTGCATCAAAAGAAGCAGTGATGGTCAAGGGAGGTGATTCTCCCCCTCTACTCTGCACTGCTTCTCAGCTTCCCCAGCTCAAGTGCTGTGTCCAGTTCTGGAGTACCCAACATCAGGAGGACATAGAGCTCCTGGAATGGGTCCAGAGCAGAGCTCAGAGGGCTCAAGCACCTGCCCTGTGGCTGAGCAAGTTGGAGTTATTCAGCCTGGAGAAGAGGAGGCTCCCAGGTGACCTTCTAGCAGCTTTCCAGTCTCTGAAAGGGGCTACAAGAAAGCTGGAGGAGGGCTTTCTACATGGGTGCGTAGCAAGAGAACAAGGGGAAAGGGTTATAGACTGGAAAAGGGGAGATGGAGGTTGGCCATAAGGAACAAATTCTTTCCTGTGAAGGTGCTGAGATGCTGGAACAGGTTGCCCAAGGAAGTTGTGGCTGCCCCATCCCTGGAAGCGTTGAAAGCCAGGTTGGCTGGGGCCCTGAGCAACCTGCTCTAGTGAAGGTGTCCCTGCCTGTGCAGGGGGGTTTGGAATTGGATGATCTTTCAGGTTCCTTCTAACCCTGGCCATTCTATGATTCTATGAATGGTTAAGTTTGTGGTGATGCCTGTGTGAATGACTCCTTGTGAATTAATTCTGGAAAAGTAGAGAGAAAAAGTTTAAAAGCAAGAAAATGTTTGTTCTTTGGCTAATGAAAATCTAAAGGAAGACATTTAAGAAAGACGAAGCTAAACTATCAATTCAAACCTAGGTTAAGCGCTTGGTCTTCAAACCTAGTCTTAGTACAATGAAAATAACTTTCAAATTAAAATAGTTTAATTTTTAGTAGAAAAAGAAGTACTTTTACTTTTTCATTAAAAATCTGAACATGTTGCCCAGGTAGCTTTTTGCACTGGATCTAAATCTGCATTTTTACTGTTGAAACAGTGTAAGATAAAGTTTCCATATTGTAATTGGAGGGCAAATAAAATTCCTTTTGGAATTAAATAAAAGCTAAATTTTCTAAAAATAAAAGAATTAGACCAACTGCTCTTGAAATTTCCCTCCTGAGCACCTGTATTTCTCAGGCTACTCATTGTTGCTGTACACAACCAGTTTTTCTAAACTTTGTGCTCATTGGTGTGGTGGTGAGATATCTCAACTGTGATTCACCCTTAAAATTCAAGAAATGGCAACAAAAATTGGCTGTCTCCCCCATCGTTTGCAATCATCATGCGACGAGGACTTCACTTTTCACTGGACTGTGTATGTTACTGAGACACTTTGAAACTGCACCCAATAGCACCAAGAGCAGCAGATGGATCTGTCAGCTGTTTTTGCTGAAAATGGTGGATATCTTCCCTGGAAAATTCATAAGTTGCCTGAGGCAAAATTTCACAGTGGAAACAGTGAGATTTCTCTCTGCATAACATTCCTAATACTCAGGAAAGTCTAGGTTCCCCCTGCCCATCAGATGAAAATGCCCATGAAGTAGAAGATGACAAATAGGCACAGCTGCGCTCCGAGAAGTGCATTTTCACAAGTCCTCAGCGTAGCCTGACTGCAGCCTGTCAAAGCCACAGCAAGCAGCAAATGAACAGTGTCCTTAGGACTTATTGCTTCTTTTCACATGTAAGAGGAGGCTGATGAAAGGTCTGATGATGACCTTGTGCATCTCTTCTCCCACAGGGTCTTAGTGGAGAAGCGAGCAGTCGTTCTCATGTGGCCCCTTCAAGGACTGTATGGGAGTGCTCCAGTCAGGAACTGGAGGTATCCCGAGTTGAATATCATGCCATGCTGCCTTTAACAGCTCATATCCACACCTAAGGGGACAGCTAATCAGACCCATAGAGAAAAGGGAAATCTGCCATGTGTGTGGGTGTGTGTAGGTCTCCAGGTAGGGCCTCAGAGAAAGGGACCACTCTTCTCCCTGCAGAAATGATCATTAAAACAACACAGCTTGGCACTTTTCCCATCCGTAAATACTTTGGAGAGTTCAAATTTGCTTTCTGCAAATATTTGTGAGCCTGATTCAGGGTCCTTTTTGTGTTGGGCTTTGTTTTGTCTGAGTAAGAGCTGTTCATGTTGGCGTTCACCAGGAAAAAAAGAGTTCTGAATTTGTTCCTCTGTTT
The DNA here is from genome assembly GCA_028565055.1 of Phoeniculus purpureus. Classification (NCBI taxonomy): domain Eukaryota; kingdom Metazoa; phylum Chordata; class Aves; order Bucerotiformes; family Phoeniculidae; genus Phoeniculus; species Phoeniculus purpureus. The sequence continues at coordinate 6,500,709 of JAOXOE010000720.1, forward strand.
TACTGTTTGCTTATAGATACTGTGCAAATCTGGTCTCTAGCTTTCTCCTGCAAATACAGACTGCAGGCAGAGCGCAGCCTGAATTCAACAGAAGGTTATCTGTGCTTTCAAGGTAGTTTGTTGTTAAGGCAGGGTAGGTCATTCAAACTCAATAGCTGTTTTAGAGTATCTATGCTCTGAAATATGCATATCTTTTGTTCAAAAGGGTGTTAAGTGGGCAGATGCAATTCAGAGTGGCTCAGGCAGAGCCTACTGCAATGAGAGAACCTTAGCTGCACCAGGGGAGGTTCAGATTGGATCTGAGGAAAGAGTGAGGAGCCCTTGGAACAGGCTGCCCAGGGAAGAGGGGTGAAGGCACCGTCCTTGGGGGTGTTCAACAAATGGGAAGACAGGATGTTTCAGGAGACGAGTTAGTGGTTCATTGTTGTAGGGCGGACTTGCATGATCTTGAGAGGCTTCTCCAACCTTAATAATTCTATGATTCTATATGATTACAGTACCTTTTTAAGGTCTGTTCTTGTTACTACAGATATTTCTAATGCATTGAACTCCACAGCAAAAAAAAACAAAAAAGCAATGTTTAAAACTTTCTTCACTGTCATTAAATGAAATATTTACGGCAAAAAGGAAATCAGAGGTGTTTCTGAGAGTGTTTGGAGTTGGATGGCAAATTTGCATCAAAGCCACGGAGGGCTCCAGTTACTTGTGTGGGTCTTGCACAGTTTTGATAATCCATTTTTTGGTGGATTGAGAAATTACTGAGTTCACTTATCCCTACTGTAGGCATAAAAGGAGACAGTACCATGGGTGCAGTTACACCAAGGAGGATTCCCACACAGTTTCCAAGGTTCAGCTTCAGTTTTTGTCAAATCTTACCCTTGGAAGACTGAAATACTCAGTGGCTTTGTAATATGAAGCATTTTTATGTTTGAGTTTAGCTTTTTCTATCTATTGAGCAAAACTTATTTCAGATGAAATCCTAGACCTAATGTGGCAGATTTAAGATAAGCTTTAATCTTCAGCTGTGACTTAAGCTCAGTCATATCTTCAGATAAGACTTAAGACTTCAGCTTTGCGCAGATACAGAGTTTGGGTCAAGTTTCGAATTCAACATTATATGGTAAAGGGTTGTGTGAGATTAGGCTTAATGGGGCAGCTATTGAACAAGTTCTTGCATGTGTAGGGATTGCTGACTGGTTGCTGGTAAATCCACCCAGTCCTTTGAACAACAAGGACGAAAGCTCTTGACTCAGGCTGTGTTTTGTTTGAAATCTGGTTGGAAAGTTTGTAATGTGACTCAGTTTGTGCAACAAAACCAACAGTCATTTCTGGTGAAGTTCCTTCTAACAGGCACTGCCTGTCATCTGCTCTGGGGTGGGGCTTTCTTAGGTCAATAACTGGTGAGAGGCCCCAGTGAGTGAGAGCCCCTGCTAGGAAGGCTTGGGAGCAACAGCTCAGACTCAGTAAAATAAGGCTAGTTTGGGCACCTGTGAAAGCTTTCAGGCTTTTCTCTAGCGCATTGTCTTCTCACAGGAACCGTAGGGCAAGCTCTGCAACCAACATGGATAATGTTTTATGTTGAAAGCAGACATCTAATTGCATCTCCCAACCAGTGGGCTACAGCATATTTGCTGTCTTCTGTGACCCAGTGTGATGCTCTCATTTACATGAGCATGAAGAACAGTGGTGTAACCACCATGGTCCTCTTGTCTAACATGTTTGTAGTAGGGACCACAGATGCTCATGCCAAACTTGCTTGTAGTTTGGACACATTAAAGCAGAGAGAAAGGATCTAAACAAGCGTTTGAAGCTCTCTCTACATTTACCCAGCTATGACTCAAGGAAAAATTTTGTTCTTTGGTGAACCAAATGCAGGCACACAAAAAGAGGCTGGAGAATGAAGGAAAAGAAGACCAAAGGTCCATGGGTTTCTATTTTTGTTTATTTTATTTTCAGAAAAAAAGGTACAGCTGAAGTTAATCCTGATTCAGAGAATAAACACAGAGCAGACTAGTACAAAGCAGTGAAAGAAATGACTACTGCTGTCACTAGACACTTAGGGCATCACAGAATCATGGAACTCCACAGGTTGGAAAAGACCTGCAAGATCACTGAGTCCACTCATTAACCTATCATCCATTGATCCCAAAACTGATGGGCCCAGTCTTGGGACTGAGATAGTTCCTGATGATACAGCTTCAAGTTTGATCCAACTTGATGGTTGCTTATTGCTTTTCTGTGTATTTGGGGTAGTTCTTATCTTCATAGGTAGCTGGGGATCACCAGAGAAATTCTCTAACAATTTCTGCTCTCTGTTTCAAAGAGCACCCTCTATCCCTTTAGTTCTGTAGTGACAAGGATGTGTGGCATGGTGAAAACCTGAGTGATCCTACCAAACTTAAAAGAGATTGGTGTTCATTTTGGCAGAGTTATGGTAATTATTCCATGAAGAAGAGGTGAACAGTTGTAGCTCTGAGCATTTTGTGCAAGGGAATGTTAGATTAGGAATCCAAACTCCAAATGGGATCCAAGGGAAAAGGTTTCCAGCAGAGTATCCAGACTGTATGCAAAATCTGAGACGTAGAAGCTGGGAGCAAGAAAAAAGTATTAAATGGGCTGGGCAAAGACAAAAAAATTCTGGAAGAAATTAAGTTCAGAAAAAGAAATCAATGCGTGTAAATCAAATATGTCCTAGACAGTTCAAGGTGACATCAAAGAAGTTAGAATGATATGGGGAGAAATGCTAAAACCATGAAAGACACAGCTTTTAATTTTCACTTTTGAGAGGTTAGAAAGTCAAAAAAACCCACTAAACCAAAATAAAATGTTTCTGCTTCATGCTGAAGTGATTTGGCCATAGATGCCCATGTTCTTTTTCAAATTTAGTCCTCTGGAGGATCAAGTCTTCCTGAAGCTCACTTCAGGCAGCCACTCAAGCTTGCTCACCTCAGTTAGTGAGAGGCCTGCGGTGCAATGAAATATTATAAGGAGCCTATAGAGGAACTCACCGTGAGCCAAAAGGGTTCTTGCCTTGTCGGGATTCCTCCCACTGGTTTGTGAAGATAAAAGGACAATAGGTAAAGGTTAGTACTCCAAAGCAAATGACTTGGATTTTAAAATACTTGGTGAAATTATTCAAGAAAACTCATTCACGTGAAAGTAGTTTCTGTGTGTTGCTGTCAAGGTCAATGAAAGCTAAAGTCTGGTGCTGGCTAAGCAAGCAAAAAACTGCCTGTGGGCTCCCTTAGCTTACACACCTAGCGACTCTAAGCTTGACATCGTCAAGTCTCAGGGGAGCAGGATCAGGAACTTGCAGACTCTCTTTGGTCAGATCTCCTGTTGTCTTAAGTCAGGCTAAACCCTGCAAGATCATCAGAAGAGTCACAGCACGTACATGAGGAGTGCTGATGTGACCCTTGGGTGTCACATCACTGTGCTCAGGCACAGGAGATCCTCTGTTCCCAGCTGCCCACACTGTCATACCACTCAGACGGGAACTCTTCACCACCACAGCAGAAATCAAATGATGGTGTGCAGGTCCACCAGTCAGCTTGTGGATGATGTAGCAAATATTTGGCTCATCTTTCAGTCAGGATTCATGTTTAAGTGTCCAAGGTTTCTAAACAGCTGATATGTTAGGCAGTGAGGTGTTAGGCTGTGACTGCCAGTAGCTGCTGACCACACTCTCTGACACCCAGAGCTCACAGCACAGAAACCTCTGCTAAGCATTGGTGTAAGGTGTAAATGCAAACATTTGTGGAGGCTTAACTGGTCGTGTTCCTAATCAGGTGATTCTTTGTTTGCAACCTGGAAACCAAGTTGTCCGGTGGAAGTGCTCAGGCCTCAGTAGCTTCTTGAAGAGAAGGGAATTTTGTTAGCAAAATTATGCTGCTTGAGTAAAAGAGCAAAGATACAAGAGGTGGGCATTCACTACAGCTTGGACAAGTGCAGGCAAGCTGAGATTATGTTATCGTTTCGTACGGTGTGGTAAATGTTTTACGCTTACGTTGTAGAGATTATTATGGGCGAGCTGAATATATCTGTTGCTATGCCCGTAGTGTAGGGATACATCTACATCTAAGCACAAAACTATCCTCCCATGATGTATTTTTCTGTGATCGTGAAGGTAACTGAAAAGGTGAGTAATCTATTGGACTTGGCAGAAATTTGGAAAACTTACTATATTTAATTCACTGGAAATATGCAGTGGGTTTCTCTGTCAATTTGCAGTGACCTCAGGCAATCTGGCAATTCACTCGGTGTCCATAATGGCATTCCTTAGTTTTCTGGGGAAATCAGGCATGGACATCTGCCATCCTGTACAGAAATGGGAAAGGATGTCTCCTGATAAACTGGTGTTAATAATTCTCAGCCAGTGGTATTTAGTACAGTCTGTTTGCCATGTAATTGTTGCAGAAGTCCCTGGATGCATCATCCAGGTTTCTCTGAAGCTGGGTGAGGCATGCAGTGGTGCTGGATCTGTACAACCAAGTTTGCACTCAACGCAAGAAGAGGTTGCAGAAGTGTGATTGCAGGTTCCACTCCCTTTTCCATGCCGCAAATGGACTTCTTCTTCTGTGGACTTGGGGAAAAAATAAATTGTGCTGGCTCTTCAATGTCAGCTGGATTCTCGTCTTTGTTTGCTGCCATTTTGATGTCTGGATTTTGTAAGCAAGCTGTGTGATTTTACTGGGCTAGTGAAGTGTACATATTCCAACTCAGAAATCTGCGTGTTACCATCTGTACCCTGAGGATATCTCAAAACAGGGGATTCAGAAACTGGAGGAAGAAAGGTTTCATGAATTTTGCAAACTTTTTCCTTTAAGTGCTGGGAGTTTTTTTTAACTTGAGTGACACTTAGGAATTACTTACACCATCCACTGTAATTTAATGCAGAAGACAATAAAGAGTATCTGGTGTTCTTTGTGTGTTTCCATACCAAGGCTTTCCTTATCTATTTTTCCAGCTTGCAGAGGAGGTTCTCTCATGTGATATTACTCCACAAGGAGGGAAGTCAGAGTGGCCCTGCATGCTGCTTTACATCACTGGTAAGGACTCAGCAGATTTGCTTTGGTCAAGAAGGCAGTTTCACAAAGCACATCTCCGCTCTCTCTCGTGTATTTCAACAACTGAAAATTCAGTGTTTGCCAGATGAACCAGGTTTCGAATTCATAGCTGTTGGAAATAGCATTGTGTTTTCAGCCCTAATATTGATCTGTAGGCACTTCAAACTGTGCTCACTAGTAAATGTCCAGAGAAGGGCGATGGGGTTGGTGAGAGGGCTGGAGAACCCTTATGAGGAACAGCTGAGGGAACTGAGGTTATTTAGCATAGAGAAGAGGAAGCTGAGAGGAGACCTTAGTGATCTCTACAGCTACCTAAAAGGAGGTTCTAACCAGGCTGGTGCTGGTCTCTTGTCACAAATTAGTAATGATAAGATGAGGGAAAATGGCCTCAAATTGCTTCAGGAGAGGTTTAGATTGGATCTTTGGAAGTAGTTCTTTCCCGGTTAGGCACTGGAACAGGCTGCCCAGGGAAGTGGTGGATTCCCCATTACTGGGGGTGATTAAAAACCGAGTAGCTAGAGCACTTGAGGCCACTGTGTCTGGGTTAGGGAGATGTTGGGATCTTGGCTGGACTTGATGACCCTGAAGATCCTTCCCAGCCATGATGATTCTACGATTCTGTGATTCTATGATTCTATGTGTCTGTGCAATGTCTGTTAATATCAGCGATGGTATTGTTTGCATGCTGAGTGAGGGTGGGCTTTATTAGTTGTCTTCTAGATTTTAGTGTCTTCGTGCAGTCTCAGAGCAGTATTTTTCATGTGCTTGGAGACCTTTGCAAAATCAGGTACAGTTACTTTGCAAATACTCACATGTAGGTATTGCCAAAACGCCCAAACCAATCTGTAGCACAGCCCATACCTGCATATGTTGATTACCTAATTTCTATCCCTGCAACTCTGCACCTATTTTACTGTTCTGCTGAAACATATCGTGAGAGGAAAGAAAAATGAGTAATATCTCCGGGTAGACTCATGTTACTGAGTAGGATCATCTTGCCTTATTTTAAGAGATATAGTCCAATTTGCCCTTTAGCTTTGCCTTCCTTGGATGGTTCATTCCACCTTTAAATAGTTGTCCCAAATAAGTTTCTATCTGTGTGTGGAAAAGGAGTCTAGACAACCATGTTTTATGTGGCTTAAGTTATATCAGAGGAATCCCTTTCTTATGTCCCTGCAATACTCTTGAGCAGTTTTCCTTGCACCCCCTTACTCTGTATTTTTCCAATGCCTTTACCTTCAGATATAGGTTTGGGCTCCCTTCCAGGAGCTGTACTTCTTAGTAATGGATGTGATTTGTTTCATGTGGGAGTACGGAATAAAATTACCCATAACATACTTACATTCAATTACAGCTGTTTCAGCATAGACATAATTTAGCCCCTCAGTAGGGAAATCCTCTCTGCCACAGTCAAGGAACGGTAATCGATATGTGCTCACTAGTAACATGTCTGCACATTTCCAAACACTGTAAGGAGTTAGGCAACACAGATGACTTTGTCTTAGTAAATCGAGGCCTGACAGCTTCCTTTGCTTAGACACAATTAATTCCTGTCCCTGTTGTTCAAAGGCAAACTGTTGAGCCACTTAGATTCTTCTGATTCAGTGTCAGAAATCATGAGGACCCCTGTTCTTGAAAGAGAAGAAGACATGATCAGAAAATGAGCAGGACACGTCTCAGGCTACATTGAGAAAAGCCATCACACACCAGTCTGGGGATGAACCAAACGTGTACCCTCACCTCTTGAATGTCAAGCAGGATAACACTGTAAAAACAAGTTGCTCAGACAGTTTGTCCCCATAAGGGGAGTTTCAGCTCTACACATGCATATCAGGTAGATGTTATGGGTGACCTCTGATTCTGACAAAGTGTTTTGTGCAGGAAAGCATTGAGCTTTGGCTGTGGAAAGGTTGAGTAAATGCCTGCGTGAATGCGAGAAGAATCTGTCATCTGGGTGTGTGGAGCTTCACCTGTGGCTCTGCTTCAGCATAAGGAAGGCAGGTAGGGAAAGTCTTTCATCTGTGTGCACCCACCAGCCAACAAGCTGAGGGCAGCATGGGGCTAGTAGGGGACTAAGAGAGAGGATAGCAGAGTCTGTCTGGGAGTCCTTAATCAGCTTGGCCCATTAAAACTGCATGTAGGCACCTGTTATGGCCACTGCTGAGAGGTAAAGAAAGGTCAAGTTTTCTTGTGCTTTCCTTTAGATATAGAGGTCTGGCTGCAGTTGAATTTGTAGCTAGGTATGTTGGAGATGAAACACAGGTATAGGCCAAGATATGAATGTCTATTAGAAAAATCCCAGTCACTGTGGTGTAAATAACTTGATTGGTTATTCTTCCATTCACAGAATCACAGAAAGTTAGGGTTTGGAAAGGACCTGGGAAGACCATCTAATCCAACCCCCCCAGCCAGAACAGGATCCCCTAGATCAGGTCACACAGGAACAGTCTAGGCTAGTTTTGAAAGTCTCCAAAGCAGGAGACTCCACAACCTCTCTAGGCAACCTGTTCCAGTGCTGTGTCACTCTCACAGGTAAAAAGCTTTTCCTTATGTTTATGAGGAACCTCCTCTACTCCGGCTTGCACACCTTGTCCTATCATTGAACACAACCGAGACATTCTGTTCATCTATTATTATTAGAATACTCAAAAAATCCAATGGAATTCTGGGGTACATTAAGAACTGTGTGGCGACTAGGTCTAGAGAGGTCTCACCCCCTCTGCTCTGCCCTGGTGAGGCTACATCTGGAACGATCTGTCCAGTTCTGGGCTCCTGAGTTCAAGAGAGACAGGAGAGTGTCCAGTGGTTGGCAATGAAGATGACTGAAGGCTTGGATCATCTGTCCTATGAAGAAAGGTTGAGACAGCTGGAACTGTTTGACCTGGAGAGGAGAAGATTCAGAGGAGACCTTATTCATCTACATAAATATCTGAAGGAGGATGGAGTTAAACTGTTTTTAGTGGCAAGATAAGGGGCAACAGGAACAAGCTAGAACACAGGAGGTTTGAATTAGAAATAAGTGAAAACTTATTTACTGTGCAGGTGACAACACCCTGGCACAGGCTGCCCGGAGAGGCTGTGGACTCTCTTGCTCCAGAAATACCCCTGTGCACTGTGCTCTGGGCAGCCCTGCTTTGGTGGGGGGTTTGGACAAGATGATCTCCAGAGGTGTCTTCCAACTCTGATGATTTGCTGATTCTGTCATTAATATCTACTTCTTTTCCTAATAAACTGGCCTTCTGCCTCCCAGGGAGTACGTAAAAATTGAAAACAGACCCACTTTTATGGTTGGAATCAAATGACTGGGATGATAAATGTGGGTCAGGAATTGACAGAGCCCAAAAAGACCCAGAACCAATACACCTGATTTCCTTGTCTGTGAATATGCAAGTCAGGCAAATGTATAATGCATCCAGCTCTCTTTAATGTGTCTGTGCAGCCTCCATGCTGGGACTGCACTCGAGGCTTTTGAAGTTCAGCCAGTAGCCACTGTATTTCTGGTTGGTTAGAACTTGCTAAAGAGCAGCTCAGTAATACCAGGATAAATTATAATTTTTGCCCAGGGAAAGAAACATTGAAAACAAAACCCAAGCAGACCCAGTAGAAAGCCTACTGGAATAAGTATTATTTCACGAAGGAAAGATCTAAAAAGACCAGACGCGGTTTAATTTTTTCATTCACAGTTGAAATGTGACCTGACAAACAGAACAGTTTTGTAAATCACAGAAACACAGAAAGTTAGGCGTTGGAAAGGACCTCGAAAGGTCGTCTAGTCCAACCCCCTGCCAGAGCAGGATCACAAAATCACAGAATCACAGCATCACTCTGGTTGAAAAGACCTTGGGATCATCAAGTCCAACTATCAACCCTACGCTACAAAGTTCACCCTTAGACCATATCCCTCAAGACCACATCTAAACGATTTTTAAACACCTCCACGGATGGTGACTCAGCCCCTTCCCCGTGCAGCCTGTTCCGGTCCCTGACTACTCTTTCTGTGAAAAAAATTTCCCTAATGTCCAGTCTAACCCTCCCCTGGTGCAGTTTGAACCCATTTCCCTCTTGTTCTATCATGAATCACCTGTGAGAACAGACCTCTCTACAATGTCCTTTCAGGTAGCTGTAGGGAGTGATGAGGCCTCTGGTTCTTCAAGCCCCAGGTCTTTCAATCATTCATTAGTGTAAGAGGTGCACGTTAAGATTGACTTGAAAGAAATTAATGATTGGAAAACAAAGTACATGGAGAAATCAAAAAACACTTTAAGCAACCTGTGTGATGCAAACTAATGCTGTAGAGTGAGGCAGACTTTGCAGAGGTCTTTGCCTGAAAACATTTATCATTTCTTCTTCTTTCCTCCATTCACTCCCCTCTTCTCTTTTCCTTCCGCTGGTTATTTTGATTTATTTCTTGTGTTGTTTCAGTGGCAGGGGAGTGACTGGTTTTCTACACGTTAATTGTGGCTTACCCAGTCTGCTTCGTCTGCCATTTCGGGAGGTTGCGTCAACATCCCACCTGGCAGTGCTGTTTACAAGCCGTTTGGCAACCTGTCCCGTGTGCTCTCTTATTTTTGGGAATGCATAGCACAGTGCTGCCGCATGACATTTTGAGTCTGAATTGGTGTTCCTTGTGGTATCTCCTCAGGCCTGTTGTGCTTCGGGTGTTTGCATTACTTGTCCGGACACCCACGCGTGGTGGGGTTATTTTTCACCTGTGACTGAACGCAAGCTGCACGCCACGTGTCACAGCAATATGCTTAGGACTCCATTGAGTTCTTAACTACAAATACTCATTATAGCTGCAAAACAAATAGAGGATCAAAATATATGGAAACGTAGCCTAGAAGATGCTTCTTGCCTTTCCTTCTGAAATGCACTGTGTGCAGGTTTGAGGTGTCATGTACGGATGGCGAGAAGGTTGTTAACAAGAAAGCAAAACAGGATACCAGGAGGCAAGGATTATTTGAGAAAAAAACCCAGCTCTTTGGTTCTTTAGAAAAAGTGAATAGGAAAAAGGTATGGGCAACCATGGGGGGAAGTTGCATGATTCCACAGTACTTGATAATCTCTCTACTGTAACGTTGACTCAACCCAAGTTTTCCTCTCCATACTGTTGCTGTGCTACCGTTGCACGATCCTTTTACCCCAGGAATGGCTGTGTCTTGTGTAGAGAGTTTGTGGGATTCACAATCAGGTCCCATGGGATAACGTGTGAAAGTTGTTCTCATTCAGTTGTTTGTCAAGAGAAACCTGAGTCTGCAAGAAGTAGTATTTCAAAGTTTAAATCAAAATTATATAAATTGCAACAACCAGATCTCAGCATCCTGAATCCTGGGTCCTTGCATCCCTCTAATCTTTGTCCTTACTTAAGAGAAAGCGAAATTTCCAAGATCGCTCCAATGCGAGGGTCGTCTTTACAGGAAGAAAAGTGACCCAGTACTTCCCTGACAATTCTTGTTGGGCTTTTTTCCGTGTCCAGCTTCCGTGGGGAAGACACAGAGGGCATGTCCATGTCCATGGTGGGGATGAAGCTGACTCCAGCACTGCTCCTCAGCATCTAGTCCTCTTCCAACAAACCCTGCTGGGAATTTGAGTTCCAAAATAGCCCAGCCTGAGCACAGCCAGCCTTGCCATTAAGGCCAGCACAGAGAGGTGCTAGCATGGAGAGATGCTAGCACAGATTTCAATCGTGCTGCTTCAGAAAGTCTAATCCGTTTTTAGCGTTTCTGCTTTGGTCATCCCTCTGCAAAAAGATTGATTTCCCTTCATTCTGAAGGTCTTCCTGTGATAAATGCACTGACGAGCATGATGCAGATAGCCACTGCAGTACTGGAGAATTACTTATGTGTCTTAGGGTCATAGATGTAGGTGATTGCTGGAAGAAGCTTGTCCTTACAGAGTCAGGAATGCTTGCAGGTCCTTCCTAGGGAAAGTCCTGGTGCTTGTTAGAAACCAGTGGTTTGCACGTTTTAAATAACTGTTTGCAATGCTTTGTGACAAGACGTCTGTAGGCCATCAGAAGCACTAACAGCAGTGTGCAGTGTTGGCTTCGGTCCTACCAGCTCCGCACCCTTGGCCAAGCCCTCTGTGCAGCAGCGCAGTTCCCACTAACAATAACAGTACTCAGTGCACCCGTACCACTGCACAGTCTTCGAAAAGCACCATTTCTGGAGTTCATGCCGTCATATCACAATTTTGGGGGATAATTATTGACTGCACACAAGAGCAGCATTTTTGTCTTCCCCTGCATGTGAACTGCAGTTGATGTTGCGGTATTTTGCTGTTGTTTTCTCCTTAACATTTCTCTGTAAGTGTAGCTCCTCTGAGTCTTGAAGTGAGACAAAACTGAACCAAAGTGACTTTGTTTTCTCTGTGTAAGAGGATGGACGCTGAGTGATAATGACATATTCTGCGTGTGAGCAGCAGGTGCGAGACCAAGTGTCTACTGTGAATTAAACTAAGTATGTTTTTTTCCTATATTTAAGTGATATGTGACAAAGAAACAATATTTAAATGTCACTTTCCATGGTTTTTTCTTTTTGTGACTATAATTATGCGCCCTAATGTGCCAAGTAGCTACTTGCTGAAGTTCAAATTTACATAGTAAAGTTACGCATAACAAGACAAACAAGACAGAGTCTAGAATTCATCTCCATGCGTCTGGGCTGCCTCCGCCCAGCAGTTACACTACCAACAAATGAATGTTTTCTGCTCTCTTGAGTTCATGTAAACAGCTGTAAATTCCTATAATTAACTATGATAAGTCACTCCCCACTATTAAAACAAAGACATGTTTGTTTATCGGTCGTACTTGCATCCACCACTCTTAGACATTGCAGTGTCGACTGATGTTACCTTCAGTGTGTTAAACAAGGCAGAAATATTCCTGTTGGGCCATGCTGGAGTCCCCAGAGCAGCCTCAAAAGCCAGAGCACAGGGCTGTCACCTGCTCAACGCTCCACTTCTCTGCTGATGACTGGGTTTGTTACCCTTTACTGCAGCACCTCCAAAATCCAGTAGCATTTACGTGGGCAGCTGAGGCACTGGGGAGAGTGGCATGGCTTGGAAACAGAGGCATACATGCAACTGGGATACTGAGATGATTTCTTATACAAATAAAGCCATTCCTAGGAACATCTGATCTTCCCTGTCTCAAGTCGTTTGTGGCAAAGCTGGAGCAAACAACTACCCAAATGATTTTTTCTGACTCTCAGCTTGGCTGGTAGTGATATCAACAATACTTGTGGCACTTTTCAGCTGAAGTTTGGTTTGGTTTTGTGGCAGCGAATTAGGTTTTATTGGGGGTGGGAAGTTGTGATATGTTTGTTTCATTTGGGTGGGGCTTTGATTTGGGGCTTTTTTTTGAAGCCAAGGGCACCCAATTTAGCCCCAGAGCCTCACTTTTATTCTTAAAATATATCTTTGTTTTATAAACCTACTCTCAGTGCTTAGAGGAAGCTGCATTACATTGGTTTCATATATCTGTTGTCTTCTGCACACTGAGGTCTGTGCTCAGGTTGCCTCTGCTCTGACAGGACATGTATTTCATAGCTTTTAATGTCTCAGAACTAACACCTCATAAGAGATGCTGACCACAGAACTAAATTAGGCACCCAAATTCTAACTCTCATGAAATATTGACTGGGAGAGGGTAAGAGGGTAGGAAACACAGCAGAGACGGTTTTGTTTTGCCTAAATTTTCCATGGAGAAATATTTCAGAGGTTATTTTTAATTGGTCATATACCTCTCTTCGCCTGGGAACAAGATTCCTCAGATTTGCAATAGTGATCACAGCCAGAAGGAGAGGCTGTTCTCTGCTCTGGCACCTCTGTGCTACCTTCTTCACAGATTATGGGCTCGAGAGTTGCATTATGAGCATAGCGAAAGGTTTGTTCTTTAGAGAAAATGGCTGTAACACAGAACTTGTGTCTCCTATCTGAAAGAGATTAATAGTTGAGTACCTGAAATAGTATGAAATAGATGCTCAGAAAGTGCACTGTGAAATTTGGGGGAGCTGACTGTTGTTCATAATCAATGAATGCATTAAATTATTTTCTTTTGAGATGGTTTCTTTGAGTAGCAAAAGTAAATCTTACCTTTAGGTTTACAACGTTGATTATAAGTATCTGCTTCCTTGCTTATGGATGTTGCTACGCATCATTGCCTTGGCTGAACCGCACAGCACGTGGATTATGCAGCAAATGCTGCCTTAGCCATGCAAGCTCCAAGTGACGCTGGACTCTAAGAGCTGCGAAGATGTGATTATAGATTTTCATTTTTACTTTTGGTGCCTTAAAGGCAGTTGAAGCTTGTTCCTAGGTCAGCAGAATGAGACCAGACTAGCTAAGACTTCACTGAGACAGTGAGATTGTGTAGAGAACTTCTGGTGAAAATTGGAGAAAATGAAAACCATTGCAAGTTGATTAGAGAGTGCTGAAATAGTTAATTCTTACATCTCCACTGCAGACCAAGATGCAGGTTATGTTCCCAGACTGTCCTTATTGCTTGGCCTCTTATCAAACGTTATCAGTATCATACTGATACAGGCTCCAGAGCAGTTCTGGCCTCGTTGCACCAGGTGCTGTGTACCGTGTGTGGCCAGAGACAGATTGTGTTGTAGCATTAAGAAGACAGACAACAGGTAGCAGATGGAGCCATCACTCCTCCTTTTACATTGAGAAAGTGAGGCACTGGGAGATGCAGTACCTTGCTCCAGACTAACCCAAAAGGCTCCAGGATTGCTGCTTGCACTGCCAGAAGGGCGACTGATGGATGGACAGAGCCAGTGTGTGGAGCTCAGACATGAACTGCGCAGTTTGTTTTTAAATAGGGGTAATCTGCTTGTAATAAATGCAACCTACTCTCCTGCTCCCCTCTAAGAAATTGATCCATGGATCAATGAAATTTTTTCAGTAGTAAACTCTGTCTTTGGATGAAAACAGTTGAAGTGGTTGCTTAAACTTTCTGCCAAGTCCTGGTTACATTTTCTTTCCAGGAGGGAGAATAGAAAAACCAGAATTAGGGAACATGAGGGTTTTTTTCTCTCCTCAATTCTAAGCTTGCCCTGGAACCAACCTGTTCTACACAAGTTCAGCACAACTGCTAAATATAGAGCTGAGAAAAGGGCCAACAAACAGTAGAGAATAGCAAAGACCCACTTAAAATATTACAGCTCAAAATACCACAGAGCCTCATTTATCTGTGATCTGGCTCTATTCAGTGGAACCTTTGCATCCAATTCACCTTATATTTTTATTAATCTTCGTGCTTTTCTGTTACAAAGATGTCACAGCACACAGTGCAAAGACAACGCACGTAGAAAGTTAAGAATGCTTTTAGCCATTGATTACTGATCTTGATGGGCTTAAATACTACCTGGGAAAGGCTTTCTATCAAATTCAATCGACTGCAAATTCATTAAGCTAAATGAAAGTCAAGATTTGGGTATATGTGATTTTTTTTTCCCTTAGAGGAAGTGCCCTTGCCATGAGAATATGAGCACTTGCTGACCAGCCTCCAGCTCCAGTGGGAAGCAGTGGTGAATGGCAATGTGTGTGACCCTCCCAGAGCTCTGACCGAATTCCTATTCCACATAATTTGCTATAAATCAGGAGAAATGCCACTGGCATCAGTGAAGTGGCATTGGTCTTGGTAGTTCTTGTGATCTAAGGATGCAGACGAGCTCATTTCCCCTCTGTGTTTAAGAGGAACAATTTCATATAGACTTCAGAGGGTGTACAATGTCAATCCACTGTCACCTCTTCCTGGACTATAGTGTAGACTTCAGCTTCAAAATTTATTCTTTCCTGATCTCTAGACTTATTTAACTTACAGCAGTTTACATACTGGTTGCCACAAATAATTTGTTTGGCACCATTTTTTTTCCAAAACCTTTCCATAAAACTAAAAATACAACATACTGAACAAACCGCTCCACTGCCCCAGAAGGACTTACTACAGAACCTCAGGACAGCGAGTTGCAAGGTATTAATTTTAACTGCCGTCGTAAAATCTTGAAAAACAAAAAAAAATCTAGAACATGCAATTAAAATAATTGTAGGTGTGTGAAAGCCTCCTCCAAGCGAGGAATTCAATAATACATTAAAAACCTTTATTTTCTATTCTAGCGAAATACACAATTATATCCATATGCACTGCCATTGTGTCACTTCTTGGGTTCACGGAGAAGACTTCGCCTACTGCTATTTCTGCTACATATCACGCTACTCTTGCAGGTGTTACGTAAGCGAGCAGTGTGCTCCTCTGTGCACTGAATCATAGAATCATAGAATCATAACGGATTGGAAGGGACCCCAAAAGATCATCTAGTTCAATCCGCCTGCAACAGCAGG
>JAOXOE010000720.1:6516224-6560503 GCA_028565055.1 Phoeniculus purpureus
ACCAATCCTGAGGTCTCTGAGCTGAAGATGGGGAAACCTGAGGGAACAAGATGAAAGAGTGTGCACACTGAGGAGCAAAAAGCAGAGAGACAAGGAATTATAGATGAAGGCTTCAGGCCATCCTGTGGGATGCTCTGCCTATGGGAGGCTCAGCGAAAGACCATGGAACTTCAGAAAAGCATCGCAGAGCTTGAGAGGAACTTCAAGCAGCGACTGCTCTCACCAAAAATTCTCTGTGCAAACATTTCCGTGTGTCTGATCGCCAGATACAGATTCCTGCTCTGCTGCCTCAGCTTCTCCGGAGCCTTTGTACCAGGCAATGCACTTCGCAGCATTTTTAGCACGCGCACGCAGTAAAATTCCATCTTGTGTCTGCAACACCCAGTTCTTCCAGCCTTGACTACTGTGCTTTTGCTGAGGCCACACTGTTTTACAGGATTATAACCTCTGCAGCTGAGCAGAGTCAGATCTATCAGATACCGCGATGGGTAAAACTGCAGAGTCCAAAGAAAATTGAAATAAGAAATTGCAGTTGACACGTCAGGGGGTTTTCTCAGCTCAAACAAGGAATCTTGTCTTAGCCTGCACGTTCAGGCTTTAGAGTCTGCAGCCAGGTTTACCACTAGGTCTGATAACACAGAATTATCACAGTATTACCAAGGTTGGAAGAGACCTCCTAGATCATCAAGTCCAACCCGTATTATGGCGGTGGGAGCTGCTGAGCTCTTGCAAATCACACCTTCTGCTTACGGGACACTTCACGTGTCATCTGGCGTACAGGAAGTTTTCTGTAGGAATCCCAGGACTATGTGGTCAAATAACCCCAGGAAAAAGGAACAAACAGGTATTTATTTTTACTGCTTCATAGAACCATAGAATCGTTAGGGGTTGGAAGGGACCTCGAAAGATCATCTAGTCCAATCCTCCTGCGCGAGCAGCATCACCCAGACCAAGTCACTTTTGAGAGCCTGTTAAATTAAAGAAGCGCTGAAGCATCTGAACAGTTCCCAGGGCGATGTGTTTATGCACAATTACAAGGAATTTAAAAGCACAGATATGAGCACATAATGAGAAAGAAAAGCACGCAGGAGAAACTAAAGGAAAATGCTGACAGTGCAAATTTCTGCCGGTACAGTGGTAGAGGAAAAAACATTAAACCCTCTGGAAAATATGGAAACACTCCCTCAAGGGTTGCCCTTGTGAGGCAGCAGCTAGAACAAGCCACCTGAAGTAGCTTGACAAAGATGAGGACATTTGTGTAATCAGAGCAGCCTTATCGTTTTATGTTACTTCTTGCTCACCCGTTGAAATTTATTAAAACTAAAACTGAATTTCATAAGTTTGAGAATTGGGTTTGATTCTCTTCTTTCAACGTCCACAGTTCTACACCTGAAGCAGTTTGTGCAGCTGAGTAGAATGCAAACCATGGATAGCATCAAAAGATGGACAGATCCTTGCAATTAGAGAATCATGGAATCACAGAGTCATCAGGGATTAGACTTGACTTTGTGTCACAGAATCACAGAACATTAGGGATTGGAAGGGACCTCGAAAGATCATCCAGTCCAATCCCCCTGCCACAGCAGGATCACCTAGACCAAGTCGCACAGGAACACATCCAGGTGGGTCTTAAACGTCTCCAGTGAAGAAGACTCCATAACTCTGTCACCCTCACTGTGAAGAAGTTCCTCCTCATATGTAAGACGGGGTGGGGGGGTTTAGTGACAGTAAAGGAGAAGAGTTAAAAGTACTGTGGAAAGGGTTGTATTGAGTGGTAGGTTATGCATTTGTCTAGATACTTTGACTGGAATGGGCTGCCCAGGGGGATTGCACAGTCTCCTTCTCTGAAGACCTTTAAAACCTGCCTGGTTGTGTTCTGTGATGTTAGGAAGCTCTTATTTGTGGAAAGTGTGATCAGACCCTGGAATAGACTGCCCAGGGCAGTGGTGGAGTTCCCATCCCTGGAAGTGCTGAAGGACAGACGGGCTGTGGCACTCAGTGCGCTGGTCTGGCTGATATGGTGATGGGCTGGGCTGGATGCATTCGCTGTGCAATGGAAGTTGAAAATTTTCTTAGAAACATCAAAGCTTGTGGGTTTTCTTTTGGATCCGGTTTCCCAATGAAATGATACACATTTCTGTCTGGGTGTTTTCCACCCAGAAATTTTTGAACCATTTTGCTTACTACATCTGGCAAAAAAGTCAAGTCTGTAATGTTAAGTTTCATGAAAATTAGTGACCCAGCATGGGAAAAAGTTTCTAGTGATAGTTTTCATCCAGAGGTGTGGCGGCATGAGTGTATCCCACCCAAACAAGAGATTTAGCAGCAAAAATGTTAGAACTGAGACCTACTGATCAGAAGTCCAGCTGTGCAAATCAGCTTACAAAATAATTGCATAAATCAAAAATATTTTTAATGAAAAATCTGAACTTGTTGGGCAGAAACATCTTTCTGCCTTCTGCCTTTCTGTAGGACTTGAGGACCCTGTATGTGGCAGGATCGAATTCTTGTAGATATTTCCGTATTCAGATTGCACTTGAAAGTAGTTCAGAGATAATAGCCTGGACATGTGAGCAGTTAGTTCTCTAGTGCTAGTGTGAACACACCTCTGTTGATTGCAGAATCACAGAATCTTTAGAGTTAGAAGGGACCTCAAGAGATCAAGTCCAACTCCTCTGACAAGGCAGGGCTGCCCAGAGCACATTGCACAAGGCTGCATCTCCAGAAAAGAAGGCTGCACAACCTCTCTGGACAGCCTGTGTCAGGGCTTTGAGACTCACACTGTAGAGAAGTTTTTCCTTATTTCTAAATGAAACTTCCTGTGTTCCAGCTTGTTCCCAGTGCTCCTGATTCTGTCACTGGGCACAAAAGGAAACAGTCATTATCCTTCTACAGCCACCCTGCAGATATTGACAGATGGGGATTAGGGCTCCTCTCTGTCTTCTCTTCTCAAGGGTAAACAGTCCCAGCTCTCTCAGCCTTTCCTCACAAGTGAGATGCTCCAGGTCCCAAATCACCTTCATTGCCCTCCACTGGCCTCTCTCCAGTAGTTCCCTATCTCTCTTGAACTTGGGAACCCAGAACTGTACACAGTACTCTAGCTCTTCTCATTATATCCCTGCATTCTCTAGCATCTCTGTGTTCCTTCCAAGTGGCCACTCTTTTTTCCACATCCTGTAACTTTCTTTCTACCTTCTGTATTTTTCCAGAAAATCCTTACTGCTCCTTCCTCTGCTTGCTTTCTTACTCATAGCAGTGCGCCAATCTTGAGCTTGGCGGAAGTAGTCTGAATATTGACCATCTCTCGTGAACACTCTCATCCTCTAGAGCCCTGACTCATGGTATTCTGTTAAGAAGATCTATGAAGAGACCACATTGGCTCATCTAAAGTCCAGGTTTGAAATTTTGCCTGTTTCTTTAGTTCTTCTTTGCATACTGAACACTGCTATTTCATGGTCATTGCAGCCAAGGTAGCCCCCAACCTTCACATCACCAACTTACAGAATCACAGAATCATTCAGGTTGGAAAAAACCCTTGGCATCATTGAGTCCAACCATTAATCCTACTCTACAAACTTCACCCTTAAACCAGATTTCCTCAACACCAAGTCTAGATGACCTTTAAACACCTCTATGGATAGTGATCCAGCCCCTCCCTGGGCAGCCTGTTCCAAGGTCTAACTGTTCTTTCTGTGACAAAATTGTTCTTAATGTCCAGTCTAACCCTCCCTGGAGCAGCTTGAAGCCCTTCCCTCTTGCTCTATTGCTAGTTACTTGTGAGAAGAGACCAGCACCTACCTCTCGGCAATGTCATTTCAGATAGTGTAGAGAGTGATGAGGTTTCCCCTCAGTCTCATCTTCTTCAAACTAAACAGCCCAGCTCCTTCAATCACTCTTCATAAGATTTTTTTCTCCAGGCCCTTTACCAGCTTCCTTGCCCTCCTCTGCATCTGCTAGAGCACCTTGATCTCGATCTCTCTCTCTCTCCCTCTCTCTCGTATTGAGGTGCCCAAAACGGGACACAAAAATCTTACATTGTGGTGTTTGTGTATTTTACAAATTTCGCATATGAATAGATTATGAAAATGTTCCCTTATTTGCAGCACATCTCAACTTTGTAAATGTCTTACAAATATTGTCCATCTGGATTCAATATCGCTGCCTTTTAGGGGAACAATATTCCCTTTCTTGTTTCCACTCTTCCCTCATCCTCCCCAGCCTGGCTAACACCAGCCACCATTGCTCAAAATGCTCTCAGGTAGGATTGAGTCATCACTTGATCATAAACATTTTTGGGTGTGTCTTTGGGATTCCCTTTTTTTATAAGTGATTAATGATATTGTGATACCATAGGCTGTGGATACTTGAAAGAAGCTTGGGGTCTACTTTGTGCCTAAGCTCCATTCTGTGAAAATCTGGGCTACAGGAGAAATATGAGTGAGAATTAGCTTTGATAAATTTTTGAATGTGCTGATAGTTGATTTATGAAGTCATAATATTATTCATATTCCAGCATCCACTGTGGGCATTTCACTCCCATATAGCAGGAGTAGGAGGTGATGGTGTCTCTGTACTCTGCACTCATAAGACGGAACCTTGAGTTCTGGATCCAGTTTTGAGCATCACAGTATCAGAAGAACATTGAGGCAGTGGAGTGGGGACAAAGAAGGGCAGTGAGGCTGGGGAGAGGGCTGGAAAATAGACCCTGTGAAGTGCGGCTGAGAGAACTGGGATTATTTAGTCTAGAGAAGAGGATGCTGAGAAAAGACCATCTTGCTCTCTACAGCTACCTACAAGGAGGTTGTAGTGAGGCTGGTGCTGATCTCTTCTCCCAAATTACTAATGATAGGATGAGGGGAAGTGGCCTCAAGCTTCATCAGGGGAGCTTTAGATTGGATCGTAGGAAGAAGTTCTTTCCTGAGAGAGTGGCTGAGCACTGGAACAGGCTGTCCAGGGAGGTGGTGAATTCCTCATCCCTGGAGATGTTTGCAAACCGTGTCGCTATAGCATTTGAGGCTGTGTTCTAGGGGTTAGGGAGATATTGGGATGAGGGCTGGACTTAATGATCCTGGAGGTCCTTTCCAGCTCTGAAGATACTATGATTCTATATGTTGATATCAATTAATACAGTGTGCCACAGACATCTTTCCATACAGTAGTAATCCAAGGAACACTCCTTTTTTAAAAAAAGATTTTTATTAAAGCTCAAATGAGTAACTGATGAGCTCTCATTCAGTAGAGTCTTATCTGAAAAGTCTTCTAGATCAGGTTGGTAGCTTTGCAAGTCCTGCAAATGTTTCTTTCTGTCCAATCAAAAGTCCGTTTCAGCATTTATTGTGAACATGCAAACATTTTCCAGTGATACTGTTTTAATGGAGAAGCAGCCATGAGTGCTGTAATTCTACATTGTCATTTTCATTTTCTATGCAGCTGTTGCAAAATTAAAAAGCTGTAAAGTTACAAATGGCTTCATATGAAGCAACACAGCGCGGCGTTTCCTGCTGGTGGTTCAAATAATGCAGTTACCGTTAGCAGATGAAAACAGTTAAGAGTCCAAAGCAGGTCTGTATTGAAAGAAAGAAACCATCTTTCTTCTGAAAGTATCCTTTTAAAACCTTTGCAGGAAAATGAGGGAGAAACAATCTTGGCATAAACTATTTTTATTCCTTTGGGATTTTGGCTTACAATGTAGATAAAGAAGAATAATCATAGTGGCAGATGAGAAACTGGTAACAGAATAAGAGCATAATACACCAGTCGTGCATCTTCGTTTATTCTTGTATCCGTCTGCAGGGTAAAGCAGCCATATGCTTAGAGACAGCATTGTCTTTCCTCTTTCTTTCTTCCCTGCACCAAAAAAAGAAGTCATTAGGTTTGACAGGACTGGTGCATTTCATAGTAATTACAAGAGAGAACAAAACAGACCAGGCTGGTTTCACAATGTCCATGGATGTCCTAATGCACCAAAGAATGGTTTTACATTCTTTAGAGAGGAAACTGATGAATTGGTTTTTTGTAACTCCAAATTGAAATCACAGTGTAACCTGGTTGCGCTCAGCACAGGAAGCCTTTGGGGATGCCAAAGTTTGGGCAGAAGTCTGGGACATAGAGGAGTCCCAGAACTATTGTGTTCAGTCAGCTGTGAAAAGTCATTCAGAAGAGAAACACTCAGCATTCTTTATTTATTTGCATTGAAATATTTATCTGTGATGCTAGGCATCCATAATGGATTGTCAATCTCTTGTGCGTTATGATGAATCTAGGTGTCCTGCCTCGAATTCTAAGTATTTCCTTCCGTGAATAATGTCACAATCATCACATTTCTAATCTAGAAACGTTCCTTGATCTCTGGATCAAATTATCTCTCTTTTTTTTTGTGTATTTCCTTTCTCCAGGATGGGAAATACCAGGCCTTCAATTTTCTATTTCAAGAAAAACAACTCACCTACCTAAATTATTAATTTTTGTACTTAGAGATTAAAACTCAATCAACCTGAAAATTCATGTCTTGCTGCTCTTTCCTGATAATTGAAGGAAATTATTTATGTAGCATAGATTAATATTGTTCCATGTTCTACCTGACATTCCAGATTAAAGTATGACTTTGAAATAAAGATGGGTTGGGACTGAAATACCCTATACAACAAATCTAGTACTTGGGAAGCAATGTGTTGGGTTCTCGGCGCCAAAGCTCCCAAGGAAGTTCATTTTTATTTTCATCTTTCAATGTGCTGGGTGAACAAAGAGAGAAATAAGCTTGGGGGGGAAAAAAATGTAGAGAAAGAGAACAAGGGTGTGATAACAACGAGCACTATGCATCCTTGGTGCTCACTTGCAGGGGTAAGGGCACCACAGAAATCTTATTTTTGGTAGAGAGACAGGAAAGACCTTTCAAGGTGCACCAGCATAGCCACCTTGAGCGTAACACTCGTGGGCTCTGTGTTTTTATACTGTTCTGGGCCAAGCAAACTACTAGATAACACCCAGCTGGCATTTCTGATGTAACTACAGGCTGTTTTCTGTAGAGCAGAAGGCAGTGCTGGTCCCAGCAGAGCAAGATGGTCGTATCTGGGCGGTTTTTAGCTGAGCTCCTCTGACTTTTTCTTTCTCTTGCTTTCTCTTCCTTTCTTCTTCTTTCATCTCAGATTGAAAAAGGAGTTCTGAGACAGGAGAAAATTAGGCAACTTAAAGGAGGTTGAACAGTGCTGGCCCAGAGAGCAAAGGAGGGTGGAAGTATATTGGTTTGCAGCTGGCACGCAGCCATCGTGGTTATCAGCTTAATAGCATAACTTAACAGGAAGAATTACACTTGTGACCTCCTGCTCCAGCCGCACGAGCTTCTATCACTTGAGTGAAAGGAGAATCTCCATTAGTCACAGGGCACCTATTCCTCTCTTGGGCCAAGCACTTATAACGACAAGATATCATAAACACTTGAACATCTCTGACTTTGTCCAGTAGAGGGAAGTGGATAGATGCAAACACTAACTTAATATGTTAGGGAGATCGTCAACATATTAGAGGCATCATGCATGATAGGCAAAAGGCTTAACGATTGAAGGAGAACCTTGCAATTCTCACTGCTGCCCAAACCTCTGTATTGACTGATCATTTCCTTTAGAACTGCTGCTTCTTGCACAGTTACTGTTCTTTGAATTACAAGAACTACCAGAAAAGAATAACTGGGATTGCGAAACAATTTTCCTTGTTGCTGAAAAATAACTCGTTACTGTGTTATGAGCAACACTCATTACGGTCTATTTTTTTAATTTGGCTTTTGAGGGAAGACAACTATTTAAAAATACCTTCAAGTGAGAGCTGGCAGTAAGTTGCTTTTCAAAATGAACAAAGAGTGGTGAAACCCTGGCTCAGGTTGCCCAGAGAGGTGATAGAAGCACCATCACTCAGGATCAGGTTAGATGAGGCTCTGAGTAGCATGATCTAGTTGAATATGTCTGCTCACTGCATGGGGTTGAACTAGTTCACCTTTAAGGATCCCTTTCTGCCCAAACCACTCCATAATTCTATGGGAAATAAGTGGGTTTTTTCCTCAGAAGTAGGAATGGGATAGAAAACTAAGTACTGCCACATAACTCCACCAAAGCATCTGGGTGCTGGGTTTCCGCATTAGTGTCAGTCAGTATTTCTTGGGTAACATGATAAAAGCAAAACTTCGCAGAACTAGCTTTTTTCTAGAGCACTATTTTCTTGCTTGCCCCTGCACAATGGTTGTTCCCAGGGGATAGAGACAGTTACTGAACTTACAATGGCCCCTTGGTAGCTTTAGCTATGCGGGTGCTACCTATCCAGTAGGGCAAGGAAGAAAAATGTTTATCTGTTTTGGAGTCAGGTGTTTGGATCATGAGTCCGTTTTTAAGAAGGCTTTAAAGGCACTTTTCACAGCAATAATCATACTGCTGTGCCATGGGAGCTTGACCAGTCATATACCAGACACCCAAGCAAGCTGAGAGTAAATTGCAGCCCAAGCTTTCTTTGGAAAGTTTTACAGTCCCTTGAACAGATTGCCTTTCTCTTTCAATGTCAAATACTTCTCCACAAGGTGCATGGGCTCCTCTCCACAAGCTGGAGTGTAGAAATGTTAAAGGACACCAACTGACTTGCCACCAGCCATTTATACCACAGCTGATGTTCTAGAGCCATTTTTTACACCATCAACTTGGGCTGTTCCTCATCTTCATCCTTTTCTGTACCAAACTCTGAAGTCCCTGTAGAGGTTTCATAACATCCTGAAGCCTTTGTCAAGAGGTAAATTGATATTCTGTTAGGCTGTCAAAAGGGATTAGAAGGAGAGATCCATTCTTATTATTTTCATTCCTTAATGACAGATTACATTGCCAGCCTGTCCACTAAATCATGTCAGGCAAGGTCCAATTTGCCCCTTTCTACCAAAACACAGAAAAACTAGGAGAAAAGTCTCTCCCACTGAGGAGACGCATTGAGAATTCAGATTGTTCCTGTGCTGCTGCCATTTTATTTTAAGGGTTAGCAATTTGTTAGCTTGAATACTACCCCTGATGGCTTTTTCCTTTGTTTTGGAAGCATGCAGACAGACATTTAAAGTAACTGTGAAACTTTAAAACCATCAATGTTTGAGAATTTAGTCACGTTTGTGAAGAGTTAATGTTTCGGCACACGCATTTTCATACAGAAGTGTTCAACTAGTTTAAAAGTCTTTGGCAAGGCCCCCTACTCCTGCTGGACACACAGTTTCTAACACAACCCAGCTCTACTGTCATGTTTGCACACGCGTAGATCGCACAGAATCGCAGCTCACGGGTGTAAACATAAAGACTGGTATATAAGTTCTCTAAGACAGAACTCTTTAGAGAAGGGAGAAATGTGTTTTGTAACATTAGAAACCAGCTTCTAATCCCAGTGCCATTTGAGCATGGACCACTTGTGTGGAGCAGCCTTTGAAAGAGAAATGAGTAGGTACCTTGAAAAGACAAAGGGAAAAAAACACAGGTGGCTTGATTCCCCCAAAAATTCCCTTTCCATACCTCTCACTTCCATGTTCAGGGTGCTGGTAGAACGATACACTTAGCACAGCTCTTTGCATTGTGCCAATTTGATGATCTATGTAGTGATGAGACAAACCAGGTTAATTGCAAGAATGTGTTTGGCAAATGTAAGTGACTAGCAGACAGCTGCGACTGCACAACGCAGATACAGAGCTCAGAGTTCAGCGAGTGTTAATGTTGTGCTGCATTTTGCAAGACCAGAATGAACACCGCACATTTCCCAGTATAAGAAATTCTGCATAAATAGGACATTCAATTATTTATGAATAGACTCAAAGTCCTGTGATTAATTAGCATTTTAAATATGGTTGATTAACACATTAACCCTATTTTATGAAAACTCTTTTAAAAGATACATATTACATGTGCTTCCATTTGATTTTCATATTTCTGATGTCTTTCATCTGTTAGATTACTGTGTCCTATAAGACTTTCTAGAATGTTTAATTATTTACTTTACAAATGCAGGATGTTATAATGATATTTGTAAAGAAAAAGCTGGGATAATGAATATACAATACAGAATTAGCAGCTTCCCCAACTGTTGACAGGAGGTTAGGTGGGTATGGGTGGAGGAAGAAAGGAAATCAAAACAAGATAATAATGTTACACTAGGTGTATACAAGTGAATATGCAATAAGCACTGGGAATAGTGTACAAAAGCAATAACATAATTTACCATTCCGTATGAAAGAGCTATCTGAGGTGCTTTTGTCTGTATTGAAGGTAATGCTTGAAAGCCTTCACTGGAAAGCAGAATATAACCTAGAAACTGTTTGCATTGCATTATCAGTTACAGAAGAAAACATTTACTTGTTTAATAGTTATTTATTTCTGTTATCAATTATTCATCCATCTCTCAGCCATTACTGGCCTAGCAACTGCTGTTGTACTAGGGGCCAGGATTTACCTGCCAGATGATGAGAAGATTCTGATACATCAGCACAGACTTTATAAATAGAAAAGAAAAGGGGGGGAAGCCCCCTGCACCACCTCAGTAGCTCAGTTCATTTAACAGAGTGAGTTTCTGTGTTGACCAATCAAAATCCAGAGCTTTCTGATAACATGTATGTTTGGCCAGAAATGTACGTAGTGTCCTCACAGAATAAAGTGAAGTTATGTAGTTTTTTTTAGAGGTTTCATCTCATGACACACTGAAGACTTTGAGCCTTCAGAGCACTCAGCATCTCAGAAGGGTCTGTATTTGAAGCACACACCTTCTCCTCAGCAATAAATGCAATAACATTCTTGCATGCGGGTGTACGCTTGAACATTTTGTGTAGCTGGCTCTGTCCGGGTCTCTGTGAAAGTCTATCACAACTGACAGTGTTCAAGCAAACTCTTCCTTCCTACATCATTAAGGGAAAGAAGCACTTCAAAGATCACTTCAACATGTGCTTGGAAACTTCAGCTAAGTGTAAAACAAACGGCACGGGGGTGGGGGTGAAATGTGTGATACTGAGAATCAGTGAAATAGCTCTTCAGCCGAGAAATGGCTTATTAGCAGGGAAATTGTTAAGGTACCACGTAGATTTATGGAGCAAGGTAAGGGAAGAAAGACTTAATTGATGATACTTACCCATCTTAGTGAGGCTATTTGTGCAGCGCGAGAAGCACTTTGTGTACTTCTTGTATACAGAAGCCAGTTGTTGATGCAATTTTCCTGTTACTCAAGTCTAAGCACCTGATTCTTTGAAAATCCTCCTCCTGGAAATACAGGCTAAACAAGCTCGTCCTTTGACTGCAGGATCATGCCCATGAAGACAGCTTGATCAGAGCGGAGGTCCGTATGTGTAAAATGCAGTATCTGGTCAAGGTGTGTACGCTCATGCGTTAGGGGACTAGGTGCAAGAGTATGTGATTACTATATATCAGGAGACTCGTGGAGCAAGTTCAGTGAAGCCATTATGATGATATCATTCCTGGTAGCTATTACTTTGCATTACTAGTGGCCATTACTGTAATCTAAATGGACATTGGGAGGAGATTATGGTGAAAGGTGCTAATGGCTTGCACATTAGAGGTCATTAACATATAAGCGCCCAGGATGAAAGTCTGCGTACAAAGAGTTAAATAAATTGTGTAGCAGTTCCCCCCCAGGGAATCGTTTAGGATATTATGCAAGTTTAAGTACTCCTCTTTATCTAGGCTATAAGACCTTTCAAACTAGGAGGTCTGAAGGAAGAGCTGCTGAGTAGTGGTTTTCCCAGGTGTAAAATCAAGCCTGTGGGCTGTAGCTGAGGAGTGGGGAGTGAGAGTGGAGGACAATGTGTAGATTAAGCAGGTAAATCTGTCAGATATCTCAAATGCTGCTAATTGTATGCAGGTTTTGTGTTGAAGGGAAGAAGGTGCGCCTTTCAGGGCTTTACTTTGGAATCCAGTCATATTACTCACTTCATCCTCAGCAAAAGGTTTACTGTATTATTGCTGTATTTGCTTCAATCTCTATTTTTCAAAAAATATCTTGTGAAACACTAATATGTAGAGTGAAAGTATTCTAGTAATGTATCTGCTATCAGAAAGGTTTTCCAATACTATTCATGTAAAACATTAGGCAGTGCCAAAATCCTACTGTTCTCACTCTCCAGCTTGAATAAATAATGCAAGACAAGAGTAAGAGAAAAGGGGAATAAATTCTTCCTCTCTGCTGAGGAATGCACATCTCTGCAAAGGTGTGTACTCTCTGTCTCTAGTAAGCCTCCAGAGCTCACAGTGAAAGTAATTGAGAAAGTTCAGTGAGCACACAAGGCAGCAGCTCAGCTCTGCTATGGGAAGGGTCCAGCTTAGTGCACAGTAGTGTTTGCTCCCTGCTTTTTACAGCTCTATAGCTTAGAGTTTGTTTTCAAGCTTTTCCATGCAGGACAATGCAAGACACACATGCAACAAGGGTGGCCTATTTGACCAAACTGAAGTCAAACAAGAGTGGGGAATTTTGAGCTAATGAGCTTTGCTTGAATTATCTGAGTTAGGGTGTATGACTGAGCCAAACCTATCTATTTGCAGAGCATTTTGCCACACTTCATTTGTACAGATGTCTACCAGATGAAGATAAGTCATTACTAATGATAAGCTATGATAACCCAAATAAAACCAGAGTGTGAGGCAACAGATGGTAAAGCAGAGCACTGCAGTTAGGGATAAGATGCAGTTTCCCTTTGAGGTAATTCTTCATGAATCTTGAGTGACAGTTAAATTTCATTTCAGTTTTATGAATTTAAATTAATAAATACCCAGGAATTTTGGTCCTGAGTCCTCTGTACAAGTGTTGGGCTACACAGACAGAGAATAACTTGCTCCAGTCTTGCCTGAGGGACTTGGTGTTCCTCCCAATGTAAGAAGAGCCCACAAGCTTGTTCACACCAACTCTTGTACTGAAATGAAATCAGGATGGCACTTAAGTGCACGTTGGCCTAGAAAGATTTATCTCCTGGCTTAGGCTGAAACTCAAATACTTTAATGGAAATGTGTGATTAAGGCATGGACTATTAATATGAGAATATTTCCACAGATAGTTTATCCGGGGCTCATAGTAGCACAAGATAAATAATTTGGGGGTTTGTCCTATGGTCTCTTTAGTCTTCAAAGGCTGCTAATCCTATAATTAGTTGGCAGGTAGAAAATAGGCTGTACAGGAGTCAATTCACTAGGGACCACGATTGCTGTAGCTGTGCCCTCAGTGCCTGTTATAGTCCTGATCCAAAGTCAGTTGAAACCAATCGATCAGGCCCTAATTGCACACTGATTAGTATCGCTGTGCTTGGCAGCATAGTAAATCTTTAAGAACCAGGATTCACTGTGTTTTTTGGAGTAGTTCTTTTGACCATCATATGTGACTGATAACTTGCAGTGGGATTTAAACACAAACACCATGTTATTGAGAGACAACTCTGTGTAATTGTTGCCAAGATAATAGATGAAATAGCTCACCTTCTGTTCGAAAAGTTTCAAAGGTTGGAAAGTTTCAGACAGGCATTTTTTGTGCAGGTGTAATGAAAGGATCAGCATGTATTTTCCCCCAAAGGCTTTCATTTTTCGTTTTCATCCTTAAGAGAAGCCAGTGGCACTTCCTGGGTATTGTCACCGGCTGAGGCACAAAAGAAGGAGAAAAAAGAAACAATTGATAGGGAAAAAAAAAAAGAAAAAGAAAGAAAAAGTGAATCAAAACATGACTTCTTGTTTTCAAGAAGAAGGGCCAACTTTTACTTTATAGTAACAGCTTTGAGATCAGCAGCTGTGGGATTACATGGCAGAGGTTTGTAAAAAAAATCAATAACTGCTGCTGTTTGGAGAGAGAGAAAGAAAGGACAGCTAACTAGACCAGATTGTAACAGTTCTGCAAGCAGTCACAATGCTCACCTTACAACAGCGCAGCCCTGCAAATTATTAAATAATAAATCACAAAGTCGAACAGTCTTGGGTGGACAGAATGCGTTTGACTGTAAAGCAGACAGAGGTCTATGAATTATTCACATCTCAAGCAAAGATAAAACAAGCAGAGAAGAAATGAGAAGAATTCTTCCAAACAGGTTCTCCTGTACTGAAATATACCTTTTGATTACTGATACATATTTGGGGATTCAACCGGTCAAAGTCATGCCAGAACTAAGAAGAAGAAGAAAACTGCAGCCTGGGTTTAGTGCTGAGGGAAAAATCTTGGCATTAATAAGTAACTCCACAAGTAATGTGCCTGTGAAATATCATTTTCCAACATTAGTGCATTGGCAATTAAGGAGAAAAAAAGCGGATCTCGGAGAGTAATTGTCACAGAAGTGTCAGATCCTCAAGTATTTATCTTCAGTGAGTTAAAACTTTGTAAGAGCTTATTTTAAGTGGAACAGCAAGCTGAAAGCTGCAAAATCTGCTTATGGAAATGGTGGGAATCTTATGTGTTGATAATTTTAAGTTAATAATGTCACGTTAATACGTAATCATCGAGCTAATCATTTTAAGTTGGTAATTTTAAGACTTATTTGGAATGGGAAGAAAAGAGTTAAAGCAGATCTGCAAGATAAAGACAGGAAAAGCAGAATTCCCATTCTGGATTGTGGGCTTTTAGTGCTGGTTTATAACACTTAGTTTGTTTAAACATAGCTAATGTCTATGACTTACAGAGGAAACAAAATCAATCAAAACGCTCAGATTCCTTTAAAGCTGGCTTGTTGGTTTTTTCCATAGCAGAGTTTCAGGCTTACTGCACTGATGCACTGGTATGGTGAGAGAAGACATGCACAGCCAAGAACCCTCCAACACCTACCAAGGCCTGTGTATAGGGCTCATGGGGTGCTATTGACGATGTGACTCCAGGATTGGATCCATTCCATACTCCCAAAGAGATAAAGGATTTAAAAAAGACCTTTTCACCACTAGATTTGCATGAAGCTAAATTTAACACTAGATTTGTTTAAAACTCTGTTTCTTAAATTTGCTCTTATATTTATAAACAGTGGTGATGCTGCCTTTATGAAGGATGGAAAATACAGCTGATGAGCCTAATGCTATCTGAAGCTGTGGAAAACCATCTCTATTTCATTCTTAGCTTCTTAATGACCAAAGTAGCAAAGAAACCTACTTGCAAGAAGCTGTCTCCATCAGTTACCACACTTAGGGCAGCGGTGGAACTTTTGTGCCTCATCTTTCTCTTTGCATATTACTAAAAGATTTATTTTTTGTAGTGAAAGTGTTACATGAAGAGAAAAGAGGAGGAGGACCTAATTCAAGGCATGAGACATAACTAATCCTGCTGAAGGCTGCTCTCTTGGTGCACAGGAATCCCACTGAATGGTTGAAAATGCATTTTCTGGTAACTGGAAGAAAATGTTCTCAGTTTTCCAAGCACCAGCTCTTCCAATGTCTATGCCTGTGAGAATTTCCCATAGATGTGTGACCTGATAAGAAACAGTCATTTTACTTTGCTGTGAAGAGTGGCTGAGGGAACTGGTGTTATTTAGTCCAAAGAAGAGGAGGTTAAGAAGAGAGATCTTCTTGCTCTCTACAGCTACCTACAAGGAGGCTGTAGCAAGGCTGGTTCTAGTCTCTTCTCCCAAATTACTAATAACAGGATGAGGGGAAATGGCCTCAAGTTGCATCAGGGGAGGTTTAGATTGGATCGCAGAAAGAAGTTCTTTCCTGAGAGAGTGGCTGGGCACTGCAACAGGCTGTCCAGGGAGGTGATGGATTCCCCATCCCTGGATGTGTTTAAAAACCGAGTAGCTAGAGCACTTTAGACGATGGTCTAGAGGTTAGAGAGATGTTGGGATAAGGGGCTGAACTTGATGATCCTGAAAGTCCTTTCCAGCCATGGTACTTCTAGGATTCTGTGATTCTCCTACTGTAGCTGCCACCTCCTTTGGAAGCCCATTCCAATGCTTAACCACCCCTTCTGTGAAAAAAGTTTTCCTAATATCAAGTCTAAACCTACTCTGTTGTAACTTGAACCCATTCTCTTTTATTCTATCACTAACTGCTTGTGAGAAGAGACCAGCACCAGCCTCTCCACAATGTCCTTTCAGGTGGTTGTGGAGAGTGATGACATCTCCTCTCACGCTCCTCTTCTTCAAACTAAAGAGCCCCAGCTCTTTCAGTCTTTCCTCATAAGATTTATTCTCTAGTCGCTTCATCTTGCCCTCCTCTGCACCTACGCCAGCACCTCCACATATCTCTTTTATTGAGGTGCCCAAAACTGGGCGCAATACTCAAGATGAAGATTATGAAGATGTGGCCTCCCACCCCACACCTATTCCACAGTCAGCCAACTCATGTCTGTTTATTACCTGAGTCTTTCTATCTGAAATACACAGAATTGTCCAGGTTGCTCTTCTAAGTCTCCTGATTTCCTGCACTCCAGGCAAAGCAATATAGACTTCCCATGCCCTGGTGGAGACTGTGTCCAGACCTTGCTCCTTGTCTTTCAGACTCATAACTCCCTCAGCTTTCCTCTGCAGTCAGGTCTGAGCCCTATCTTGCTCCAAGCTGCCTTCAGTCATGAACTAAGTGTCCTCTCGTGCCAATGTATGGTTTTCTCTGAGCTTGAGGGCTTTGACCTGACTTTGATAGAGGTGAACATCACAGGGGTACAAAAAGTCTAGGGAACAAGGTATGAAAGGTTGTAACTCAAAAGAGTTTTGTGAGGCATGCTAGAGTTAAGCAATAATCAAGGATGAAAGTGACATAGCAGAGCTGAAAGGGCGCAGGCCAGAGCCTTCATCTTGATTCAGCAACTCAAAAGGCCGGTACAGGTAGCTGTGAGATGCTACTGCAGTGCTTTGTGTAGCTTGTAGGAAAGGGGTGATTTGACATGAGAAACTTCAGTGACCGAGGTTAAGGCATACCTAGACCTGAAGCATTGGTAGCTGCAGAACTGGCAGCTTCTCTTAGAGATTTTGGCCAGTGGAGGACACACAGCATCTGATTGAAGGGTACTGATGCATCTGTGGAGCTACAGAAGATCCAGTCTGGAATAGCAGACCTAAACAGACATGTAGCTGGTACCTGCATGCCAGCAGCCAGGAAGGTTATGCATTAGAGAGCTGCCCACTGTGCATTTTGTGTATGTCCCAAGGAAGGCGATGAGGAACTTGGGTTCCTATGAGTTCGATTTCTGAACAGCAGATGGCCAATAGAAAGCACCAGATTATCATAGAATCATATAATCGTCATGGCTGTAAAGGACCTCCAGGATCAAGTCCAGCCGTCATCCCAACATCTCCCTAACCCCCTAGGCCATAGCCTCAAGTACTCTAGCTACTCGTTTTTTAAACACCTTCAGGGATGGTGACTCCATTACCTCCCTGGGCAGCCTGTTCCAGTGCCCAACCAGAGGATATACTGAATTGGTGGTATCTAAATATTTTAGGTGGACAGCAACTGAGGTTCTGCAACATAAATACAAACGATACTTATCAGGTTTTTATTCAGAGATAGCCATGGCAGCAGAAAGTTTCAGCCTTGCTTTCAATTACCTAATTAGGTTTGTCAAGAGTTAGAATCCAGACTTGGAAAACATACGTAGAAATTGGTAGTAGCAGTAGGACTTTTGCCCCCACAGTAATTACCAGATAAAGATGCTCCTTTTGTTTTGCAGAAGTCAAATTAAAAATTAGCCCCTAACAGGGCCATCCATTTAGATGTGCCAGTGATAACCAAGCCAGACGCACGCCAAGAGTTTAGGTGCTTGTTTTGCTGTATATAGTTGGTCCTCTAGAATATATGTAGCGGTATATATTTACTTACTGTATGTAGCAGTGAGATTTTGGTGGCAGAATGTTGTATTAAGTACTGCTTTTCGGTTTTCATTAAACAATAAATCAAAACACTTTGATCAAAGACACTATATGCTTAACATGGTCAAGATTTTTGTTACAGCATCAGGTCTCTGCTACACATACACCCCTTGGTTTATGAGTATTCATTGCCATCACTTCCTTTGTTCTCTAGCTCAGTTGAATGTGGTCAGCAGGTATTTTCTGAGTTTGGAGTGTTAGGCAGAGAAGGTACCTGCAGTGTAAGTGGTGGTTGTGCTGAAATAGGAACTTCCTGATAAAGGAAAGATGAAATTTATTTTAAAACTTTTCATTTAATCCTTAAAAGACAAAAAGTTGAGCACCTGAATAATGTGCTCTGGTGAGTACCCTCAATTAAAGGGTTGTGAAGTGGTTATGAGAAGACTATTTATAAAACTGTTATATAATGGCTTGTATGGACTGCACTGGAGAAATTAACATGACATGGGATGGAAATCATGTTAGAATTTGGACTTACTTGAAAGTTGATGAAATCACACTAAAAAAATAGCATTCAGAAGCAACATTAATGACGTGCCTTTTATTGATGTTTAATTCAGAAAAAAGTTACTGCATGCCTTCAGAAGCAAAGGAAAAGGACGGCATTATGCTGAATAATTTGCTTAAACTGAATTTTATATTGAAAATGCATTTGGTCTTAACAACTAGATGACTTTCTAGAAGGGGAACAAGGTTAGAACATTAGATGCTTTTTTTCTGAATACCAGCGCTCTTCTGTAAATTTGAAACACCAGGAATTGGTTTGATGAATTCAGCTAGAAACTTTTGGAGTGAACGCAGTGGTTTTTCCCCCTTGAATTTTGGAAATGGAATTTGTTTCTGACCAATCTGAAGGGGAAAGGCCATTCAAGCTGTGTGCGGCCATGGTCTCGAAAGGGTTGACAGAGCTCATAGAATCATGAAATCATATCACTGCTTGGGTTGGAAAAGACCTTCAAGATCATCAAGTCCAACCATTAACCTAATATATTAAGTTCACCACTACACTGCTACACCATATCCTTAAGCTCCACATCAACACAACTGTTAAACACATCCAGGGATGGCAGTTCAACCACCTTGCTAGGTAGTCTGTTCCACTGCTTGAAAACCCTTTCAAAAAAGAAGTTTTTCTTAATGTCTCCCACAACCCTCCCAACACACAAAACATGGTGTCTTTGTAGTCCAGTGGTGTCCAAATATATGGGGCTTCATAAAAGAAAGAGTTTTAGCCAAAATCTGTTGCTAAATCAAGTCAAATGTTCTCTGATTGTTCTATGCATATAGAGACAAGTATTGTCATGCAGCCATCTGAAGTTCCCCTCCAACATGTCTGATCACACACTGGAATGCACTGGCCAGGGAGGTGGTGGAATTGCCATACGTGGAGGTGTTTAAGGACATACTGGGTATGGCACTTAGAATCAGAGTAATTATGGCTGAAAAGGACCTCCAAGATCATCAAGCCCAACCCTCATTCCAACATCTCCCTAACCTCTAGACCATGGTCTAAAGTGCTCTAGCTGCTCGGTTTTTAAACACATCCAGGGATGGGGAATCCACCACCTCCCTGCACAACCTGTTGCAGTGCCCAGCCACTCTCTCTCAGGAAAGAAGACTGTGATCCAGTCTAAAATTCCCCTGATGCAACTTGAGGCCATTTCCCCTCATCCTATCATTAACAATTTGGGACAAGAGACCAGAACCAGCCTTGCTACAACTTCCTTGTAGGTATCTGTAGAGAGCAAGAAGGTCTCCTCTCAGCCTCTTCTTCTTATACTAAATAACCCCAGTTCCCTCAGCCAGTCTTCATAGGGTCTGTTTTCCAGACCTCTCCCCAGGCTCATTGCCCTTATTTGGTCCTGGTCTAGCCCTTCAGTCTCCTGATCCTGCGGTGCCCAAAACTGGACCAAATACTCAAGGTGCAGTCGCATGAGTGCAGAGTACAGGGCACCATCACCTCCCTAATGCTATGGTGTGGCTGATAGTGATGATGTTGGGTCATGGGCTGGGCTTGATGAGCTCAGAGGTCTTTTCCAGCCTCAGTAATTCCCCAATTCTGTGATTCTATGGCTTTCTGTTTCTCTGCAAAGAGCAGGGAATGAGAGAGTAATTCTCCAGCTTTATCTTGTAGCTGTAAAATTGAAGGACCTGAAGATGTAGAAGGAGTGAAGAATAAATAAAATAGTTCTCTGCCAGCTAAGGCTGTCTGGACTTCTACTGCTGTGGAGATGATGTTATTTTCTTTTGGCAAATGCAGGTATCTGCGTTCTTCCTGGGAGCACTTGCGCTTTGCTAAGCTGACTCCTTTAGTGCAGCTTTCTTTAAAGCAAAGACCTTCTTGCCTTTGGAGTGAGCAGGCTGTACCCTCAGTTGCCTGAGCCCCCACACAAGCTCACTTGCTCCATGATGGTCACAAAGGGATTCTTTTTAAATTGAAAAATATTGTTTAAGCTCAAGCCATGCATTTTTTTTGTTTAGAGCAAAATATTTTAGTTCTTCTGGGGAATTGCGTAGTGCTTGTTTAATCTTTCCTTGTAATTTAAAGCTGTGCTTAAATGAGAGCAATTTAACTTGGAACTGTAAACCCTTATTGCAGTGTCAGCTCTGTTAGCATTTGTTAGCTATGCTCTCTTCCCTTATCCACCTGTGGGATCATACCAGCCACTGCATCTTGAGGCACTGGAACAGGTTACCCAGAGAAGTTGTGGATGCCCCGTCCCTAGAAGTGTTCAGTGACAGGTTTGATGGGGCTTTGAGCAACCTGGTCCAGTTGAAGGTGTCCGTGCCTGTGGCAGGGGCATTGGACCTAGATGATCTTTAAGGTCCCTTCCAACCCAAACCGTTCTGTTATTCTACTCAACTGTGATTTACTCAACTTCATTAATAATTTTGGTTTCTCCAGAACGTGATTAGTTGTTGGGTTGTTGTCTCTCTTTTTTTTTTTTGGGGGGGAGGCATTTATTAATTTTTAAAGTTGTTGAATTTCATATGTAATCTGTTAAAACCGTATTTGTGAAAGGAAGGAGCCTGGCAATGCCAAGGAATATAACATGGAGGTGTTTTAAATAGGAAATATTTTATGATAAAAAAATCTGAAAGAGCCTTGTCAGCAGGAAGGTTGCCAGTGAACCTCTTGCAGTTGAGTCCAGTGAAACAGTTTATCTTGTGGTCTATAACTAATAAACAGGGCTGGTTTTCTGTACACTAAACCATTCTAGAGATCTGAATAATTTTTTATTGAATAATTTTTTACATGGCTTTATCCACAACACTGGTTTATTGATAGACCCTTTCCTGGACTTCAGTACATTGGACTAGATGTATAACGTGATGCTAAGCACCAGTTTCAAACAACATGTGGAGGGATAGTTTAGAATTGAATTTGGTTTTAATTTGTCTTTAATTAGCAAAATGAACCAAAACATAGATGATTTCCACTTGTGACTCTTATCTGAGAGAACTGCTAAGCAATTTGACATGAAAGTGGTTCCAGAAAGTGGCTCACGTATTTATTTGAATCATCTGCCTTCGAAGAGCTATCAAACAAGTTTGTAGCTGTGTTAAAATGAGCCCCAAGTTCTAATTAGTGAAACAAACCTGACACACATTTCTTCTTACTGGCTTTTAAGCCATTTTCTTTTGAATCTTATGGAAGTGCTGGAAAGCAGGGCTGGCAAGAATTCATAATGTTATTGCAGCATGTTGTCCTGGAGTCCTTTAAATGACATCTGTATTCCAACACTAACCTTTGAGGTTATTACTAATAACCTGGCTGCAGGATTGAAGCCAGAGAGTAGTGGTCAATGGGACAGAGTCTAATTGGAGGCCTGTATCTAGTGTAGTCCCCCAAGAGTTGGTACTGGGAACAGGCCTATTCAGTCTATTCATTAATGACTTGGATGAGGGGTTAGAGAGCACTGTCAGCAAGTTTGCTGATCGCATATCTGGAGTATTGTGTCCATTTCTGGGCCCCTTACTTCAAGAAGGACATGGAGCTGCTGGAGGGAGTCCAGTGTAGAGCAACAAGGATGATGAAGGGAGTGGAACACCTCTCTTACAAGGAAAGGCTGGGGGAACTGGGTCTCCTGAGCTTGGAGGAGACAGAGGGGTGACCTCATTAATATTTATAAATAAGTGAAAGGTGGATATCAAGAGGATGGAGACAGGCTCTTCTCAATGTCATCTAGTGATAGGACAAGGGGCAATGGGTGTGAGCTGGAACACAGGTGTTTGCACATAAATATGAGAAGGAACTTCTTCACAGTGAGGATGACAGAGCACTGGAACAGGCTGCTCAGGGGGTTGTGGAGTCTCCTTCTCTGGAGACATTTATAATCTGTCTGGACATGTTCCTCTGCAACTTGGTCTAGGTGATCCTGCTGTGGCAGGGGGATTGGACTAGATGATCTTTCAAGGTCCCTTCCAATCGCTAATGTTCTGTGATTCTGTGTGAAGCTTTGAGGTTATTATTAAGCCCTGCCACAGCAGAGGCAAAAGTGAAGAAGCTATTTTATACATGTTTAGTTTGCCAGTTTTCCAGAAGTTCTTTGGGATGCTATTCATCCTCTTGAGTCCTTGAGATGAGGATTTAACACTGACTTCTGGGCTGATGGTGCACGCTGCTGTTGGGCTGTGCCTTTCCTCGGTTGTCAGTGTTAGAGAAAAAACAATAACAGTCGTGGAAAACAAAACGTGCTCTAAACCTCCTCTGGCAAATGTGAAAGGAGGTAAAAGCATTATGGCAGGGCAGGTTAAATTGAACACGTGTCAGTTCTTATTCAGAAGAAGGCGGCCTCAAAGCACAAGTCTTGAAAAACAACTTCTAACGCAGACACTAGCCAGGCTTTAAGCAAGTTTAACTGAGCTACACCACCCTGACTCCTGGCTTTTTACGTCTCCTCACCTCCTCCAAACAGCTGCTTTGTGCACTTCCAGAAATACAAACGAGGTCACAGTGGTCTTGACAAAAACATCCCGGAGTCTCCTGTGTTGTGTGGTACTTGCCTAGCACACTGTAAGTGAAATCAATTACACCATAAAGCAGAGTAATGCCAACTCTTCCTCACCCCTGCGCACACAGAATGCTGTGACTACACAAAAGAGATGCAGAGGCTGTCCTTTATGACACTGTCAATTCTCTGCAGGCATGTTCCTTGCCATTTTATGGACTTCTTCTCTCGTGTTGGTAGAAGGCCCCATTACAAATCATCATAAGAAATCAAATTTCTCTGGCCTCTCCCAGTCACAGGTATTGCAGAGGTGACAATGAAATGAATTGTCTGCTTGGCTCAGAAACAAGCTTCTCACTCTCCTGTCTGGAAGCAAGGCAAGACAAACTCCTAAACACTTCTCCTGAACCTTTGCATTTTCCAATAAACATAGACAAACTAGACCTTCCAACTTCTGAAGAGATAAAGCATTCTGTTTCAACACCGAAATCCAAACCCTGTCGTTAGACATCATTGCCGTAACACAGAATTAGACTGTTTGAATGCAAATGAGTCACTACAATAGCAAAATGTGTCTTTGTGGAGCCCAGGGTGGACAGGCCAAGGTGGCCATCAGGGTGTTTGATAAGGTATGTAGGAAGCATGTGACAGTATAAGCTGTCTTGTGGGTTGCTGTGAATTTACAAGGCTTATTAATAATATTTATGGAACTGGAACTGTTCACTGCTGAAAAGGGAGAAGGCAGGTTAACAATGTGCAAGTAGATATGTCATAATGATGAGGATAAATTATTGCTTGTAGGTCTCAATGAAGACGTGGTAATGTCCTTCCTTATGGTCAGTGTAATGTTACTTCTAAAGAAAATCAATAGATGTGTTTTACAAAATTCGAGATGTGGTGTAAAAGAATTTTTTGAAAGCCACCCACTGTAGCTGGCTGTGCTGGCTGAGTTGAAGCACAGTCAACAAACAAGTGCTCCTGATTCCAACTCTTGTTTTTATTCTCTGAAAAATGGGTATTTTCATTACAGAACTTGTTGGGTCACCTTAAAAAAACCCCTCCCAGTTGATCCATAGCGCTGCAACTGATGGATTTACAACAAAATCCATATCCGTTATTTTACGTACGGTTTGTTTCTTAAAAAGAATATCTTAATATAACAGCTGATACTTTTTAAATCCACATTGAAACAACTGTTGGATTTTTATACTGTTGTAAAACTCTTTGTAGGGTATTCATAGAAAATGTTTTATTAATTGCCATATGTTTATTGATTTCTCTTTCATGTTGGTTCTTTTGTTCTTTCTTTGTAGTGGCAAAAGATCTTTCTGCATCATCATTTGCAAGTTATCTAAAATGTCAAAGGTGTTCTTTTGAAGTTTATTATAGATCACATGCTGTACAGGCCTTGACTCTGGCATATTTACAGAAAAAGTAC
Organism: Phoeniculus purpureus; assembly: GCA_028565055.1. Taxonomy (NCBI): domain Eukaryota; kingdom Metazoa; phylum Chordata; class Aves; order Bucerotiformes; family Phoeniculidae; genus Phoeniculus; species Phoeniculus purpureus. The sequence goes on from JAOXOE010000720.1 coordinate 6,540,436, forward strand.
GTACTTTTTAAGCTCAGAAAGCGAGTGGGGCTGCATTAGTTAAAAAAAAAGCAGAATATTCTCCTACTTTCTGCCCTTTTTTCTTTCATTTAAGAGGAACGTAAACAATTCTCTGTGTTAGAAAAACTGAAGCCTCGTCAGGTAATTGTTGTTTTCTTCTGCCCATCTCGCCATGGCTCACGTTAGCATCGTAAAACAGATTGTATGCAATCTTGGCTTAATCCTCCTGGCAGGCATCTGACATTAACACTCCATCAGCAGACCTGAGGAACTAGGAGGGGCGAGGCAGGCAGCATTTACTGTGCTGGGATCGTTCCTTTTTCCAGTTGGGAATCTAAACCATTCGGCGCTGTGGTCTAACCGAAGCAGTAAGGGCCAGTAAAATCTGTTCATACCAGAGCAGCATCTCTTTAGATGACATTTCTCACTGTGCCAGGGTTTGCCATATTTCCTCTCCTCTGGCTGCCTGTAAAGAGCTCCAAGCATTTGGATGTGGGAGTGGAACAAGTGGCCCAATAAAAAATAAAGCAGTTAATAGTGCTATTCCCTGAGTTTTAAGCTAGCTATTGATGTCTAAGTCAGCAGATCTTTTCCTTTTGAAACCAAAAAGTAAGTGGTTGGGGTTTTTTTTAAAACATAACCAGGAAAAACCTGTGCTTTGATCTAAAGGTGGTTCAAATGAGATCCACACAGAGTTAATGCCCAAGCATGTCAAACTTCTTTTTTCCTGTAGGAGAGAACCAAGCTCTGCTACCTCAGTTGTCTGAAAAATCTCCCTATGAAAGGCTTCCTCAGCAAACGGGCTGAGTTAAAACACGTATGGGTGCTGTCTGCTAGCCCGTCTGTGTGTGAGAAACAAGACCTCAGAGTTAAGTCTGTGATTTTTGCTTTTTATTAATCTTATTTTCTGATAATTAATATTTAGAAACCTAATAAACTTCCAATGAGTGATACACAGTGTGGAGGATATGCAGAGTTGCCAAAGCAGGGGCCCGAGGAGGAGGTTGGCTAAGAGGGAATGCTGACATACAGGAACATGGGTACAGCAGCAGCAGAATTCCCCCGTCATTTTCATTAATTGAGATCAAAGGAGCTATTCCCAATTTGCACTAACCAGAGATCAGTTAATCCATGCATGCGTAAGGAGAGAGAGATTTTGTGTGGTAAAGCTGGAAGAAATGGCACCATGAGCACTTTGCTGGTTGGTCTTAAACCTCATCTTTTTGCTTTGTAGCTCACCCCATGGAAAAGCTCTGTTGAGACACTTTCTTAGGTTTCAGCAGCAGGAAATGCTGTTTGCTGAGTTACTGCCTTCTCAGGTGAGGAAATTACTAAAAGAAAGGAAAATTCAGAGTCTCTTGATGGTTTTCAATCATTAAATAGCCTAGTGTTTTAAGAGCACGTAGGATCTTTCTGTGGACAAAATCTACAGCAGTATTTTTTTTATGTCAATTAATGGTTTAACCCCGATTTTCATTTGGATTTTCTTTCCTTTATGGAAATGTTGATAATTGTCAAGTTAACTTCTCAGGTTCCTGAGTGATGGTATTTCGGCGATGAGTCGTATTTCTCTAAATTATGCCTGTGCAGTGGTTGCATTGAAAGACCTTCTGAAAAGAGAGCAGTGAAAATAGTGTTAGAAATCAAAGGCAATTAATAGGATCATTATGACTGGTAGATTTTATGGCTGCCTATAAAGATGAAATATAAAAACAAATTAGTAGCCTTTTGAATTTAAAAAGAGCTCTGGTAGCTGAAGAGGAAGCAAAATGGAAACATCTGCTACTTGTAGGTAAGGTTAGAATTTATCAGCATCTCACCCTCCCACCAAAAGGAAAAATTACCTTTGCCTCTTGTCATTCTGGGCCTCCAAATCTGCCACTAAATTGTTTTCTGTCCTTGTACTTGGAGGATGGAAATGATTAAAGAATAATAAAGTAACAGATGATACAACTGCTCTTAGAGAGAATAAATGTTCTTCTGCATCAAGGCACTGGCTGCAGGCTTAGGAGACAGAATTTTCTCCTGAAATAAGAAAAGCCATTTCTAAGACGTCAGTGAGTACAACTCCCCCTCCCTGAGGCAGGACAAGGTTCATGTGTGATGTCCATCCCCTCATTCCCTTATCTGGGAATGCTTGGATTCAAGGTTTTGTGCTTGCGTCTCAAGGAGAGTTGAATATCATCCTCAGCAAATAAAATGCAGCTCAGATCTCTCTGCTTCCTCTGAGATTCAGGTACCAGAACCTTGAGGCAGAACTGTATACAAAGAAAATTCTAGCTTTTAAAAACAGAAGTGCAACAAAAGTTTGACCTATTTTAAAAGATTCAATGAAAAGGAAAACATTTGTCATAGAATCATAGAATAATGGAATGGTAGGGGCTGGAAGGACTTCTGGCAGTCATGTTGCGTTAAGTACCAGCAGAGTATGGAATGAAGGCATTAAGGGGCTGAGGAGTTTTGCTTCTTCCCAACATTGATATTTCCAGTCATTGTATTAGGGTTTCAGAAGGAAATGTGACGTTCAAGGGAGATTGCAGGGGAGTGTGACTGGGGGGAGCAATGTTTCTGGTCTCTACAGAAGTGAGTGGTGCACAGAGAGGACAACAATAGCAAAGGGTCCTGTGCTGTCCACCTTCAGCAGGGCTGTCGTTTTGATCTGCCCCTCTGCCTTTTGTAGTGCTCATCATCTCCAGGCACTTTGTGTCTCAGCCACACAGAAAAACCCCATCTGCTCCATTTAATGATTTCTGTTTGATGAATTTTTCTGTATTCATAAAGGGAGATGCTGTCACAGGGGAGAGCCTCAAGCACACCCACCCCTACAATCTTTATCAAGCTCCCAGCCATAATCATTCAGGCTCTACTCCTAATATAGCAGAAGCCCTGCAGAACTGGGGTTCGCTGGCAGCAGGCTTCTGATTCCTTCATAAACTGTAATTCTGATGCTCCAGGTTTAATTAAGTACGTGTCAGTTAATCAGCCACTGAAAACATGGGCCTCCATTGGGGAATTACCTGAGTAAAAACAGACCAAACATGAAGGGGATCCCTTGAAACTCCCCTTGAAATGCCAAAATGGAAAGAAAATTATCAAATAAAATCTGTTTGCTTGTGGCTGTACTGTGACAGCTTTGTTAGTCCTAACAGATGACAAGGATTAGTCAGTCAATATAGATTTACCCCAAGAGTTTTGCTGTTTTCAGGCACCTCCAGGACAATGACGGCCATTAAATATGTACAAAGGCCAGACCGGGACCCATGGCCTCTAGCTTTAAGCTGCTGCCTCTTCTGAGTTATGTCAGGATCAATTTTTTCTAATAGATATAACTTATCCTACACGATAATCAGACTATCATAGCCCATTGATTACATGACAGCCTGATTTAGGTCTGGTCTAGAAGATAAGAAACACAGGGAAATCTTGCCTTGTTCATCAAGGAATTAAAATCCCAGTTTGGAACTTTTTCCTGGAAGTCATTTTATATGCGCAGAAGACAAGGGAGGTTTTTTGCCCAGTTTCCTTCCTCTCATACATCAGCCTCACTTCCTTGTAGCACCCTGGAATCACAGGGAGCAACAGCTCAAGACTTGGGTTCACCACCAATATCATCTTGTTTATAGCAACCATCTAAGGCTGGTCTTGTAAAGTAGCACTGATTGGCATCCCAGTTTCATTTTGAAGGCTCCACCAGTCTGGATTGCATCTTATTTGGGAAGATCCACGGTTTGGGATCCAGGTCAGGTGGGTGCTAGATGTGATCAAACAGAAATGTTCAGAACTACAAAGACAGCCGCTGTTACAACCTAAGTGTGAGATGACGTTGTTACATTTCTCCAGATACAGTTTTATTTCTGTTCTTCTTGAGATATCTAACTGTAAGTGCTACTGTGCTTATTGTGGTGCTGGGGCTGAGGTTCCTTGGTTTTTTCTCATGGTATTCAAGAAGGCTTAAGGAATTTGTCCAAAATACCCAGAAAGCCAGTCCAGTGCTCTTTTCTGAATCAGAACAAGATTGCTGGGATTACACTGGTGAAAGCTAAGCAAACGCCGTCTTTATCTTGTGCGCAACTCTGTTGCGATGGTTCCTTTAACCTGTCATGTAGGTATTTACGCTCAAGCTTTCACTTCCCATCACAGTTGGAATTAAACATATAGAGATATATATGTATTCTTCTATAGAACATTCTTTTCTCTTTAGGTCTGTGGATCCTACTGGAGGTCTTACAAAAGCTTGGCAGAATTCTTCAGAAAGATGGGTCACAGATCTGACTAAACATAGGACAGTGTATTTCCTTGCTCTGTTCTGCAAGTCAGAGACAGACATCTGAAAACACACCAGTGCTGCACTGCTTTTCCAAATAAACTCTTGCTGTGGTTGCCCCATGGCAGGGGTACAAGTTCAGATGGGAGGGAAAAGGTCTGTACGTACTGGCTTTAAAAGCATGGTTTGCTCTGTGACATTTACTGACAAAGAGGGGTGACAAAAATGTCACTTCATGAATATACATAGATTTGGGGGTTTTACGGGTCCAATATTCGATTCCATTAGCTAGTAATGTTTTGTTTCTAACTTGCATAGAAAGAAATGTTTAGAAGTGCACTTGATGCAAAAAGTGCTGGACACAAATTACAAACCCAGTGGTTTACATCTTGCTGTTTCACTTAGAATATAGAATCATAGTCATAGAATGGCCTGGGTTGGAAGGGACCTTGAAAGGTCATCTAGTCCAACCCCTCTACAGTGAGCAGGGATAGCCTCAACTAGAGCAGGTTGCCCAGAGCCTTGTTCAGCCTCACCTTGAAGATTTCCATGGATGGGACCTCAACCACCTCCCTATGCAAGTGGTTCCAGTGTTCAACCCCCCTCCTGCTAAACAACTTCTTCCTAACATCCCATTTCAATCTGCCCTTTTCTAATGTGAAACCATTGCCCCTCACCTTATCACTCCAGGCCTTTGTAAACAGTTCCTCTGCAGAATTCTTGTAGCCCCTTCAGATACTGGAAGGTTGCTATCAGGTCTCCCCAGAGTCTTCTCTTCTCTAGACTGAACAGCCCCAGCTCCCTCAGACTGTCCTTGCAGCAGAGATGCTCCTGTCGGCCTTCAATTTTCCTGTGTAGGGTTTTGTATTCTTTAATTTTCACAAGCAACCAGAAAAGCAGTTCTGTGTTTATTTCAGGTATTTCTAGCTACCAAATCCTGAGACATAGTGAGGCAGCACAGTAATCTGCTACTTCCTGACCACACCAAAAAGAAAACAAAAGAGAAAGAAAAAGATAATGGACCTGTCTACTTTTTTGTACATCTCAGTGTTTTAACTCATTCAGTGTTTTAATTCATAGCTCATGCAGATTCCAAACTGACAGTGTGGTAGTTTTCAGAGCAAAATGAAAGTGTTTGTACCCACTCATACATCAGGAACAGCTAGCAGATACTTTTGTAATTATTGCTTTTTGCTATGGTTCCTTCAGTGCCTTTAACCCAGAGTGCAAAATTTCCCAGCCTTACTGACAATATTGTTATGACTATAGATAAAATATCTGTGTTAGATTTGGGGGGGAGGTTATGTAGTTTATTTTTACCACACAACAATTTATAAACATAGTAGAGCTATGATTTCAGAAAAGGAGGTGATGAGAAATTGATGTTGTTATGTTAAAGAGCATACTGGTGTTCACCGGGGAACCTCTGGTTTCACTTTTAAGGCCCAGCTAACTCTATTTTCTGTAGCTTTTCCATCATTTTGCTTTTTTAAAAAAAGGTTGAGAGTTACAGATCACATCAGTGTACGGAAGGAGATAACACTGTGCTGCATTTAACTCTATTAATACGTAAATAGAGAGACTAAGGATAATTATACTACTGTGTATTCCAAGTATCCAACAAATCAAATCTATGTTTCATGCGAGAAAATACAATGAAGTCCAAATATTATGGGGAAAAAAGGCATTTTTGTTTCACTAAGGTGTACATGTTGAATAATCAAAGGATTTAACATGACAATATGGTTATAGATAGTTATCCTAAGTGCCTTCTGTGGTGAGGAACCAAAATTAAGAACTTGAACAAAACATGATACATGAAAGTGCAGGTTCTACAAACACTGGGTTGCTTATTAAAACTACTTTGATCCCTCGTTTCTTTGATATCCTAGGTCTTATAAAGAATTCACTTTCAGGGGTAAATATAGGTAGTTCAGAGAGACTTTATGACATACTGTACATACTGCTCTTCCAGAGACACTTTTTAATTACTTAAGGAAGAAAAAAATCAGCGAGAGAAAAATGCTGATTGAGTCACTATCAAGTGGTGTTCATTTCCAACTGCTGATTACTTTGGCGTAGCCTATTTGAATAACGTTCTTCTTAGAAGCAGGTCAGGCTTGGGGATGTGAGCAGAGCGGCTAACACTCCAGATTAGCAGGATGAGACAGGAGTTCAGGCAGCGGATGAGGTATCTGCTTGTCCCCAAAGGGATCGCAGATCTGCTTGCTTCTCTGAGTGTTACCCAGGACCTGCTGGAAAAGCTGGGTTTTTGCTGCTGCTCACTACCTTGGTTCCCCGAGCAGGACAGCCGGGAATTCTCTGAGAAGAGAAGAATCAATATTAATAATGTTTATTCTCTTTCTCACATCACTTTGAGACCCCGTTTCTAAGTCACTGGGGCCTGCACGAGACTGCGCGTAGTTCCGCTGAAAATACCCGACGCTGCTGGCAGACGCGCTGCTCTGGTTTTTACCTTTATTCTTTACTGTCAGCAAATCAGGGCAACCTTACAGATCCTGCTCAGATTCTTGTGTTTCAAATCATGGCTTTTCTGTGGGTGCTCTTCGGCATAACCTGGTGGTGTGATGTGGGGCTGAGTGGAGGGAAAGGTTTGCTTCAGGTGGTTTCTTTGTAATAGGACAAACCTTCCTTTTATAAACTTTAGTCGCATCATCTCCTGGCAGCCCTAGAGGTGTTTAGTGTGTTGTTAGGCCCAGGTACGTGAAAAGTTTGCTGCTAATCAAGCCCTTTTCTCCACTTTTTGAATGTTGTTTGGACAAACAGCTATGGCTCCTGTTTTGGGGATCTAGAAGTTATCAGGTAACACAGAATTCAGATTAGAAATTAGCCAATGAAATCATAGAATTATAGAATCATTAGGGGTTGGAAGGGACCTCGAAAGATCATCTGGTCCAATCTTGTGTCGTTTGGGTCAAAGTGCTCTAAACACAAATACAATGCACGGGGCACGATTCTGATGCTGAAAATGTGATGCTGTGAGGGCCAGGCTCTGATGCAAAGTGCACTCATATGTTGACCTGGCTTTGAAATATGGCCGGGACACCCACTGCTTGCTTGTGTTGTCTAAAGGGACAAACCAAATGAAAATTAGAAATCTCTAGAGTGTGTGCAAGGAAGTGAACACCCCTGAGCAGTTTTATTACAGTGAATGTGTTTCTTTCAAATTCTGTGTTGTTTTAAAAACCTACTTCAGACTAAAAACTTAAAGCAACCTCAGATTCCAGGCAAAAATAGTTTTTTAGTGATAAAACTGAACTCTTGCTGTCAGAAAATTGCTGCTTTACCACAGCTGGTCCATTTAGAAGACGTGGCTGTTGCACTCATCAATGTTTTTTTTTTTCCTCCTCTCAATATAGGGACCACATTAAACTAGTCTTTTCGTACCATAATTTACAGTTATGATAAATTAATACTTTTTAATTTAAAAAGTTTAATGCACAGATATTGAACACCATCTGGAGGCATTTTCATGTTTCCAAAGCCCAAACAGATCTCTTAGTCCAGCTTCACTTGTGATTTCTTTATGAGGCAGAGCTCCGGTTCCTTAGCTGTAAATGCTATTTTATGTCTTTGAGCTGAGACAAAAGCTCTGGCAGCAGCAGAACACCTATGGCACCAAATTAAGCAGCTCTAATTTGATCCATCCATGTGCACCAATTACACACAGAGGCGTATGGTGAGAGTGCAAATCTCTACACAAAAGCTTGGCAAGCCATGTGTCTGTATATTGAATGTCAGCTCCAGCAGACTGCAGCATCCTTGTGAGATTCCCACACATGCCAGTGTCTCTCTGTAGAAATTCCATGTCTTTCCGAGTCTTCTCATATTCATTAGATCATGCTGCCTTTCATTAATCAGTTACTTGTCTAATAAACTGCTGTTCTTTAACAGATCAATTAATCTAAAGGACAGCTATGACTCAGCTTACTAATATTTTTAAACCTGTGGGAAGATATTTGCTAAAGCTTTGTGAATCTGCAAATCATTCCTGCCATCAACCCATATGACCTAATTCAATTAGAAATTCTCTAAAGCTAGTTATTAAACTCCTTCTGGAGATGACTGATAGATTTATATTTAGATCTGTTTAATCTTTTGTTGTAGTTCTTAGAATAACATGTTCAAACAAGTGTCTGTATTCCCTCCTTCAGTCCTGCAGTGTTTTGCTGGATAGAAGACTAAGGACAGTTAGAAAAGATGAGTTTTGAACCAGGAAAAAGATTATTATTTTTATAATTACAAAATCTACTTTCTGTCTTCAATAACTTGTGATCATGAAAGTGATTCAATGCTCCCTAAGTTGTTATATGCCTGTCTGATTGTGCGAGCTCCACATTAATTAATACTTTAAAACACACATAATTTATCATTTCCTGATAGAGGGGAACCAAAACAACCCTGCTGTAAATACAGTCCTGTTAGGGGTAGGTCTTTGGAATGTGCTTCACTCTTTTTTCCCTCTCTTTTATTCAAGTGACTTAGATCAAACATTTGAGCACAGTCTGTAACTAATATTGTTTCCTGGCCTAAACAGATAATTGCCCTTCTGGATGTATAAAAGATGTCTCGTGGAGCAAAATGAAATATCATTTATAAAGGAGAATGATTTACTCATGAATTCTTCCAGAAGTAAGATTAATAAGCCATCCCCTGGTGTTAGATATAATCTTCAGATCTCTCTTCACCGCATGACTTATTTTTGCAACAACTGCACTATTCAATCATTAATCACTACACTCCGTGAGCAGTTTATCTGTGCTAACGTGTGTGCTATACACAAACAACAACTCTTTTATGTTTGATGAAGGAGGAGGAAAAGTAGGCTCTACAGTGGGATGTGAATGAAACAAAATGAGGCTGCCATATGATACAGACGTTTTCATTCCAGATATAGCAACCTCAGTTAGACTCTAATGAAAGCAAGATTGCATTTCAATTGTGGAATAACGCTTGTAAGGGAGAAAGCATGTGTGTGGGCCTTGAAAACACATCCGCTGTCTTACCTGTTCCTGTCAGAGTGGGGGAAAGGAGATGCAGCTTTGGCTCTTGCTAGTAGTTTAGCTCAGCTAGCCCAGGACTCTGTGTGAGCAAATGTACTTTGGATTTACAGCTATATTTACATGGTGCAAGCCCAAGTACAGACCACTCCAGAGATGAACTGGGAAGGCGATGAGAGTAATGCTTTGTTTAGCAACTGTTGGCAGAGTTTGAAGCCTGCACAAGCCCTGTGGATGTTGGCAATCTGCATGAGATGGGGTGCATTGCCCTTCCCCCCTTTGGTTTTATTGCTAAAAATGATACGGCAGTAAACTGAGCATTTTGCATACCAGAGGGTTTTGTCATAAGTAAGAGAGCTCAGCTCCATTAGCAGTGACAGAAGGGCACATACCACCCAGTCCAGTTTGGAGATTGTCTTCCAACAAATTCCTCTTGCTTTCACTTCATCTTTAGAAAACTGACTTGCCAGACAAGTATTGAACTAAAGTAGTAAAACTGTCATCAAAGAGAAGACTCATGAGTTCAGGATATAGTACTTCTGAGAGACCTGGGCCCTTTATAATTTTCTAATAAAATAATAAAGATTATTAACTTCATACTATATGACGTGAATGTTAAATTCATCTTCTATCTGTCCAGTTGGTTTTCCTATGTGGATATTCACTCCTACCTCTAGGTATACACAAATGAGTTCTGTTTAATTTCTTTCTTCTAGGAACCAACAATAGAGATTTCTCATATTTGGGATTTTGTCTTGCTGCGGATACTGAAAGCCATCCAATAATTCACTTACAGCCGTGCGCTCATGGAGATTAATAAAATGGTCATGATTAGGAGGTCATTGTCTGGTCCCCCGGTGCTCTGTAACAAAAAAGCAACTGAGGGATAAAGGAGCAGGGAAGACCAAATCCAGTCTCTAGAGTAAACTGAATATTCTGCAGATAATCCTGCATCTGCACTGAGTGGAGAGGAGTGTGGGGTGAGTCCTATGCAAAGACCAGCAGATGAAAACAACAGTGGAGGGAATGTCAGGGGTGTTTTGGCCCTCATTTGCTCCTGCATAAACCTTCTGTTGAGCCCAAGAGCTCAGGACTTCTACAATGGAGAAAGATGTTTAGTGGTGACCTTGAGAGATCTAGGGAAAGTGAAAACACATGGCTCTACATGATTCTTAGTGTTATAGAGAGATAGCATAAAACAGGGAGGGGGGAAAATTAAACCCTGGAAAGAGCTGTTGTGTTTAACATTACAGGATTTTGAAGTAATTAAAAATTGTTTTCAAATCAATTTTTATTCAGACCAATGTCTACACGCAGGGAGCTTTTCTTTATGACTGGATGTTGTTAGTACAAAAAGGGTAATTTTGTACTAACAGCTGCCTTAAATGCCAGGCTCACCTCTCATACCAATTCTCCAAGTGCTTTACAATTATTAATTCATACAGTAGTACAGTAGCACTCTCATTGTGCAGATAAAGCAAGGCATGGTGCGTAAGTAAATCTGAACTGCCTCTGGGGAAACCCCTCTGTTACATGCTCAGGTTCCTCACATGAGGCATTTTAATCTTTTTTACTTTTTATCCGTTGGCTTTTTGGTGAGAGTATGTTCAGTCCTCCTATGGATGTAAAGGGCTGCTGGGGCACCTGTGAAAATGCTCTGCAAAATGGCTTTTCCTTGCTAGGCCCTTCTGGTCCAGGTTCTCATGAGTGGTACAAGCAGGAATCAAAGCTCAGACGTATAGTATGGCGTGGCGGGAGGCTGAGGTTTTGAGCTAGATAATGCATACCTATCTCAGCCATTTTCATTTCCTTTGCTAATTAATTTTGTGAAAAAGCATCCTTCTTCTCTTTCCTTGATTTCTTAAATTGAGAGGATTCCTGAAGGTTTTTGTTACTGGTTAACTGCCTGAGGAAACTTTAACTGACCATGCTTACTTATTCTGAAAAGACCTGACTCGTGCCTAGTGAGGTACCTGACCTCAGTGGCAAGGAACAGGTGAAAAATCTGTTTGCAGTAGCAGTCGTAGTACTGGCTGCTTCAGCCTGCCGGTGGGTGCGATTGTCATGCAGTTGTCCTACAGTGTGATGGTCCAGCTTCTACTGCCATCCACCACAAATGTGTGATAATTAAATGTGTGCTGTAGCTATTGAAGGACTTTGCAGCTATAAGGAAATGTGCCCTAGTTTGGATCAAGAGCTGCATTCAGTTCCGTAACATTTATGGCAGGTTCCCACAGCAATACCAAATCCCTCTTTGTGAGCAAGAGAACCCTGGTTTAGTTCATATTTACAAACCACACTGTCATTACCACTGATGCAGTATCAGCTATGATAATTATCACTCTGCCTCCAGCTTCAACAGAGCAGACATTTGTCTGATCCGTGTGGAGGGTTGCCAAGTTGGCTTGTGGTAGACTTGCTGAAATTAGATGGCTTTTTTCAGCTCAGGTTGCACCAACACCCACTCATGTTAACTGTGAAGGAATTAGTGTGGTTAAAAAGACATTTCTGATGTTGCCTTATGAAATTTGAGTTCTGAATTATGAATTATAGTAATGTGACTTCTGTTCCATTTAGCGACTGGGTGGAATGTAACGTTAAGATATTTTGACCCTTTTTTGGCAGTGGCAGCTTGGAGAAGGTGGCAGCTGTGGATAAAATTAGAGGATACTCCCATGTTAACAAACTAAAGTTGCAGAGTTTGGTTTTGCAAAGTAAACTTTCACTCTTCCAAGCTGCACAGTGATCTACTCTGATCTGTTTGTATTTTCCCCACATGCTATGTAAAAATCCTTTCCCCTCCTTTGCCTCAAGAAAGCCCTCCTCACAAGGAAGTTTTGCTGTGCATTAATTTCTCTTCAGCTGGACAAAATAGAACCTGTTTGTTGTTCAAAAGAGCAGACTTCTCTAATAATGTTAGCTTGAGCACATGTGTGTCAATAGTAAAGGTTTTGACAGTTCTTAGCACTGTCCACTTTCATTCCAGATGCAGATTCATGGGTGTTTTTACTAGTAGTTTGGTGGGAGAAGGATTAAGCCAATGCTTCTGAAAATCCCAGCTGGGACATTTTTCAGTGTAATAGCCCAGGACTGACCCCCATGGAGAAATCAAGAAGTCTGTTTTCTGTGTATAATTGAGAGAACCTCTCAGGAGCCAGAGACACAGACTGGAGAGAAAGAAAGATAATCCTGATTTGGTGCAGTCCAGTGCAATAGGTATGTTGGCCAATAGTTCTGGAAATACAGTTCTGGTTTTGAAAGTAAGAATGCAGATGTTTCATTTGTAAGTCAGAAAGCAGATGTTGGGTTTGTAAGTCAGAATGCAGATGTTGGGTGCTGATCATCAGAGTAAGGCTTACAGCTCCCTACTGCAGCACTGAATCTGGGGTTGGGGAAATGTATGCACTGACTGACCTCCTGAGTTCCTTTTATGGTTCATTTTCATCACTGTCCTTTATGCTGGTCTCGGTGGGATTGTGGAGCAGATCCAGCCTAAGCAGCAGAGGAAGGGCAAGATATCCCTTGTGGGGCTGTTACGGTTGCATGTGAGCAAAGTCCCTTAATGATTCAGATGGATTCGCCTGGGCTTAGAGAGAGAAGAATATTCACCCAGCAAATAAAGAGTGATGACCGGTGCAGCTCACAGGAATACACCGAGCAGCTTCATTATGTCGAGCACAAGTTCAAGCAGTACCTGTACATTTCATCTGTGACTTCAGAGCCAGAAGTTCAGAAAAGCGGGTTCTATATTTTGGTAGCCTGTAAACTTACAGGTGATAGCAGGCATTAATCTAGTTAACACCAAAATCAAAGACATCAGTTATCTCATAGAAAATAGAGTTGTGTCCTATAGCTGACATCAATCACTGGAACAGATCGATGTTTTTCAATAAGAAAATGAATAAAGATATCATTTATTGCCAACAGGATGTTTCTGCTGGAAACGACAGTTATCAACAACTCTTGTGTTTTCATTGAAAACCCCAAAACTGAAAATTCTTCATTTCAACCCTGTCAGTTAAAACACAAAAACCTTTACAGAGAAGCTTTAGGGATAGTATTGTTTCCATTAGTGTCTTTGGTGAGAACAGAAAGCATTTCCTGCTCGATGTAGCATGTATTAAATTAAGACTTTTCACCTGTGTTTCACTTATTGGTAGGTTGTGCCCTGCTGCGAGCACTGAGGCACAAGTGGCTGTTGTGGGTCATGCAGCGCTGGCAATGCCGCCTGGGATCACCAACACAAGTGTTTTCAAAGGGCAGGAGGGCCAGTTCAGTTTCAGTTGTGTGAAACTCCAATGAGTTAACTTCATTGTTGTTTCTCTGGATTCATGAAGTGTAACGGGCCATGAATCAGTAACGTTCATTCACAAAAGGACGTGTTGTATATATTCAGCTCCTCCTAACAGTGCTGTAAGAAGCAATGCCTATTAAGCTCCCTAAACTAGTTAAACTAGGTCAGACTGAGGGGAAAACTGGCCCAACGTTATGATTAAAAGGCACCAGTACAACAATCCTAGATAGTATTGTTGTCTTTGTTCCCATGAGTCACTGCCTAACAATACGGTCGTTTTAGCTCTGTGACTTCTTAAAAAAAGAAAAAGAAAAAGCTTTGGCCACATCTTTACAACAGTATCAGCAGCCCTCTCTTCCCCCTTTCCTGCTAGATTATGTGCCACTGCTGCTTTGCTAGAGAATCACTGTGTGTGTTTTAATTTCATTCTGTCTCTTTTGCCCCTTATTTGAATTACTAATGTCCCTTCCATTTCCTTCCAAGGGTCTGTGTGTCCACTGGTAAGGGCTGCATCCATACCAAATGCAAATTAGCAGCTCCCCTGAAACCTTGCCAGGAAAATGTTTGCCAGGGTTTGGTTTTTTTTTTTTATTGGATTGATTCCCCTCACCCACTCCCCCTCCTCCATTTTCTGATGGGAGAAGTGAGTAAATGAAGCACCCAGGATTTTATGATTGGCCCTAATCAGTTTTCATAACAATGAAAAAGTCCCTATTGCATGAATATTAAATTTTTATGAACCTCTTTTTTTTCTGAGGCTGTAGATTTAAGACAGCCTGGTTACCAGAACTCCTTTACTGTGTGTCAGCTCTTGGTGAGATTCTGAATATTATCATTTCTATATTTGCTGCTCAGATGCCATTTAATATTGATATGCAAAATGCTTGTTCCCTTTAAAAATAATGTTCTTATTGTATGATTTATTTGATGTGGTTTTGTCTTTTCTCACATAAAATAGAGCACCTTTCAGAGGGAGATGATTCATTTCTTCTTGTCCGTGCAGCACAGAATGTCAGCATCCTTCCTGTTGTTCCCAACCTCAGTGAATGGCAAACGGCTTGTGTTAAGAGCAGTCTGGGTTTATTAAGCCTTTGTTTTCAGGAATGTGCCCCTTAAACCTGAAGGGTTCATGGATTTGCAGCCACTGAAATTTCTTATTTGCCCTCCTGTAACTCATGAATTCTTAATCTTTGATCTGGTTGCGACAGCGCACATGACTGGAACATGGTCAGGGACAGCTATGTCCTTTTCAGGAGGGACAGGTCAGCAAGGCAAGGTGGTGGAGTTGCTCTTTACATGACAGAGCCATAGAGCTGTCACAGAAAAAAGGCTGGAAAAGCCCTCTGAGCTCATCCAGCCCAGCCCAGGACCTAGCATGTGATGACATCGGCCAGACCAGGGCATTAAGGGCCACAGCCAGGCTGTTCTCAAACACCTCCAGGGATGGGGACTCCAACACTGCCTTGGGAAGTCCATTCCAGGGTCTGATCACCCTTTCCCTGAGGAAGGGCTTCCTAACATCCAACCTAGCAGTCCCCTGGCAGCTTCAGGCCCTGCCTGCTCATTCTGGCACTGGTTGCCTGGGAGAAGAGCCCGACCCCCACCTGACTACAGCCTCCCTTCAGGGAGTTGGAAAGAGGTAAAAGGTCCCCCCTGAGTCTCCTCTTCTCCAGGCTAAACACCCCCAGCTCCCTCAGCCTCTCCTCACCAGCCTTTCCCTCCAGTCCTTTCTCCAGCCTCCTTGCTGCTCTGGACCTGCTCCGGCCCCTCCATCTCTTTTTTGAACAGAAGGGCCCAGAACCGCCCCCAGTACTCAAGGGGAGGCCTCCCCAGTGCCCAGTACAGGGGGAGAATTACATCCCTAGTCCTGCTGGCCACACTATTGCTGATCCAAGCCAGGATGCCACTGGCCTTCCAGGCCGCCTGGGCACCCTGCTGGCTCCTGTTCCGGTGGTTATCAACCAGTACTGCCAGGTCCCCCCCGCCAGGCCGCTCTCCAGCCACTCATTCACCTGTCTGTACCTGCAGGGGGTTACTGTGGCCAAAGTGTAGGGCCCTTCCCTTGGCCCTGTTAAGCCTGATCCTGCTGGCCTCTACCCATTGTCACGGTAAGCTAAGCTCCTGTTTCTTGAGGAGGTACAATATTTGACTTTGGAAGTGTGGAGAGAAAAGTGTTAAAAGAACCAGAGGGGAGCAGAGCTGGAAGGGAAAAATTAGGAAAGGAGAAGGAATGTAGGCCTGGCGTGAAGTCCAGATGAAGAATCTTTATACACTTGGCACTGTTCTCTACAAGTTGTGGTTGACCAAATCCAGACCAGAAGCAGTTTACTTAAAGCAACAAGGTGTTGTGGCTGGGTGGGTACTGCTGAAGGACTAGACTTATTCTAGCACAGAGTTACTGGAAGCCAAGCAAGGTTTTAGACTTCTTTCTCTCCCGTCTCTGATTGAGACTGCTAATTACGGCACATGTTCTCATCGTTTGTGGTCAGGCTGTGTAGCTGTGTAACCATCCTACATTTAGCACAGCTTTGTGTCCGGTCCCATTAGCTCATAATAACTAGACCCAAAAATACTACATCCATTATTGTCCCAGCTCTGTTGACACTAGCCTCCGTCCCACATGGGAAAATGAAGAAGGGAAAGGAAAAGGTTGGTGGAGAAAACACAAGGCAGAAGAAAGCCCTCTGGTTGCCTGAAGGTCCTTGCTATGGTTGATATGCCTTTTCAAATCATTATGTGAAAAAGATGTCTGTTAATTGCTTTTAATTATAAATTCAACAGGCAGTACAAGGATGATTTTCTTTGTTTGTGGTTGAGGAGTGGAGCTACAGAAAGACTAACATCTAGGCTCCCAGAGGAAGTTTGTGGCAAATCCAGGAACTGAACACAAGTCCTAAGTTCCGAGTTGCTCCTTTAACCACAAGAATCCTGCTGATAGACTCTAAATATGTAGTGATAGGATGTTTATTTGGAATTCCAAAGCATCCCTCACTGAGAGACCTCATCATCCTTGACAAATATTTAGGAATACTAAATACGCTTTAGGAATTTGCAGCATAAGGGCAATTCGGTCATTTCTGCAATTTTAGTGCCCTAATCATATTCTTAGTTTTGTTTTTGCCTCAGAAGAGTTACAAATACATGACTATGTGGAACGTTTTAGATTTGCAAGGCTGATCCTGGTGGCTGACTGTGCTAGTTAGACGCGCATGACCACACTCCAAAAGTGCATACAGAGTCATCTCTACTGCTTCCTCCAACCCAGCAAGGAAAGCAACTAGAGTTGTCACATTCTTCAGCTTCCTCCCAGGGAAATCCATGAGATAAGGATTTATCAAAGCAAATGGTTCTTCCGATGCTGCTCAACATTAAGTATCACATTGCCTTGCTATCCAACAGAAGCATGAAAGCTAAAATTCTGGCACTTGGATCTGAGTTTCCCTGTATAAATTGATACCAGCTTCTGTAGTGGTAGGGTTGTTCCAAACCATCTTTGTGAAGACCTGGATAAAGGGCAGTTAATTGTTTTATTATCCCAAAGATAGAGCCTTTTTCTGTTTATGTTTCAGTTGTTCCTCTCTTTTGCTTTATGCTGATAAGATTACATCTGGAATAGTGAGTCCAGTCATGTCCCTGTTCTGTCCCCTTGTCCTATCCCTGCTCAGGAGTGGTGAACTGCAGAGGACTATCATGATTGTCCAGGATCACAGTGTTTGAACTACAAGAAGCAACTGGGGGAGCAGGGCATATTTTGTTCTAGGTAAGAGGCTAAAGTGGTCTCTTTTCTTTGATTCTGCTACAAGCCATGAATATCCTGTTCATTGTCTGTCTTTTGTAGTTCTTATTCTGAGTTTTTCGTGTGATTTTGCTCAAGAGCAGATTCTGCTGTTTCTGAGTTCAGAAGTCATTTTAGTCCCCTCTAATCAATAGGACTATTTTGGGCACAAAGCTCTGGCATGCAAAATCTGTAATTGCAGATCCTGAAAGGGGTTGATTTCTTTCTTTTTTTCTCTTTTTTTATAAAACACCTGATGTGGTTCATGGACCAGCAAATAAGAAAATACCTAAAGGTGAAGGATCTTGATCCTGATCACATCTCTTCTTTTAAAATTCATACACTACTTTCTTCCCTCTGCAGACATACTTTGTTTCTCTAAGTAAGGAATAGGTGTATGATTAACCCCTTCTTGTGACCTTTTTCTTAAATAACCTGATTGTCATCTCACTTTGTTAACTTTAATTGACACTGAAAGGAAATTTCTTTTACCTTAAGCCAGACAGATCGATATGAATTTGCACTCTGTTGAGTTTATTTCCTAGAGTTTTCTTGAGAACTCTAATAGAGCTCCGTACGTGATGGAAAGCACTGAGTATCTGCTGTTACTTTACATTTGCTGCCCTATGTGGGTTACAAAAAACATTTCAAAATAAACTAAGAAATTGTAGTATCACCATTAGGCAGGAAGGCAGCCCTTGAAAGTACTTCAGTTTACTTTGCAGAGATGGATCTGCTCCTTCTTTTGTGTTTGATTCAGAATTCAGAGAGATAATCAAGGTGGACTACTACTTGCAACGTTTTAAGCTGTCCAGTAAAACCATTGCTCTAATAAACCAGACAGCAAACTGAAGTTTTCAAGCACCTAGATCCCCAGCACATAGGGTCACATTAATCCACCTTCAAAAGCAGAATTAAATAAGTTAAGGGCTAGGAAAGCCAAGACCTCCTTGGAATTAAACTTTGCAAAAGAGGTCAAGGGCAACAAAAAGGGCTTCTTCAAATACATTGCAGGTAAAACTAAACCTAGAGGGAACGTAGGCCCCATGCTGAATCAGGTGGATGCCCTGAAGACAGAGGATACAGAGAAAGCAGAGATACTGAGCATCTTCTTTGCCTCTATCTATACTTCTGGGAGCTGTCTTGATATCAAACCCCAGACTGCTGAGACTCCAGAGGAAGTTGAGGCAAGAGTGAAGCCTGCCTTAGTTGATGAGGACTGAGTTAGGGATAAGTTGGGCAAACTGGATGTACATAAATCCATGGGCCCTGATGGGATGCACCCGCGTGTGCTAAGGGAGATGGCTGGAGTAATTGCCCAGCCACTCTCCATCATCTTTGCTAAGACATGGAGATCAGGAGAGGTGCCTGGGGACTGGAGGATTGAAAATGTCACTCCAATCTTCAAAAAGGGTAAGAAGGAGGAACCAAGTAACTATAGACTGGTCAACCTCACTTCCATCCCAGGAAAGGTGATGGAATAATTTGTCCTGAATGCTGTCTCCAGGCACATCAAGGACAATCAGGTCATTAGGGACAGTCAGCATGGCTTCACCAAAGGGAAGTCATGCTTGAACAACCTGGTAGACTTTTACGAGGGCATAACTAGGTAGATAGGTGACAGCAGAGCAGTGGATGTGGTCTATCTTGACTTCAGTAAACCATTTGACACAGTCTCCAACAGCATCCTTGCAGCCAAACTGAGGCAGTGTGGTCTGGATGATGGGATAGTGAGGTGGATTGTGAACTGGCTGCAGGATAGAAGCCAGAGAGTGGTGGTCAATAGGACATAGTCTAGTTGGAGGCCTGTATCTAGCGGAGTGCCCCAGGGGTCAGTAATGGGACCAGTCCTATTCAATGTGTTCATTCATGACTTGGATGAGGGATTGGGGTGCACTGCCAGCAAGTTTGCTGATGACAGAAAGCTGAGAGGAGTGGCTGACACTGCAGCAGGCTGTGCTGCCATTCAGCAGGATCTGGACAGGCTGGAGAGCTGGGCAGGGAGAAATTTGATGGTGTAACAAGGGCAAGTGTAGAGTCTTGCATCTGGGCAAGAACAACTCCAGGTACCACTATAAGTTGGGACCCAACCTGTTGGAGAGCAGTGTAGGAGAAAAGGATCTGTGGGTCCTGGAGGCCAGCAGGATGACTATGAGCCAGCAATGTGCCCTTGTGGCCAAGAGGGCCAACGGCATCCTGAGGTGGATCAGAATGGGGGTGGTTAGAAGATTGAGAGAGGTCCTTCTCCCCCTCTACTCTGCACTAGTGAGACCACATCTGGAGTATTGTGTCCAGTTCTGGGCCCCTCAGCTCAAGAAGGACAAGAGCTGCTGAAGGACACAGTGTCCAGCATAGAGCAATGAATATGATGAAAGAAATGAGGAAAGGCTGAGGGAGCTGGGTCTCTTCAGCTTGGAGGAGAAAGAGGAGTGACCTCATTAATGTCTATAAATACGTGAAGGGTGGGTGTCAGGATGGTGGACCCAGGCTCTTCTCAGTGTCATCTGGTAATAGGACAAAGGGCAATGGGTGCAAGCTGGAACACAGGAGGATCCATATAAATATGAGAAGGAACTTTTCACAGTGAGGGTGATAGAGCACTGGAACAGACTGCCCAGGGGGATTGTAGAGTCTCCCTCTCTGGAGACATTTAAAACCTGCCTGGATATGTTCCTGTGTGACTTGGTCTAGGTGATCCTGCTGTGGCAGGGGGA
>JAOXOE010000720.1:6560603-6571552 GCA_028565055.1 Phoeniculus purpureus
GACAGCCTCTAGGACAAATTGTTCCATCACCTTTCCTGGGATGGAGGTGAGGCTGACCAGTCTATAGTTACCTGGGTTCTCTTTCTTACCCTTTTTGAAGATTGGGGCGACATTTGCTATCCTCCAGTCCCCAGGCACCTCTCTGGATCCCCATGACTTAGCAAAGATGATGGAGACTTCTACCATTGATCTCTGTGCAGTCAGGATCTCACTGTAAATTACTCAAAGTGGAGAGCCTTGTTGTTCTCAGAGCTGCTGTTTTTGTTCTGGATCAGGATCAGTTTACTAGACCGAAGGGAAGGCTTAATGCTCTGTACTGTACCACTACATAAAGGCAGTTTTGTTCAGAGTTTTGTAAGGCATTAAACATCCTGTAACAGGGATATGGCAAGAAGAAAACAACTCGTGCCTTCTATATCAGTTTTATAAGATAACTATAATTGTGCCTTCTGAACAGTGCTGAGTTATGTCTGAGTTTGAATGTTCTGTAGCAACAGCCCAGAACTACAAAAAAGGCAGCCTCTTTACCCGTGCAGTTCCTTTCTGATTCAGTTGCTTCACAAAAATAAAGCCTTCCAGTTCTAAATCCCAAAGGAGTACCAGGAATACACGTTTTTGTGCCAGCAGCGTAGGCCTTCCCAAAATAGTGAAAATGTAGACAAAGAAAGCAAAGGGAAAACTTTCTAAGCACCTTGTTGAGGCATCATTCACCAGCCTTCTTGGTGAGCTGAACTGTCTAATCTGGGGTCTGTCCCAGAAGGACTCTTTACTAGGCAGAGCTTTTTGTTCCATTATGAGAGACAGAATCAGAGCTGTTTGAACAACGAAAATCTGATTCCTGTAGTGGTTTTGGTGGGGAGGAGACCCAAATTTGATTTATTGCTCGTTGTAGGGTCTGATTATCTGTTACTGTGAATTTTCATGTGGCCATTGATATGCGTCAGGATGTTATGGAAGTTTAATAGGAGTTTGATCGTCAAGCACATTTCCATTATTTATTGTTCGTTCTGCTCCATTTCCATTTAAAAAGTAGTAATGAAGTGCTATCCAGGCAGACAGCTGAAAGCATTCGGTAACCAAACAAATGCCATTACTGGCAAAATACAAACCAATTATTTCCAGGCATATTTTTAGACTGATTTTAGTTGGTCAAATGAGGTCTATAAATCACTGAACCATTTACAAAAAGGAAAAGCGGGTTATGAAAAGTTTTTAAGATGCTGCAACCTCTTCGGTTTTGTTCCCTTGGAAAGTATTATGTAGCTTAACCTCTGTTTGCTAGTTGCATCTCTTACAAAATGAAGCAAAGAAACCAGAGATAAATACTTTCCTTGCCACCTTTTGATGCCAACAGCAACTGCTTTTATTCAGAACCTGCTGTGGGTTGTTATAAAATGGAATGGTCTTGTAAGGCACTATGGTAAGACACTTGCTCGTAGTGTAAATTCAAGATGTGTGTAGTGTCAAACTGGGCAGTAGCTCTAAAATGCTGTGTGGGTTTGTCTACAATGCACATTGCTATGTGTGATGGCACTTCTCTCATTAGAAAGTAATGCCATGGTTTTTGGTGACAGCAATCAAAGAGCTGGAACGTGCTAATGTGTGGTTGCTCCTTCGGAAGGATTGAACCAACGGGATTATGCAGTTTGGGGCAGTCCTTGGTGGCAGCTCTGAAGCACTCTGAACTTGCAATGGACTAAACTCCAAGGGTCTTTTCTAGCCAGAGTGATTCTGTGGTAGTAAAAATGAGATGAGCGTAAAGTGCGGTGTTTGGCTGGGGTTTTGTTACCACCACGACACAGTAGTACGATTCCCCTTCTCATGCTTCACAGAATGTTACAGGTTGCAAGGGACCTCAAAAGAGGTCCATGCTGGAGCAGGGTACACCTAGAGTACCTGGTATACTCAGACTGTCTGAAGATGGGGCTCAAACCATATCTTCCATGGGGCTCAAACCCACAAACCATGGCACTCAGAGTCTGGTGCTCTACCAGCTGAGCCAGCAAGGTGCTCTACTGAGTTGCTGCCATCCAGCACAAAGTCAGCAACCAGGGAATCACAGCCTTTAGGGATTTGAAGGGATCTTGAAAGATCATCTAATCCAATTCCCCCACCAGAGCAGGATCACCTAGATTAAGTCACACAAGAACATGTCCAGGCGGGTTTTCTCACACAGTGTGTGAATTCTGAACTGTGGGAAAGAAAACTGAGGAGAACAATGCTTGCAGGGTGAAGTGCTGTGTAAATTGTGGAGGACTTTGTGGAGTGAATGTTTCTCATGGACTAAAATATGATTTCCATCTTTCCTAGCCTTCTGAGGGGCTCTGGCAGTGCCCATGCTTTCTACTGTCTGCATGTTGCTACTTCTGTATTAGGAAGAAAGGACTTACCAGAACAAAAGACATTACCTTGCACTCATAAATTAACAATGTCAATCCAGGCAAGGGAACACACTACTGCTTTAGACACCTCAGTGTCTACTTCTCAGTGTGAAGTGGTGCCATGGGTTGAAGCTGGGCCAGGACAAGCTTCAAGACAAAGAGGTGACAGAATAATGGCATGGGCAGTCCTGTTTGAACTGCTGTGTGCAGGTAGAGATAACTGGCTCTCAAAATTACAGAACTGAAAAGGATGTTGGAAAAATTGGGGAAAAAATTGTTGAGTAAGGATTACAGCCAGACAGAGAAGGTTGGGTTTGCCTTGGGAAGAAGGGATGACCACTTAACCACAGTTGGGAGGGCTTAGCAGTTCTGCCTTTCTCTGCACAGGGTAAGAGCTGGGGTGGTGAGGATGGTGGGACACTGGAGTGGGTTGCTTAGGGAAGTTGTGGCTGCTCTATCCCTGGAAGTGTTTAAGGACAAGTTGGATGTGTCTTTGAGTAACCTGGTCTGGTGAGAAGTGTCCCTGCCCATGGCAGGGGTGATGGAACTAGATGATCCCTTCCAACCCAAGCGATTCTAAGATTATACGAGATCTGTTGCTTACCTTTCCAGAACTCGCAGCAACTGTTAGGAGCTAGCACTGTGGTGTTAAAGGTCATGCTCTAAAGTTTCATGTCCGTTGGATTAACTATGGTTAGAGTCAGCTTTATTATTTTAACTAGTTTACAAGGAGACAATATATGTGACTGTATATATCTGTACAGTAAAGTTGTTTTTTCCCCACTCTGGTTGCTCTTCTAGAATGTTGAATGCCAAGAAGAAAAGGTTTATTGGAAATGATTGTATTGAAAAGGGCTTTAGCTATTCCCCAGAAAGAAACCAAGTGAACACAGGGTCAATTTACAGCCTGACCTGAAAACACAAAGTTGATAATCGGCCATCATTGCTTATTGTATCTATGATCTGATTTGCTGAAATGCTCAATAAATCCACTATTAAAGAAAAAGTGCTTACATGCATTTTTTTCTTTCCAAAAAATAAATTAAACAACAAAATAAAAGATTGATTGACAAGACATCAATAAAGCTTTGAGCATACACTGCTGACCTTTTTTTCTTTGCACTGCAATCTGTGTTTATTAGAATTCATCTCCTATAAATAGGTTTCTGTGGATAAAAAAGCGAGCAGCTTCTTAAGAGTTTTGGTCAATAAACTTCTGTGAAAATTCTAAAGACTTAAAACATGGCTTTCAATTTAATTCATTCTGTCTTCCTTTCTTAAAAATAAGGTGTAGGTGGGGATGAAATAGGTTTATCTGGTGAAGTGTTTTCTTCTAAAGCTTTTTTCTTAAAACTCACTTGTCCTTTTTAGTGTCTGCTAAGCAGTTTGCTCGGCACAGACAGGCTACGTGTCATCTCGCCCTGGTGGCTATTTCTTCTCTTTACATAAAAACATAAATCTTCACCGTGCCTGAGTGTTGTAAGCACTCAGGCTAGTGACTTCAAAAGTAGAGCTTTCAGAATGAGGCTGAAAGGAGGCTTTAGCAGGCACTAAAGAATACTGACCAAGTCCTTGGACTCTGTTTTCTGTTTGATCTTCCCAAGAAGAAAATCTCTTCAGAGCCTTTCAAAACAGCAAAGGTAGCACAGCAGTGGTGTCAAGTCTTCTAATTTATTGCAAGTCTGGCCATATTTCTGTTTTAGGGGTTTTGTTGTTAAAGCCCTAACTGTTGGAGTCCTGCAAAAATCTCTTTCGTCTTGTGTTGCTGAGTTAAAGGTGTAGTTGATGTTCCAAGACATTGGAAGCCTGGTGAGAAAACTCTCTGGATGGAGACTTAGAATTTGCTCATCTCTTCACCACTCACTAAGGTGAGTGGAGCCTTCCAGAGACAGTAGATTTCTCTGTCCTGGTGTCATGCCAGGTGTGTGTTTCTTCTCATGGTGGAAGAAAACCCAGTGTGACCTGATTTTGTCCTGCAATGTTTGTCTTCATTAGCACACCCTAAAAATCAACCTGTTTTGTCAAACATTTTCTAAAACCATAGTATCAAATGATACTTCAGGCCCAGGCAACTTTTCTTTGATTAATGATGCTAATCTCTGATTAATTCAATCCAGTTCCTCCCTTTTCTCTCCCTGTGGTGTTTAGAGGGATGTTACTGGTTGTGGTTTTGTGTTTTATTTTTGCTCTTTTGCTCTTTTATTTTTGGGGTTCTTTGTCATCCTTCTTTGTGGTATTAGGCAGGAAGATCTCTTCACTAGGTATTGACTGCTCTAGGGGTTCACAGACCATGAAACAAGAAAAGGTTGTTGACATTTCGTGTAATGCAACCCTTGATGTATACCCTGCAGTATACCTGGTATGGTCCCATGTAGCATGAGAACACCCCTTGGAGTGCCCAAGTGCTGGGTCTTTACGAGGTGCTAGCACTGCAAATCAGAGGTAGTTTCTACTTTCATGCTCTGAGGGGGAGCTGAGTTGGGTGTTTGTGTTCGTGTGACCATAGTTAAATATTGTCCAGCATCCAAACTATCCTTCCAACTCTTCCAGCAAGGATGCATCCAGAACCTGTTCCAGTGCCTCACCACCTTCCTAGTGAAGAATTTCTTCCTACAGAAGAAAGTTTAGGAATTCCATATGCTTACAACACACACTATACTCCACAAACCATTCCCTTTTCCTGCACAACAGATCTAAAAGACACAATCCAGTCAAAGTCTCTGTCTTAAGTATAACAACGTAAAAAGACATGCAAGCAGTGTTTTCAGATACAAGAGAACTGTATAAAACTTTAATTCTGCTTATTCAGTAGTAATTTACTTAGCAAGCTCTGATCATTAGGATTAGTATTAATTACCATGTCACTCAGCTGTGCTGATGAAAAAGAAGTCTTCCTGATAAGACTGAGCACATCAAAAATGTTGGATTAAAGAACTATCTCTGTAGATTGTAAATAGAGTAAAATAATCAGAACCTGATTCTATAACAAGGTGATCATTTACCTACGTTGTTGGAACAGTTTGTATTATGCACATGACATTGCCCTCAAGGAGGTTAGTTAAAGTAATAAAGGCTTCCCTTCACCTCAGGAGCCACTCCCTTTGTGACACGACTTGTCTGTGACTTCTTAGCTCAACGCGTTATGAAGAGAGACAAATGCTTATTTAAAGCCTTTCTGAAAGCTTTTCTGGCATTGGGGTTTATTTCTAAACTACTTGCAATGGGGAGTGGTGAGGGAGAAGAAATCATCTCAGCCAAAGACCTTAAACAGTGTTTTTTGTGCCCCACTTGGGGCGTTTTGGTTAGTTTTGAGGAAAGAGGATCATTCTTACACCTGGACTGAGGCAGTCTGTGCTGGGCTTTCAGTGGGTAGAGTACAATTTCCCCAGACCAGCTTTACCTCAGAATCAGCCCTGGTTTACTCTACACTATGACTGGCAGAACAACACACCTCAACTCCACAGGGGTCCGTGTCCACAGCTCCCATTTATCACACGCTCATCACAGTGAGCAGAATGCACCCACCTAAGTGCAGTATCATATTAGGACCAGCAGCGCAGAGGCCAGTGACAAATTTCACGTCACTTTGTAAGCACTGTGATTGACATTTTGGGTTGAAATTACCTATGATAGGCTATTTCTGAAAAGCCAGAAGTTTTCATGCAGTCAGGAGTGCAGGACAGGTGCCAAAACGGGGCGCGTTGCCCCAAGGTTTTTGCCATTGCCCAGCACGTGCTGCACCCCTGTCCCTGACAGTGAACAAGGGATGCCCAGGTTGTTGGAAAGGGGTGTCCAGCCCCCTCTGGGCTCATGATTGCCACCCCAAAGGGGCCAGGAAAGGTGAGGTGACAGATAGCTTGGAGAACCAAGAGGGTTGGAGGTAGTCCTTCCTGAAGCACTGGTGTTCCGCTGAGGGGGCTTCTTTGTGCAGTGCCCACATTCTGCTCCGTCAGGAAATGTGGTGTTTTTGATGAGGTACTAATTTCTCGTTTAAGCGTAAGTCTTACAAAAAAAGCTATTAAACTCTGACAGTTACTGCAAACTTACTGAGATTCAGTGGGAAAAAACCCCCGTGTTTTGTAGAAAGTGTCAAGAAAGCATCTGTCCTAGGATTGCTATTAAGGGCAAAGACAAACAGCAGGCAAAGAGGTTTTTTTTACATCTAAATAAGAATATTTATAAAAATCTCTGTGTGTAGATGTGGGCTTTGTCTGCTCTGCAGAATTTACTGGGGTGCATGAGGGAGTACTTTATGCACTCAGCTCTAGTCCTAATGTGGAGCAGAGAATCCAGGGTATGCCATTTCCATTTCAAAAGATCATTTAATATCTTTTCTGCAACTGTTTTAATTTATTTAATTGAACTTAGCACTCCATCCTGCTTTCATTAGGCCTGTCTGATTGTCATGTGTCTAAGCAGCTTTTCAAGTATGCAGTCAGAAGACTAATCTTATAAAATCAGTACTTTCACACTAAACATGCTCAAGAACAGGGACTGTACCTTCCTGTTGATTGTCAAGTGATGGTAGAAGCGCTAGCATGAAGCAATCGGACGGAAATAATCTAATCTAAAAACGTCCAGACTGATGGTGCCACCAGGTATATTGGAGGATTCCCTGGTGACATGAAAGGCCAAGGCATTGTGGCTTGGATCAGCAACAGTGTGGCCAGAAGGACTAGGGACACCATTCTGTGCCTGTACTGGGCACTGGGGAGGCCTCCCTTGAGTACTGGGGGCAGTTCTGGGCCCCTCACCTCAAGAAAGAGATGGAGGGGCCAGAGCGGGTCCAGAGCAGCAATGAGGCTGGGGAAGGCACTAGAGGGAAAGTCTGATGAGGAGAGGCTGAGGGAGCTGGAGGTGTTTAGCCTAGAGAAGAGACTCAGGGAGGACCTTCTCCCTCTCTCCAACTCCCTGAAGGGAGGTTGGAGTCAGGTGGGGGTCAAGCTCTTCTCCCAGGCAACTAGTTATAGGATGAGAGGGCAGGGCCTGAAGCTGCCAGGGATGCGTTAGGTTGGACGTTAAGAAGCCCTTCCTCACAGAAAGGATGACCAGAGCCTGGACTGGGCTGCCCATCGCTGGAGGAGTTGAAGGCCAGCCTGGCTGTGTCCTTTACGCATCAAATACAGAGGGAAAAGTGAGAAACTTTGTCTCACCCCACAGGAGCGCTAGGATCACCTGTCACTGCTTTACACACAAAAGCTTGCAGGATTCGTGGAATGAAAACTAATCTCCAGTAGAGCAGCAAGGAGAATCTGTGTAATCTTATGTGATGAACTCCTGCTAATCTCTGAGGTCTTTTGCAGACAGCATTTGTTGTACACCTGTGCTAAACTGTTTTATGTAGCTGGGATTTTGTCACTTGCCGGCGTGTTCAGAAGGTTTGTGTGCACACGTGCTGACGTACGTATGCTTGAGTGCAAACACCTGAGGCAAATACTTCCTTTTATATAAAAGGAAGCGTGTTAGCTGGGTATCAGTGCGTTACTGATTTAGTCCTCTGCGATGACAGACAGCTGTCTCCCAGCCCTGTTATTGCCAAGGCTCTAGACATCATGTGCCACGTGCCACCCTGTACTGTGGCCACCGTATAGCCTACTGTATGGATTACACTGTACACAATACATGTCACCATAGCAAACTCCAGATGTTCATTAAGAAACTAAAAGCCCGTAAATCCTCTTGTGCAAGAGGAAGAGAGCTGAGATTTCTGGAATAGCTGGGATTCACTTGAGTGTTGAGATGTCACTTTCATCCTGTGCAGCTTCAGAGTGAAGCTTGTTCTGCAGGAAAGGGGACTGTCCTTGACCACCTATTTTGATGGGTGCTCTTTTTCTAAAACATTTATTATTGAATAAAACTGATTAATAAGGTTTGCTGTAACCAGGTTAAGCACCGCCTTTCTAAACTACTGCAGGGTGACTCTTGGTCCTCCCCGCCTGCCCTGTTATAGAAATGTAGTCTCTGGATGCCTCTGCAGAAGAGGATTATGCTCTTTGAACTATGTCGTGAAAAGATCACTGTGTTAAATATTACAACCTTAAACAGGAATTAGCAATGCTGTTCTGTCAGTGATTTGTTTTAGGAGCTCCTCTGGCAATTGCTGTTCAGAGCCTTGGCATTAAATTTGCCAGACTGCAGTCTCTGTTTCCATTCCATGTCTGAATGACAGTTTATTCCACAGGCTTGGTGCATGGCAATTATGACAGTATTCAATTAGCCAGGCAACATCTCAAGAGTTGCTAATGAACATAGAAAATAAACATCCATTCTTCAAACTTGTCTGACACGCACCTTCAATCCAGCCCTAAATTGCAGTTATGTAGCATACAAAAAGCAGCCTCTGTGGCGATACACAGATCATTAGAGGTTGGAAGGGACCTCCAAGGGTCACCACGTCCAACAGCCCTGCTCAAGCAGGGTCATAAACTTATGATATTGCAGGGATGAGCTTTGTCCCTTGCAGAGCAGAAGCAGGCTCTTTATTCATGAGCCAGAGACCCGAGAGCCCACCAAATGTGAAGCATTGTCTTTCACGTGTGAAGTGGGGGCTGTGGAACTGATAGATGGAAGGTTGTTTAGGACCACTGTGAGTGGAGATCCAGATTCACATTTCTAAACCTAAAGATGGTAAATAATAGTGGCCAAAGAGTTCCTTGCTTTTCTATTTCGTTGTAATGGAATTAGAAAGAGTAGACATAGGTACAGAAAGGTTTTCCACATGCAAAGGGAACTGTGTTTTCAGGATGTCTGACTTCCATTGTCAGGAACTGACAAGAATATAAAAAGAACAAAATTAAAACTCCAGGAGAGAAGAGAGCGTGCATGGTTCCCTTGTTAACATCAGACATCTGCCAACATGCAGACAAGCTGTGAAGGGAGCTCGTTTTATCCTGAGGAACCTTATGGGGAAAATAGTCCTACCAGTAAGAGGCGTGTACTCTCCCAGCTGGAGAACCTCTCATAGTGACTCTCCATCAGATTTCACATTAAACAACCTCAACATTTCATTTATGCTGCAGTTTCTTGATCACCTTTGTGCCTGGCAGTTGGTTTTCTTTAAATGAAAGTTCTTCTCGTGACAGTCCATCTCTTCTCTGTCTAACACAACTGCTGACAAGGAGAGTCTTAAAAGATTGTAAATTGGCCCTTTTTTGGGACCCGAATTTTCTTATCTCAATCTTCATAAAACAGAAATATTAGGGGGCCAGGAAGAAGAAAAAAAGTGTGATCTGTAACTGCTCTGTATGATTTTATGATTTCAGGTGAATTAGAACAAATTTCTCACAAGGAGAGAACCTAATAAATCACAGATCCTGTAAAGCACTCTGAGTAAAGCAGTTACAGTGTGCAACCGTGGAGATGCCAGACGTGGTGTCTTGCTCCAACACTGGATTCCTGAGCAAGGCTTTGCTGGTGTTCTGTTGATGTTTACGCTTTTGGGAGATGACATATTTCACTCTGAGTGATAGAAACTGAGGAGCTGTTTGAGTGAACAGATCACAGAATCACAGAACACTACGGACTGGAAGGGACCTCAAAAGATCATCCAGTCCAATCTCCCTGCCATAGCAGGATTCCCTAGATCAAGTTGCACAGGAACAAGTCCAGGAGGGTTTTAAATGTCTCCAGAGAAGGAGATTATGAACGAGGGGATGCAAAACAAAACACTGCAAAGCTACAGATTTGACCCACATATTGAAATGAAAAAAACATCAACTGAACAGGGAAATCCCCTCTAAGGATGTTCAGTGTCTTGTAAAGGACCACATCGATAACACCAAGAAATCGTCTCTGCATTCAAATGTTCACAGCAAGGTTTTAGAGTTGTTTTCTGGCTTGGCTCTGGGGTGAAGAATGACATGAAAGGAACTTTTTTGATGCAGAAAGGAATGGCTTGTGAGTCTGTGCGTAGAGACCAGGGATGTGCAGACTTCTCATTGTTCATTTCTCAGTTGTTTCAACAAAATGCTGTCAGGTTGGTTTTTGTAACCTTTCATTTTGGTCTAAGTGTGTCTTGTCTCGTCTAAGTTTGGACCTTCAGGAGGAGGGGGGAGGTGGGTGAGGTCCAGAGAAAACGTCGTGGTTGAGGGTTACACCAGTTGTGCTGCAGGACGGTTGTAGGGATGGCAGAAATGCAGAGCGATTCCTGATGTTAAGGACACTCAGCAAAAATTGGAGCGTTCTGGAATCCTATTCACAGAACAGTTTTAGGCCAGTCATTATGGAGTAAGTTTACCACATCGCTGCTTCTGCATGGATTATGTGAAGTAATTTGAGGCCTGTTTCCAAATGCTTCAGCACACTTTGCTTTAATTTATTTACAAAGCTCGGTTAAACCTAGGACCTTTTTATAATGTATTCTTCCTTCAGTATGTCCCTTCTCAGATAGGCTTTTGTGCTATCGGGTAGAAGAGCGAGCACACTGAGAAACACAGAGGGTGGGTTATAGAACCATAGAATCACTAGGGATTCGAAGGGACCCTGAAAGATGATCTAGTCCAATCCCCCTGCCACAGCAGGATCACTTCACTGCAGAAGTTATACAATCAGAATCACTCTGGGTTGGAA
>JAOXOE010000720.1:6571652-6587593 GCA_028565055.1 Phoeniculus purpureus
GTGGGGTCTCACCAGAGCTGAGTAGAGGGGGAGAATCACCTCCCTCGACCTGCTGGCCACACTTCTCCTGATGCAGCGTGGCCAGCAGATCGAGGGAAGTGATTCTCCCCCTCTACTCCGCTCTGGGTTCCTTGGAACCTTGGGCTTCACAAAGGTCTGCAAAGCTAGTGAGGTGATTTGTGACAGGAGACAGATATTTTGAGGATTGTCTTCTCTCCTAGTTTCGCTACTAAGATAATTTGGTACTGTGTTCATAGTAGATCATAATTCCATAATGTTTTATTTGGTTTTTTTTCTGCCTTATTACAGTGAATGATAGTTAGAAGTCTCTATGGTCAGGCTGGGTGGAGCTTTGGGCAACTTGATGTAGTTGAAGACATCCTGCTTACTGCAGGGGGTTGATTTCTAGTCCAACTCAGGCTATGGCTCAGTGGTTGCTCTCAGCTTCTTCCTCATTTCAGTTTCCACTATGCAGTGATAGACAGCATAAGGCTTCCTCAGTGCTGCTTAGTGGGACAGGACAGGCAAATTTCTGGGTGTCTAACACTTTACCCTCATCATTACCCCACTAGTGCAGAAGAGTCAAATGATTGATCCCAAGCATGTAAGAAAATCTTTGTTTAAAGTAGAAGAGAGTTACAGTTCAGCATTTTCCTGGCTATTGCAGTAATCAAGTTAAATTATCCATAAACCAAAGAACCATATCAGTGTTATGCCTGAAGGAAAGTTTCTTATTAAAAAGTAGTTTTGTTTGGTGTTTTATGCCTGGGGAATAACCACTTTAGCCACCCAGAAACCACTGTGGTTTATTTTTTTCTCTATTATTAATTGGCAGAGATACTGAGGTAAAGTATTATAGAACCATAGAATCATTAGGGATTGGAAGGGACCCCGAAAGATCATCTAGTCCAATCCTGCTGCCACAGCAGGATCACTTCACTGGAATCTGAGGCAACTCCAGAACCCCTTTTCTTGCCCTGACCTAGTAATTGTTTCTTCATGGATTTGTGCTGTCTCATGGGTTGTCACCCTGGTTGTATATTTCCTTTAACCATGAAACGGTGAATAAACTCAAATACTAGGCGTGGACCACATGGAGCGACAGAGCTGGAGCCAGTCCCGAATGTTGTTCATTGGTTTATTAAGGTTTTTGACGTGATTGGAGGGTATCCTTGGCTAGATTACCTTGAGAGAGAAAAGAGGTGTTTGGTAAAGGTCAGGTTCTCTGGAGGGAGAAGCCAATAAGGGACGCAGTGGGGTTCAAATCGCGGGGTCTTTAAATGTGGTTAATCTGGAAGTCGCACTCACAGACCACACGGAGCAACAGAGCAGCCTTCTCTAGCTGCCAGGGGACAAAAAGACCAGGCTATGGTCACCACTGCACATGGATGTGGGAACACAAACAGAGGTCCCTCAGCAAGATGAGGCTGTGCAGGTGACAGGCTGAAGCGAATGTCACAGCCCCTCAGTGTTCTCAGGCTGTGTGTGGTGTGAGCACGTAGATTATCTGCTTAACTGAGCGGCACAGATGCAAGATGAGGTCGAAAGGCTGTAAGCGGAAGTAGAAATGCTCACAACAAGGGGCAATGGGTGTAAGCTTTAACATAGGTGGTTCCACGGTGATCCTGCTGTGACAGGGGGATTGGACTACATGATCTTTTGAGGTCCCTTCCAATCCCTAATGATTTTATGAGTCTATGATTCCACAAAAATATGAGAAAGAACTTCACAGTGAGGGTGACAGACCAGTAGAACAGGCTGCTCAGGGTGGGTTGTGGAGTCTCCTTCTCTAGAGATGTTTAAAACCCGCCTGGATATGTTCCTATATGACTTGGTCTAGGTGATCCTGCTCTGGCAGGGGGATTGGACTAGATGATCTTTTTAGGTCCCTTCTAATCCCTAACGTTCTGTGATTCTGTGAATTTGGTTTGCATTAGCAGCAAGGTAGAGGGATGCTTTGAAGGACAAGATGCTTCGCTGTCCTCACAGAATGGGGGGGCTGAAGGGTCAACAGCCAGTCTTTAGACAGCATATCAATAGGTGATTGTCCCCCTTTTCTCTGTTCTTGTGAGACCTTGAATCTTGTGCCCAATTGTGGTGTCCCCAATACCAGAAGGACATAGAATTGTTGGAGTGAGTCCGGAGAAGGCCACAAAGATGATCCAAGGGCAGCAGCACCTTTGCTATGAGAATAGGCTGAAGCAGCTGGGGTTGTTCAGCCTAGGGAAGAGAAGAGTCCAGGGGGACCTTAGAGCTGCCTTCCAATACCTGAAGGGAACCTCCAGAAAGTCTGGAGAGGGACTTCTCCCAAAGGGATCTAACAATAGGACAAAGGAAAATGGTTTGAAACTGAAGGAGAGGAGCTTCAGACTAGATCTCACAAAGAAGTTCTTCTCTGCAAGGGTGGGGAAACTCTGTAATCGATTGTCTGGAGAGGCTGTGGCTGCCCCCTCCTTGGAGGTGTTCAAGGCCAGGTTGGATGAGGCCTTGAGCAATCCAGTCTGGTTGAGAGGCATCGCTGTCCATGGCGGGGAGGTTTGAACTAGACGGCAGCTGGCTCCCTGCTAGGATTTATTCCTGTTTTCCTGCTGGCACTGCCTCAGTGCAACTACAGGAAGTCTACATTCACAGGTTTCCATAACATTGTGAAATTTATCTTGGCTACTTTTTTCTTTTGTGAGTGGCTAATGAGACCTGTTCCGTATTACCTAGTCCCCGAAGTTGTTGTGAGGAAGTCACCAACTGTGTCTCTCAACAAAGAGGGTTTTTGGAGATGACAAGCATGGCTTCTGTAGTGACTTGGCTGACTTAACTTACAAAAAAATAAACACATTCATTATTTATACGCCTATGATGGACAATAATGTTCTTGAAGTCACGTTCCCTGCGTATTTTGAGGGAAGTTAGAGATTCAAAACTGAACTTTCCAACAGAAGAATCGACTGGTTACAGTCTTCCAATTTATTTTGCTGAAATTTGCTATTTAGAAATTTGAGTGCATTGCCCGTGCAAATAGCAGGTTAAGATTCCTTTTCCCAAGCACAATTTCAATAGCAGGATTGATTTAAAGGATTAAATTGTCTTTGTTCCACTTACCGCTGGAATCCAAAAAAATAAATCTGAAGCAGTGTATATTATTTTTATAACATTTACCTTCAGCATGGAAAGAAACAGCCAGTTCTGGAATAATTCCTGTGTTGAAAGTTAAGACATCTCTGTTTGTCCCTGGCTTCACTGTTGTGTTTTGCTTGAGGAAATTGTGCAATCGCTCTCAGTTTCAGCCCATAAAACTAAGAAGTGTGCAAAAGTACTGAGAGGCTGTTTCTCATAGAAGTACAAATCGAGTTAAGACCAAAGTGCTTGTGTTTTTAACTGCTAAATATTTAGGGCCCTACTTCACTGCAGTCCGTTTGTGTTGTATGTGATGCATTTGTATTTTTTCCTTCATGCTTCACTCTGATTTCTACAGTTGCACTGATGATTGTGTAACCATCTGCAATGTAATTAGAAAATGAACTTCAGCCTGTGATTTATGAATTAATGATTTTATATGTATATAATTTAAGGGGTAGTTCTTGCCTGTAAATCATAGAATCACAGAATTGTTTGGGCTGGAAAAGGCCTTTCAGATCATCGAGTCCAACCATTAACCCAGCTGTACCAAGTTCACGACTAACCCCCTGTCCATAAGCTCCAGATCTATATTACTTTGAAACACATCCAGGGATGAAAAATTAACAAATGCCCACCTCTCTGAAACCTCCTTTCAAGTAATTATAGGCAGCAATAAGATCTTCCCTCAGCCTTCTTGTCAGACTCTGAATAATGCTGGGTGAAAGAGCTCAAGTAATTGTGAGTGGAGTGTGGGAATCCCAGCAGCTTCCAAGGCCCCGCTGCTGCAGGTGGTGAAGAGCTATACATCTGTGGGGGGAACAGAACAAGCAGAAAGACAATAGCCCTGCTGTTCTGTCTTCAGAGGTTAGTGGGAAACTGAATTGTCGCTTCCCAGGGACACAGAAAAGAACTTGCCTCAACACTGTTTATCTAAGTCCCTCACATGGTGGGGATTCCCCTCACAGTAGGAGACAAAAGGAGACTCAAACAGGGACAGTGGCCACTGATCAATCACCACTACCTTACCTCTTCCATTCGTGGAGCTCACTGTGTCAAGAGACTGACTAGGAAAATGGCTGGAGACACTGAGAAACCAAGGAACAAGGGGGAGCCAGACCATGCTAGGCATCACTGCAGTCTAGGGTGGTGATCTAGAACCATTGTCAATGTCGTCTTTTTTCCCTTTTCTCTGTTCTCTACCATTTGAGGATGCGATCTATTACTGAGTAAACTCAACACTTATATTGACCTATGGTGTAGGTATCCTTGATTTAACCAAGCAGATCCACAAACCTGAGTTACTCCTTTCATTTCTCTGATCAGTTGGGGTGTGACGTACTTTTCATCAAACTAAACAGTCCCAGCTCCCTCAGCTGCTCCTTACAAGGCTTGTTTTCCAGACCCTTCACCAATCTTGTTGTCCTTCTTTGGACCCACTCCAGCACATCAATATCTGTCTTATATTAATAGAATCATAGAATGGCTTCAATTGGAAGGGTCCTCAGAGATAATCTAGTTTTGGGCGTGCAAACTCTCACCTGAGCTAGGTTTTAGTTCAGTGATTTCAGGAATTTCACTTAATAGAATCTTAACAACTTGGCTGGGAGTGAGGGTTGTTATCACAACGTAAGTGTTGGAAGACTTTGACAGACCTCTCAGTTCCAGTTGCATTCCTTGTGTTGTCTCCTGTCCTTTGTTAGTAAACTAAAAGAGGAACTTTGGCATTAGGAAGCGTTTATGATTTTTCAAGCTGAGAAAACTACTGTTTTTCACAGACTGTGCTAGTGCCTATTTATAAAGAAAAGGACCTTTTTTGCAGCCAGATGTGCTAGACGCTTTGGGCAGACACCAGTCAATTGCTAATATTTTCATTGGTAGAATTCCTCGAGAAGCTAAGAAAATGAGAAGATGAATAAATACGATACAGTGTACAGGATGTGGTGACATTATAGTATGTAGCTGCTCTTTGAGGCACGTCTAAGCTTCTCTTCCTCACAGCTCTACTGAACTCACAAGACTCTACCATGGCTCTACAATACAAAAACCCAAAGGAGATCCACAGCCTCCAGGGCTGAACCCCGCTGAGTCCCGCAGGTTTCACTTGCTGCGTGTTTCCCTTTTCTAGGACAAGTGACAGCATAACGTCAGTGCTCCCTGGCCTTTCTAGGTGACTTTAAAAGGATGTTGCCTACCCACTAGTTCTGTGCCCTGGTCACTGCAGACCCTTGGCTTTTCCCTTTTGTTACCATGGGTACTTCTCCTGAACGTACCCTGGATTTGCTTTTTAAAATTTGCATACCCTGATGTCATCCTGTTATTATTTTCTCTGCTGAACATTTCCAGTTGCTCCAGCTTTGTTGCTGTATGCCATCTTCTAATAGTTCCTGCTGGAATTGCAGGAAAAGCAACACGAAGCAGTAGTTGGAGCTGCTCTGGATGAAATCCTCAAGCACTAAGCCATTTTCCAAAGGAGAAGGATTTTTCCTGTAATGTAAAAAATTTGTTGGTGTTCTTCTCAAGAAGCTTTGAGTGGTAGCGCTAGAAGTTGCTGATTATCTCAGCTTTGGTTTTTTTTTCCCCCTTGGCTGTTATTTTGATTTATTCTTGAAGATCTTAATGAACTGCACTGGGGAAGAGATTACGTGATTTGTGTAACATTTATTTTCTTTTATTCTTTCTGATCTGCCTTGTTATAAACTATGTAGTGTTTAACTGCCTCTCTGCTTTGAACTAGCAAGAGGAGGGTGGCATCTCTTGTTGGTTTTGCTCATTTTTCTGAATGTATCTAAAGCATGACAAGTGCAGCAGGCTGGTAACCCTGCGTCCTCACATCAAGGACACCTCTATGGTGATCCCTCTCCTTTTGAAAGAGTAAGTCAGTTTCTCTTCCAACCTTTGGCCCCACTAATGCTGGCTGCAAGAGGGAATCCACACTGTTTTTCTCTGATGGCATAAAAACAGAGTTTACTGGAGACTGAGCTGTGAACACTGTTGTTACTTAATGGGGGAATGGGCTTCACAAAAGTGAAACAAATGTTTTAGCCATTATGTTCAGCCTGAGGAACACGAAATCACAGAATGATTGAGTCTGGAAAAGCCCTCTGAGCTCATCCAGCCCAGCCCATGCCCTAACATCTCCACATCAGCCAGACCAAGGCACTAAACACCACAGCCAGGCTGGCCTTCAACACCTCCAGGGATGGGGACTCCACCACTGCCCTGGGCAGTCTATTCCACTGTCTGATCACCCTTTCTGTGAGGAAGCGCTTCCTAACACCCAACCTAACCCTCTCCTGGCTGCTTCAGGCCCTGCCCTCTCTTCCTGGTGCTGGCTGCCTGGGAGAAGAGCCCAATCCCCACCTACGACCTCCCTTCAGGAAGTTGTAGAGAGGCTTATGAGTAGAAGTTATACATGAGGATAATATGTAACATCTACTCTTCTCTCTGAGTGTAAGTTCAGGGCAAGATGTTTTCCCGAAATAATATGTCTTGCTCCAGAGAAAGACAGTGTTCCTTTAACTCTTGAAAGCCAACAAATTAGTGGCCAGTTGTTAGACGTAACAGGAAGGTTTTGTGCAAGCCTGGGAAATCCTGACCAAGTAGAGAAATTCAACAATTTTTTTTCCCAAAGCTGTAAATAACTTGACAAGATCACTAAAGGTAGTGTTGGATTGTGTTTCTGAAGGTTTAACGATGTTTCATACTCGAATGTCTGGTGTTTTGGAGTTCTTTCTCAGAAGCAAACGCATTGCTTGGCATGCCAGATTACAAGGCTCTAGAGGAAAACTTCAAGGAAAACCAGTCTTGCAGTTGCTTTCTGTTCTTTCAGGTAGTTAACTGTTGTGTGTACAGTGGTTTCAGTCATTAACAAAGCCTCTTTTAATTATACTTTAATTGAAAAAATATGGTATATTTTTAAATATATCTAATATATTCTGGACCACCGACAGACCTCGGCGTGCCGACTGCGCAGGTAGTTATCACTGAAATATTTTCTGACTGTCACAGGAATATTTTGTCGGATTTTTGGCAATCACTTTTTCAAGGAAAAATCGCATCCTGATCTCAAACAACTGACTAATGAAGATGGAACTTTTATATAAAGCACACAGAGCTGTACACTTTGTGTTATACATATGCGTGCAACATGTGGGCTTTTTATATAGGAGTTAGTATTAAAAGTCAAAATTCTTTTGCTGAACTGCAATTACATTTGCAGCCCAATAAATGTTTTTTTACACCCATATTCAGAGGAGAGACATTCAGTCATCTGCCTGTAGCTCATGTTTGAGGAAATGGTGATCTTAACTGTGACAGAAAGGATGATGATGCTTGGATTTTCTTTTCCTTCCACTGAAATCAGGGGAAGGAAAAAGTGATTCAAATGTTAATCGAGGAATTAGTTCATGGAAAGGGTCAGTAGCTGGGGTTAGTACTTCAAAGTCTTTCTTCTCTTGACAATGATAACTGCATATTCTGTTTATTTTTAAGTGGTGTGATTTGGTGCCTTGAATGGTTTAGAATGGGAAAGCATTTTCCATATGATTTTGTGACACTGTAGTGTAGGATCAGCAGTCTTCTGCTACTCAGCAGAGTTTAGAAGATGACACTGGACATTCTTTTGTGTTCCTTGCCTTTCTGAGGGCAAGATTACACACGGTGCCAAGCTCTGCTCTTCTACTAGGTCAGCATGAGTCAAGAGTACCTCAAGGATGGGTGTCATGTGTAGAACCAAGCACTGTGGAGTGTCAAGTATTAGATTATTTATATAAATAAATGCTTTACCCTCTGGATAGTGCTGGCTGAACAGTGAGAGTCTTCTTTGTGTCTGGCTTACAGGGTGCCGGGGTGTTGCTATAGTCACCTGTTTTAGGACAAGAGGAAATGGCCTCAAGTTGCCCCGGGAGAAGTTTAGGTTGGGCATTAGGAAAAATTTCTTTGTTGAAAGGATCATCAGGCCTTGGAACAGGCTGCCCAGGGAGGGGGTTGAATTTCCATCCCTGGACACATTTCAAAGTCATGTAGATATGGAGTTTAAGGATGTGGTTTAGCGCTGGGCTTGGAATGGTTAGGTTAATGGTTGGCCTCAATGATCTCAAAGGACTTGTCCAATCTAAATGATTCTATGATTCTAGAGGAATTAAATGTGCTCCTGGTTGCGGTGACTTTCAGTTCAAGTCGATATTAACAAAGCATTGGGTAGCAGTTTCTAGAGACTGTCAATGGAATGTTTGT
Source organism: Phoeniculus purpureus (assembly GCA_028565055.1). Taxonomy (NCBI): domain Eukaryota; kingdom Metazoa; phylum Chordata; class Aves; order Bucerotiformes; family Phoeniculidae; genus Phoeniculus; species Phoeniculus purpureus. The sequence continues at coordinate 6,580,002 of JAOXOE010000720.1, forward strand.
GGGTGGTGAAGTGCACTTCACATCAACCTCAACAAGTGCTGCTGGGAGGCATTGAGCAGTGTGGAAGGATATGGAGCCAAAACCTTCAAGCTGTGGACCAACTGCTGCTGCTTGAGGAACATTGCTGAGGGTAATGTTGTAACCCACAGGGAAAATCCCACATGCCCACCTTCCATGCTTTAAAATGCTGTAAAATGATGACAAAAGCCTGTATCTTGCCTATATTGCAGCAGAGCTGCAAACAAAAACATCCCAAAGAAACAGAAAACCCAAAAGACATGTGTGTCAGCAGCAAAACCATCACTCACCATCACAAATTACAGGTAATTTGTACCTGTAATGCAGCTCTAAGTGTTGGTTTATGGAAATGTGCTTTTGACTGAAAATTTGGTTGCCATTTAACATGTATGAGAACACAAATTTGATCAAGGAACCCAAAAATCTTCAATCCAACACATTTTGGGTTGAGTGGAGACAGTGCATGTGTATATACGCTCAGCACAACCTTTTTAGTATCTGTAATTCCATGTAGCACCGGCCATCTGTGAAGATATTCATAAAGACACTCGTAATACACTTACTCCTGTGCGGTGGCACACTGTGCCCGACTGCAAAGTTAGCATTATACTGGGTTTAATTCCTTTCTGGTTGTCTGTTTATAGAGAAAACTACCACAGGTGTCAGAGCACCATGATTTCTATCAAGAGCTAAGAGCTACTTCGTTCAAAGATATCTGAGTGATGTTTGTCAGTTCAATGTAAGTCTTCTCGTTAAAAAAAAGGGGTAACAATGATAGATAAACCCAAAATTTAATGAAAAAAGCTCACATTATGGGTGAATTCCATGAATCATGTAAAGGTGTGCATAAAAAATTGAATATGTACACTTTAGATCTCAAGTCTGATAAATATTTCATTGGATTAAGAAATGCATTCTTGAAGCTTACCTGTGTATAAAACACAAGAATGCATTGTGGGAGCGAGGTTCTCTGTCAATTAACACACTGCTGTGTGTCTGTCTGCCACTTGAAACAAAATAATCCTTGAAATTAGTAGACTTAAGGTGCCTGTTAAATTTAAAAAGGGAAGCCTTTGAATGAATAGAACTGCTGAGGTCACTGACTGCACTGTGGGATCTACTCATACACACACGCAAAGAACAGCCTCAACCCTTTGAGTTGTCGCTGTAGCTGTGTGCTTTGGGTGGGGTTAAGGCTCGACTCTGTCATCACTGAAAGCAGAGCTAAGACTACAGTCACCTTTGACCGGGCACAGAGAGTGGTTGTGAATGGTACCCCATCCAGCTGGTGTCCAACAAGCAGTGGTGTCCCTCAAGGATCAGTACTGGGCCCAGTTCTATTCAACATCTTTGTTGAGGAGGGGATCAAGTCTACCCTTAGTAAGTTCATGGATGACACCGAGTTGGGGGGACTGTCAATCTGCTGGAGGTGAGGAATACGCTGCAGAGAGATCTGGACAGACTGGGTCAATGAGCAGAGGCCAACATGATGAGGTTTAAAAGGGCCAAGGTCAGGGTCCTACACTCTGGCCACAACTACCCTCTGCAGCTACAGACTCGGGGATGAGTGGCTGGAGAGCAGCCTGGCAGAGAGAGACCTGGCAGTACTGGTTGGCAATCGGCTGAACAGGAGCCAGCAGGGTGCCCAGGTGGTCCAGAAGAGCAATGGTATTCTGCCTTGGAGCAGCAATAGTGTGGCCAGCAGGACTAGGGACGTCATCCTTCTCCTGTATTGGGCACTGGGGAGGCCTCCCCTTGAGTACTGGGGGCAGTTCTGGGCCACTCCAAGAAAGAGATGAAGGGGCTGGAGCAGGTCCAGAGGAGCAATGAGGCTGGGGAAGGGACTGGAGGGAAAGTCTGAATGAGGAGAGGCTGAGGAAGCTGGGTATGTTTAGCCTGGAGAAGAGGACACTCAGGGTGGAACTTCTCCCTCTCTCCAGCTCCCTGAAGGGAGATTGTAGTCAGGTTGGTTTGAGGCTCTTCTTGCACGCAACCAACGCCAGGACAAGAGAGGGCAGGGTCTGAAGCTGCCATGGGAGGGTTAGGTTTGATGTTAGGAAGCTCCTCCTCACAAAAAGGGTGATCAGACCCTGGAATGGACTACTCATGGCAGTGGTGGAGTCCCCATCCCTGGAGATGTTGAAGGCCAGCCTGGCTGTGCCCTTTAATACTCTGATCTGGCTGATGTGGAGAGGTTAGGTCATGGTCTTTGCTGGATGAGGTCTTTTCCAGCCTCAATGATTCTGTGATTCAGTTAAAGCAGCATTAGCCCGGTGCCTAATGCTATTTTTGGGCTTGCCATCAACCCCCAAAGTAGCCTAGTGCTGCAAGTTTTTAAAAATCCCATTCTCATGAAAATATCTTTATGGATCAGCCCCACACTTGGAAGAGATACTAAGATTTTTTGAAAGGTCCTCTTGACCATCTGAATGTCTGCATTGTATTACCTATTCAGTCTTCTTTTAGTGCTCTCTTTCTGGATGTGGTTTCCTTTGGCACGAGGGTGATTTTGCTTTGGGTTTTTCTTTAAAGTTGCTGTCTGGTAAAGTTTGAGGCATTTACTTTTCTTCAGGCTCTCACAGACGAGTGTTTTTATGGGAAGTATCAATTGCATATCAAATGTTTCCATGGATATGCCTGAGCATGAGCAGTCAGTTTGGTTTCTTTAGATTTTATTGATGGTGCATTAGCAGATGGATATTCCTGTTGTGGGAGCCAATACACAGCCGTGTGAAAGCGCTAGCAATTCAATACAAGAGCATGGAAATGGCTCCTCAATAAGGGGAATGAAAATGGCACATTTGAACCAAGTGAGTGGGAAACTAACTGAGTTATCAGCAGGTGGAGCGAATTCCTCTGTCATAATTCTTTAGAAGTGGTGAAAAATAGTAAAGAATGGAAATATCTTTCTGTCACTCCAGAAGGAGAATGGGTCTGTGTGTTTTGAAATAGAAGTTCCTCTTTGCATTTCTTGCATCTACCTTCCTGTCTGCTTGTGTGGTTCTGTTTTTTTTTTTTGTTTAACCTCCCTTTAGATGTTGAGGGAAGAAGGGACAAGTGTCTTCAGTGCTGGAATCATCTTAACTAATAATATGAGCAACAAAGTGTAATTTTTAAAGAGTAGGTGCAAGCTTGGCTCATGGGCTCCATGAATGATTTGTGGTCATGTTGTCCTTGAAAAATATGTATGTGTGGTTGTTGTGGTTTTATACTGTTGTGACTGAGATCAGCACCTACTTAAAGAATCAGAAAGCTCTAATTGCACTGTGAATATGAAGGTGCAATGCATCCAGCTTCTTACACATTCTTCATACCAGTGCAAGCTTCTCCTGCATATCTCTTACCAGTTCATAACGTAGCAGATGTGTAACATGTTTCTGTGCTTTTTCCTTGATGCTGAACAAGGCTGTTTCCACTCCTCATTCCAAATATAAATGCTCAAAAGATGGAGTTATTCCAGTTCTCTTACCCACCCTGTAACATCCAATATTGTTGAGCGTTCCGAGATTTGAAGATGAAAGAAGCAGGCTGTAAGTTATGGAGTTAGAGGACAATATAAACAAAATGACCTTTGGTATCATGCTTGCCATACTGATGGATAAATTGAGCTCATGTTTAACATTCAGATAATACTCCTTGCAGAGCAAAACATTGCCACATTAAATGTTCAGATCAGAAATGTTCAGTGCAGACTAAATTAAGTTGGATCTTAGGACATCAAACTTCAAATGAGTAACATGTGGTGTTATTAGATTTAACAAAGAAATGTTTCTTTTTCCTTTTTTATATTTTTTTTTTATACTGTAAGTTTAAAAGTCTAAAGATACACATGCCACAATACAGTGCCAGAAACGCTAACTGCTTTTGATCTCTCTCCTCAGATATTAATGTCTCCCCCCAAACACCCCCCCTTATTTGGCGTCTTAGGAGTTTTCATACCAATAAAGATGCAGAGAACAGCAGTCTTTGCTTCTGTTTCTTCAGCTTGTTTTCTTAGTGTTGTATGATCTATGCCCTGAAGAGGTCAATTTTAATCAGCCCCCAGGCACTGCTTAATATTTAGGGCCAAATTTTCAAAGAAGGTCTCAGTTGGATTTTGATTAGTGTGCATATGATGGTTCCTTGCACTGTTGAGCCTCCCAAACACATGTATGAGTTTGCCTGCCAAAATGCAGTACTAAACTCTTTGAAGTGAAGACGTGGTCGTCCACACTACTGGCATGTGCACTCTTTGTTTGCAGATGGGATGGGTGCACATCTGGGTGGATCTGCCATTGGCTGCAGTTGGGCAACTGCATCTGTGTTTGATTGTGGGAATGAAAGGGCATGTTTGGAACAGGAATTTCTTTGGGGAACTGCAGCACTGGTTTTCAGAGAGGTCAGTATGATTCTCAGTCATTTCTGGTTTGCCATTTGTGCAGTGTGATGTTCTGGGAAGTGTTCTGCGGTGTAAAATCCTTTGTTTGGCTGGTACTGAGAGTAAAACATAACTGTTTTGTGAGTATTTTAGTAAAAGGTTTCTTGGCTTCATGGGACAATCAATTGCACAAGGAAGATACATAAAGTTTATCATCCTTGAGAAAGACCATTACTCATTCAGGCAAAAGCAGTGTTTAAGGGAGCAGGGATTCCACTCACAAGCCACTTTAGATGGCTGTGGTGCTTTCTCAGTTAGGATTCCAGGAGGGCTGCCAAACATAAATGTAGAAAAATGCCTTTTGCGAGCCACAGATTTTGGTGCTGACAGACAACTGTGTCCAATTAAGTACTGTAAAGCAACAGGATGTCCAGTTTTGGGCGCCACAGTATAAGAAGAACATTGAGGTGCTGCAGTGGGTCCAAAGAAGAGCAGTGAGGCTGAAGAGAATCACGGAATCACGGAAACATGGAATCACGGAATCACAGAATCGTAGAATCAAAGAATCATAGAACCATAGAATCATTAGGGATTGGAAGGGACCTTGAAAGTTCAGCTAGTCCAATCCCCCTGCCACAGCAGGATCACCTAGACCAACTCACACAGGAACATATCCAGATGGGTTGTAAACATCTCCAGAGAAGGAGACTCCACAACCCCCATGGGCAGCCTGTTCCAATGCTCTGTTACTCTCACTGTGAAGTTCCTTCTGATATTTATATGGAACCTCCCATGTTCCAGCTTGCACCCATTGCCCCTTGTCCTATCACCAGATGACATTGAGAGAGGGCTGGACAACAGGCCCTATGGAAAGCAGCTGAGGGAACTGCAGGGTTATTTAGTTTAGAGAAGAGGAGGCTGAAAGGAGACCTTCTTGCTCTGTACAGCTACCTAAAAAGGAGGTTGTAGCCAGGCTGGTGCTGGTCTCTTCTCACAAACTACTAGTGATAGGATGAGGGCAAATGGCCTCAAATTGCATCAGTGGAGGTTTAGATTGGGTCTTAGGAAGAAGTTGTTTCCTGAGAGAGTGGTTGGGCACTGGAACAGGCTGCCCAGAGAGGTGGTGGAGTCACCATCATTGGAGGTGTTTAAAAACTGAGAGAAAACTTCCTGAGACTTCCTCTCTATATGTTCATGTGTGTCCGTACAAATTCACTCATGGGCTGGAGGATCCACACTTTGACTTTTCAAATTAATTCATCTGAAAAAAAGTAGTGGTTTTGCATATATGACCTTGGACCATAATTACCGTGAGGAAAAGCATTGCGCAGTCGTAAGCATCGGAACTACAAACTGATTACACTGCTCCGTCTTATTCTGGACAACTTTAGGAGGAGAAAATAGTATGTAATGAAAGGGAAAGGCAGAAGCATCCCCAGTTCTAGTGTAGCCCAATAGTGTCATTGTAAAGGGGAGTTAGCTTTGGAAATTGTGTCTTAGGATTGGTAGTAGATGGAAATTTAGAAATAGAGAGAAAGGACTGGAATTGTAGCAAATAAGAGCAAGAAAAGGTGTTCATTATTATTACTTTGCTGCTTCTCCCCTCAGTCTGGTGTGAGAAGCTCCAGAATGCAGTACTGTGTACTGCAAGGTTTTTTAACTTTCTCGTGCTATGCAGAGATCCTGAATTATCTTTCAGGCACAAACAAACCATTGACATCTCGACAGGACAATTTGTTTGAAAACCAGAAAGTGAAACAGAAAAAACCCTTTAGAATATCTCCCCGGCCTCGTTTGGGGTAGTATTTTCTGCGTCTCTTTGTGATGCAGCTTATCCGTTGCTGCACTCTGCTCTGTGTCTGAGCAGGAGCTGGCATATCAGAGGAAGAAGCTAATAGTTGCTGGCTTACGCGGCTTCGACTGGGCACCGTGCCATTCTATCCAGCCGAATGCCAGCATGTACGAGAGTAGCTGTCGGTTGGGTTTACCGGTCCATCCGCGTTTTTAGGAAGATAATAGGTGGGTTGAAACATTTCTGTCACGTTGTTGATGTTCGGTACCCAAACGCACCTCAGCCACAACAGACCCATACTGGTAGTGCGTAATGCCCGATGTGCAACAGGAGGACTTGCTGGTGATTTCATAGGCCTTAAGGTTATTCTATCTGCTTGGTATGAGACACTGCAAACGCTCGGTAGTTTTTTTTTGTTGTCATTTGTGCCGACTCCCAAGTTGTAGCTTTGGTAGCAAAGCAAGCAGGCGGCGTTCTTCGCTCAGGCATTTGGGATGTGCGCTGTAGAAAACAGCTTTTGTGACACAGAAGGCAATGAAAGGCCTCCCAACGCCGAAACAGAAATGCGTTCCTAGAAGCAATGACAGCTTGTCAGGGCGGAAAGTAGGGTAACTTGCAGAGATGTGAAAGATCAAGTGCCGTGTGAATTGAAACACGTACAGCTTGACTTAGTGCTGCAAATACACTTGGTGACTTACTGCTTTGTTCAGTCTTGTAAAGCTGCATTTGGATGGCCACGGGGGCTTAGTGAGAAATTTCAGCATGAACGTATCGGCTGAAAAATGACCATGGAAAGATTCTGTCACAGAAAGCCCAGAAACATTGCAGAACCGTTTGAACCTTTGACGGAGCAGGATGGATCCCATCAACTCTGAATCTATAGCAAAGGAACCTCTTGTTTGACTTCAGGCAAATGAAGCTTTGAAGCCACCATTAGCTAGTGTGTAACCTTGAAGCTCACAATGCAAGACCCTGCTTGTGTCCAGTGATCCAAGCCTCCTTCCAAAAGTTCTGCTGATAAGAGGAATAGACACCTCCTCAGCAGATACCACCTTGCACAGCTTAGCTGAAAACTTTTACATGTGGTCACTGCAGGAATATGGATTAACTCTTAGAATCTACAGGCCTAGGCTCAGTACCTTGCAAGCTCCATGTAGCCTCAGGAAAAGACCACATTCCCATTTTCAAATTCATGACAGATCATGGGTTCTTCTCCCACCACTGCTCTATTCCTCTCCAAGAGGAGGGCCTGTAAGGGCCCCAAGGCCAAATCTCTTTCTTGCAGTTCAAGGCTGCACACCGCTGAGGAGAAGGAGACTGAGGCTCTTTGCAGGAACCAATAACTGCATTAACGTGTTCATTAGCTGCTAAGGTTTGCTCTTGGGAAGCAGTGGCTGGAAAGCTGCTCAGCAGAGAGGGACCTGG
>JAOXOE010000720.1:6599963-6644417 GCA_028565055.1 Phoeniculus purpureus
ACCCTCCCTTGGCAGCTTCAGGCCCTGCCCTCTCATCCTATCACTAGTTGCCTGGGAGAAGAGCCTGACCCCCACCTGACTGCAACCTCCCTTCAGGGAGTTGGATGAAGAAGGTCCCCCTCGAAGTCTTTTCCAGGCTAAACACCCCCAGCTCCCTCAGCCTTTCCTCACTAGCCTTTCCCTCGAGTCCCTTCCCAGTCTTGTTGCTCCTCTGGACCCACTCCAGTCTCTCAATGTCTTTTTTGAAGTGAGGGGCCCAGCACTGCCCCCAGTACTCGAGGGGAGGCCTCTCCAGTGCCCAGTGCAGGAGGAGAATCACATCCCTAGTCCTGTTGGCCACGTTTTTGCCGATCCAAGGCAGGATGCCACTGGCCTTCTGGGCTACCTGGGCACCCTGTTGGCTTTTGTTCTGCTGGTTTTCAACCAGTACTCCTCTTTTGATACAGGGAGAACATGTTTCTGTTAGCAAGTGTAAGTGGGGTAATTTTTGCTTCATTTCCATGTTATTATTCTCTGATTTACTTCCAAATAATAGTACTGATGTTGCTTGTGAGCTAAAACTACCCAGTTTAGTTTGGTAAGCAGTTTTCTCTTTTCTTGAAGGGTCCTCTGTTCCTGACATGGGTGTAAACCTGGCTCCTTACTGGCTCGTGGAGGCTGTGTGTCATGCTGAAGGTATTGATTGTCCTCTTTCTCCTTTCCTTGTGCCATAGCATCCTGCTTGCATTGAGGCTCTTGTAATCCATCTTCACAAGATTAAAATCCCCTGAGAAAAGGGGAGGGGGGACCATCACATCTTAAAAGCCAAATAATAGTGCTTAAGTGGTGTGTAAGGGATGCGACTGAATCATCAGCTCTTGCTTGTTTTTATATTGGGGACCAAGGGATGGGTGAAGGGCTAAAGAGATCTGAGTTGTTCAGAGGTTTGCTTTACATTTGTCAATCCCTTGTACAACATCTGCGTGTTGTTTTTTGCTTCCTGCCCCGCCACTTCAGAGTGTGCTGGGTCAGTGCGGAGCAGATAGCTCTGTTCATAAAGCAGTGCTTCTGTATGTGACGTGCAGTCAGGGAATACGCTTCTGGTGGATGTGCTCCATGAAATGCAAGGAAAGGATGCATGAGTACATAAAGCAACAGCCTAATCAAAGAAATAAGCAAGAACAAGTCTGTAATCTTCACAAAACTGGGGGGGGGGGGGGGGAAGTGCTTCTGGTGGACTTGTTCCTACTGTTTTCTTTGTAGCTGTTTCCAGAGCTCAGACCATCTGTTCCTTGTTGTAGGTTGTTAAGTGAAATGTGCTGCCAATACAAATAGCTCTGCTTGATGTTTGTTTGCATAAATTGTTTTGAAAGCTTCATGACGAATTTTAGGGATTACTTACAGGGGTAGGACTCTGTGGAGGAGGAAATACAAATTTGATGGTGCATGTTGGAATCCATTAATTGGTATGGAATTTATTATGAAAGCAAGCAACCTATGCATTTGTCAAAGGGGAAGGAAAAAGAAACCATTCAGTCTTAAGGCCAGAAGGTTATAGTGAAGATAGGCAAGCTTGGCCACATTGCTGAGTTGCCTTAACTTACCTAACCAAACTCAGTGTATCAAAGTTTTTCTGCCTTAGGAGTCTTAGAACAGAGTGGTTTGGTTTTTGGACAGTTGTATGGGGTCTGTGGCCTCGAAAGGAGTGATGAAGATCAGTGAGGTGGGCGCAGGGGTGTTATATTTGGCTGCTGTTGGTTATGGGGTGTACTGTGGCTTAGCATATGCAGCAATATTGTGCTGGGGTGGGGGGGCATGGGGGTAGGTGGGTAGTTCCTGCTCCCAACAAGTGGTGATCTGAAGGCTGACAGAAAACTAGGGAGGAAAAGTGCGTTAGGAGAGAGTGCATTCGACTAAAGCCTTTCTAAGTCTGCAGCAGAGCTTGTGCAGCCAGGCTGCTTCATCCTGGCCTGTATACATGACAGTGCAACCTGATGGTGAATTGCTTGCAAGCAGTGAGCTTGGGCTTGGAGCAGGTCAGAGTAACTCTTTCCGTGCAGTTATATACCTCCTCTTCACAGAAACTTAATTCTGATGTTGTATCTTTAGCCTTCCTGTTTGGGATCTTCAACTAGTGAAAAACCAGATACCTGTCCTCCCACTAGACCTTTGAGTCTGGATTTTGAGTGACTGGGCAGTCAGATGTTCTTGTCCATGCAAAACCGTACATGAAAAATACAACCGTACGTACACACACAGACGTGCTCCTTTGCTGCTCATCACAGCTTCACAGTGGTAATTCTCTGGTTTTAAGTGAATTGACCTGGCTGCTTTCATCTTCAGGTAATGCAGCTCCAGCTTATAATTCAGACCAGGAGCTTATGGAGACTTAGAAAGAGGTCCAGAGCTTTGCTTTACTGTGCCAGTTAAAGCATTTATACTGATGACAGTTAAATTGTTGAGGGCTCTGTTATTCATTTACATCACAGACACTAAGGTCCTCTGATGACCTACTGCAAATGTAAGCCAGATGTACCTAAACATATCTATTGTACATTTTACTTCATTTCAAACACTTCTCCTGACTTTCAACTCAAACCTTCTGTCTGCCTTGTCATGCTACAGTGTTTAATGATATTTTATTGCATTAGTTCACAAACCCCTCAAGTTTTTCAGTTGTCCTAAGCTAATGGACTGGATCTGTACCCATTTGCTAATACAAGATCTTTTTTAGTAGGTAGCAAAGCTATTAAACATAAATCAAGGTTTCTGAGAAAATATTAGGTTTCTGCTGCAACTTACAAAAGGACAGTCTGCAGTTTTACCTGATTGTTATATCTTACAAGCTATAGTTAAAACTTGTTTGAGGATTTACTGCATTCCATACCCAGTAATTTCATACAAATCTGTAATGATTATTTAGTATGTTCTTTTCATTTAGCTTATAAAACAAACCGCATAGTTTGCTAGCTGGAGAAACGAGGGCCATCCCATATTATTTCCTTTGGAAGGATGCCCTCAAGACCCTTTTTATAAAAGGCATTTCTTAATTTTTTTTTTAAATGTGTTTTACAAATCTGGCAGTGAGGACAGAGGCTGGTTATGTCTCACTGAGGCAGGCTGGCTTGCTACAGGGAGGAAAACCAACCCTTTGTCACAGTACTAAAATCTTCCTGAATGTCTTCAAAAAAAGGGTTAAATCAGTTTAAGTTTGGGGGAGATTTAGAATTTTATTGTCACCCCTCTCAGGGGTGAGTAAATATCATCTTTTGGTGTAGGAACTCCCTTCTGAAACAAGAAGGGAGGCTTGGCTCACCAGTGCGTTTGGTACTGCCTTCCAAAGTGCCTCCACTCCCTGCTGCTATTTTTAAGCACATGCTCAAGTCCTGAAGGAAATGTGATAGTGTTAGGCTGTCTTGAAGTATTTCTCTTGATAGGAAAGGCAAGGAAGGATTCAGTTCAGAGCATGCACTTTCTCAGGGTGGGAATCAGTGCCCTGCTGTCGTGTATTTGAGCAAGCAAAGAAATGTGTGGCACAACCTGATCTCATTCTTGCCCTGTACCTCTGGAGGATGTTTACTGCAGTCTTATTGGAGTTGTTCTAGATTCTATGCTGTGGAACAGAGCATAGGGTACTGTTTATTGGCCAGAAGGTAAATCCAGTTGATTTAAGATGTTTGGGAACCTCCAATAAAAGAAACCATTGGAAAAGCTGATGCTCTGAAACAAAGTTTTAGTGAAAATGGATCTTCTTGATAAGAGTGTCTCTAAAAGGGCAAGTGGGAGCAAGATGGGGTTCAGTCAAAACAGCTTCCAAGGTGGCCCCTGAGACACAGGAATCCCAGGTCCAAGTTCCTCTGTGGCACTCAGAAAGATCTAGTCTCTCATGACTCAAGCTTGTGGTTGGCCTTGTGGTTATGATGGGGCAAGCATGTCAAATCTGGGCATGGAAGCTGATGAAATGTTTTGAAACTTTGTACTGGAATGCAAAGCTGAGAGAAAATCATCTTAGAAGCCTCAGATATTTCCTCGTGAATCAGTTTACTTATGAATCAGCATTCTTGTTTGTAGCTTGCACTACAGCTGCTTCTCCTTTCCTCAAACCTTGATTTGTCCTGGTTTTGAGGTGATGTTACCAGCTCTGTAATTCTTGTAGTCATCTGCTCTTGTAACATTGATTGTGTTCTAAACTGTGCAGTGCATCGAAGTGGAAACTGCCATGGACTGATCTGATCTGCAGGGCTATTGCAAAGCAGCAAGAAGGCAATCGCTTTCCTGTGTAGGTTTCATAAACTTGTTTTGCAGACTAAGCTGGTTGTGCTTTGGTAGGTCTTGACTGAGTAAGCTTGCAAATGCATCTGTGTGGTGGTTGGAGCCAAACTAGTGATACCAGATGCCTTTATATGAGGTGATAACACCTCAAAGTGACCTTACAGAGACAGTTTCTCCAAAGAAAAACAACACTAAGTGTTGGCTGTGTGCTACCATTTGAACTAGTGGTATCTAAACCCATGCAGCATGTAGCGATGAAAAACCAGGAGCCAGCATGGTATATTTGCTGGTTGCTGGATATGACCACTTTTTCTTTCAACATTTCAACTGAACCCCACCAGCCCCAGAACATCCCACATCCAAGCCTCACCAGCAAACCACTGGTAATAACACCTGAATGAAGACAAAATAGCTATTGCAGATCAAGGACTTTCTGAAGTGTGTGCTGTGTGTGAGACAAGGCTCAGTGCTCACTACTAATTCAAGGCATTTCCCAGTGCCCTTAGACTTCTGGGGCATTCAACTCGATGGAGGAGGGGACTGGGGGGCCATGGTGTGGGCTCTGGGGATGACCCCAGCTCTCCACTGGATGTCAGTGTTCCCCACGAATGTGCCTGCCAGAGCCCTGATCTGGCAGTTTAAAAAAAAAAAAGGGGGGGTGGGGGCTGGATGAGAAAAACTAAAGAAAATTGAAGAACAAAACAACCTTGACTCTTCAGAAACAAGTTGTGTGACTGTTCAAATCACCCTTAATTATAAGGCAAAGCTTGGCAGAAAGATCCCGTTTAAAGACATCTTGCGTGGCTCCTGGGCTCACATGCCAAAAAGAGTTGGATTTAGTTTCAGAAAAAACAAATGAACATTCTTTGCTTGTCTTCCCACAGTCCTGATAGTCTGATATGCTGCAAATTGAGCACTTCTGCTTTCTCTCTGATAGCTTTTCATTTTTTTTCAATAGCTGGAAAAAGTACTTGTCAAATCAGTGGAAGCACAAATGTGTCACTGTAAGTGACTGCGCACTGGGTTTCAGCCTTAACACAGCATCTCCTCTTCTGGTATTGTGCCAGATTCAAACACCACATGAGGAACTGAAATTGGAAAATAAAAACCTTAAACCTAACTGCTCCCATCTGTTGCACAGTTCAGAAGGGAATGTGACAGTGGAAGAGGCATAGAGCATGGATGACAGTAGGGAGAGGAGTAGTGAGCTCCTTCCATCAGCGCTCACACAAATGTCTCCATGTGAAGTTCCTGTTTCTTGAAGAGGTTTCTTTTTTTCTAACACTAAACTGGCTTCACAAAAGGAATTTCCATAAGGAGTTTTCAGAAACATCTGAGTGGGATTTGTAGCACACGTCCAGCTCTATCTTTATAGACTCTAGCTGAGAAAGTGTTGAGTGGGAAGATGTAGTCCTGCTGTACTCCTGCAGACACATGTTGCTGCTCGACAGAGGAGCAGACCTCTACAGGGAAGTCCAGAAGTTTCTGGCCATGATGTGAGGTACTTTGGGGATAGTTTTTCTGAATTGGTGAGATTCTCTCAAACTTGAAGTGCGTTCTCATCTCAAGCTTGCTCAGAAATATGAACAAGCCTTGTGTTTATTAGAAACTGACTTTGCCCAGGCTGTGACAAGGCTAACTCCTTTAGTGCAGCTTCAGGGCTTAGGTTAGAGATTTTAACCTGAAAAAACTGAGACACAAGTGTGTGAGAGCCCTGGCTGACCTGAGAATTACAGGGAGCACCAGGGGTGAATGTCTTGTGTTTGAGTGTTTGGTGTTTTGAGTTCAAAATACTTTGCTTGCTATGGCTCAAAGGAACAGCAGTGTGTCAGGACCAGGTCTTGACTTGACTGGTCAAGAACTCAAAGGCTGAAGACTCCTGGATCTCATGGGGAAACTTTACTTTAAAAATGTCAGCCTGTTGTTAGCTCAGTTTAGACAGCTAACTCAAGCTAAGGATGTCATCTCTTGCATTAGAGAACCTATTGCAGAGGAATGAATCCTTTTCTGGGGATATGAGTGAACAGCAATGGCAAACCAAGCCATGAACTGACCTTGCTGTGTGTCTCCCATGAGAAGGGCAATGCTTGAGCCAGGGAGAGGCATTGAGCAGCTCTGAAAGCTGAGCAAAGTTCAGGACTGACTGTCCTGTGTGCTCGTGGCTTTGTAGAGATGTTTATCCCTGGGGTAGATGCCAGCTGTGATGCTTGCTTTTGTGAAGCGGAGCTCTGCTGGAGTAATGTGCTTGGGTAGGGATTGCCTCCCACCTCCTGGAAGTGGCCTGAAGTTCACAGAAAACAATGGGCTCAGGTCATTCTCTGTGTTTTGTGACAGAATGTGTGGACCTACCTATCAACTGTTTAAAGACCAGAGAGAGAGAGTACCATCTTGACCCATCTTTATACTTGGGTTTCTTTGAGACTGGTAGCCAGGTCTAATCCAAGAAAGGTATTCTGGACAAAATCACAAAAAAGCCCAATCAAAAGTTCTATTTTGGACAAACAGGTGATGTTGCTTCTTGGTCTGAGCAGCCAGAAAGTGACTAAACCATTTTCCTCTTGTCTTTGGCTGAAGGTCTAATTTATTTTATTTTAGAAACTCTGCAACTCCTGTGCTCTTGGAAAGCTGAGCCAGAGGGTATGTTTGGTAAATGTTTCTGAAAAATGGGGTTATTACTTTATACTACTCCTTAAGCTTTTTAGTGCTGCCCAAGCTAAGCTCCTGTCTTGTCTTCTGTAAACTCCTATGTGAAAAGCCAAAGGGAAATGTCTACTTCATGCTTCTATCCCTCACTTTATTTGTTGCCTTGTTGCCCTGCATAGACTGTCACAATGTAGTGGCCCAGGAATTGTGGTGTTTCATGTTTCACAGATGCAGGCAAGCAAAACTGCAAGTCAATAGGCTGCTGTTAGTTTGATTTTTCTCCAGTGAATGAGAGCAACACATGCATGTGTGACCTGTGATGGGTCTCGGTGGAGGCCATGGTGCTAAAAGAGGATCATGCAAAACCATGCATGATCCATGAAGTCAGATCAGAGCTGGTTTGAGTTGCAGTAGGGAAGGCTGAACCTTGTGACATTCAGCTAGGATGCAGATGTATTTGAATAGCTCTCTTTAGCCTTTCAGATGAAATTACCATATGCAAGCAAAAGAAAGAGGCAAGCAGCACAAGAAGTGAGATGTTTGCTGTAGCTTTAGCAACGGATTGTTTGACACTTATGGGGTGACCTCTACAGTATTCTAACTGACTCTTGGAATTGTATACAGCTGGGGATGTGTCTAATAGGCAGCTGAAAACCAGCCTGTCCTGTAGTGCCTGTGTCTGTAGTGAGACACTGAGAATTTCTCCCTTCCTCCTTTCAGCTTTTTAGAGGTGTCAAATACCTGTAAAGCTCTGAATATGCCAGATCTGAAGGGATATAAACCGAGTAAATTGTACTGTACTCACTAAATTCCAACAATAAATTGAAGGATCAAGTCCTGCAAGAAACAGATTGCTGTAGTCTGATTGATGTCTAACTTATGTTGATGGGGAATCAGCATCTGGGCTTCTAATTCTGTCTGCAGTTCTCTGCAAAAGGTAATCTTTACCATTCACTCCTACTGTGCGTTTTCTTTCCTTGTGACCACCATGCAGTGTTTATTTGATCGTGCTGAGAACCTGCATCTTATCAGCTCTTCTGACTTTTTCCCTTTTGAAAGAGATAACAGAGGAAGGGGGCATTAGAGCAGGGAAGGAGAGTGCTACTGTGGATAAATAAGCTATTTGCCTCCGCACAGTCAGGCGCAGTTTGAATATTAAAGCTCCTGTTATTTTCAGCAGCCTTTATGATGCAAGACTGAAATGCTGCTTAATTTTAACTGGACCTGTAGTCTTGGTAGTTTTCATCTAAGATACTCAGGCTGTCCCACACTAGGAGGCTTCCTGAGTTCAGGCAGTGCATACATGAATTAGAATCAAACAGCTTTAATTTCCTAAGGCCTTACAGGACTGTTAATGGTTAAGCCTCACTATGGGATTGTGCTTTCTCCTTTACCAGTTCTTTCCCCTTCATCTGGAACAACAACCTTTTGATTTCATAAAGTCACTGAAAAAGAAAGTTACTGTGTAAATGACCCTTGACTATATTGGCTCTCATGGCTGACCCCACAGTTAAAGGATACCGAGATAGCTCAAGCCTGCTTTTCGTCAGTGTTTCCACTCTACAGGAACTCCTGGAGATGCTTTGGTGGGAATCCAGTGATAAAACGAGAGCTCATTTCTCACTTACAGAAAGGAAAACAAAACTGAGGAGAATGTTTGTTTCCTGTTCCTCTTTGGTCAGTCGATAAGCTTAATTGGCCAGGCCTGCCTGGGGTACATTGATTGCACCTACTAATAAAAGAGCTATTGATTGGCACTTTATTTAGCACTGGCTTGCATGGACTATAGTTCCTGCTAATGTTGTTATTACATCAACCTTCTCCTATTCCCCAGCTCTTTAGCACTGTAAATTATGTCAAATGGCACCGGTGTTTTCAGCATTCTGCGTCTCTTGGACGGTTAGAGTTTTGATCTCTTTATTATCCAGGGTGTCATCTCTAACATGTGTGCCTAATGGGAAGCGGGAGGAATGTGGATGTGAACCTGTTATGAAAAAGTGCTAAAATTGCTATGCCTGCATCTTATGTTTTAGCTTGATCTCAGAAATCAAAGAAATTGATATTCACTGGCATCTGTTTAATATGACTGTAATTAGTGTGCAGTGGTTAATAGAGACAAATACTGCATCTGGCAACACGAACTGTCTTTGTAACCTTGCTGGTACCAGAGGAGGCTGGCGTCCAAGCTCCTGCCTCTATGTGAAAATTCCATGAAAAGATGGGTTAAATAAACTTACCACACGAAAAGCAAATGTCCCCGGCAGTCCCAGGCTCTGTGAGCACAGTGTGCCCATTGCAGCGGCAGATCTGGAACCTCAGTAGGAAATGATGCTCTTGGTTTGGGGCTTAAGCAAGTAACTGGTATTTCAGTCCCCACAAAAGGTCCTGTTACCATGGATCAATGCTGTAATTTTCTACATCCTTCTACAGAATGAATATTGACAGAGAATAGCACAAGAAGCCTTGCCTCTGTTGATGTTCTGCCTGTGCTACTCTAATAGGGTCTTGTGCCGTGTTTCATAAAGATGTATTTTGGTGGAAATGAGCAAAGACTAGTTTATACCAGTGCAGTTCTCTTCTCTGAATGATGGTAGTCAACAAGATCAAATAGAACCAGATCTCTGCTGTTACAACAGTAGGCTGGTTTGGAAGGAGCTTGACTTTCCTTGGAGTTTCTTGATCTTTCAGCCTTTGTGGCTGGGTGGGGAAATGTGTGAACAGGCACCACTTAGAAGCACAAATGCTACTGAATTGTGACTTTAATCCCCCAAGTATTCTTTACCTCTAGTACAATTTGCATTGAATGAAATGACTGAGGACAGGGGTCTAGGCTCCTCACAGCTCTCAGGAGTCACTATTAAATGAACATCTGCAGTGAGGATGGCTGAACTGATGAGCAGCATTTTGTCACAGCAATTCAGAAGTGTGGCAGATGTAGCCAGGGTGGTGCTGGTCTCTTCTCCCAAATTACTAATCGTAGGATGAAGGGAAATAGTCTCAAGCTGCATCAGGAGAGGTTTAGATTGGATCTTAGGAAGAAGTTCCTTACTGAGAGAGTGGCTGGGCACTGAAACAGGTTGCCCCTGGAGGTGGTGGATTCCCTGTCCCTGGAGGTGTTTGAAAACTGAGTAGCACTTGAGGCCATGGTGTAGGAGTTAGGGAGATGTTGGGATGAGGGCTGGACCTGGTGATCCTGGAGGTCCTTTCCAGCCATGATTAATTTAATAAATCATTAATTTAAAAAACTGTTACTTCTGCAGATCCAGAAACTTGTGCCAGCCTTGTGGGTGACTTTTAACCCTTCAGGACAGATGTGTGGGTCAGAGGTTTACATAGTGTTTAAATGTTGAGATCCTAGCCTAGATTTGTGAGAGACCTAAATGGAAAGTCTGGCTGTTAGTGTTGTAGTAGGAACTGGAAGATCTTTGAACCCTGGCCTTATATCACTTGGAAAAGCAGAGCAATGGGTCACTCCTGTGGCCTGAAAAGTCATATAAAATAGACTTTGACTTTTTTGTTTTCTTCCTGTGCATTAACTGGACATAGTCACTTGCATGTACCATAGCAGGTCAGAGCTGCCAGCTGCTCTTTAGAAAATTTTTCTAAGTTTGTGCCAGTAAAGAATTAATGGTACTGATAGGCAAGAGTATTTCACAAACTGAACTGTGACTTCAGCTGTGAAGAAATTCAGTGGTCCCTGTTTTTAAGGCTTTTTCTCTCAAGAAGAGAAACAGTTGCTTATTAGCAACTTTTTTCCAACTTTTCATTCAGACATAGGGTCAATGTTTTATGTTCTGCAGGACTGTGGAACACAGAAGCAGAAAATTAGTTGTGTTAAACCTCTGATTCCTTCTCAAATGCTTGCATTCCAAACTGCTGTAGTTTATAACACTACATTGAAATGTTACTCTAGAGAATCATAGAGAAATGTTGTATTCAAGGTTAATCTCTATTCTGTGATAGAATGGATTTAGAAACAGGTCTTTGTGCCTCTACATGTTTGTTCTGATGTCAGAGCATTTACACTGACATATGCTGTCTAAAACCCACCCAGAAATTACAGCTGAAAAAGGTGTGACAGACCCAGGCTCCAAACTTCACATATAAGGTCTCAGCTAAAATGGTAAGTCAGTGAAGAGCTTGGCAAACTTACATTCTGGGAGATATGGCTGCAGCTGATACTGTAATGTTGTTTGCATTTCCCCCCTGTGCCCATCAAATGATCTTTCAGATGACAAAAATCATTGTGGTAATGAAATGTGTGAGACAGCATAGCTTGTTTCCTCATCTCAGAGATGATTTCTTCTAAAGTTTATTTCTAATGCTTTCAAAAGAACTTTGTGTGTTAAAAGTGTTTATAAAAGATGTTTTGGCTTTGAAAACAACGGAATCTGTTACATACTAGAGAAAACAGCACTTTGCACAGTTTTAGAGGCTTAATTTGCAGAACACCAGCATGTGAGGATCATAACTGGAGGCATGAAAGCCCAGAGCCTCGGTTTTGATGCAATTATGAGCTTCTCAGAACAGTGCTGCTGCCTCTGAATGGCTTGTGGAGACCTGATATCCCGTGTGACTCTTGGGAGTTTTAGAACTTCATTCTTCCTTCTAACTCCTATTTTAATACCTGCCATAAGGACAAATTTCCTGTGCTTCCCCTAGCAGTGCTCCATTACAGCTTTGGTTTTTGCCTTGGGATGTTTTTCTTTTGTTAGTGTTTGTGTTTTGTCTCATGGATGTTGCCCTGCACCGAAGGGCTGTCAGGTCATTTTTATATAGGAACATTTTTCATCCCTTCATTCTTCTCTGAACTACTCATTCTTGTTGAACCATCTTCAGCAGAGAGCCTCTAATTCTGAGGGGTTTTGCATTTGTGCATTAAATCACATGGAGTGGTACCTGGACGAAATGTGTGTAAGCTACAGGGAAGTGTGCTGTGCTTTGCAGCTGGGCTTCCCCTCCCAGTCCTGGCAGCAGTGTCCTGCTGTGGGTCAGGGTATGGGTGCAGCAGTGTTCAGCACTCTAGACCATAGGCAAAGATTAGAAAGGAACACAGAAAGCATAGCATACGTTTTCCGTTGTTGTGTGCATGATTGAGAAGCATAATGGATCTGTCTCTGTAATTCTAGTTGCTGTTTGCTTGGCACCCTTGCAGGGCAGTGATGGAGTGGGGAGATGAGGCTGGCTGTGGCTGCTCCAGGTCTGTGAGAAACTCTACTAGGTTCCCCTCAGGAAATCACAGGAGCAGTAAGAACCAATGTTGTGTAGCCTGGTGGGAGCCAGGCTATTGCTGGAAACTTGAAGCATTTGTGGCATCTCTGCTGTGGCTGTGCACACCGACTTGCAGTTTTTCATAGATTCAATCACCTGCCTTCCCTTCACAGGGAGAAGGGAAAGCCCTCTGACATTACTCCCTGCCAAGCTGCAACTGTCTACTTCAAAGCGTGGAACAGCTAAGGCCAGTTTTTAGATAAGGACTATAGAATGTGCACATAGAATCATAGAATTATCTGGGTTGGAAGGGACCTTAAAAATCATCTAGTTCCAACCCCCTGCCATGGGCAGGGACACCTTTCACCAGACCAGGTAGCCTAGAGCCCCCATCCAACCTGGCCTTGAACACTCTCAGATGGAGCAGCCACAACCTCCTTGGGCAACCTATTCCAGTGTCTCAGCACCCTTACTGTAAAGAATTTCTTCCTGGTATCTAAATCTCCCCTTTTCTAGCTTAAAGCCACTTACCCTCATCCTATCATGACAGACTCTTGTGGAAAGCCCTTCTCCAGCTTTCTTGTAGCCCCTTTCAGGTGCTGGAAGGCTGCTAATAAGGTCTCCCCAGAGCCTCCTCTTCTCTAGGCTGAACACCCTCAAATTTTGCAGCCTGTCCCCAAAGCAGAGGTGCTCTCGATCTCTGATCATCTTTGTGACCTTCTCTGGACCTGCTCCAACAGAATTTTTAGGAATAAGCAAATAGTGATCAAATAGTTGAGATGCTCTTGGGCCTGTTGGAGCTTTATTTCTTAAAGAGAAGCTTTGGTGCAACATTTTCTTTTTTTTCCTTTGGTGCTTCATACCTCAGTGCTCCCAAGGCAGGTATTAATTGTCCCATAAAACATGCTCTGTCATGTCTTGTGGCTTAACATGTTAACATGTCTGGGCAAACTTGTTTTATAGCCCTAACAGCCTACTACTGTTTCTGATAAATGTTTTCCTTTTAATGGGAGAGAGAAAAACAACATTTGAAAGTATAACAGTGACAAGGAAGAAGGAATGCTGCAGAATTCCCACTGGCCAGAGAAGTGGTTCCAGGTTAAGCTCTTGATAAAAAAGGTGCCGACAGATTATTTTGAATTGAAACATCTTCTGAGAACAACTCTTCCTCTAATTTGAGGCATTGCTTGGCATCTGGGGCAAATGTTGCCTTGACTTGGGACAGGAGCAGGAGGGCTGTAGGCTTGTCCTGAGTTCAGTGGCACTCCAGCAAATTGATGCTTTGTGCTGCAGAATGTGTCATGGGCTTCACTGCACGCAAAAGCCAGTTTCTACGGATCTAACTTACTGATCGAAAACATTTCACCTACCATAGTGACTGTGGAAAACGAGAGAGTGGACCTCAGTTGGTTACTGAGGATTTTAATTGTACTTTCCAAATCTTCTACTTCATGGCCAGCAGATCAAGTGAGAAGATTATCATGCCTTCACCTTGCTTTCCCTCTCTTGTCAGATCTTGAATCATGTGTCTAGTCCTAGTGTCCCCAGCATAAGAAGGACATGGAACTGTTGGAGTGAGTCCAGAGGAGGTCAAAGATAATTGAAGGGCTGGAGCACCCTTGCTGTGAGAACAGGCTGAGGGAGATAAGGTTGTTCAGCCTCCTGTGGGAGCATTTTATAGGCAGATCTTGTAGGCAGTTTTCACTCTATACCCCTGGCAGAACACTTTCATGATGTGTGTAGATGTTGAGGATTTGGACCTCAGCTTTGTTGATGCATTCCTAAGTATCTAGCACAGGCACCCAGTTAAACTGCAATTTGGATTTTCTTGGTTTGTGCTTTGCTAAATCAATGATTCTGCTGCTTTTAGCTCAAAAGTGAGGAAAGATCCAAATGCATTAAAGGGACAAATCCCCCAGCAAGAAGATCAGACTGAAGTTTACTCATTAAACTGCCAAAATGTTATCTTTTTCTACCACAAAAACTAAGCTGAAGGTCTTGCTGATATTTCAGCCAGAATGTTTTGCTGCATATGCTCTCTGATATATACATTTCCTGTCTAATGCATACATTAGATGTTCAGGCACCGCTGCTGCACAGTAGTTGAACAGGAAGTTACTTCTATTTGCAAGTAAAATCTTAGAACCATAGAATTGTCATGGCTGGAAAAGACCTTCAAGATCATCTGCCCTACATCCCTAACCCATCTCCTGAAACATTTTGGCTGCCCATTTGGCTGCCTCCAGGGATGGTGCCTCTACTCCCTCCCTGTGTAGCCTGTTCCAAGGCCTCCCCACTCTTTCTGGGAAGATCTTTTTCCTAAAATCCAATCTGAACCTCCCCTGTTTCCTCTTCTCTTATTGCTAGTCCCTACGGAGAAGAGGCAAACACCTGTCTCACTCCAACTTCCATTCAGGTAGTTGTAGGGAGCAGTGAGGTCTCCTTTCAGCCTCCTCTAAGCTGGACAGCCCCAGCTCCCTCAGCTTCTTCCCGTCCAACCTGTAACTAATATGATAGAAGGTGAAAAGGATACCTTAATTTATTAAGTAAATCTTTTGCAAGAGTTAATTCCATTATGTACAAATAGTTTTCATTTTATATTTGTAAAACAAGCTGATGTTAGGACATAATTCACAATCAAGATGTTTTGAAGATTTATGAGGCATTTCCTTTGTGTTTATTCTCAGGACACACCAGGAACTTCACTTCCCATGCCCATGTAAATTATTCATTGTGAAATTAATTTTTGTGATTTATCAATCCTTCGTGCCCTCATTTGCAGCCTAATGTATCAGAAAACTGCAATGTCTAACAGTCCCTTAAATCAAGGAGAAATAAAGAAGGGTTTCCTTAAAGTAGCTCTGAGGAGACTGAAAAGAGCATTCTTTGGCAGTAAAAGTAGAACCAAGAGAAGAAGTTTGAAGAGAAACTGATGCAGTTTAAGACTGGTACTTTGTAAAAAGTGTATCTTGTCTGTCAGGACAGGAATAAAAGAAAATACAACTAAAAGAGACAAAAAAATTTCCACAGACAAACTGTGTTCAGTGTCTGTGATTCACACAACTTCAAAGTGAGCTCCTGCAAGAACAGTTGTGATGTAGTGTTGGAGTGAACGTGATACCTTGTCTTTCTGATGCACACAGTGTGGAACTCTTAACAACAAGTTTTACAATCCCAGATAGTTTTGTTTGAGCTTGTTTGCTTGCTGGCTCTTGTCACAGAATTCCCAGGTCATGTTCACTGCTTGCTAGAGCTCCAAGAGGTGCCATCACTTCAAGGTGCCCTCTAGGGTATAACATTGGGACATTAATTATTCCTTGTTTGGCGGGTTGTTTTAAAAACCAATAGCAGTTTCCCTGGTTGCACAAGACAAGACATTCCTGGTCAGATCCAGAGCCTAAACTCCGATCAGAATGAGGCTTTTGAGAGTCCTCACCAACAAGGCTGTGTTAGGGAGAAAACAGGAGACTTAATTTTCGAGTCCTCCTGAAATTGAGCTGTATGCCAAGGCCACACAGCTCCGAAGAGAAGCCTTAGCCTGAAGGCACAGAAAGAGCTCCTGTGGCCAGGCTCAAGAACCAAGTGTCTGCCTGTGAAAGGGAAGTAGGACTACACAGCTATTGCCTGTGAGAGCCTGAGCCACTGAGATACCCTGAAGCATATGGGCTGCAACTTCATTGCTAGACAAACCGAATGATCTTTTCACAGGAACTTCAGTGGGAATAGTGGGATTCAATATCGCTCTAATAATCTAATGGTAGGATTCTTAATCTCTCTGCTTATTATCAGTGGAAGAAACTACACAGTTGGGGCGACGGATGTAGCCTGTTCAATTCATGTCTGACTTGCATGAGCTTGCACAAAAGCTGAAGAAGTTGTCTGTGAGTGTCCAAGCAAAGCGCAGGCAAGATGATTTCAAATTCCCATGGTGAGTCAACTATGACTACGCACAGTCTGCATACTACAAACTGCATTGGCTAACCATGGGTGCATCTGTGTAGGCAGCTTGTCAGGGTACATGTTTAAGCCTTGGTCAAGTCTAAAACAATGCAAAGAAAAAACAATGCAAAGAATTCTGTTACAGCAGTGAAGTGACTTTGCTCAGTTTGGTATCATTTGCCTTTAGACTCTGGTAATACTAGAGTGTATGAAGAGGCATGAAGTGAGTAATTCTTTACAGAAATAGCATAATTTACATATTATGTACTTGCAGATAACATCAGTGTGACTTGGCTGGTAAATTATTGGGAGGTGAAGCAGTCTGTAGGGTTTGTAGTCTAGTGCAGCAACTGAGGCTGCAAAAGTGCTAGGTGCAGTTTAGATTTAGAATGAAAAACTATATTTGCTGACTAGATGGTACAGCCTTCTCAAACAGAAGTCTGTTCCTTCTTTTACAACTAATCTGATGGCTGTGATGGCTCGGGTGACTCGTAGGGAAAACAACATTACAGAAACAGGTTTTATACAAAGTAGTGCATTGCATGAGTTTTGTCATGAAGGAAGGGAAAACCTACACCCGGAAGCAGTTACTGTGACCTTGGAGCTGTAGGTTGTTGCAGTGTTTTGGAGACAGAATGAACAAGTGTGTAACAGAAATCCCCACTCCCTGCAGGTCACTTGTTTCTTCAGCATCAGCACCAAGTACACAGCTTTACCCTAGCAGTGGTAATGTCAATGCATGCTTTTGTAGGTAGAACTTGCTCACGTGGGTGTAAACGTGGATCATAAACTGTATGTGGCATTCATTTGAGAAATGGGCTCTTGACTATAAATGGAGATGGGAAGACGTTTGGTAGAAAATGTTCCTACCAAATGAATTCTCTGGGAGATGAGCAGCCAACAGACAAGCACACACTTGTGCGTGGAAACACTTATTGACTAGTTTCAGACAGCTCAACGCTTAAATCACTAGTAACATCTTTTAATATTGATTAAGGTAAATACTCTGCTGATAGCATTGGTCAATATATACATGTAAATCAACGTGTGATGTTTTTACTGTATGCTTAATGTTTCTGAGTTATGTGCTTCTGGTTCTGAAACAATGAATTGGAGGCTGGAAATCATTTTGGTCCTGACAAAGTGCTGCCTTTCTTAAAACATTCACGTTTTAGGTAATTGGCTGCAGCACCTGACAGCACTGCTGCAACCTAATTGAAGCCCTCTCTCAGCAGTGCCACCATAAACCACCCTTCTGGAGTTCATAAACAGGGCAAGTTTGAAGTAGGGGAGGGAGAGTGACACATTTTTAAAGCTGCAATATGGTAAAGTCTGAGTAATGGCATCATTTTGAAAACATCCTAAATAAATTGCATCACATTTAGGAAGATGCTTAGCTGTAAAAATTGTTTGGTTAAACCTGAAGCCAGTCAGGGAAGCTCGGTCTCAGCCACATTAGTGGATATCAGCCACGTTCACGAATATTTGGTGGGTGGGAACCAACATAATTTTGCATGGCATTGCTGCTCTCAGTTATTTATCCCAGCTGCTGTTTTCATGCCCAAAGCATCAGTATCTTCTCCTGTAAAGGAGAAATGCCATGTATCGCATGTCTTGTGGTACATCGCATGTGTTATTTGTCTAAAGATCACACTTGCCTCTCAGTATTACACAAACTTCTAATTACCATGAGAGATGGGTTTTGGTGTCTATTCGGTAGTGCAGGGTATGGATGAGGCTGAGCTTGAGTTGTGATTTGCACCCTACTAGGATATGGCTGAATGTTTCTGCTGTGGTTGAGCTTTGGTTGTATTGCTGTGGAAGAATGAGCTTGTACCAAGGAAGTGAGAGACTTTTTCTTTTATGGGTTCTTTAGGTAACTCAGTCTTGCCACGAATAACCACAAAATATCATCCAAAGCCTCAGAACAGGCAAGTACATAAGGATAAGTAAAACTCAAACCCAAAGCATATGGCATTCATATTATACAGATTTTTATTTTTAATGTAATGTATTACAATTTTATGCCAGTGTTCTGTGACGCATTACAAAATCACAGAAATATTGAGGTTGGAAAAGCCCATTGAGATCGCCCAGCCCATGACCTAACATCATCACATTGGCCAGACCAGGGCACTATGGGCCACAGCCAGGCTGTCCTTAAACACCTCCAGGGATGGGGACTTCACTGCCCTGGGCAGACCTGATCCCCCTTGCCACGAGGAAGGGCTTCCTAACAGCCAATCTAATACTCCCCTGGCAGCTTCAGGCCCTGCCCTCTCATCCTGGCGCTGGTTGCCTGGGGTAAAAACACAACCCCAGCTGGACTACAACCTTCCTTCAGGTCCCCCCCAAAGTCTTCTCTCCTCCAGGCTAAACACTCCCACTCCCTCAGCCTCTCCCATCAGACTTACCCTCCAGTCCCTTCCACTTCTTTGCTGCTGTTCTGGACCTGTTCCAGCCCCTCAAAGCCTTTCTTGAAGTGAGGGGACCAGTGCTGGAGGGAAGGCATCCCAAGTGCCTAGTGCAGGGGGAGAATTTTGTTCTTGGCCCTGCTGGCCATGCTATTCCTGATACAAGCCAAGACGATCTTGCTTTCCATGTAACTGTAATTTGGTGATGCTAATGATTATCATGGAATAATTTTTTTACTGGGGAGAAAAATATAGTGCAGCCAGTTTGGGTGATGGTGTGAGTGATTTGATGGTTTAAATACTAATAAAAATGAAACACCTTAGCATGGGCTAATTGAAGGACTGCTTTTCTTCTTCAAGCTCACTTAGTCAAAAATAATTAGACGAGAGGAAAACCAACATAACTGTGGCTATTGCTACTGGTGAGGGTTAAAAAATAAAAATTGCTGTGTCAGTTTGTGTCCTTAGAGAGCTGCAGGACCCTCAGGCACTGTATTCACAGTCATTTCAGGCAAGTAAATAACAAAACGAGAAAAGATATCTTAGGCCATTGCCTGGAGAGGGGCTTAAAAATATTAAGGAAGAAGACAAGAACAATTAAAAAGTCCTTGCAACTTTCCCTGAAGCAGGAGGACTGTCAGGAATAGCTATCTAAAAAAATTATCCAGGAACTCCTGGGCATGAATGCACTTAGCTCTGGTGACGTTCCAGTGACATCAAAGCATACCTTCTCTGTGTAAATTTGCCTGACACGTTTTTAAAGCCTCCATGGGGTATTTGCTTCTGTTATCAGTTAAACCTGAGAACCCTAATTATATTACATTTGAAATTTGATGGCCTGTTTTATGCAGGAGGTCAGCTCAGGCTGTAATGGTCCCTGCTGGTCTTCGTATTTATGAGTGTAATGGGTAAAGGTCTCATCCTGCAAACACTGAGGGAATGGAGCCTATTAGCATATACAGTAGGTGACTTCAACAATGTTAACTGCAGCACTACATGAAGTTGTATCTCTAAATATCTTGGCTTGGGGGCTTGGAAACTCAAGCCCTAAGAATCTACCAGCATTTTCCTAAACAGCAATATTTGCTGCTAAAATACAAAACTGCAATATTTTTTTTAAAAGTGTTAGCAAGGGATAGTTTTACATTGCACTGTAATTCCAGTAGTGTCTCTGTGCTGCTAATGCTCTGGCATCTGTGTAATGGAGGTGTCTATGGGGCTACAGAGAAACTCTCCTTCTGCTACAGTGTGTATCACTAGCTCTCAGTCTTTGTTTTATGGTCCATTAGCAGATGCATTTGCACTCTTATCTCACGCTGTTGTATCTACAACTTGCGAGAGTTGCCAAAGAGCGGTTTTGATAGTAGCTCCTATATTTCACACCTAGTACTTCACTGCTTCCATCCCAATAAAACCCCGAGTCCTGGACTTCAAGACTTCAAGGACATTTCACTCACAAATCTTGGATCGGTTTCATAAGGGATTCGAGCTTTTTCTGTCACTTCAGGATGCTGCTGAGGACTAGATCCCCCTCAATGATTCTTTTAGGTTATTAACTGCTTTGATGCATCAGTGTCAGCACATAATGTCAAACCCCAACCTTCTTAAAAGCCTGTTGTGGGGAGCTGAAAGAAAACCCAAAACAACACTGAACACACAGTTCGAACTGAGTCTTGTTAACCCTGTTGTTTATAAGCATACAAAGTGGAAAAGCAACTTGTTCTTGTACTCATGAAAGTTAATATCAGATGTAAACACTAATGTATTCTCTCTGAACTTTTTACATGATAGGTGTCACTTGTTTCTGAGTAGACCTTAATTGTGAGTAGATGAAGTCACTTCATGTTACAATTCCTACAGTCCCATAAGCTAAGCAGAGTGATTGGTTTGATATTCACAGAATCACAGTACATCAGGGATGGGAAGGGACTTCGAAAGATCATCTAGTCCAATCCAGAGCAGGATCACCTAGACCAAATCTCACAGAAGTATGTCCAATACTGCTTGTCCAAGGAAAACCTAAGGGGCATAGTACTAAAGATGGGTTCACCTGGCACTTCCCTTCCCTTGGTGCTAACTACAGATCAGAGCTTGTTCATAGCAGGTGGTGTCTTGTGTTTTTTGAGGGGGTTTTTTTGTAAGACAGATATATGGTCCATGTTACAATATCTAATGCTGAACTGGGTGATCAGTGCTTTAATGTCCAGTGTGAGGAAACCACTGACTTGAACAGAGCTTTAGGCATTTGTGACATGATGGTAACTTGGACAGGCTGGAGCGATGGGATGAGGCTTAAAAAAACCAAGTGCTGGGTGATGCACTTTGGTCATAACAACCCCCAGCAACACTACAGCCTGGGGGAAGGGTGACTGGAGAGCTGCAGAGTGGAAAAAGACCTGGGGACATTGGTTGAAAACCAATGAACAGGAGACAGCAGGGTGCCCAAGTGGCCAAAAAGGCCAATGGCATCCTGGCCTGGTTCAGGAACAGTGTAACCAGCAGGACTAGGGAGGGTGATGGTCCCCCTGTACTCTGCACTTGTGAGACTGCACCTTGAGGTCCAGTTTTGGGTGCCACAGTATCAGAAAGACATTGAGGGGCGGGAGTGGGGCCAGACAAGGGCAATGAGGCTGACAAACAGGCCTTATGGGAAGAGACTGAGGGAACTGGGGTTACTTAATCTAGAGAAGGCTGAGAGGAGACCCTCTTGCTCTCTACAGCTACCTAAAATGAGGTTGTAGCCAGGGTGGTGCTGGTCTCTTCTCCCAAATTACTACAGATGGGACAAGAGGAAATGGCCTTAGGTTGCTTCAGTGGATGTTTGGATTGGCTCTTAGTTCTTTGCTGAGAGAGTAGTTGGGCACTGGAACAGGCTGCTCAGGGAGGTGGTGGAGTCCCCATTCCTGGAGGTGTTTAAAAACTGAGTAGCTAGAGCGCTTGAGGCCATGGTCTAGTGGTTAACAAGATGTTGGGATGAGAACTGGACTTGGTGATCCTGGCAGTCCTTTCCAGCCATGATGATCTTACGATTCTATAATCTGAAGCTTCTAGTTCACAAGCCCAGACTGAGACGCCCTGAAAGATCTGATTGTAGATGTGTGCTTAAAAATTACTGGAAGTCAGACCCACAAGTATCCGTTAGGGTAGCTAATGATTGCCCTGCTCCTTTACAGACACTTTTATCTGGTGCCTAAAGGGGCTTAAAATTAAAATAATGAAAATATTCATGAAGGAGAATTACATGAAAATGGGGACACATGTTTTAGCAGAGTCTGTTCTGAAAGAACAAGAGGCTATATTTTAAACTAAATAATTAGTTTAAATTAAAATCAGTTAGCTTTAAACTGAAAGAAGAGAGATTTAGACTAGATATATGAGAAGCTTTTTGATGAGGCTGGTGAAACAGTAGCACTGTTTGCCTAGAAAGGTGGTAGAAACCCCATCCCTGGAAACATTCCTGGTCAGACTGGACAGGGTTCTGAGAATTCTGCTCTAGCTGAAGATGTCCTTGCTCTCTGTAGGGGGGTTGGAGTAGATTAACTTTGAATGTTCTGTCCAACCCAAAACTTTCTGTGCTTCTATGTTCTGAAAAGGAATAGGAGCTCTAGTACAGCTCAGACTCTGTACCATCCAAACAGCATGTGTGCTAACATCTCTTGAGCAGCTCCACCAGTGCTGCTTGCAAATGCTTCTTTTGAGTTCACATAGCTCGTGTGTAATTCTGCCCGTTGTGAAGAAGTGAGAAGATGAGGTGGACCTAGATGAGTAGAAGCTGCAGGTACAGATCTCTTTCTATTAAATTTCTATTTATACATGCAACACCCTTGGAAATTGGGTTGTTTTAGGCACACAGGTGCGTTTACAGACCCTGAGCTGAGCTCCAGTGGTTACAGGGAAGCCTCAGAAGCATTGCCTAAACCTTCCTGGGGAGCATCCAGGATTTCAGGAGGTAACTGGTATTACTACTAGTCCCTGAGAACTGCCTGAATGCAGTCTACAAGACTTCTTAAGAGTTCTTCCCAGTACAGATGTGAACGTACTCCAGGGAGGGTAGGACTTGGGTGGCTGGGTGGGTGTGGAGTCAGGCGGTGAAATGGAGGTGTTGAGAGCTAAAAAAGCTGAGGTCAGGAGGCAACTTCTACCAGTGAAAATGGCTCATGACTGCTCCATCTATTAAGCTTTACCTTGATGCCACAATCCAAGCCTAAGTAATGTGTGATGGAATGACAAAAGCTCCTTTGGCTTTCATGTTACACTGCACCTTCTGAATTTTTTAAGGGTTGAGTACTAGCTGCTTTATATGTGGATGGCTTTACATTTAATGAGGTGCTGCTAATTTTCAGTTTAGCCTATTTATTCTTTGTTATGAGGAGCAGATGTAGCTGCTAATTCCCCTTGAGACCGCTTGTGTAGCAGTACCTGCACCCACCCATGTACCCTCATAAATTGTTTCCTGAACTAAAATGAGCTTTCAGTGTTCATTTACTTGCTTTTGGCAGATTTAAGTGAGAATATAAATCTGCATTTACTTTTTGAATTCACAAAAGCATTTTGTTCCATAAAGAATTTATGCAGTCACATATGAAAACTGCACCTCTGTTTCTGCTAAGTTATAGTCTTTCCCTTCTGTCAGATTGCTTCTCTCCCCTGCCCCCCTTTGCCTGCTCCCATTTTGCTAAATAACAGAAGTTTTAGTATTGCCAGAACAGAATATTTACTAGTAATTCTCAATTCTAACATCCTAAAGCCCTAGAGTCGTATTTCAGGCCTGGATGGCACTTAAAGGCCCATAATCTTTTGCTGGATGGGTTTTGCAATATGCAAGCTGAGGCTAATTATTCAGTTTAAGGACCCGAGCTGCTCTGGGAATTCAGGGCTGGAACATGGCGCACGCCGCCTTCAATTATTTATTTATTTAGAAACCCTGCAGGGATGGAGCATTTCACATATCGTTAGTTCTTGGCACCAAGGCCTTGGAAAAGAGTGTGCTGCCATCGCACCGTCCTTGGTGTTCAAGTTCAAGCACGGAGTGGAGAACTTATCCAGAAAGAAACAGCAATGAAAACAGAGAGAACTGGGGGGAGAGTAAGATCCTTGAGGGGGGCTCCGTCTCACTCCAGCCTATGAGACTGGATTCAGTAATAATGAGTACGGCCCACAGACTGTGCTGTCCACGAGGCTTTGATTTGTGCGATGCAGAAAACATTTGTTGAGGGAAATACGACTGCTCGAGCGTGTGAATTTCTGGCAGTTTTCCCAGTATGACTTTCAGGGCCTGTGATGCAATTAGAAAGTGGTACTAGAATGAATTTAAAAAGCCCTTTCTGCACCAAGAAAACATCAGTGATGGAGGTGTGGACTTTCATATTCTAGGGAAAAATTTTCCAGGATGTGGCAGGGGTATATCTGAGCAGAGTTAATAATTTCATACTTTGGCTAATAAAAGATTCTCAGTAGTGCTCCAGTGAGTAGGTTTAGGGATATCCGCTTGTGAACTGAGTCTGTGGTACGACGTGGTACCTAAACACGTAAGGTAGCCTTCCTGCCTTCTAGGTAAAGATCTGTGACTGTGGCAGGACAGAAGACTTCTTTAAGCCTTAGCTTAAAGGTGTATATTGTCTATAACTAAAACTCTAAATAAGTTAAAATATATAAAACTAATTGCCTCAGGTTTTAGAACCTTCTGTTTCTATATCAACACGATAACTACTTCAAGTCTTTCTTGTCTCTGCCCTTATGAAGTTCATAGAATCATAGAATGGCCAGGATTGGAAGGGACCTTGAAGATCACCCAGTTCCAACCCCCCTGCACAGGCAGGGACACCTTCACTAGATCAGGTTACTCAGGGCTGCATCCAAC
Organism: Phoeniculus purpureus; assembly: GCA_028565055.1. NCBI lineage: Eukaryota > Metazoa > Chordata > Aves > Bucerotiformes > Phoeniculidae > Phoeniculus > Phoeniculus purpureus. The sequence goes on from JAOXOE010000720.1 coordinate 6,624,282, forward strand.
CTGGCCTTCAACACTTCCAAAATGGGGGCAGCCACAACTTCCTTGGGCAACCTGTTCTAGCATCTCAGTACCTTCACAAGAAAGAATTTGTTTCTCATATCCAACTTCAGTCTCCCTTCTTCAAGTCTGTAACCCTTTCTCCATGTCCTCTCACTACATGCCTGTGTCAAAAGCCCTACACCAGCTTTGTTGTAGCCCCCTTCAGAGATTGGAAATCTGCTGGAAGGTCACCTGGGAGCTTCCTTGTCTCCAGGCTGAACAACCCCAACTTGCTCAGCCTGTCCTCATAGGGTAGGTGCTCCAGCCCTCTTAGCATTATTCCAGGATTAACACAGAATCACGGAACATTAGGGGTTGGAAAGGACCTTGAAAGATCAGCTAATCTTTCTATGGTTCCATTAAAGTGAAGTCTTGGGAGTATGTCATTGGCAGGTCTGTTTGTGTGGAGTCGTTCAAATCAAAACACACGACTTAAATTGGATAATGTTATGTTTATTGAAGTTAGTATTAGTCTTACCTTGTAAAGGTAACCTCAGACCAATGTCATGTTGTAAAGTTAGGGCAACAACTACAGTTAGGATGTTTCCTGCTTAGTTTGTGTGGTTTGACTCTATACCTTAGATGGGAGATACCTGCAGATGGTTGCAGTTTAAAGTCTGACCTTTACATGAGATGTTTTTTGCATTTTAAAAGAGACTATACTTGAGAAGCCATTTACTTCTAACATGAACAAGAGAAAGTATCTGATAATGCAATAGCCACTCAGATGTGAGGGCCCAAGCACGCAATAGGGTTTGTGTTATTTTGCACCAACTCAGAATTTGGTGCAAACTTAAAATCCCTTTGGCATTCAAGTCTTGTAGCTCAGTAATGCTTTTCAGTCACATTATGGACATCTATTTCATAAATGCAGTTGTCTCTTCTGTTCCGGGATTTACCTAAAATTATTGGAGACTTCATCCTTTCTAGCCTTATTGTTCTTCTTTGTAGTGTCACATCCATTCAGTAGCTTGCTCTTGCCAGTGTTGCTGTCTACATGTGCTGGATTTCATCAGCCTGCCCAGGGACTAACTCGTTGGCACATGCTGCTGTTGTTTTTTTGGCAATGCCAACGTAGTTTAACTTCAGCAACCTGAAGGACCAGTGGTGCCAACAGCTTAAAGGCACAGCTCTCATTGAACATGAAGTATTTAAACGCCTATGACTTTCTACCCCCTGGTAAGAAAGTGTTGGCAGCTTTTACCTTGGTGCTCTCATCATTACTTTTTTTTTTCCCCCCAAAGTTTTCATCAGCTGAGCTAGCAATGCCTGAGGTGCTTTTGTGGAGCTGCTTCTTGCCAGAAGATAGAGCTTCTGGAAAAGGAACTGTCACTTCTACATTTTTGCGTAGTCAATCTCTGCTAACAGTTTTTTGGCAGTCTGGAGCAGTTTAGATGGGATAGCTGCAATTAAGATGCTGTTGTTGGGAAAGCTACTTTAAATTGACTTTGCTTATTTGTTTTGAAAGTCTATGGCTTTTTCAGTTCTTTTGAATTTCAAGAGAACTGCAGCCAATATTTAATCATGGAACTAATGGTACCAGTTAGCATCCATAGAGCTCGTGTAATTCATGATAGAATTGACATTGCAACTTGGCTGAGGTCTCAGCCAAGATCTGCAGCTCTTAACTGAACTCTTGTGGATCAGGTCATCTCAGTCTGTTGGGGAGGTTTTGTTGAGCTTCCTTCATAAAGCTCTGGTTAAAAAAAAAAAAAAAATACCCCTAATCATGGGAGTTAGGAGAACACTCGCTGTGTTGCAGGCAAGCACTGAGTGCTGTCATTTGCACTGAGGCTATGTTCCTGTTGCAGACACGTGCTCAAAGCCCAGCACAACCTAGATATAAGTACTAGCCAGCAGACAAGAAAGGAACCATGTAGGAAGAAGCAAAAATTTTAACATTATTGACTGGTCCATTTACTTATCTAGTCATGACACTGGAGACTTGAATGAGTGCTTGATGTTTTGGCTCTTCGTTTAATGGGTGTCCATACAAAGGTAGCCATCTGGCTCTGGCTAGTGTGGTCATCAATCTGTAAGACTGAAGAAATCAGCCAGGACCCTGACTATCTGGGCTGATGATTTCTATCAGATTGCCATCGAGCTGGCTGTCTCAAAGTGTATATTTTTTTTGTCAAGCACATCATTATACTCAGCTATAAATAACTATGGAGGTATGCATATGTTATAGAATCTGGCTAATCACAGAATAACAGAACATTAGGGATTGGAAGGGACCTTGAAAGATCAGCTAGTTCAATCCTCCTGCTACAGCAGGATCAACTAGACCAAGTCACACAGGAACATATTCAAGCAGGTTTTAAACATCTCCAGAGATGGAGATTCCACAACCTGCCCTGGGCAGCCCGTTCCAGTGGTCCATCACCCTCACTGGGAAGAAGTTCTCATGTTTATATGGAACCTCCTATGTTCCAGCTTGCACCCATTGCCCCTCATTCTATCATTAGATGACATTGAGAAGAGCCTGGATCCATCCTCCTGACACCTACCCTTCACATATTTATAAATATTAGTGAGGTTACCTCTCTGTCTCTTCTTCTCCAAGCTCAAGCGACCCAGCTCCCTCAGCCTTTCCTCATAGGGGAGGTGTTTTACTCCCTTCATCATCTTTGTAGCTCTGTGCTGGACTCTCTCAAGCAGTTGTGTCCCTCTTGAACTGAGGGGCCCAGAACTGGACACAGTATTCCAGATGGGATCTCAGCAGGGCAGGGTAGAGGAGGAGGAGAACCTCTCTCCATCTGCTAATCACCCTGCTTCTGATCCACCCCACAATGTCGTTAGCCTTCTTGGCCACAAGGGCACACTGCTGGCTCAAGCTCATCCTGCTGTCCACCAGGACCCCCAGGTCCTTTTCTCCTACACTGCTCTCCAACAGGTCAGTCCCCAACCTGTACAGGTACCTGGTGTTATTCTTGCCCAGATGCAAGACTCTACGCTTGCCTTTGTTATATTTCATTACATTTCTCTCTGCCCAGCTCTCCAGCCTGTCAAGGTCCTGCTGAATGACAGTATAGTCTACTGGAGTGTTGGCCACTCCTCTCAGCTCTGTGTTGTCAGCAAACTTGCTGACAGTGCACCCTACTCCCTTGTCCAATTCATTAATGGATCTCCTTTTGACCTTGGAGGCTGGTGAGGCTAACTCAGATATACAAATGTGACTCTTGTGGGTTGTGTTGTCCACATAAAAAAAAGGTATGTGTGTCATTTAACATAATATTCTTGGCATTTTGGCATGGATCACTGCCTCCAGAAACATTTTGTAGGCCTATATGCTTTTACGCTGCAGAGCTATATTCTATTTCCTGTATTTGCGTTGCCAGAACGGATTGAATTTAGCAAAATCTTGGACTGTGTTCAGCTTGTTTGTGGAACTTTATTTTTATTGTACAGCCAGATACGTATGAACTCTTAAAAAATGGAGCATGCACAATCAACTTGTTTGCTTAGAGTATCCCAGGAAGAACACAGAATTACAGGACTTCGTATAGCATAGCCCCAAAGCTGTAAAAGTACTGAAGCTGAGAATTGCCAATGTTGTTAGGAGAACTTTCCATTTAGCTTGCGTTTGAAATTCCTGAAAACCTCTAAAGTGGTTCCCAGTTGTTGACAAGTCCCAAACCAGGATGAATTCAAGGGCTTGTGGCTGTAAAGGGATTTTGGTGCATTCTGCTGGCATCCATGCATCTGTGAGTGCAAATCCTAACAGAGGGGCAGAAAGCTGTGAGGACTCATTGGCTGCCTGTGGCTATTCCAGAGCCTGATGGATGCACTTGGTATGTGCTTCAGAGACATATTGGACTGCACTGAAACTAACGGAGAGAATTCTGGAATTGGAGCGGAGCTCATGTCAGTGCACTCAGAATGCTGGAGAGTCTGGTTATTGGTGTCTAGAACCTACTGCTTGTTTGATGGCTAGATGAAGGAAACGCTACACAAAGAATGGATGGAGGATGAGAGGGGAAAAAGATAAGGCATATCAGAAAAATACTTTTTAAAAAAGAAAAGAGAAAATTTAAAGAAATTGTGTAAGATCTGGATACTTGAAAACTTAGTGACCTCAGTGACTTCCAAGTAAGTGTAATATTTTATGTTTTTTAAGATACATATATTTTAAAACTGATTGCCATCTCCCTTGCTGCCTTTTCTTCCCTTATGCCACACTCATTAGACGAGCCAAATATAACATTTTGTTTTAAATGGTTTTCCAATCAATTGTCTCCTCTTGGAGAGGAGGGAAATCTCACGTGTGGCTGAGGGGTGTGATTTCTGTAGCTTTGTTTTCACTGGCAGTGAAGTTCTGAGGAGTCATTTCCTTCAGATTCGATGCATTTCAGTTGCTTGTGCCAACTGTTTTGGAAGGCGCAAGGTAGATGGATTAGTCAGAGAAAGATCTGACCGCAGTATAAAAAGTAATTTTCTTACCTTGGAAAAATGTCACTATAGGTTGTTCCTAAAATACGTCAGCTGTACTGAGAGTATCTCCAGCAACATTTGGAGATGGTCGTGGGTATTCTTAGAGGTCTAACATGTCCAAATTGAAACTGAAACTGGAGAGATCTGGGCAACACTGATGTAGTGATTTGGGGATTATAGAGGTAGTAAACGACTTAACCACAGTTAAAGCCTGTCCAGCCAGTTCTTAATGTTTGGGGGTTTTTGTTCAGGTTGAGACTGACTGTGTGAACAATGTTTTAATTTGATCACTGTTAGCAAATGAAAGATGTTATTAGAAATAGTTTTATGGCTAATTCTTGAGTAGATACAGACTCTCTTTCTGCTGGAAAAGTTGTAATTCTACTGAACCTGTTAAAATTATCTGTTTAGCCCCTTCATATTCCTCTTTCTTGTGTTCAGACCAGTCTTCTACAATGTGTCACTGCTATGCAATTCTAAATGTGATAATTAATGACTGATCTGTATTTCTATGATCAGTATAATTCCACTAAGAATTTCATATCAGAGTTCATCACAATTAGTCTCCATGTTGACCTTTCTTCCTCCGTTGTTTGAGGCAAGTAAGTAATAGTTTGGGGAAAGAAAGAGACAAAAGGAATAAGTAGATTAGTTGAGAGCAAAGCTTAGGTGGACCATGATGTGTTTGCAAGCCAGAGAGATATAAAAATCTATTGAATCTGAATCTCTGTCTCTCTGCACACTTTTTTTCCCTACTGTGATGTGGAGATCACGCACTTTCAGCATTCAGTATTCTTTCTGGTAGTAGAACAATTAATTTCATAAAAGGCAGTTTGCCTTTATTAGCTGTAGGAAGGAAAAGTTGTATCCAGGCTGTCAGACTGCTACTGCTAAGGAAGAGCTAGGGCTTTGGTTTTGTTTTGGATTTTATGTATTTAGTTCTCTTCCTAAATAGCCAGCTCACAGATTTTTCTCTTCAAAGTAAAAGTTCTATCCCAAAGACAGTAAATTTTATCAGAGATATAATACTGTGGGGGGAATCGTAGAATAATTTAGATTGGGAAAAGGCCTTTAATACCTTTGAAACCAACAATTAACCCAACTGTGCTAAGCCCACTGTTAAACCATGTCCGTATGTTCCACATCTACATGACACTTAAACATGTCCAGGGATGATGATTCAACCTCCTCACTGGGTAGCATGTACCAAAGTCTGACGACACTTTCAATAAAGCAGTTTTTCCTAATGTCCAAGCTCATCTTCCTGTGGAGCAACTTGAGCCATTTCATCTTGTTACTTGTGAGATGAGACCAACACCCACTTCTCTACAACCTTCTTTCTGGTAGTTGTAGAGAGCAGTAAGGTCTCCCCTCAGGCTCTTTGTCTTCAGACTAAAGAGCTTCAGCTGCTCTTAACAAGGTTTGTTCTCCAGACCCTTCACCAACCATATCACCCTTCTTTGGATCTGTTTCAGCACCTCAATGTCTTTCTTGTACTGAGATGCCCCAAACTGAACCCAGTGGTTAAGGTGTGACCTCATCACTGCCCAGTACAAGTGGACAACCTCTACTCTTTCCTACTGGCTACACTATTTCCAATACAAGTCAGGACTCCACTGGTGTTCTTGGCTACTTGAGCACTCATATTTAGCTGATGATCAGTCAGTAACCCCAGGTCTCTTCCTGCTGAGCAGCTGTCCAGTCACTCTTTCCTCAAGGCTGGGAAGAACACATTGCTCTGGGTTGTTGTGACCCAAGTGCAGAACCTGGTACTTGGCCTTGTTGAAGCTCATACAGCTGGCCTCAACCCACTGAGATTTGTGTTCCTGGTGGTGTTCTTGCCCAGATGCAAGAGTCTACACTTGCCTTTGTTATATTTCATCCAATTTCTCCCTGCCCAGCTCTACAGCCTGTCCAGGTCCTGCTGAATTGCAGCACAGCCTGTTGGTCAGCCACTTGTATCATCTTTGTGTCATCAGCAAATTTGCTGACAGTTCACTCTAATCCCTCATCCAAGAAATTAATGAGTACATTAGTGCTGCTCCCAGTACTGACCCTTGGGGGACTGCACTAGATCCAGGCCTCCAACTAGACTCTGTCCCATTGACCACTACTCTCTGCCTTCTATCCTGCAGCCAGTTCATGATCCACCTCGCTACCTAATCTTCCGGACCACTCTGCCTCGTGACAGCCAAAATTTTTTTATTAAAACAATGACTCTAAGTAGCCCTTCATCTAGTGATGGCTTTCTTAACCAAAATACCTTGTGTGCACGGTCTTCGGTTAGATTACCAAGAGTAATAAAAAGAGTCATGCGGAGGATGTTTGCCATCACTGTTGTGTCCGTAGGGATTAACTTCAGCACTTAATGAGAGAACCACCCTCACATGGACATGGAATCTTTCAGACCCATGTCTAGGAAGACATTGGAGTGTTTTCTGAGATGCAAAGCCGGAGGTTCTAGTAAGATAAAAGTATTGAATATAAAAGGAAATAAGAAGGTCTTTTTAAGATATTTATTATCCCAGCATCTGCTTTTGGTCTTCCCATTATATGTCATTTTAAGAATCAAATCACTGAAAATATTTTGGTCCAAGTTTCCTACTTAGTAATGTAAGTGCAGCATCCGTACACTAACAGGGACACCTGGAAAGTGAAGAAATCTTTATTTACAGAAGACAGTAATGTGCAAGAGAAGTTTTACTTTGATAGTTTGTCTTGTTAATTCCATAAGCCAGGGTCACAGTGTAATCTAGACTATTCTGTGTTATAGAGTTTAATTAAAATGTCACTAATAATAGAGTAGAAAATAGGCATTTGAAATGACCTTATTTATAGGACCTGGACTTAAAACGCGCATCTGTCTGTCTTTGTGCAGATGTGTGAGGAGGAGAGAATGAGCCATCAAAAAAAGGAAAGCTCTAATTACTTTAGGAGCTACATTTCCTTCAATGAATAGTAATTTAAATACAGGACCTCTTTAGGGGCTTTAGAAATGAGGCCACTGAATCTGTTTTGATCTGTATTCTTTACAGCCAACAAAAGGGTTAACTGCCTGGAAGAAGGTGGGCATTTTGAAGCACATTTTTTTCTATGAGATAAAGATCATATGAAAATTTACATGTTAATGGAACACTTAGGAAAAAAATTGCTCTTTGTCAATTGATTGTATAAATATTTTATCTAGTGTAATATTAGAGCAAGGCAAGCGTGAAAACATTGAGTTTGAATAGTTTTTGAGAGGAAAATTAGGATATTATTGTTGAAGAAATAATATAAAATAGGGAGTTACAAGCACTTGATCTAAACTGTAAAAACCTTTCATGCACTCTGGCAGAAAGAGCAGATTAAATCCTTAATGAAATGGGCAACTTTAGGCCTGCATAAATTTCCAAGCAGTCTTAGTTTCCCAGGAATCTCTCTCAGCTAGATTAATGGCTAGCAGCCTGCCACATAATGAAGTAGTTTGCCTTGGCAATGTGCTCATGAATTTATTATGGTGTCCACAAGTGTGCTATATGGGCTAGACATCTTTATAATTCCTGAATTTAGAGCTGCGGTGATGAGCCATTTCGCTCCTAATGGTGATGTTGATTTATCACTGTGGTCCTCCACTCCACCCTCCAACCCCCTCTCTGACAGTTATAAACGCAAAATACAGGTCATATCGTTGATGGAAACGAAATGTGACGGTAATTAGATAATGCGGCATGAATATGGGGGAAAAGTGCGCTGCTCAAATCTTAAATATGTTGGTAATTTTTTTTCCTTGGAGCAATTATATCAAGTTGATTTTATTTTTACAGTTTGTAATCCCTTAACTACCTGTGGCTGATTTTAACCAGAGCTTGTGCCTTTATAGACAAGAAGTAGAACCTTTTCAGTCCGTGGTTTTTGTTGTAAATTCATTTATCTCCCAATAGCTAATTTACTATGCAATTTGCGTAAGTCACATCTCATTGATGGTGGGGAGTAATGATTACCCGTTCAGCTTCTTGTGCTGTTCTCTGTAGCTCTATCAAACAATCAACAGCCGAAGCTGTAGTGATTTAAAAAATTCTCTATATGGAGACTAAAACCTGGATTTTTGTCCTTTTTTTTTTTCCCCTAAAAGAGACTGGAGAAGAGTGGTGTACAAAGTAAACTACTCTTGGCTGGAGAGGTTTCAAATCAGTGCATGAGCTTTACTATTTTGGGTATTTATAACTCATATTATGGAGTGATCAGGGATTTTAATGGGAATTAGAAAGTTTCCTAAAGAAATAACCAAGTATATTAGGAACCAAGGTGGTAGAGCTTTGAAAGCAAATTCACTCCCGTGTAGTGGTGTATTATGGACCAAAAGAAATGGATCCACTCTGGGATTCCAAAGGAACCTAAAGGGACAGCACTGGTTCTTCAACAGACCTGTTGGAACCATTGGAACCTTTTCTTAACAGATCTTGAGCTTCTGTGAACTGAAAGTTCCAACAGGTTGTTCAGCTCTGGGGCCTGAGGAGTTGATTTTTGTGAAAAATGGTAAACAGTAACTTTTCCAATATGTGATCTGAAGGACAGCACTGGATAGGCTGAACTGGATATTGCAAGATTCTGAACAGGTTTGTGACTTGAGTGATCAAATGCTTTTATCAATTATTTTTTAACCTTCTTCATTAGAAAGCGTGGTGCTAACAGAATAGAGGCAGCCAGTTCCAGAAGCACAAGTTATTTTTTTTGGGCTGAGACAAAGCTCACTCCAGCCAGAAGAGCAGTTTTGGCTGGTTGTAGAATAAACACACGAAAACTTGACCTAGATGGGCCAGACTTCCTCAGTCTTTTCAAACTCATTTAGCTTGGATGGTGTCAATTGAAAAGCCTGGTAACAGCTCATGAGCTGCGGGAATTTTTTGGTGGTTAGGGGCTGGTAAGCACTTGAATTGCAAAGGCAGGCAACCAGCTTTGTTGAGTCGGATCTTGTCCAAATTTACCTTCTGATCCTTGAAAATAATTTTGAGCGTCTTTCTCACAGCTTACAATGCTTCCAGCGTCTGGTCCATCTGTCTTTTGCAGCTTTTTGGACCATAAATTTTGTTGGGCTTTGAGCAGCAGTATGCCTGCAGCATAGTCCTCATTTTTTCTCTGAAGCAATTGGGTTGAATCAAAGCCCTTTCTCAGCTGGAATAGAGTTTTGATTTACTTTGTGAGTAACAAACCAAATGAAAACTGAGCAAGGATGATGTTATACCAACAGCTTGGGGTTGTACTGAGCAACTGCTTGCTTCTTTGAAGAAATGCAACTTCTGTAGTCTGTAGTGCCCTGAACTCAAGAAAGTGAGAGCGGCCAGATCATTTGGTAATGCCTCTCTCCAGTTTTGGAACATCAAGTCTAGATTAAGACCGAGCTGCTTCAGTTGAGCTAAAGGAGCCTGGGCTGGCACCGCTTCTGAAATATAGCATTGACTTCAGAGCAATTTCCTTCCTAGGGCTAGTGATTAATAGGAAAGACCTTGTCTTGCTGCTTTCAAAAATAGTTGTGCATTCCAGAACCAGTATAGACTGTGGCAAATTCAAGCCTTAAAATTAATATTTTTATATCAGTATTCCTATTCAGTGCTGAATTTATCCCAGAGAGGAGAAAGAAAGGCAAGGACCAACTTTGCCTCCTGGCTCCTCCTCCTGTATGTGGCTAGTTTCATAGGCCAGCACTAGAAGAAATGGTACGGCTTTGGAGAACCTCTTTTGGAAGAAGTACTTAGTTCCCTTGGGATGGTTGTCATCTCAACATGAATGATTCCAATATTACTGCTGCCAGTAAAGACAAAGGGTAAAGAGATGTTATCTCTTCATATTCTCAAAGCTGGTTTGCCTTGAAAATTCAGACTTGGAGCCCAGATCTTCCTAAATGCAGAATTGTTCTCCTCACAAGGGAAGACTGTGTTGTTGTTACACCTGGAAGATTTGGGTCAAGCTTTTCCTGGTCTTTCTCTGACTAGTCAGGTGACTGCCAGACGTAAATTTGGAGCAGAGAAGAGGCCAGTGATTTTTGCAGGCCTTCCTCTCTCTCCCAGAACTAAACCTTACATTTTCTTGTCACTGTTGATTTAGATGACAGCAGACTAAGAAATCATTGAACCAAAGGCATTTTTAATCCTGTGTGGATGCACAGCAGCCCTTGCCCTTGAGGGATTCCGAAGCAATATCTTGTGTTGTTAACTGCTATGAACTTGGGGAGGGAGGATGTAGTGGTCACTTCTCTTGCTCTTACATTCAAGCTCTTAGTCTTTGTTGTCCACTGCAGGAAAACACAAAAACATTAAACATAAAAATATTAAAACACCATTCTCAACATAGAATTTTGCTGTAGGCCATACACAGGGCAATTCTGGAGCAGAGCACCTGGAAGAAGTGTGTTGGGTAGTAGTCAGGAGATGGATACACGTCTTTTAAGTTTGCTCCCCAAAATAGCAGCTCTGTGCAAGGCTAAACTGTGTAACTGCTTTAGGCCACTCTTATCCAGTGTTTGACTTGCCCAGCTTTGGTAACGTTGATTTTCAGGCCGTCACCAACAGTGGTCCATGTAAGGTGGAAATATGGTTTTGAAGATTTCACCTGAACACATCTGAATTCAAAGGAAATACTATCCAGAGGCAGGTGTGGGTCCAGCACTTTCAGGTGTCAGACTGGTTAACAATGGGTTAAGTGGCTCAAACTTTATAAGCGGGGAGAGAAGCAGGAGAGTGGGAGCAGTCTGCAGCTTTGAAGACCCAGCTGCTATAGTTGGCAAAAAACATGGTGTTCTGCAGTGAGAACAGAGCAAGGTATGAATGGCTTATCTGCAGAGGTATGCTTATCTGAAGGGAACATGACAGGCTGTAGTATCTCAGGGTCACATCAAAAAGTGAATGGAGTTGTGTCACCGTTGTTTTATCCAAGTTTCCAAAAATAAGCAATGTCATCTTCATCATTGGGAATGGGGAAACGACACTTGCAGTAGAGGATGAAAAAGGGATTCAAACAGTGTCAGTTCAAACTACTCTGAGAAACTAACTTAGACAACTGATGGAGACACTGAGAATTTATAGAGCCAAGGAGCAAAGGGAAGCCAGACCATGTGTGGCATTACTGGAGCCTGGGGTGAAGATCTAAAACGCTATTGTATCTTTGGTTTTTTTCCTTATCTCTTCTCTACTCTTTGAGTACTTAATAACTTGAGTAAACCCAACTTCTCTGTGGCCTTATAGTATAAGTCTCCTTAAATCAGCCCAAGCAAATTTGTTCAGAATTCATTTAAAATTTGTTTGACCTGTATCTCAGGAAGTAAAAGGGGTGGGAGTTTGTGCTTATGTTGTGAGAGAAGCTCTGTGTTGACTCCCTGAGAGAACCACTCCTGTTTTATTGAGGTTTTGTGTGACAGGACTTGCTTCTCAGGGACTAAAGGGGTGAAAATTGTCTGATTTGCGTCTCTGCATTGGATCACTCCTGTGTTTTCCTGTTTGTTCTGTGTGGATTTTTATTTTGTCCTAAGTGTAGCTGCTTCCCAGGGATGAGGGGGTGGAGGTTTTGTTGTGTAACATACGTAAGTGCCTCCCCGAGATAGACTGCCTCCTAAAATGTGCACTATGGACAAAAATACAAGAGCAGGTGACAGTAAGGATGTATTATTTAATTTATTGGAGAAATACCGTGCATGACCTGCTATATGCACTGAGGACTGGGCACGAGTTAATTGGTGTAATTTTCAGGGGATAGTAGATCGAATAGTTTTGTTGCAGCAAAATGTTGAGTACTTTCAGGGAAAGAAAAGGCAATTGTGTGTCCTGTGTTAGGTACATGTTTAATTGCAGCTGTAGATCTTTTGTGAGACCAGAATCAGTCCTTGCAGAACCAGGTGAATATATTGAAGGAGCAATTGAGAGCAAAAGAACATCAAAGAACTTGGAGGCTGCTCTTCAGGAGCAACTCTCCATGGAAAGGTGGCTTGAAGCTCCTGAGAAGGAGAGAATGGAATACCCTTATAATAAGTTAGAGGCAGCAAGAACTCAGGTAACATAGAAACCTCTTTGCGACTTCTGATTAAAAGAGAGTTTACGTATGATGATGACGCTGATGAGGATCCACAGAGAACTACTAAGGAAGTTTCTTGTAGTGCTGTGGAGTTAGCCAAGTTAAGAAAATAATTTAGTCGCATTCCCAGAGAATCTGAAACAATTTGTCTGGAGAATTTCTTTATTTAGGAGAGACCAGATTCTGTTAAGCGACAAAGAAGCTTCTGGATACTGGGGACCTGGCCTTTTTCTTACAACAAATGACACAGAGCTCCTTGATCCCTGACTCAGTGGGCTACCTATTGAGCTGGAAGGCTGAATCCACTTGAGAGAGTAGATCGTTTAGCTATTGTTGGAACAGTAGATCAGCTTGTGGAAAGTGTACAAAAGGCAGTGTGTTCACAGATGATGTATGACCGAGAATTAGAGCCTGGACTTGAATCCCCACTTGTTAAAAGTAGATCCAGAATGAATGACTGCCTTTATTCAGGGACTCCCAGAACCTTTGAAACCTGTGGCTATACAGCTGCAGAGACAGATCAAAACTATGTCCCCAGTTGAAAGGGTTAGTGTTCCTTGAAGAATGACCCTCCTCTAGGGATAGGGACTCTCAGGGTGGGGATGACATACATTGGATATGGGTGACAGTTGCCCAGGAATTAAGTAACTATGGGTGTAAATATGGTCCAGTCCCCAAGACTGAGTCCAAGATATTGAGGTGGGCTGAGGTAAAACTCCCCCTTCCTCAAGGTAACAAAAACCTCTCTGTTTCCAAACCTCCCAAGGTGAATAAATGTAATGGTTTACGGACCCTAGGATGGTGGAAAAGTATCCCCAGAGATCTGATGGATGGGTTGCCTATTGATCAATTGGAAAAATTAATGACAAGGTCGCCAAAGGAGTCAGTCATAATAAAAGAGAAGGCATTGTTTCGTGGTCTGAGTGCTCCACTGTTAATCGATCTATCAGAGCAATCAATTGCAAAGTGCCTGTTAGGAAACTAGAAACTTCACCCCCCAGAAGTGAGTAGGGGGGTGAAGGATGGATGCATGTTAGACAGCTCACTGAAAACAGAAGAGGCAATTCATTAATTACTTGCCTCGTGGGACCTAAACAAGTGCCAATGACATTCATAATTGACACTGGAGCACAGATTTCTGCACTTAAAAAGGAAGACGCCACAGAAACTGGTGTGATTTTTGTCAAAGCGGCAGATGTTCATGGCTGCTGCCTTTGGGTATCTACAAGCACATGCCCTTGCCAAAGTTAGTCTGCAACTGCCTGGGGAGAATAAATCTACCTCTGTAACAGAAGTAGCTGGGCAGTTCCTTCTGGACCTTTTAGGATTAGATGTCCTGAAAGGAAGAATGTGGACAGATGATATGGGCAGGGAATGGTCTTTTGGTGTCTCACTCACAAAGATAACACTATTGCAAGTGGCACCGCTGCTCCCCCGCCAAAGACCACAGGCTTTAAATCTTACCCCTTACCTTTAGGGGTACAGAAGAGTATAACACCTGTTATGGAGGATTTAAAAGAGCAAGGGATTGTTATTCCTATCCATTCTTGATACAATGCCCCAGTTTGGCCAGTCAGAAAACCTAATGTGGAATATCTACGGCTGAACTCTAATACAGGCTGTGCCTGATATTGCTGAACTAATTGCCACTCTTCAGGAGCAGGTACACACTATCGTGGCAACTATTGATGTTAAGGATATATCCTTTATGGTCCCTGTGTAACCCCAGGACCAGAAACAGTTTGCTTTTATGTGGACAGGACAACAATATACCTTTACACGACTTCCACAGGGTTATAAACACTCTCCAACCTTGGCACATCATGCATTAGTCTGAGAATTAAAAACATTACCGCTTGAAGGAGTCAAGATCTATCAGCACATTGATGATGTATTGATAGGAGGGGAAAATTTAGAAGAGGACAAGATTACACAGGATAGGATTATCCTCCATTTTGAAAGTTTGGGACTAAAAATCCCTCCTGAGAAGACAGAGAAACCACCTACTGAGGTTAAATTTTTAGGGATCTGGCAGAAGGGAGGAACTGCATGCATACCCTCAGATACCTTATCAGTTTTAGACCTGATTAGGATGCTGGAATCTAAGAAAGACCTGTAGCATGCTTTAGGATTGCTAGTGCTTTAGAGAAAACACAAACCTGAGTGTTCTATTATTGCTTGACCCCTGTATGATTTACTGAGGAAAAGGGCCCTGCTCATGATGAATCTTTGCATTTATTGGTATTCGAGGCTGATAATTATCAGAGATCAGAGTCTTGGCCCAATTCATTCTACTGACCCAGTGCAGGTTGAATGGGGATGTGCCCAGACAGGCTTGTCTATACATTTCCGGCAGAAAGGATCCAAAGGCGGCCCACAACCCATAGGATCTTATTCTCGAAGCTTCAAGGATGCAGAAAAGTGTTATACTGTATGGGAAAAGGGGTGTTTGTCGTTAGCTTAGCTCTAAGTGAAGCTGAGCACACCATATGCCAGCAGCCAATTGTACTTAGAGGACCTTTTATAGTAATTAAACCTGTCTTATTAGGGACCCCTGACGGGTGGCCTCAGTGTGGAAGTGTTATGTCCATATGGAACATTATTGTTTGTATCTTAATTTCACCTTGAGATCAAATCGAATCAAGTGTCTGTGGGCTCCCCATTGGACCCCGACAGTTACACTGAAATGCACTTTAGTTTCTTCAAGACGCAGGGAAACTTTGGTGCCTGGTTTTTAGACTTCTTTTTTTGCTGCCTGGTAACTTTTCTGAGAAGAAAACTCTAAGTGCTTCTAGGACTGAATTTACTGCTGTCTTTACCCCAGGGGAGAGGGCAACTTTACTTTCAAATGTGGTTTTAAAAAAGGTGTCTTAGTATAAAAGACGAAAATGAGAGAATATAATTCTTGCAATGGGGACTAGATTTCTACTTTGAATTACTGAAATTTAGAAGGAATTGAAAATAGGAGTCTTCAATACAAGATTATGAACTTCAATACATAGGAAATCATCAAAATACCCTCTCCTCTCCTCTTTAAAAAAGGAAAAGAATGGTTCTGCGTGTTTTGTGGCGTAAAAGACTTACTCACAAATCTTCAGCATCAAACATTTAACGCTGCAAGGAAAAATACTGCACGTTCTCAGAAAACATTTGGTAGTGTAGCATGTTTGATCAAATATTTGTTATAGAAGCTTCCAGACCTGCACGCATTCCCTTGAGCTCAGTGGGGCTAGCAGTATTCCATGCGCTGGCTTACGTAAGCCATCGCAATTATTTGCTCTTTGCCTTAAAGAAATCCTCACGTTTCTGGGAGAGCCACTTCTGGCTCCTTGTAGGTACTGTTGGGTTTTGCATAAAACCTGTTTGTATTGGTTATGAACTAGGTAGTCACTGTGTGCCATGGCTGTTGGATCCAGTTCTGTGGCTTCTATTGATATCTCATAGAAATCTTAAGAGCCAGAAATAGTTTGCTGCTCCGTTGTTTATGGGCTGGGCTATGGCTGTGCTGATGATGGTCCATATATTCCATAACTAAGTATACTCTGATGGTGTGCTGTTCTATTGAGTGTATTTCTTTTGGTGCTTCTCAAGTAATATCTATTGGGTTTGAGTCAGCTAGAGAGCTCTCGAAAACATCAAGAGCTGTTTGTGTCTGTTTTTTAGGGACTTCTGCAAATAAGCTGAAGATTTCATCTAACGAAGTTTAAGATGTAAAAGTTAGGTCCTGTTCAGCTGACTAATCAAATAGTCATAGAAGCTCTTTTTGGAACTCTAATTACGTTTATTCTGGGTTTGATTTTTTTTTTTTTTTAATTGTAATTGTCAGCCCTGCTGCATCGTGATGCTGATAGAAATGTTATTGCAGCCAATATGGGTCAAACTGATCTCTGATGATTATTAATGAGAGCAATAAGAAGGTATCTTCATATAAAGTCAACATTAAAGGAGTAATTCATTTTATCTGATATAATTGGATTTTAGCATTTAAGTAGTCTGGGACTTCCTCTATACTGTGATTAGCTGTAGCTTCTTCGTTTTAGTACAGTATTTAACTCTTCCTCCAGTACTACTTCTGTTTCTTTTATGAAGTAATTAATGAAGCTCAATGCCTTTTAATAAAAATATCCAAGGATTTAGTAGCCATTAAATGGAATAGCTGCCTGTTAGAAACACTTGTGCACAGCACCCGTAGCTGGAGGTATGGTTTATTGTGGCTTATTGCCCGCAGTGGTTTCTATTGCACACACTCACTATATGGTCGCATCAATCATTGCTTTGGTTGCAAGAATCACAGCAGGTGTCTTTTGTCAGGAGCAATCATAAAGCTGAATTTTAAGAAAATCAAATGAAAGGAGAGCAATTATCTTTATTTTACTACGGGATAAACAAAATCCACAAAGCTTGTCTGGAACTGTGGGTGCTACATGAGCTGGTCTGAAACACCAGCATACTTAGCCCCTGTGCCCTCTGCCATGTAAGAATTTGGGTGACTGCTCAGTATGTTATGGAAGGTTAATCTTGTCCTCCAACCCTACCGTGTTTTGCTGTCTCAAAAAAATTAACTATTCTGGGTAAACTCTGAGGCTGTTGGCTGCCCAGAATCTGGTGGATAAATTTGATTTGAAGTTTCAGCCTTTTTTGAGAAAAGCTGCTGTGAATTTATTTTGCAGACACACGCAGCACAGCAGGGCAGGGGAGGCATATGCGTAGTACTGCAGATCCACTGGTTTTAAGGATCGGAAACAAATTTTTGATTCACCCTTCTGTTAATTTAAATAGGTTTTGAAGAGCTCTAATGATTCAGAGTTGGAAACGATGGTCACTTGGGAGCTGTGTTGTAAATGTTAGCCCCTGTTTATGACACTCTACTGTAAGAAATGAGCATCTTTCTGGAGAATAGTAATGCTGATACGCAGGGGGGTTCTCTGAAGTTAGAACCATTTATTCTTTAATGAGAAGTGTACGTATTTTTCACTCCTCCCAGCTAGTACACCTGGAGAGCCTCTGAATCTGGCTGCTGCTGGTAGCTCCCAGCATTGATTTACTGCTGCTCTAGAGTACAGACACACAGATCATTAGAGACTGGAAGGGACCTTTGGGGGTCATCAACTCCAGACGGGTCTTGAAAGTCTCCAGAGAAGGAAAGTCCACAACCTCCCTGGGCAGCCTGTTCCAGTGCTCTGTCACACTCACAGTAAAGAAGTTTTTTCTCATGTTGAGATGGAACTTCCTGTGCTCCCACTGACAACCATTGCCCCTTGTCCTATCACAGGGTGCAAGTGAAAAGAGATTGTCTCTTTCTTCTCAACACCCAGCCCTCATGAACTTGTAGACAGTGATTAAGTCCCCTCATAATCTTCTCAGGTCTCTCAGTCTGTCCTCATAAGGCAGGTGCTCCAGTCTTCTCATCATCCTTGTAACCTTCCACTAAACTCTCTCAATCAAGTCTCTGTCCCTCTTGAACTGGGGACCCCAGAACGGGACACAATATTCCAGATCTGGCCTCACTGGAAGAATCTCCCTTGACCTTCTTGGTCCATCCCAGGATTCCATTGGCCTTCTTGGCCATGAGAGTACATTGCTATTCCATGGAGAATTTCTTGTCTACAAGAACTCCAAGACCCCTCTCCATGGAAGTACTCTCCAGTAGATTGTTCCCCAACCTGCGTTGATGCTTCTTGCTACTTCTTCCCAGGTGAAGGACCGTGCACTTACTAAACCTCATTAAATTGCACATAGCCCATTCCTTCAGTCTTATCCACGAGGATGGGTAAGAGTCTGCTGACTGGTCTTCTCGTCTCTGGTGTGTGTGTACCTCGCTGAGCACTCAGGGCACATGTAAGTCCTGTCTCCTCTTGCCACCTTTGTGCTGTTTTTCGTGGTAGCTACATGTAATTTGAAAATGTTTGGGTGTGTTTCCAGGCACCTGGCTCTGTGCTTTGTGCAGTGTTTTGACATGGGAGGGAAATGCAATACTGACTGCGGGGTGTCAGGGGTGGGTGGAGGTGTCAAACAGCTGAGGACAGTTGTCTCTAATATTAAATGTAGTCTCCTTCTAAGACATCTTTTAGACTGTGTTATTTTACAGCTGTCAGTCTGGTGCCCACGTCAGAGGCAAAGTAGCTGATTTCTTTAACAAAACTGTCACATCCTGATCTTAAGAAAAGGGAATGACTCAGGTTCATGGATTCACTTGGGGTTGAATTAAGGAGACTGACTCCATAGGTCCACATGAAAGTCAAAGCTTACTGAAATTATCAGATTCCAAACTCAGAAGACACAGAAATCACTAAAGCTACTGGATGCCAAACTCAGAGAATAGAGAAGAGAAAAAGGAGAGAGGGAGAGAAGAGAGTTGAGAGGTCAGATCACCACTCCAGACTGCAGGCTCTGGCTCCCCCTACCCTGCCTTGCTCCTTGGCTCCACAGATCTCTGACCATCTTCTTAGTTTCTTGGCTGGGGGTGAGGTGGTGGTGATAGGTGAGCTTTGCTTCCCCAGCTTCCCAGATTGTCAATGCCTCCAGCAGTCTTTGAGTCTGTCTCTGAATCTGGATGCAGGCTGTGGAGGGTTCATGGTGAAGCAGCCCCACACTGCTTGAATATCTCCCCTTCTATAGTCACTGCTAGAGGTATCCTTTTCACCCCACAACAGCATGGGAAACCTTGTTCCCGGGGTCTCAGACAAAGCAATGGCCAGTAAGTCCTTGAGAGATGGCAGCTCACTGTGTCCTCAGGGCTCAAGCATAGTTTTGCAGGTAGGTTGGCAGAGCTCCCAGGCCTGCCTGCTGCACAGTGCAGGTCTCTCACAGATCACTACAATCACTTGAGCCGTTTCCATTACTGCTAATCAAAGTCTGACAAGAAGTCCTAGTGATTCTGTTAGGAGTAAGGCTTTTCCAAACTCCAGGTTTGATGCTTTGACATGCATTGGTGGCAGGCTTGTAAAGTCTTCTCTGCAGACCATGTTAGTTGCATAAGTTGAGAATTAAGAGTGTGAACCTGGTGAGTACATGGGTGCCTTGTCCCCCTCTTCAACCATGCCTGGTTTTGTATTTTGTAGAAAAATAATTAACGGACTTCAGAAATGCCCAGCATAAATAATTAATTAAAATTGGTTACTACAAATCCGCTTCAAAAGTTGTAATGTGCTGAAATGAGTTGCAGAGTTAACCAGCACTTTTAAAGTCTCTCTGCAAGCGGCTGGCAATACCAACAACACTTTTGCACCCCATTTGGAATTTTAGAGAGAGTACAAGGAGAAGGGAGGGACTGAGCTGATTGATAGAGATATTGCTTTTCAGAAATTGATGGGAAACATCTCCCTGATGAGGAAAGGCTGAGGGAGCTGGGTCTCTTCCGATCTCCTTGGGAAAAAGGAGAGTGAAAGGTGACCCCACTAATGTTTATAAATATGGAAAGGGCAGGTGTCAGGAGGGTGGAGCTATGCTCTGCTCAGTGGCATCCAATGATAGGACGAGTGGCAATGGGTGTCAGCTGGACCATAGAAGGTTCCATATTAATATTAGAAGGAACATCTTCACAGTGAGGGTGACAGAGCACTGGAATGGGCTGCCCAGGGAGGTTGTGGAGTCTCCTTCTCTGGAAACATTTAAAACCCA
>JAOXOE010000720.1:6652357-6679026 GCA_028565055.1 Phoeniculus purpureus
CACCTTCCCTAGACTTCTTTTGACCATTCATATACCTGTAGAAATTCTTGGTGTTCCCTTTGACCTCCCTGGCTAGGTCAAATTCAAACTGTGCCTTGGCTTTCCTAACCAGATCTCGAGCTGTTCGGGCAGCTTCCTTGTATACCCCCGATTCTAGCTGTCCTCCCTTCCACTTTTCATGGAGTTTCTTTTTGTGTGGCCAGGAGCTCCTTGCTCAGCCAGGCAAGCCTCCTACCATTCTTCCCTGCTTTCCTCTTTGTTGGTATACATTGGTCCTGGACACAGAGGAGGTGATCCTGGAATACTGACCAGCTGTCCTGGGCCCCTCTTCCCTCTAGGGCTTCATCCCGTGATACTTTGGCCAGCAGATCCCTGAAGTGATCAAAGTCTGCACGCCCAAAGTCCAGGGTCATAAGCTTAGAATACTTCCTGGCCTGAAGAAGTAAGTTGTGACACACTCTCTGCTGTGTGGCTATTTCCAGCTTCCACTAGCCCTGTGAGAAAAAGCTTGGGGGGAGCATGAGAGCAGGATGTGCCCCAAGCTTGGCAACACCTCTCTCTATGTAGCCTTATAGATGAATAAGCAGCGCCAGATTGCGCAAATTAATTTGGTTAATATACTAAAATCCAGCTTAATGAAAAATCACAACTCCACAATAAGTGAACCTTTCGCTAATTTAACCAGAGCTAACCTGATGTCCACTTCAACTAGAATCCCTTTGTGGTGGCTTCGGTAGTTCTGTTGATTTGGGCAGTGTGTTTTTATTGCTACCTTGTTACAGGTGATGTCTGTCTCTCTGCCATTCTCTGTTCCTTTTTTACTCAGATGGTAGCACCCTTGGCTGTATGGTGGAGCAGGCTGCCAGGGAGGTGGTGGAGTCACCTTCCCTGGAGCTGTTTAAAAACTGAGGCATTTGAGGCCATGGTCTAGGGGATAGGGAGATGTTGGCATGAGGGCTGGACTTGCTGATCCTGGAGGTCCTTTCCAGCCATGATGATTCTATGATTCTATGTCCTGTGCTGGGGTGACACCAGTTGTGCTGTGACTGTGCCTCTTGTCAAGGGCTGCTGGTGCTCCCAGTGTGGGGATCACAAATCGCTGGAGCAGGTGGAGGATTTTCCAAAGTTCATGAGTTGTAATGGTTTGCACAGAGTCTTTAAATAGAAAATACTTCAGCTTTTCTTAAGTCTGTGCAAAGGAAATCTGTCTTCCCACTGAAGTAGGTTGGGGTTTTATTTACGTTGATGTTCACAGAGGATTCCTGAATTAACTGAATGGCGATAGATACCCAGCAAGTGCTATATGCTAATTAACAAATAGTGTTAATGGCCTGAAACTCTGTCACAGGGTTGTGCTCTCGGGCTGGCACTAGAACCCCTAAGGTGCTCACCAACATAACAGTAGTGGTTGTGGAGCTATAGTCAGTTTCCACAGCAGCAGCACAGGCAGGGGGACAGGGCATGGTGCTGCCTTGAGTTGTGCAGAATGGTGGGTAGAGTGGGAGCTGGTTGCCCGATGGCTGGACAAAGGTGCAACAGACACCACACTATTCTTACCCTGCCCCTTTCCCACCAGCTGCAGCAGGAGCCTTTGTCTGTCGCAGGCAGGCAGGAGGGGGCTTGCCACAAAAGAACAGTTTAGTTAAAGCGTTCCGGTGTTTTATGAATAAATTGGATTCTACTTAGAGCATTATTAACCTGCTGTATTCTGACAGGCTTAGGGGGAGATTATTGTGTGCTTGAACAAATCAGTATCCACAGATCTACACAAATACTGGGGCTTAACAAAAATATACTGTGATTAAGGCACACAGCGGATCAAATTTAGCCCTGACTTACACCAGGTGCAATCTCATTGATATCTGTGGGTTAAAAAGCAATTTTTACAACTTAAAGCAATCAGAAATCAGCTTAGTGCACAGACTTACTAGACCAAAATAAGGCCCAAGAGACTGAATGCTAAGCAGATTTCTGATTGCTTTAATTTTTTTAAACTTTTATCAAAGATTAATGGTCAATTATCTAGCAATCTGATTTTCTGGCACAGATTCCATTTGCATAATTTCATAGACACTTAAAATATGACCAGACTGTAATCAGTATGAAATTGTTTGAGGCATGGCTTGGTACAGCTGATCAAAATCAGCCACCATCCCTGTAAATATGTCCTATTGCTCTGGTAACGAGGATGATTTGAACAGGCTGCCATCTGAGCAGTAAGCAGGCAGTTTAGATAGGGGAGGGGTTTCTTCTCTGCATAGGTAAATCTGTCTCTGGGGCTAAGGCAAAGCAGGCAAAACTTACTTTGCTTCAGCTTTGTCATTGTGTGCTCAAGCACCTCTGGTTCCGCAAATATTCCTGCCGTTTATTTGCTTCTTCTACAATACTTGCAAAAACACCCGTCCAGCTAATAACTTGTGTGCATGTGGAGTGCTGCCTTTCTGCAGTAGGCATGCAGGTCCCTGAATGACAGGGAAGACAACCCCAACCCAAAAACGTCCTAGTTGGTCTGTGCCAGTTCAAGGCAAGGCAGGACAGCCAGATTCTCTGCTTCTGTTCCCTGTATCCATCATGGGCCAAATGATGCTCTAGTGGGTGGGTGGGACTGCTGGAATGTGTTCTTTAGAAAGACACCCGGTCTTGATTTGGAGGTGTCAAGGAACAGAATTTCCCATCTCCTTTGACCATCTGATCTAGTGCTTCATTACTCTCTTGTTCAAATATGTTCCTTAGCACCTATGTTTTCCTGCCTTGGCTCCAGCCTATTATGATTTTCTCTGGTGCCTGGCTGTGATGCACGGTGCTACCTCTGTCTGCTCACTGGTTTAGCTGAACTGATGTGGCCCTCAAAGGAGCCATCAGTGAGGCACTTGGCAGCATGCAGTGCATCTGTGCTGGCTATAATCCAGTCCACTTGGTAACAGAAGTGATGGAGACAGTGAAAGGACAACAGGATGAAGCCAGCCACGTGGTGGATTAGTCTATACCTTAATGCCAAGCCCTACTGCAGCTGTGAGATCTCTCTTGATGTTACTAAGCCAAAGTAGACAAAATCCAATCTTTGCTGCAGGGCAAACTGACGAGAGCCACAGTGCCCAGCTCTTTCCCACTCAGATTCATTGGAGGGGTGGGTGTCCATGCTCTTCAGTCTTTAAAGATTTCATCCAAAACAGGAATCTGAGATTCTACTGGTGTCCTAGTCATAGTCCTTTGCTGTTGAGTGGTTGCTCTTTCTCACTTGGAGACATGTTAGGAGGAATCTTAGGCTGGACAAACCGAAAGCCAGTGGGTCTGTTCACCAGGACAATGCACTATTGTGAAGGAGACCTCTCCAACAAGGATATGCAGTGTTCAGCTATGTGTCAGACTGTCTGTGATGTGGGGTAAATGTGCTCCATGTCAGCCAGCGGTTTGTGGCCTTTTTTTAAGGGAGGAAAAAAGTGTGGGGTAAGCAAGGTTCTGCCGGTTTCATTTCCCCTGTTATATCTGTGCCTGGCATGGTGAGTGGTCATCAGAAAGACTAAACATGTTAACATAATAAATACGGACATTCTGCCCCATTAAGCTGCCTGTGAGTTCAACTGTTGCCATGAGCTGGCTGCAGGAAATCTTCATGTCTTCCTCATCCTCTTCACCTCACTGGAAACTGCCCAAGGATGGGAGTTATAAACAGTCCAAACTTCCATACTGGCCCAGTCTCTTCTATCCGAGTTTATCCATAAATACTATTTTGTTTATAAATCTCCAAGTAAATGCTGGTTTTTTTCCTCCTGTCTTCTGCTCTTTTTATAGGTCACAGTGCTCATTCCTCCTCTATCCCATACACACATGATGCCCAGAGACAGAGAAATGAGTCAGGAGAAAGCTAGAGTCACAGAAAACCATGCAGAGACTTTGGGGTTTATTTTCTTTGGTGGGTTTTTTGGGTTTTTTTTAATCCTGGGTTGATTTTAAAGCAGACGAGTTTCTGAACACAAAGAGTGCAGGGATAACAAAGGTCACCTTCCTCAGGTCCCTGAGTCCCACAAAGAAAAGCAATAAACTTGCTCCAAATATTGGTATCAAATGAAAGGAGCACTCCAAGATGAGAGACCACAACTGGAAAAAAAAGGAAAAGAATAGTTTTCTAGTTATCAAAAAAAAGAGTCACTGTGCGTAAGACTGCACTTGTTTCTTTCCACCCAGGACACCCTTGCAGGGCTTTCTTCTCCTCGTTATGTCCATGTATGCTGCTTTGCAGCATCTCCTTAGGGGTAGGATTGGCTTTGGGGTTTTTTTTGTGCTACCAGTATTTCCTTCCGAAGTCCAAACAAAAGGAAGAGAAATGCCTGATGGAGAAAATGCGCTATGAATTATATAGACACTTCTGATTTCCTGCAAGACTTTGGAACTGTCTGGTAAAATTAAATAGAAGTGTGTATAAACACAGATAGAGATTAGATAGAGATTAGATAGAGATTAGATATGTAGATTAGAGTAGGTATATAGATATAGAGATACGATTAGATATATAAACATTGATATAGATTAGATTAGATATATAGATATAGATTGGATATATAGAGATATAGATTAGGTATAGCTATAGATACAGATACAGACTAGTTATAGGCTAGATACAGATATAACAGTACTGTGCGGTACACAGAATGGAAAAATATGGATCTTGAAGATTAATAGGAATTAATCTGTTTCTTTATCCTTCATTTAGTTCCACAACATTACAGAGATAGGAGAGACTGCTATGGATCGAAGTCTGAAGTGTCTTAAGTTTTGGAGTATTCAGAGTCAACTACCAGAATTTTATGGTGGTGATGGAGTTTCTGAGAAAGAGTCTGCTTTGACTCCAACAAAATCCTCTGCTGGTAGAAGTCTCACTTGTGTGACCGTCATGTTAATATAATATGGGGGATTTCCCTGTGAAATGAAGCAATAGGAAGTGGTCTTCAGTTTTGTTTTGTTTTCTTTTGAACTATTATTTTATTGTAACGTAAAGTGCAATGCAGCTGTGGAATATTGCTGTAACCTTTGCTACAGGGAGCCAGAAGCCAAGCCGGAGCCCTGTGGTGTGAGAGTGCTGCAGTCTTTCTGTTCTTCCTTTTAGCAACAATTATTCTCGTCCCTTCAATCATTAGAAAGCTTCATCGTTTTTGGAATTTATAGAAATGCCTGTTGATAAGCACAGTTGTATATTTCCATTCATAGTTAGATCTTCAGGTGTACAGTATATGTAATAGCTATTACTGGATTTGCACCCAGGGAGGTTTGTGTCTGCAACAACCATCAGCCTTCCCCAGGAATCCCATGAGATTCTGTTAAAGAATAAGAGGGGTTTTGTGTGTTTTTCATTTTTGCAACTGAAAGGTGAACCAAAGACATCAATCAGCATTAAGCGGCAATATCAAGTCAGTTTTACTGCTAGGACATTCAGTCTCCACATATCAAGTAGGAAAAATACATCATGGATCAATATAATAAGCAAGTGTATCGTTCCTAAACCCAAGGAGCTCTCTTGAAAGCCTAGCTCACAGCAAACAACCCTTTGGTTGTCCTGTGCGGTGTACTAAGCAGGACCTTTCTGTAGTGCTGCCTCTTCAGACAGCACAACTGGACACAGAGCTGCTAGCATGCAACTTACCCTGCTGTGAGCCAGAATCAGGAGTGTGGCAGGTCTTGCTAACTCCTCCAGACATCATATCTAGGAGAATATCTACATTGTCTCTCCTCTTTATGTAGGGTAAAAATTGTAATCCCAGCTTTGGATTATTAACCAGTGCTAGCAGAGCATTGTAGGTGTGTTGGTATAGCTGGCTGGAAGGCTTAAAGAACAGGAGTGAGCTCTAGCAGAGATTTCATTATGCCTTCTGGTTTTGGAATACATCATTTATTTCACCCCTGTTGTTCCCCTGCTTTCTGTCTCATTCTGGTTGAAAAATCATATCAGTCCTTTTAAGTGCACCTTCCCTCTCCTGGTGTTGCACATCACAAGTTTGTACAAAAATGGCCTTTGGGTTGTGTTTCCTACGTGAAATGAGTGAGTCATCATGCCATGATTTGTGTGATCAGTCACAGAAATTGTGTATAGCGGGAAAAAGAAACCTACGCCATTATAACCAGCTGAGGTGATCACAGGGGAACAGGAAAACGTGAGGCTGGGATTAACCCCTCTGGACTTCAGGCATTTCAGCATATTGCCTGTCTTGGGAACACAGCTGCTCTAGGTTCCTCTAGAGAAGATGCCAGCTCTGGAACTGCTCTGGTTGTCGATGGGAGAAATGTTTTTCAGTTTATTTGAGAGGGATGGTGGAGCACACACCTCCTCGTGCCAGTCAACTGGAGAAATTGTGCTGTGGTGGGCAGATGTTTGTGTTCTCCCACAGTAATTAGAGCAGCTTTGTTTCCATAAGGAATCAGGCCAAAAGTTTTATGCTGAAGAACAGAAAACCTACGCATTCTGAAAACAAAGAGTATACACAGATTTTTCTCTGGGGAGAGGCTGATGGAACTAAGTTTGAGACAGAGGACATTCAAAATCCTTTCCCAGGCTGCTGCACTCATAACCGGACTGTTTGGGCTACCATAAGCAAAAATATAGACCTGACATTTAGGTCTGTGCAGTGAAACTCTGGTGACATCCATAGAGTAGTCAAGAAAAAAACCACTAAACTTCATCAGTTTTCCCAGGAGACAAAAGCAGTGCCCGTGAATCATTAAATCATCATGGCTGGAAAAGACTTCCAGGATCACCAAGTTCAGCCCTCATCCCAACATCTCCCTAACCATGGCTTCAAGTGCTCTAGCTACTCAGTTTTTAAATACCTCCAGGGATAGTGACTCCACCACCTTCCTGGGCAGCCTGTTCCCGTGCCCAACCACTCTCTCAGGAAAGAACTTCTTCCTAAGATCCAATCTAAACCTGCCTTGATGTAACCTGAGGCCATTTCCCCTCATCCTATCATTAGTAGTTTTGGAGAAGAATCCAGCACCAGCCTCACTACAACCTCCTTTTGGGTAGCTGTAGAGAGTGAGAAGGTGTCCTCTCAGCCTTCTCTTCTCTAGACTGAATAACCCCAGTTCCTTCAGCTGCTCTTCATAGGACCTGTTCTCCAGACCTTAGAAGCTTAGACATTCCTGTGCCCTGCTTCTCCTCAGCCCTCAAAATGTCATTTGTGAGCCTCTGCAAGTTAGACCATCTTATTGTGCCTGCTGGAGGTGCTGCAGCTCTGGTTGGCCTCAGGATTTAGGGTGAAATGCGATACCTTCATTATAATTTTGTTGAAGCTGTGCTCCAAATGCAGTTGCCCCTGCGATCTGACACTCCCACATGGCAATTACACCTGCTCCATGTGTCAAATGCCATGTGTTCTATTTTTAGCCTGAATTTTATATGCAAGTGAAGAGAAAATGAGATGGCAGGACTGTTGTACCTGAGAAGTAGAACAAGTGTTACCAATTTCCTACTGCAGCACACCGAGTCAGGCAGTATTTTATGTGGAAGTTCAGGAGAAGAGTATTGTCTGTTACATTTTTTTATTCTGGAGGATGCTTCAAAAGTTTTTACTGGCAATTGATTTTTCTGCAGGTAAATTGTAATCCTTGATAGACAGATGTGCCCCTAAAATGTCTCCACTGAGGGTACAGTGAAACAGAGTTCATTTCACAGAAGGTTCATCAGCATTGCCTCTGCTGTGACAGGCAATGAGAGACTGGAAACTGGAATTCTCACCGGTAGAAGCCATCTTTCTCTCTGCTGAGGCAGCTGTTACTCCTTCATCGACGTTATTCTAACGCTGAATGTTCACAGAAACATTTCGCCTATGAGTATCTGATTAAAAACTCAATAAGAAATTCTTTCTTTACAGACATGGCTTTATTCAGGTCTGGGTGAACTTTTACCTGTCACTGTTTTCTATCCTTCTCTAATTGTACTTTCATGATTAAGTCCTTAGCTGTCTGTGCTCAATGTCAGCTAAATATTTAAAACTCACGTGATGTTTAGGGCTGGTAAATGCTGCTGAGCTCTGGAGCTGACAGGCCTTTGAGGAGGGGTCTGTGGAACCCCTGGGTTGATGGTCCTGGGAAAAAGCTGCTGAAATCAAAGCTCTAACAGCAGTGTAAGAGATGAAAAGACCTGAGTCCCACCTTCCCCTCTGACAGCAGGGTTACGCTGCAGTGCTTTTGACCTTTCTTTGGGAGGGAACAAGCAAATAATTGCTGAGAGGTGGCTGGACAGCAGAACTGCTGCTACTCTGGGAGAATTTCAATGCTCTGTTCCTGAGCAGAATGGGCTGTTCACGTTTCAGGTCTTTTATTCATGCTGCAGTGATTCACAGAGTCACTCCCTGATGGGCTTTGGGCCATTTCAGAATTAGCAAATGAGAGATCTTGTAAATGTAAAGCCATACCTTAATACAGCAGTGTCCTGGGTGTTGGTTGGATGTTGTTCTTGGTACCATCACAGCTCTGCTTCCAGTGGCACCTCTCAAAAGCGCTTTGTTTGTGCTGTTGTCCTACAGATGTTAACAGTGACCCACTCTGTATTCTGGGAGCTGCTCCGCAGCTGCGCTGTCAAGGAGACTCATGCTCCACGTGCAGTACTGATCTTCAGGACAGGGCTGCTGGTCTGAGCACTACTAGAGGCAAGTTACTCTCCTGCAGTACATGGAGCGCTTATTCTGGTGCTGGCTGGCTGAGCATAGTGACCAAGCTTGTCAGACTGTCCCTGAATATATAAGTAGACTTATTCTGGATGACTGCAGAGCTGTGAAGCACATGGTCAGATAAACAAGATTTAACTGGGAAGCATGAATCCCTGGCAGGCTGCTGACTCAGCACTCCTCAGTGTCCACTTTGTGTACCTAACTCATTAGTTACGGCTGAGCCTCACATGGTTTCTGAAGAGAAAAGGTAAATGTGGCAGTATGGGTCCTTGATTCTCTTGTAACATGGTGAGCAACAGTGGGATCACTTGTGGCAACAGCTGGGTCCCCCAACCACACTTTGGTTCCTGGCTGTTGAGTGTTTAAGATGTGCCAATCAGCATATGGCCATGGACAGCATCTCTCAGGTGTCAGTGTGCGATGATATGTTACTGAAAATTCAGAACAGAATCCAGTTTCACTGCAGAAGTGAAACTAAACCAAAACCCCCCCTAAACCTGTGGTTTTGCTCGTACACATCCTGAGCCCCATGGATTTAAAGCAAGTTGAAGATCTGTTTACTTTTATGCAGTGCGTTAAGCTACAGTGGGCAGGCATGTGAGCTGGAAACCTCCTTGAGATGGTAACTACAGCTCCTCTCCTATACTGTAACCTTCTCCAATATCTAAAAGCATTCTGCTGGCTCCTGTCATGTGCTGCATATCTGCATGACCCCTCCAGTGGAACCAGAGCACCAAACCGAGCCATCCAGGTAGGTATTTAAGCAGTTAGTTACAATTTCAGCCTGTTAAGGGTCTAATAAGAATCCAAATCGGGACAACAAGAGTATCTTTCCATTAAATACCTTATTCCAGCCAAAACCAGGTATCAGAAGTTCACACCTGGAACAACAATTTTCCTAATCCCTTATATTGAGGTTTAAGGGGTGGTGAACAAACACTACAGTTATTTTATCACCCAGACTCTGTCCCAGGAAGGGGCAGAAATGACCTAATGTGCTGAGAAGATGACAAGGAAGAAAAGAAAATGAAATATTCTACTTGTATTCTTGAGGTTTTTCCCTTCAGGCCCTTCAGCAGGGTAACCATTACCCCGGGTTACTCGTGGTGGTGGAGAAAACACCTTGACGGCAGCAGAGCAGCATATTAGGGTATTTTCTCTTCTTTAGTCGAACAGCTCAGCTTTTGGGTTCAGTCTGACAAAACAAACAACAACCGAAAAAAAAAGGAAAGTACTCATCCTGCTAAGTAGATTGAAAAAGAATCCAGATTAAATAAATCATTAAATCATTCCAGAATGTTATCCACCTGTTCTGGCCTGTAATTGATTTTCAGATGAACAGTAGGTTAAAAAAAAAAAGCAGTGCATTGGCAAAAATGATTTTCCCATTGATCCTGAAATTACACCTGGCCTGGAGAACTGCTCCTGCAGCTTTTGAGAGCATTGCGAACCATTCCAATACACTGCTTCATAGCTTCTATAACCACAGAATGCTAAAACTTCTACTGCAGACACTTTTAAAGAAGGATATCCAAGAGGTTTACTGGTGCAATTGAAGTGATTTGGGGGCACAGCACATTTGTGTGAGGGGACAGACAAATACCAGCCAGCTGTGGGTGAGGGGTCTCAGGCCATCGAAGTGTCAGGACCATTCTCCTCATGTGCTAGTGTGGAAAGGAAGGTCTCATCTCTCCTGTGCTCCTGAAAGGAGAGCTGGGCTTCCAAAGGCTGGTAAGTGCAGATCTGAGTGGTTACTTCACAGAATCACAGAACCACACAATGTTAGGGATTGGAAGGGACCTCGAGAGATCATCCAGTCCAATCCCCCTGCCAGACCAGGATCCCCTAGATCAAGTCACACACGAATATGTCCAGATAGGTTTTAAATGTCTCCAGAGAAGGAGACTCCACAACTCCCCTGGGCAGCCCCTTCCAGTGCTCTGTCACCCAGTTTTTTTCATGACTCTCCAACTTGAATTGGCTGGAGAAGGGAGGCAGATGAAGTTCTGTAAGATGGTGACTGAGGACCAGAGAGAGGAGAGAGCACTGGTACTGGGTGTAGGTGGTGAAAGATGCTTATTGCCTCTGCGTCCACCTGCCGCTGCAGACACCCACAGCCCCAGAGTCGATCCGTGTCTCTCTGTTCTACACTGAAACAGATTTCTCCATCCCAGTGCTCAGTTTTCAGATGAAAACTCAGCATCGCTGAAGCCGGAAGCAGTCTGGGAATGGAAGAGGGGGCAGAGCTGCCTCAGCCGAAAGTGTGAGGGTGCGGAGGGATGGCTCAGGATGAGGCTGCCGGGAGGGCGAGGAGGGGGAGCGTTCTCTCTGCCCTCCGAGGGCTGTTTCGTCCAACCCTGAGCCGGGACGTTAAACTCCGAGTTCGAGACCCTTATTACCGGCACCAGGCCGTTTACCTGGGAGCGGGAGCCGGGGGTCAGCACGGGGGCGCAGGAAGGGCCGAGTGGGGGTGGGACTGCGCCGTCTGAGGAGCACAAAGGCTCCTTTTCACGGCGCCCCCGACCCCTGCTGAGCCCCTCATTGTCCCGGGCAAACCCTTCATTAGCGAGGCGGGCGCAGCCGAGTGGCGCGGCCCGTCGCCCCTGTCCCGTGGCCATTAGCCCGGCGACTTTGTTTGAGAAACTTCCCACCGCAGCAGGGGGCGCGTCCATCTCCCCCTCCTCACCCCTATTCCGACTGCTAATTGCAGGGCTATGCGGGGCTGGCGGCGACGTCAAGCCAGGTTTAACTATGTTCCTTATGGCACCGGAGGAGCTGAATTGGTTCGTGTTCCACCTGTCTGTGTTAGGTTTGTGCCTGGGCTCCTTTGCTGGTTATTAGTTCTCCATCAATCCCTGTTTGGGTTTTTTAATCAAAATAGTGTTCGGAATATGATTCCTGGAGATTATATTTGGAGAGATTTGCGATAGGCATCGCGCTGGCGTGACAGATTGCAGAGCAGTCCTGGCCGGCCCGGGATAATCTGCATCACGCTCGCTTGACCTTTAAAAAAAAGGGGAGTAAAAGTAATAAATAAAGTCTTAAAGACTCCTGGAGGTTACCTTCGTGTCTGCCTTATAAAGACCCCGAAGCCTTCACCCGACTAATTATCCAGCCCTGGGAGCTGCCTGGACGCCAAGGAGATGCCAGGGCTCTCAGAGGTGGCCAGCTCAGAGTGCTCCCTGGCTGTGCCGTGCGCGCCCAGGGCCGATAATACCTGTTCCCTGCGGTGGGAGACGACGGGAGGGAAAGTCGCCCTGCAAGAAGCCTTCGAAAGGGTCTAATGCTCTTTATTACAAGCCCTAATCCTTCAAATCCGACTTGAAATAATGTTTATCTTTTCACAGCTTAATTCGCGCTCCTCTAAGCTGTGGGTCAGTGCAACAGACTATGGATTCTGCACCGTCGCTTGCCCAGGACTGCTCCCGTGGGTCCTGCCCTGCTCCCGGTCGGACTGAGCCCCTTCCATCCCAGGCCCCTGCACAGCCCAACTAAATCATTTGCTTTGATAGGTGCCCTCGCAGCCCGGCGCTGCTCTACTACCCTCCCTAGAGGGGTCCAAGGCGCTGAGCAGGAACACCCTCCCACGCCACCACCTCTTCCCGAAGCTCCTTCCCACGAGTGGCTGCTCCGCCTGCAAAGCCAGAGGACTCCTAGCTCTGCAGCCTCACTTGCATTGGTAGCCTTTGGTAAACACAGAAGTCTACTCGATATTCAAGATTGATTTCCCTGATTTATTAAGGCAGAATTCATTGGACTGTATTGACCACAAATGACTTAATGTAAATGTTGACCCTTGTGAACTTGGAAATAGCAGGTATCGTGTTGATCTATAGATGACCTCTTAATTACCACAGTTATTAATTTAAATTATTGACACTACTTCTACAGACAGGAACAAAGAAACATTCTTCCCTCATCTCTGCTTGGTTTATTAGTCTGAACACAATGTGTTTGATGACACTTTTAATTAAACAGAAATAATGCAGAGCTATGGTTTCCCTTTCCCGTCGGTCCCGTAAAGTGGAGCACTGCTCTTTTCACCGACCCACAGGGTGACCTACTAACGACGTCCTGCTTCGGTTGCCACCCACTGCCCGGGGTTGCCCCGGCTGTGCCCCGGCTGCCTGGGGCCGCTCCGTCCGGGCTGTGCCGGCTCCCAGGGGTCACGGGACGGCTCCAGGGCGTTCAGCTCATTCGTATTAATTAGTCTCTGAAAAATACTTCCAGCGCTATCTATGTACAGCGACGGGGAGGGAGCGGCCCGGCGTAACCTGCGCCACTCTCTCTCCTCCTCCCGCCTCCTTGGGATGGCGCGGAGCATCCGCAGTCACCTGCACCTTAGCGGAGCCGGGCGCAAACGGAAAGGAAAAACTAACCACGACGTGGGGGAAAAAGAGGAAAGAGCAGTCTTTTTTGTTTTCTTTTTTCTTGGCAAACACGTTGAGGACGGGTGTTGAACTTTACGGGGGATGGTCCCGCGGGTGCTGCCGCTGCCCTCGCCGAGCCCCTCGGGCCCATGTGAGTGGCACGTTGGCCGCGTCCGTGTCCCTGTCGAGGGAGGTGGGGGCAGAGCCCAGGCCGTGCCGGAGGGCCAGGAATTTCCTTGCCGGCCCTGGAGGGAGGTCCCCTTCAAGGTTCCAAGACAAGAGCGTGGCTGCAGCCGGAGCCCCGTCGGCAGCGCTCAGGAAGGGGCGGGAGGCCCTGCATGGGGGAGAAGAGCTGATGAGCGTTTTCTGGGTGGGCTCCGCACCCCGACAGCAGCTCTGAGAACAGGGCGGTGGAGCAGCCCCGGCGCTCCGAGTGTTTCAGCGGTATCTCGATGCCTGAGCTTCGTGCGGTGAGAGCTCGGACCAGTCACCTACCGCACCTACCTCACCGCCGCACAGGCCGGAACGCCGTGCACAGCCCGTCCGGGCTCGTCCCGCCCAACTCGGCGACTACCAGGCCGCCCCTGGCCCCCCGCCAGAAGCCTACACAGAACAAGCGGCTCGCCGTGGGCCTGGCCCCACAGCCCTCTCCCGCCCGCAAGTCTGCACCGACGGGGGCGGGCTACGGCCGCCTCACATCTGGGCCCGACGGCGGGGCGAGGTGGGGGGGAGGGTTCGGCGAGCAGGCGGGCTCAGGCCGCGCCCAGTGTCCCAGCCCGGCCCGCGGTCCCCCACGTCCCTGCGGCCGCTCCGCCGCGGGTACCTTCGCCCCCCACCGCATACTGGCATGGCTCCTCGAGACTGCGGTGGGACGCGCAGATCCGTGGGAGCGGCTGCAGGTTGAAAGCGGAGCTGCGGGAGGCTTTGGCGGGCAGGGGTTGCTCCCGCGCTGAGCCCTCGGGGCTGCCCCTGTGCGCCGCGCTGGCCCCAGCCGTGCGCGCCAGCGACCAGATGCGCGGCTTCTCCGCGAGAGCGTAGGGCGAAGGTGGGGTGAAGTCCGCGGCGGGGGCCTTGACGCAGGGAAAGGCGCGGAAGGGGCCGGGCCCTCCGCAGTCGCTCCGCGGAGCCTCGGGAAGCGCCAAGCAGAGGCCGGGGGCTTCGTGCAGGGAGCTGGCCCGGCCCTTCTCCGGCTTCCCCATCTCCTCCTCCTCTTGCTCTTCTTCTTCCTCCTCCTCCAGGTCGTCCAGGTCGCTGAATCGCATCTCCTTGTCCTCTTTGCAGCTCTTTTGCTCTGCTCGGACACACAGCGGAAAAGGGTTTGGGGGGGCGGGGGAACATTGAGAGGCCTCGAAAGCGGCCGCCACGTCGAGGGGCCCGTCGTACCTCTCCTGCCTACCTCTGCCTTCGTTCCCCGCACCGTACTCCTCCTCTTCCCGCGGGATTTCTTCTCTCCTCTCTTCTCCCGTTTTGTTCTTGGGAGACCAGGTCATTTTATTCTCCTTCTTGAGCCTCCGCCTGGCGTTAGCAAACCAGGTGGAGACCTGGGTGAGAGTCATCTTAGTGATGATGGCCAGCATGATCTTTTCGCCCTTGGTGGGGTAGGGGTTTTTGCGGTGCTCGTACAGCCATGTCTTGAGGGTACTGGTAGTCTCTCGCGTTGCATTTTTGCGTCTGGCCGAACCACTGAAA
Organism: Phoeniculus purpureus; assembly: GCA_028565055.1. Classification (NCBI taxonomy): domain Eukaryota; kingdom Metazoa; phylum Chordata; class Aves; order Bucerotiformes; family Phoeniculidae; genus Phoeniculus; species Phoeniculus purpureus. The sequence continues at coordinate 6,667,077 of JAOXOE010000720.1, forward strand.
TCCACCGTCCCGTACCTGTCGGGAGACGGTTAGGAAAAGGGGGCGGGGGGTGCGGTTGGAGACCGACAGGAACCCCTGCTCGGCCCAGCCCTGCCGCAGGGGGATGCTGGTGCCGCCGGGAGCAGATCAGAGGGGTATTTTTACCTGTCGTATTGGTACTGCCCCAAGGAGGGCTCGTAGGAGTAGTAGGCAGCAGGCTGCGCGATCCCTGAGGGCAACGTGCCGCCGCCGTCCTTGATCTCGTACTGGGGATTCTGCGAGGGAAGTGCCGGTCTTTTGCCGTCGAGCAGGAAGGGGAATCCCGCCGCCGCCCCCCACCGCCCCACGGGTCCCTTCGTCTTCCTCCCCGCCTCCCGCCTTCGACGGGATGGCGCCCATCCCTCGTCCTCCGTCGGTTCCACAGACCGGCACCAAGCGCTAACGCGGAATTTTGTATCCTGTTGCACCTCCGCAACACCCCCCGCCGGGCCTCCCCCCGTTCCCCGCACTCACCAGCGCGGTGTAGAGTGCGGCGGGCTCGGTGCTGTAGGGCAGATAGCTGCTGTAACCCTGGCCGGTGCCGTACGGGGAGGTCCCGTACATGCCCGGTGCCAGCAACCGGCTCTCGTACGGGCCACAGCAGAGCGAGGCGGCGGCGGGGGCCGCATCCGGCATGGAGCGGGGCACGACCTCGCAGCACGTCGTGCTGGGGCTGGCGGTCACGAAAAACTGCCGAGACGGAGAGAGTGACTGTCGAGGCGGCCTCGTCGGGGCGGGAGTGGGGGGTGTGTGTGTGTCAAATTTAGAAGCCAGTTCGCTTCTGTGTGTGTGTATGTGCGGGGGGTGGGTGCGGTGGTGTGTGAGGACAGGGCTATAAGGAAGCTGGGCTGAAGCAACTAATTACAGACACGGGGAAATAAGCCCTTGGGGAAGTGGGGCGCAATTAATCGAGCAGGCAAAACTTTGAAGGAAATAATCGCTCTCGAAAACGGCAAAACATTCCGAGAGACTCCTTCCTTCTCGACCCGTTGACATTGATTGAAAGGCAAGAATTCGCGTTAATTTGACAATAGACAAAGCAGTAAGTCTGTCAGCTCACGCAATCGAAGACATTTGGTAAGAGTAATTTCAAGGGGACAGCCAACTTCCCAAGTGAGGGAGGCACATCTTGCAGTGATTACCGGGTATAAATAACCCTTCCCAAATACATCGGGGCTCGAGATACTGCTGTAGCGACGATTTAGTTAATAGAGGGTGTTTAGCAGTGGGTGGAGGGTAGGGGGTGTCCTTAGGATATAGTATGGGGGGAAAAAAACCCCACCAAAACCAACCCTCCCGACATACCCTAATAAAACACAGGAAAAGGACCGACCCGAGGAGGAAGGGTGGAGAAAACGGCGCAACCCGGTGCCGCGAAAACGCCCGTGAAATCCCGAGCCCGGCGAGCGACGGTCGCCGCTGCCCACGCAGCCTCCGCGGGCAGATCCGCGGGCTCGAGAAGCGCTTCCAGCCGGGATTGATGGATTTATTTGTTTGTTGCATTTAAAACTGAACGGTGGAAGGAAGAAGGGGAGAGAGGGAATTACCGGCTTCCTAAACGCTTTCGCTGTGCACACTGCGATTATTTGTTTAACGCGACACAAACGAGACATAAACACAGACGCACAGTTTTTTAAAAAAAGGCTCCAGATGTGCCTTTTTTTTTAAAAAAAAATACTCTAAGTAAGGGAAAGGGAAGAAAAAAAGGGAGGGGGAACAATACATCTGGACAGCAGCAGCGGAATCTGAACAAAAGTGAGTGCTGCTCACTCGCCTTACCTGTGAAGTGGTGCTGTACGGGTATCCGAACTGGGAGAAGGACATAGTCGCTCCTTATTTTTGGACCATAGGCAATATTTTCCCCCCAAGATCGATTGTAACTAAACCCTGCTCCAAGATGCACCTTCTCACACACACATTTCCACGTAGGGCTTCCCCCCCCCCTCAATTATAGATGATTGCACTTAAGAAAAGCAGCCCAGACATATGAGGCGGGGGGTGAGGGTGGGGGGGATGTTGCTGGTTGGTGCCTGGATTAAAAAAATAGGCTATTCCCCACTTCCCATCGCTCCTAATAAATGTTTGTATAGCGAGGGTTGAAAAAGCCACCCCACATGTAAAGAGAGTTAAAGTGCAAAGGGGCTTTTTTTTTCCCAAAGAAGGTTGGTTTTTTTTTCGGGGGTGGCGGGGGGGGATGGGGAGCGAGTGGAGGGAAATCACGTAGGGCTTGCAAGATACCGAGCTCGCTTGTTGTATTATTTTCTGCTCTATAGGTCTTTAGCGTTCGGCGGTGGGCGAGGAGCGGCTTGACGTCACGGTCCTGCCGGCACTGCGGGCAGGAGCAGGCAGCGCCCGCACCGCACACTTGGTTCATGTTGTTTTCATAGCAAAAACGCGGACCGCCGTGGCGGCTGCTCCCCTTTCCATTCTTCCCTTCTCTATTTTTTTTTTTTTAAACACAATCCAAATCTGTCTTAGGGACAAAAACAACCAACTAAAACAAAATGTAAACGGAGGAAATCACAGCATCCCCCACTGTGCCCCTAATTCCGGGCGGGGTGGGGGCCGCTTCTCGAGGAGCCGATGGCTGCCTGGACTCCCCTTGCCCCATTACTGCCGCGGCGTAATTGCATCAATTAACGAATGGCGATGCCCTTGTTTAACCAGCCGGTTACATAGTGCGAATTTGCCTTCGAGGCAACATCTCCGGGAGGTAAATGGGGATTTCCACCCCTCCGTCTCCCCCTGCGGCAGAGTCTGCCGCCTGGCGCAGTGTCCCGCCAATGGCCATTAGGGAAAAAAGAAAGACACCACCCCCCCAACTTTCCCCGGCCGGAGCAGCGCCGTGTCCGTCCCCACCAGCGCGGCCTCGCTCAGCCGCCCGCTCCCCGACGGGTGGCGCTGACGAGCCGCGAGCGGAGCGCGACGGCCCCGGTGCTGTCCCCCCGCCCCGAACGCTGAGCCCCCGCCCCAGGGCCAGCGGGGTCAGAGTCGTGGCCGCCCCGTCGGGGTGAGCGGAGTGGCCCAGAACCGTTTAACATCGTCCGCAGCCGGCAAGGGGGAGCTCGGTGTAAACCCGAGCCGTTTTAGTTGTCGTTAAAGGGAGCAATTCATTAAAGAACATCGTCGGGTACCATTACTGCTAATTATTTAATTGCAAGAATCCCTGTGGGGGAAATTATGATAATTATAAAGTAATAAACCACTTGTTCTAAAGCGCTTAATTCAGCAAAATATAGTCTTTTCTCCAGAATTATTCTTAAGCTATTTGATCAAAAAAAACCAAGAGCACCCGCGTGCTGATCTCACCCAGCGGTACTGTGTGTATGCTGTGCTCTCGCCCTCCTGACCTCCAGAAGCCAAGCAGAGGGGCCATCAAAACCAGGGCAGAAGTCTGCATGAGACCATTTTGGTACCAGACATAACATGGATCAGTGCAAAACTTGCGTTTGCTGGTCTTTATGGTGTGCAATCAACATGAAAGCGAATCTGCTACCTGTCAGGTACGCTGTAGCTGAGCCCAGCTGTAAGACGCGGTCTTTTGTAACCCCCTTCTCCACACCCACAGCGCCCTGCCCTCTGGAGATGTTTCTGGAGTGTACTTTGTTTTATAGGTGTCCAAGACCCACCCAGGTGACCCTTTTATCCAAGTTGCACCTTGCTCCCCAGGAGGACAAAAAGTCTCTCAGTGTGCTTCTGAGTGCTGCCTCTGTTCAACCTGTCAGCCATGTCAAAGCTGCTGAAGCATCTTTCTGCAACTTGTAAATATTTGCATAAACCTTTTGTTGTCAGGTTCTTGGACCCGTTTTGGTGGAGGGCAGCTTTGGGAAAGCAGTGTGCAATTAGCCATCATTTTCATCACAGGGAAACAGCTCTGAGAGCTGGAATTCCATTCTGTTCATACGCTATGTATCAGGGAAGTGAAACTGGTGCTGTACGAGGTCACTGCAGATTTTTCTTTCCTTTTTCTAGCTCTGTGTCACTCCCCTCCCCACATACACCCTGCCACTGCCCCAGCATGCATCACCTTTGCCCAGTAGTCCTAGTGAGGACTTAATGACTATAAACATGAGCCAAAACAGAAAATGGTCTCTTTTGATTCACAAACTTTCATTGTCTAAAGAGGGAATGCTTGACTGCAAACACAACGGTGAGCAGTCCTTCCTGAAGCAATGCAGGCAGCCAAACGCGGTCTGCAATGCAAGAGCTGATGCTTTTAAAATCAACATCATTTGGTTTAGCTCTGATACTGCTTTGCTTGGGAGGTGATTGCAAGTGCTAGAAGTAACAGTACGTGCGCACTGCTGATGCAAATGCAGCTGCCAATAACTGCAAATGAAATAATAGGTTGATTGAAATAAGCACTGGGATATCATTTCTGAAATGGAAGAATAATGTTCTAAGAGGGATAAGAATAAAGCAGCTTCCAAAACAAGGAGCAGAAATGTGGCTGAGAAGAAAGTTTCTTTATGTTTTAGAATATGGGGAGACTTTTTGGATTTGGCCATGGCTTTTTTGTACTGAGAAAATGAAAATTCTGTAAGTCCATGCATGAATAAACAAGTACTGCTGAGCAGCCTGATGCATAATTTATACTGATCAGTCACTGCAGATTTCACTGAATAAAGCTAAAATGAACACTAATTGTTTTGACAAACTAAACCAGGAGATATGATATTTTATAGTGAAGCTTGCTGGTTCCTGCCCTTATTGCAGTGGCTGTTCTTAAGGCTGATGTCTGCAGAGAGGCAGAAGAAGATAAAACAAATGAGGACAGTACTAAGATTAATATCTCCTTGAAGATAAGACATTGCTTAATGTACAAACAGAAAACAGACCTGGTTTCAGGATAGGGGAGAGCTGACACAGTGCTGTGTGAGGTGTACTCTGGCTTAGAAAGTGAGGTGTAATTGCTGAAGTAATGTGTGGTACATTGTTGGCTTAAGGCTACACCTGAGAGTAGGTGTATTTATTTCTTAGATCACTTTTGAAATACTGCAGAAATAACTTTGCCTGTGGACACTCATCTTCTGAACAGGAACATCCAAAAAACGTCACTGCATTTCCCAAGTTGTGTGTGTAGGCTAGGTAATCTAAGAAATTGCCCAGTGCTTTTGGGATGTGCAAAGTGAAGGGACTACATGAGTAAGTGGGCTTTTACTTTGCTTCTCCTGAGCCTCTCATTTAGAAGAGTGGCTAAACAGGAGCCATTTAAAATTTAATCTGGAAATCAAGTAGGAGACAGACAGGTATATATGTGATAGTAAGCTGCTTCTAATAGTCCTCCGCAGTGGCTCAGGCCACCCCACCACCTCGCCCTCCTACCTCTTCTCTGAGCACCAGCAACTCCACTTGGCTCCAATCATCACCTGAATTTGCTGGGTCTGCTGAATCTTGGGTCATCACTATGTTTTCTGTGATTATGTTTTAGGATACAACAGTTAAATCAAGAATCTGGGCTTGAGTGTTTCCGGAGTTGGAGGACAGTAGACTCTGGGCTTTCCCTGGGAGCTGGAGTCATCATTAAACCTAGCAAATGAAGAAATCCTGCTCTGCATCAGGGTAATCCAACACTTCTCTACCCACTTTCTTAGGGTTATCTGATCAATCTATGAAGTGTAATGAAAACTTCACTGCTGAGCACTTGTTTGTGCTTTGCTGAGTTAAGGGTCAGGGTGGTGCCACAGCGCTCACTCAGGCTGACCCCTCCATTGATCCAGATTCCAGTAAAATCAATAAAAATAATTTTGAATAGTAATATTTTTGACAAAGCAATTGCTGTTCTGACACAGCTTGAGCAGGATGTTGGGCTCACCGAGTACCTTTAACTACCAAAATGTTTGTGCTTTTGCGGCCTTTCCATCAGCTGATGCTTAGCTGGCTGCCATCCTGAAGGTTTCTAATACAGCATCACAGTTTGTCATTTCTGTTTTGTGGCAGTGAATGACACTGTCATTCTGTTACCTGCTCTGCTTGCTGTAATTTCCAGGATCTGATTTTTAATTAGAGAGCAGGTTACATGCAGCGGTGTCTTTATTTTCCAAGAGCTGTCACCATGTTGTGTGCATGTGCTTCACAACTGCTTCCTTCTGTATCTTCATTTATCATTTATAAAATCCCAGTTGTGTTTATTGTATAAACACAGGGAGCTCACAGAATATTCCCAAGCCAGGAAACCCTTAACTAAGATGGTTGGCCTTGATCCTCTTAATTAGTTAAAGTCTGAGTGAAGATGGGGGGTCACTTAACCCCTTCTCCAAATCCTGTCTGAGTTAACTACATCTTACATTTATGGAGATGAGTGCAGAAGAGGAGCCACTGGGTGGTTCGCTTAGGATCCTTCAAGCAGTTCAGGTTTTACTCTGGTATTTCCTTCCACCAGCATTTGAGGTAGGACAGAAAACTGGAGTGGTGGGTACTGGGTAGGAGACACGGTGGTGAGGGGCCATCTGCAGCCCACTACAGTGGGGAAGCTGGGATCACTGGTGATTTCACACGCAAGCAGCACTAATCTACAATAAATCTTACAAAATCAATACAAATATGGAAAGTATATAATTTTTAAAGAAAAAACCCACATGAGACAGGGCCATTAAGGGCACAGCCATTCCAATACCCATGTCTGGTTGAAACTACAATTAAACACATTCCAATAATAAATCTGCTTCCAGTCTCATTTAATGCTTTTAACTTTCTTGAAAGTTTAAGCTGGTATCCCCAAAAATGTGCCAGGACTTTTACTCTTTATTTTATAGACCCATAAATAAATATGGCAATCAATCTAAGTTGTATTTCTTTCATATTTGGTGACAATTTATGAAGACATTCTCTCATTCAGTGCACAAAAACTCTAATGCACTTAAAATCGGATTTCAAACCAAACCTTTTATGGGAAAATATAGTATTGATCATCCATTTAAAGGTATCCTGTGATGATTCATAACCTGCTACAGAAAGGATCTTACCAGGACATTCAGAATGAGTTTTGTGGACCATTCTCACCACAAAATTCCACATACAAGAGCTGTAGTTCTCAGAGATGTTTTATAGACCTGTTTGGAGTTTTCGCCTATAATGTCATTGTGCTTTACAGAGCATAGCAGCTTTAAAATAAAAGCTAAAATCAAATAAGTAAGAACTAATTTGTTCAACTAGGATGCTTGTTATAACCTCGTGCTAGGACTGCCTTTTGCCATTTACAGAAATCCATGCAGGAAATTCTTTCCTTTCAAGGATCATTCCCACGGCTCTGGATACACTGATGCTGTGTGGTACACGTCTGCTGCTGTGTCCTTCAACAAAGTGTGACCCAGGAGCCTTTTCCACCTTTGTAAATAACTAGTGTCTTACATTTGTGGGCTGGGCTGGTCCTTCCTTCCTCCCAGCAATGCCTGCCCCCTGCCTTGCTGAGTTCCCACAGAGTCCTAGTCCACAAGCCCCTTCAGCCTCCAGCTCTACCTGTGACAGATAGTCCTGCAGTGGCCCTGGGCTTCTGCAGCAGTGGAAAACAGACAACTTCTCACATTGTTCCCTGAGATTCTGGACAGAACCTTTTCCTGTTTGAGCAGTTGCCAGCCTAATTATTTTCTGTACATCTTTCCTTGGTGCCATAGGCTTTGGGTGCTGACACCAATGCTTGGAGAGACAGCAGAAGGAAATAGGTAGTGAAGGCTAAAGCACTTGGTTAAAGAAGAGTCTCATTTATAAATAAATTTTAATAACATATTTAAAAGCTCTCACATTTGCCTTTAATGTGTTTTCATTTCCCTCTTGGTCATTAATATTTAAAATATTTTTCTTTACTGATTTTTTTTCTATTGTGTCCTTTCTAACTTCCCTTTCTCCCTTTACTCTGCAAAACACTGAGGTTTTGAAAAATGCACAATCCCTGAGAAATCCAGATAATTTAATACAAGAAAAACCTTTGATTCTGTGAAAGAAAGTTCAGAGAAGGTGAGTAATTGTTTAAAAGTTCTGCCAGGCAGTTTAGCTCATAAAAGGCTGTATGTTTTCACTGACAGACTTCTCAAATGAGGAGTCTCCGTTATTTCTACTGGGGAGCAATAGTTATAAGAAATTCCAACCCTGTAGATAGCATTTCTCAGCATGCCTGTTGTGCAGGTGGCTTCATTCTGTGATGAAGGTGATTTCAGGGCATGAGATTTACTGGAAGTCCACTGAATTTGCATGCTAGGTGCCTACTTTACTTCTGAAAGTGGGATTTGGATTCCTCTCAGGTGAAGATCAAATACACTGATTAAAAAAAAGAACAGGATCAAAGGAGAAGGTGATCACAGCCACAGGTGGGTCTCAGAGCCACCTCCTTGCCAGTTTGATTGGAAATTACCCACCACTGCAGCTCTATTTAAGGATGGGAGAAGAGCTGGTCCCATGAGGCTTTATTTTAGTGGGTTTATCACACTGTGAGTGAGAGGGAAGAGTGAGTCTGGCTGTAGGCAGAAGCTGGGCTCTTCTTCAGGAAGAAATGTGGTTGGATGTGGGTGTGCGAGCCATGTGGCTACAAGACTGCAACTGCTTCAGGTGAGTAAGAAACATGGTGGTGTCTCACTGTAGTCTTGTCTTACAGCTCTGCTTGTGGTGGGTGTAGGAATGGCCTTGGGAGCAGCAGTGTCTTTCAAGTGGGGAGATAAGTGGATGAAGGGGCTACAAAGAGGGGGTGGTTTCCCAAGACTGTAGGTTAGGCTCAGTAGCAGAGGTCAGAGTTACCTCTCTGCTCGGTCAAGGCACAGAGCAATGTGTAGTTGCAGTAGCATATCCTCTTGGAGGAGGTACTAGAGCTACATTTAAAACTGTGATTTCTTTAGAAACAATGGGGAAATATCCAGAAAATAACTTATGTTTTATGGGAGGCTCTGTGGGCAATGAAATAATTTATTGTGGAACAGAATGATGACTCCTCTTCAGATCCACTGGAAGGGGTTTAGGCAGTTAACACTACAAATTTGAGGGTTTTGGTGGCTTTTTTTCATTTTATCACTTCAGTTGTTAATGTATTGTGCCTAGGAAGTTTATCCTCTTCTTAGCTTCTGTTGGGTTTGTTTTTTATAAGTGTATGTATACACGTGCATGGCTATTATTTTCAGTCCAAGATTCATCTATGAATTCCAAATGGTTTGTAAATTGTTGCAAAGAATACTAAAACACAAACAAGATGGTATGGGATTCTGTGATGTTTAGTGGTTCCAAGGAAGATATTTTTGTCTGATGGTTTCATATCTATCAGGGAAATGCTCTAGCTATCCTGGCTATTTTGGGTTTTATTTGTCTCCTCATAATTGTAAAATATACACTAATTTTGAGTGAGTGGGTGTAGCGCCAGAGACCTGCACTGGTGGTAGTAGTGGAGATGTCTGTATTTCCACGGGCTGTTGTTCAGAGTGGAAGATATGATAGTTGCACTAGCTACCGATGCAGTGAGTGGTGGGTCTTCCTGCAGATCTTACTAGAGGAAGTGCTGCTTTTCTGAATCTTCAATTGCATGTAACAGCAAGGGTTTCTGTGAAGCTGAACCCTAAATAATGGGTGAAAGCTTGTTCCTCTGCTTGGGTTGTTCATTGTGTATCAACTCACAGTGCCTCTTTCATTATGCAGACCTAGAAAAAGCCTGAGTAAATGCATGATGTGCAGTCAGTGGCACTGGAAGAACTTCCTTCCAGCTCATCCAGCTTCCTTCAGCACCCTCACCCCTGTGTGGTTTAACTGTGTAAAATAATTCAATTAAAAATTCTCCCCTAGATTGTTTTACCTGGATTCTTGTGTTGAGAGTAAATATTTATTCAACCTCCTTCTGCTGCTCGTAGCTTGACTGTTCATGGGTTCCAAGGTGCAAATAGCAGGTTGACTTCCTTGAGTGCTGTGCTGGGGGGAGGCTGTGCAAGCTGGGCTGTGCACTGACCTCACAAACCAGCAGTGGTGTGGGATCACCAGTTGCCAGCTGGGTGGCATTGTGATTGCTGTGGCCTTCTTTGATCACGGCTTTTAGGGCCTTTGGTTTGGCCATGTGTGTCACGTGAGCCCTGGGCAGTGGCCAGCCAAATGGAATGTGTGTCATGGTAAATACTGTTTTATTGACTAAATGTAGAGTGAAGACCCTTATGACTAAATGCTGCGTGCAGACTGTGTGCAGGGAGTGCCCCTAGTGTTAGCAGGGATGACACATGCAGGAGCAGTAGCCAAACTGGTAAAACCCCACAATGTCTGTAGGCACCGTGAATGAACCCCACAGGGGTGGTTCAAACTGGTGTGGGAAGAATGTCCTTACTGTGTCCAGGAATGTGAATGCTGGGATTTTTTAAGATCTTTAAGATGGCATCAGTGTAGTCTGCTCATGTATTTCTTTTGTGCTGTTAATTTGCCTCCACTTTGTTCTTCCAGCCTAATGCTGTGGCAGGGGGATTGGACTAGATCTTTCAAGGTCTCTTCCTATCCCTAATGATTCTATGATTCTATGAGTCTGTATGGTGCAGTGATGAAGCAGAGCTGTGACAGTGGAGATTAGAGAATGAGGGGTAATAGTGAGGGTTATCTGGCAGATCTTTGCTATCAAATGCAGAAAATGTAAACCACAGTGTGCTCCAGAAGCAAGACTTGGTCTGACTGTGTGACGTAACACCAGTGTAACTGGTGTGTTCCTAAAGCCCTTGCAGTAGAGTGTGGTGGTTGGAGCCTGGTGAGTCCTTGAAGCCCAGGGTGGTGTAACAGCACAGCCGACCTTGGTTTGCATAGCTGAGAGACATTATTAGGTCAATTTAAACCCAAAACCTTAAAGTAAGTGTAAATAGCAAGGGCAACACTTGCATAATGACACTTTTGCCTCGATAACTTCAGCTGTATCTTGCAAACGAAGCTATTGTCACCCTTCATTATACTGTTTACTGACCCATCCTGCTCTGCCTCTCTGTTCCTGCTACCAGATGGTGTCCTCTCCCATGAAGGGAAGGACAAATCCCAGCAGAGATCCATCTCTGCTGGTGTTCCGTGGGATGGCTTTCAGTTCTCTTAGTGGCCTGGCCAATACAAATTGTACCTGTCCCCAGACATGTTTGTTCTTCCTGAGTGTCCTCACTCAACTCCTGTCATCCTTGTTTCTTCTCAGAGCCCTCAGAGAAGGCCTGAGCACACTTAATTATTGAACCAGAATACAAGGGCTGTTTGGGGAGAGGGAATGACTGAGATTCATTGGATTAGCGTTGGCTTATAACTGCCTCTGTTAATCGACAGCTTTACCGTTAACTCAGTGGTGGAGTGTGTAAACAGAGCTGGTGAAAGCCCCTGGGTTTCCAGGCAGTGCAGAGGAATGAGAGAGATCTTTCTCCAAGAGAAAAGAAAGGCCCAAACGTCACTGATTGCATGATAGGAATTATCAATACTGGAGAAAAAAAAATACATGACAGCACTGTGCAAAATGGGTGGGTACTGTTTGCTTATGCAAAAGAGGTATTTTAAGAACAAGAAAACAATCTGTGAGCTCTCTTCATTTTGCTTCTCTTACTCCTGCAACAATCTCCCTACCCTCTGCAATATACACAGACTTGGGGCATGTTACAGGGCAGCAGTGTTTCCAGCTCCCCACAATGAAACATTAATCTTCTTGAAAAACACTGAGGCTCAAATCTTTTCTGTTTGAAGGCTGTTTGTTTTTTCTAGAGAGTGTTTTCTGAGATAGGTGGTTGCAAAGTTTTAAGAAGTGAGCGTGAAGAGAGATTGGCTTTTGCCTTCCTAGAGTCAATGGCTCATTTAAAATCATAGAATCATAACGGATTGGAAGAGACCTCAAAAGATCATCTAGTCCAATCCACCTGCAACAGCAGGATCACCTAGACCAAGTCACACAAGAACTCATCCAGGTGGGTCTTGAATATCTCCAGTGAAGGAGACTCCACAACCACCCTGGGCAGCCTGTTCCAGTGCT
>JAOXOE010000720.1:6679126-6700042 GCA_028565055.1 Phoeniculus purpureus
CTCCTCTTCTCCAGGCTAAACAATCCCAGCTCCCTCAGCCTCTCCTCATAGGGCTTGTTCTCAAGGCCTCTCACCAGTCTCGTTGCCCTTCTCTGGACACGCTCAAGTGTCAAAATCAAGAACACTGAGTTCTTGATTTTACTCACAAAGATCACAGACTCACAGAATCACAGGATCACAGAGTATCTTTGGTTGGAAGAGACCTTGAAGACCGTCAAGAACAATCTTCAGCCCAGCACTGCCAGGGCAGCCCTAAACCCTGTCCATCCGGACTATCCCTAACTGCCTTTAAATACCTCCAGGGATCGTGACTCCACCAGTATTGGAAGCCTATTCCAATGTTTGATAACCCTTCTAGTGAAGAAATTCTTCTTAACATCCGGCCAAAACCTACCCTGCTGCAGTTTGCAGCCTTTTCTTCTGGTCCCATCACTTGTCACCAGGTAGAAGAGGCTGAGACCCTCCTCCCTCCAACCTCCTTTCAGGTAGTTGCAGAGAGTGATGATGTCTCCCCTCAGCCTCCTTTTCTTTAGGCTAAACAACCCCAGTTCCTTCTGCTGCTCTGCACAGGACTTCTGCTCCAGACCCAACCCGCTCCAGCACACTTTGGTGTCCTTGTGTGGAGGAGCCCAGAACTGAGCGCAGTACTTGAGGTGCAGCCTCACCAGTTCTGAGTACAGGTGATGAATCCAGCTTGTCCAGGCTATTGCAGTGAAGGTATAGTTGTCCTTCAGCTTGCTGGAGATATTGGCTTCTTATCTCTTAGGAGAAAAGCCAATGTCTGTTCCTCCTAGTGCTGTTCCTGCTAGTGCTGAGAAGGACCCTGGGAGGGGCCATCCAAGATACTGTCTGAATGGAGTGTTTCAGGACACAGAAAGCCTCTGACTACCTCTTTGCTTTCCCCTTGTCCACTCCATGTTTGCTGCTATCTTTCTCTGTGCTTTTTACCGAGAGGATTTATGTGAGCCCATCCTGGCTTTTGCCATGATCTGTGTTCTGGTGTTGGCCCTACTGACCATTTTGGTTGAAGCTGTAAATTGGGTACTCTAATTTATTAATGCACACTGTGACCCAGCAGCAGCCTCAACTGTGGGTTCGTGGATGGAGGAGCAGTACTCACAAACTCAGGTTATCCAGCCTATCAATTCTTCTTATGTTTGAAAAGATACAAAACCTGTGGAAATTGTCATGGTTCTGTTGGTTTTGTAAGAGCTCAAATGATTTAAATTGAGAGAAACCTTTCAATGAATGTTTCTCACAAAGACCAAAACCTGTGAAGGCCTTTTTATTACATTTGAAATATAGCATACTTTCCATTTCCGTTTAGGATCACAAAGCTGAACTGATAAGAATCTACAAATGTTTGGTTTAAAAGAAAATAGTGTAGTTGGGACAATAAATTTCATATGAAGCGGCAAAAAAAGATGGTGAGTTGTAGTAAACTTCTACAGCTGGAGCAGAAGCAACTCTCAGAACTGTCTGGAGCCATCCTATCATCCTGCCCTTACAGGTGCCCCTGCCCACTACCCCAGCCTCCATGTCCCCAGGTGAGGCTTTGCAGCCCTCTGACAGATCTTCATTTCTGGCTAAGCCCCTTCTCAGAGATGCAGGTTCGAATCACAGGGGCAAAGCCTTTCTCTAGGACAACTGACTGAATGGTGAGCAGCCCCTTTCAGGGAAGTGGTGTGGCAGAGCCCTTTGTTAAGCTGCTGGCTTAACAAAGTCCCCTCAGGTTGGGGACTGCGATGGCTAATGCCAGAGATGACTTGTACCTGCTTCCACAGAGGGGTTCCCAGTTTGTCATGAGGCACTCTGGTCCCCTTTGGAGCGTTTAGAGCTCTGGTCAGGACCTGTAACCAACACTGCATGATTGCTGTTTGTTGTAGAAACAAAGGTAGAAATGGGTAAGCTACTCGGTTTCTTCTTTTTCTCTCATTCGCTTGTGCTCTGATGGCTGTAAGCAAGACCTGAGTGTAGGGCAGGACAGCTCTGTCCTTCCCCACCACATTGCTCATTTTCTGGAAGGGCTGATGAAACAGCAGGATGATTATAGGCATCAAGGCGGTTAAGTGCTACACAGGTAAAGGAATTTCATATATGTGTGTGTGACTAGACACAGATTTGTGTGTTCTGTCTGAAGCAGAAACACATAAGGGAGTCAGTTTGTACTTGCTTTCCTCTAAAAGCAAAACCTGGGTCCTATTATATATCTCACCATATTCTCAGTGAATGCCTTTTTCATCCTCTTCTACATTGCTGTTTCATTGTCTAAGTGGAAAGGAAATTCAATAAAGTTTGGTTTTGCTTTGTTTGGATTTTTTTACATTTTATTTTTATCTGAACTTTCAAACCCACACTACTCGAGCAGATTAGAAGTTCGGCAAACTGAGTTCACCTGGTAGCTGACTGCCAATGTTCTGCACAGATGAAAGCCCTGACCCTGTACAGTCCTGAGAGGAGGCCTTGATCTCATGGCAGTCCTCAGGACTGCTCGGATTAGGAAAGAATTGCAGGATTAAGTCTTAGCAGTTTATTTGAAATATAAGACATTTGTTGCTTAATCTTGCAAAGCAAGGCTCTCAAGTTTTCCTTTTCTTTAAAACAAGATAAACATTCATTGAGTCCTGAAACTCAATGGACTCTTTCAGGAGATTCCTTTAACCATGTGAAACTGAGGCAGCTGCAATAAAAACTTGTTTAATTTTTATCTCTTCCCATCAATACAGTAAAGGAGGTGATTCGCTAAGTAATGAATATGCAACCCAAATTGCACCCTTGTGAAATGCCCGTAAGGTACTCTGGAAAACCCAAGAGCAGCTGTAGGGAATCTGTCGCTTCATTTTCAGAAGGGTGAGAACGTAGTTTGCGGTGGAATCACCACCTGAACACAGGGAGTTGCAAACAGTAAGCCCAGTGACAAGTGTCCCCCCTACTGGCGCAGCCACAGGGAACACAGTGTGCCCAGGTTGTGCTCTGAGACTGCTGGGCATCCCAAGCACTGCATTACTGTAGATGCAGAGCTGCCACACTTGTGCAGGCAATTAAAAAGGGATCTGGTTCTAAACTCTGTGATCCTAGCCAGGCTTTGCCCCATATCCCAGTGCAGTAATTCAGTCCTAAGCTTCTGATTCAAGATCCCCTTGGTGAAAGAGATCAGAAAGAGCAGTAAGAGGGTAGCCAAGACCGCTTGATGCTAACGTCAGTATTTGTTGTGTTGGCTGTGGTCTTCTCTTTTTGCCCGGCTGCTGTGCACTGTTTTGTCTATGCTTACGAAATATGCTGTAGGCTGTACCTGCAGGCAGACTGTGCAGAACTGGGAGAAGAGTGCTGCTCTGCAGCCCTAATGTTGTTTGGCTATCATCACGTACTGCGAGAAACATCCTTCGTGTTCAGAATGCACTCTCTATTTTTGCTCTTAAATGACTAAATTACCAAAGCATTCATCTGAGAGCTGTGGGCTGCGGTGTGTAAACATCTATGGAATAATTATTTCTTCTCTTTTATCTGTTTTTGCTATGCAGTGTGAGAAATTTAGGTCTAATCACTGTAATGGCCTAACTTAAACTGATAAAAACTAGGAGTTTGACACTTCACCCTTCATTCATGTCCCTGCTTCACTTTTCTTTTGCTTCCCAGATCAGTCAGAGTTAAATCCAGACTGTCAGCTATAACTTTGATCTTCCTGTCTTGCTTTTACAAGAGTGTTTGTCTTTCCTTTTTTTTTGTTTGTATTGATCTTACGATCTGACCTACAGAAGAGCGATTGGGATGTTAGATGGGAATCGTCACCTGCCATGGTGGGATGCAGCAAGTAGAGGGAGCTGCAGAATAATGCAGCTGCTTTATTTCAGGCGAAGCCTGGTACATGGGAATCTGTTACTGCTCTGAGCTCTGGGGTCCTCCTCTGCTGCTAGCCTCAAGCTTAGCTCTGCTCTGCTTAATAAAATAAAATAGGATAAATCATCATGAGCAGCAGGCAAAGATACTCGTGAGATCTGAGAGGCCTGAGATAATGCTTGCAAGGCACAAGGATGGCCAGAGAATACAAGTCAGGAGACAGATGCCGGTAGGAATTAAGGATAAAAGTGTCTTTAAGTGGTGTTACACGGTATTAATTGATTTGGGAAAAATAATCAGCGATTCCTAGGTGCCTACTAGCTAAGGTGTCCAGAGACCAACTGCACGTGGTTACTTAGTGTTTGAGTACTGCCATAAAGGCAGGATGGATATGGATATATGCATGCAGCCACTCTTGGCCTTCCCTTCCTGAAGGGAAACCTGAAGCATTTCAGGCACTATGTGGGAGACCTTCTTAAAACCCTGACTGCTGCTAGAGCTGGAACCACTTGCTAGGGCTGAGCTGTTGTGAAACTTTACTTTTGGGTAAACTCAAAAAGGCTTAATAGATTTAGTAAAAGTGTAAATGTACATCAGTACCTGAAGCAGTATACTGGCTTCTCTCACTTCCCATACAGAGATTATTTGAAAAATGCTTGTTCCTCCAGCCTCAGAGTTCACTAGCATAGATCAAGTTTGTCCAGTATCACAGAAATTAAAATTATGCCCGTAGGTCTAGCAGTAAAACAAATAGAACTAGAGGCTTCAGCTCTCTGCTTCTAAACCCCTCATATTTTCAGTGACAGAAACCAACTTAATGTAAAATGCACCCAGTGAGCAGAGCTGGAGAGAGGCAGGGTATCAGGCAGCACAGACAGATGGTAAACCACCATAAATATGATGACAGCAGAGATTGTTTTGCCCCTCAGTACCTTTTATAATAATTGAAATTAACTTCTCTTGTGAGTTAGTTAAAACTAAACCACCAGTCGCTAAATTTCATTGATGAATCTGATAACCTGTTGCAAACAAACAGTTGAAGTGATTAATGAAAATGTTGTATTTGCATTTTGGGACAGTTTAACTACAGAGTAAAACTATTTTAAGTGGCTGTAAGCAAACTGGCTGTGGATATTTTGCTGTTACTAGTTTGTAGCCGCACTTAAAATGACTATTTTCAATATCTCTAGGTCTACACTACAGTGGTAGATTTTTTTGCATACTCCTCTGATTTTCATTTCACAATCTCAGAGCTCGTTCTGAGTGGGTGCTGTTCGATACCCACACACGACTTGCCTTTTCTGTGAAGTGGTCTTCCCAGTGCACTGACTGATTTTTTATTGCTGCTGTTGTAGAAAGAACATAAACACAGTCAAAGTTTATTAGATATTTTCTGAAGTAGGTATTAATGAAAGAAGTTACCCATTTCCAGCAGCTGTGCATATATTGGGGAAAGCTCCCTAAGACCAAGCTGATTTTGGGTATACATTGGATATTAACTGCATATTTGATTACCTCTAATGAAACCCAGGCAGCTGGAGCTGTTTCTCCTGTGACACCAGCTCATGCACACGTACTTGGTAGTTCTGCTCTCCAAGAGGACATTGCTCTTTGGACATCTCTGCAGTCATATTCAACCAACAAGAAATGTTGTTTTGAAAAGGTTCTGCGAAACTCTCCTTGCCGAAGCACCCTGTTATGGATGCACTGTCCTGGCATCTTTTCTGCTTTGTTCCCACACCTTCAGCCCAGGAACTGTAGTTTTCACCAGGGTCAACACAGGAATGTGTAGCTCCCAGGCTGCTACTGAGAGAGGGGTTTCCTATCAGAGCATGTCCCCATTGATAGGATGGATTCTTCTCCACCAGCTCCGTCAGTCTTTGCCTAAGCTGACAAAAACCTTTTTCTAGAGACAAGAGATAGTTCTTTTGCAGTTGCTGTTGCCTGTATACCAAACTGTATACAAAGATGTGTTAGAGTGAACCAGCGGAACAGGTTTCAAAGAGACCACGAGGACTTGTCTGATGCAGTCTCACGTCTGCCAGCCTGCACAGAACACACTGTATCTCTGTGGTTGCTCCGGAGTCTCGGACCTGAAGTTTTAGTTTTAGCAGGGGGAAGGAGCTCCACTCACACTTCTGGTTCACATCAACTGTAACTGAGATCAGCATCTCTTTTCAAAAGACATGGTTGGAAGTTCCGCGGAAGTGCTCTAACGCTTGTTTCTCCAAGTTTCTGTGAGGAGATGGCAGCTCTGTCTGTGAGCTGTTCCAACAGCAACCTTTCTTCTGTTTGAGTCTTCTTGTAATTGCTTCACTGTCTGTGTAACAAGGCTTAAGAGCACACAAAGGCCCTGTGTTACACAAGCTAAGAGGAGATGAACTCACAGGCCTTGAACTGAGTCATCCAAAGCAAAAATGGGTGATGGAGCTGCTAGTCTGCTTGTGCCTCTCTTTCTCGCCAAGTGCTCACAGGCTCCTTGCCGAGCCCATTACCCTGCAGGATGACACCTCCCATTAGCAAACCAGTGCTGAAAGGACTGGATTCCTTAGCTGCTTTCTTTGTGAGAGGGGTGGGTTGGTTTGGTTTTAGACTGTGGTGCCTCTATCAGTGTTACAGGATTGGGAGTGAGGGCTGAATTCAGAGGGCAGAGAGAGCAGTGGGGATCCTGCATTTACCACCATTCCCAGCATATTCTCCTACCTCCTTCCCTGACAACAACGTGACAGACCTCTTGTGCCAGTCTGTACTAAAGATCTGCCCAGAAGCAACAAATTCTTATTTTTTCAAATTGAATGGAAGGACTTGATTATATTTTGCATGGTGCAAATGCCACATCAGTGGAGTTCACTGAGAAAGAGCATTACTGAGCGGATCAGATAAATATGGCCTGCGAATGTGCTCATTTACTCCAGCTTGTAAAACAAAACAGTTTACGTATACAATTTAAACATTCTTTCTCTGTTTTCAACCCCCATAACCACATCCCTTGTGTGCATAATTGAGATTTCCTTACCACCCAGGAGACAGGGAGGGCATTCCACGGGGCTGGGGGCTGCATTTAAGCGGGTGCAGCTGGGTGTGCAGTGGGTGCTGTGTGCCACACGCCTCCCACGACGCTAGAGAGCAGGCTGAGACTGCTGCAGCATAATTGACGGCTCGGGCAATAATTGAGCTTTTATTTTTTAATAAACTCACCCTGACTTGTACATAGAAACAAGGCAAGAGAATGACAGAAGATATTGCATTCTTCTGCAAAGAGCTGCTCAGTTTTATTTTACACGCTGAGGTTTTTTTTAGATCAGCAGAGCAGTACTGTTATTTTAAATCACTCTTCCATCTTTTCCTCCTCTTCCCCACTTTGAATTAAATTAATCTATCGATTAGGGCCCATTAGCGTGTAATCAATTGTTAATTTGACTCATCTTACAAATCATGTTTATCTTTATCAATAAAAAATATGTGCATCGTGCTAACTGACCAAACGCTGAGCACCCAGAACTAAGGCTGGAACTCCAGCTGCAGATGTAAAAACACAGACTGCAATGGCATGCAAGTTATTAAAAATTATCTGTCGTTTGTAAGTATGTTGTCAGAGAAGAGATGGAGTGAGTAGAATGAGTAGGCAAGCGTGGAGGAAAATGTGTGACTTAATTTATTTGTATTACATGTTTGTCTGAGCAGACAGGCCATTGTGAGAGCCCTGAAATGTGGCAAACAGACCCTTTGTGTGCTGCTGCTCCAGCACTGATCACTTCAGAAATGAAGTCACTTGAGCATCTGGAGTCTTAATCAGTGATCACATATTTCAAATTTTGAGTTCTGCCCCAGCTGCTCTGCAAGTTTCACAGTGACTGTAGGTTTTCCTTCTGACACAGCAAAAATGAAACACTTTAAATACTGGAGCTCTCTTTTAATTTGGAGGCCAGAAGGCTTATGACATTTCTTGAGGCCAGCTGAGGAGATACCAACATTCAGGCAATAATCATTATGCTTTGTGCAGGCAGGATCCATGTAGACACCAAGTAATTCCTTCCACCAAGGAAAGTATAGCCAGTACTATTCTCCCTGTGCAACAGATAAGAAAATGAAGATGAATAGTGATCAGAAGGGCATATGTTTATGTCAAATTTGGGATAAAAAGTTTAAACCAGTGAAGCTTTGCACATAATGGGTCATCAGAAAGAAAAATTAAGATAAAGTCTTCATATTTGCATCTTTTTAAAATCTGTCTTTTGCAGACTAAAACTAGACTTGCCTGGGGGTTGCTTGGGGCTTTTTCCCCCCAGTATTTACAGTAAACAATGTGTAAAATAACTAGAAATGGAGTTGGGACTGAAGGGAAAGAGAGAACATGACATGCTGTGCATGCACAGGACCTTAGAACATGAGGAGCCAAGCAGAACTGGAAAAAAAAGGGATTTCAAGACTTCTGTCCTGCAGTGTGAAAAGAAGTGTGCTCTTCAGATCTGATCCTGAATGGAGGTGTTGGGTCACACATCGTATCCGGGGGAATTTTGTTAGTATGAAGTTTTGAGTGAGAATCAAGCAGAGGTTGATTAATTTTGTGTAGCTCACTAAGTTTTCTCCACTGTGTTTTAGTGGAAGGAGCTGAGCCTTAACTTTGTGACATGGGCTTCTGTGGATCTCACGGAGACAACTTTTCTGGTCAAAACCTGAATCTCCAGCCTGTGGCAGAAATCAGTGGGGCAGCAGCTCCTGTGCTACCCATCCTCAGCTGCCCCTGCCAGAGTGCTGCCCACTCTCGTGGCTGGAATGCTGCTTCTCCTGACTTAGATGTTATCTCAGAGCTTGCCCAGCTCTGGTTACAAGCTTTAGAATAATTTAGCTAAAATATTCTTTAGGAAACTGAAGAAATAGCTGCTGTAAAGCAAACTGCACATGCACACTGCAGTGATGCGCCTGAAACCAGTTGTTTGAATTTAAAGTGATGTTGGAACCTCAGTTGGTTGAAACACTCAGCATTTCAGTGGTAGATCAGGAAGGGAGTGACTATTCATGTGTAGATGGCTGAAGGTATTTCTGGACCCTGCCTTATGCATGGGACTTGCAGAAGAGCAAAAACAAAGTTGTTCCTTCTCATTTTCTTATATTGTAATTATCTTTTCTAACTATAGACAGATGAATGTGTAGCAGCAGCAAGTTTAATTTGGGTAAAAAGTGGGAGAAGGGAAAAAACTTGCACAGGCTAAAAGAAGTACAGCAATATTTGTGCTGTATTTCAGTCTTTTTTGCTTCCCTTCGACTTTGTTTGTCATGTGGCATTGGCGAGACAGGCCCAGTTTTGCTGGTGTGTATTTATGACCCAGGAGAGCTTTTGGCAGATGTAAAATTAGAAGCAAATTCCATGTGTTCTGTAGTGCCCTCCAGCACTATAAAGGACAGGAACAGACTCCAGGAAACCACAAAGAAGCAGAGATTAGAAACAAGTATGGGCAAATAAACGAATGAAAAAGGAAATGCATCTCCCTCGTAGCAGATATGGCACAGACTGGGAGGGGAGCACAGTGCAAATTCCCCCATTGCATCGCTGTGCTAATGGGAGCAAACAGCAGAGCCCTCGGTGCAACAGGAAGCCAAGGTGTGTGATTTAGGTTTGTTTTCACAGAAGTGATTCCAGAATTTGGAGGTGAGATGATGTTCCAGAATTTACCTGTCTATTTTCAGGCATGTGAATAAATAAAGCACTGCTCCCCTCCCCCGCTGCCCTGATGGGATGGGAACACTTGGCCCATCAAATGAAATGCAGGCAAGCTTTCATTTCCAGGCCTGCACGTTTGGAGATGATGGATGGTGAGATATATGTCCCTATAATGAAGGTTTCATTACTAATATTTTTTGAACGTGCAACACGGCTCTTCATTTCTAAACAAGAAGTGTCATCCTCTTGCTTGTAGCAACTAGATCCGCTTCATGTGATGTTGCCAAAGGGGATGACTGCACAACCACGTAATAGGTGGGTTTAATAGAGAGTTTGATGTGATCCACTTCTTTTTTTCTGAAAAGTTTCAGAAACCCACCGTGACATGGTAAACAACAGGGAGGGGTAATCACAGGAGTGTTAGAGACAAGCAGTCAGTGGCACCATCTGGTTGCAAATATTCAGGAAGATTTTTACCTGGTTTCTCTCTGTCTTTTGATACGCTGTTGACCACTGCCTACAAAGAGCCAGGTGATCAGTGTCCCAACTTGAACACTTACAGAAAGCAAGTCTACAGCGAGAATGTTTAGAAATCAGTTATAATTTAAAAAAATAAACCCAAACCCAAACCATCTTGAACTCTATCGAATCATACAACAGTTTGGATTGGAAGGGACCTTTCAAGGTCATCTAGTCTAATTCTCCTGCAGTAAGCCAGGATATTTTCAGCCACACCAGGTTGCTCTAAGCCCTGTCTGACCTGATCTGGAGTGGTTCCTGGGAACTCTGTGCGCACTTCATAGCAGTGTATTTTCCCAAGAGCAATAAAAGAACCTTCTAGCAAGTCTGTATGATAATGATTGATTAGCATCACCATTCCATGTGCCTTTTATATGGACTGCAGACTAGATCATCTCTGTGTTTAGTGTAGACCCAGTCTGGTACCTGTTTGGGTTGATGGAGAATTGCATGAAGCCAGTCATGAGGGATTTTTAAGCCAACAAAGTTCTACCAGGAAACCTGGACTGTCTGTGGAATTGGTTCTTTGTGGAAAAGGTTAATCTTTGTTTGAGAGAAAGGCAGCACTGTGGAAATACCTGCTTTTGCCCATGAGTATGCGCACTGGCTGGAGCAGTGCTGGGTTAGGTGTCATGTGGGAGGGTGTACTGACATCGCTATGAACGCGGGAAAAGGGAGCCACTGTGAAATTGCAGAGTGATTTTTCTGCATTTAACAAACTGAGCTCACGTTAACAATTTTTCACCTTCCCTTCTCTCCACACAGTCCCAAGGGGTTTTTCTGTACTTCAATTTGCACATACATGCACAGTGCAAAAGTGCCCTCATCTATCTCCATAAGCCCCTCTCTCTGCCACTGCCAACCTTTGAATGGAAGAAGCATGTCAGTGACCTGGTTCCGTGTGACATCAAATGTGAAAGTTCAAACAGCATTTTGAGTTTTCCTGTTAATTCCATGTGCAGCCTTGAGTGCCATTAGCCGGGACCTGGTGGAGTTCTGAGAAAGAGGGACAATTCTAGGAAAAACCCATCAGCACCACTTGCCTCTGCCCCTGCAGTGCTTCTCGCCATTAAAAACACATTATGCAGTAGCACCGGGAGGATAAAGTAAAACCACCCAGACAGCTTTAGGTTATGCATCTGAGCACTGAATCTGGCTGGTGGAGAGCTGGACTTCCACTGAGGCTGAGCTTGCTGGAGAAGATGCACATCGAGAGCCACCTAACACTGTCCTAGTGCCTACAGGCTCACTCACCAGTAATTTTTCCCTGTTGTTCTTTGATGGATCCAAACTGGGTCCTGCGGGAGGGTTTCCCATGTTGCTTTATTTTGGTCTTTCCCTTTTCACCCATCAGTAGGTGTGAGGATGAAGTGTTGCCATGGCAAGATGTTTCTGTGCTGCTTCCTGCAAACGTAAGTGGAGAAGGGGCTCCTCTGGAGGAGGGTGACTGCAGACCCTGTCTGACTGGCACACAAACCCTCTTCAGATCCCACACTCTCCTGGCATGGAAGAACAGTGTCAATGTCATGGTCTGAATTTGCCTCCAGACTGTTTGGATTTCTTTCTGAGATTTTATCTATTGAATCACAAAATTATTGAGGCTGGAAAAGCCCTCTGAGCTCATCCAGCCCAGCCCAGGACCTAACATCACCACATGGGCCAGACCAGGGCACTGAGGGCCACAGCCAGGCTGGCCTTCAACACCTCCAGCGATGGGGACTCCACGACTGCCCTGGGCAGTCCATTCCAGGGTCTGATCACCCTTTCTGTGAGGAAGGGCTTCCTAATATCCTATCTAACTGTCCCCTGGCAGACTCAGGCCCTGCCCTCTTGTCCTGGCCCTGGCTGCTTGGGAGAAGAGCCCGACCCCCACCTGACTACAGCCTCTCTTCAGGGAGTTGGAGGGAGGGAGAAGGTCCGCCCTGAGTCTCTTCTCCAGGCTAAACACCTCCAGCTCCCTCAGCTTCTCCTCATCAGACTTTCCCTTCAGTCCCTTCCCCAGCCTCGTTGCTCCTCTGGACCTGCTTCAGCCCCTCCACCTCTTTCTTGAAGTGAGGGGCCCAGCACTGCCCCCCGTACTCAAGGGGAGGCCTCTCCAGTGCCCAGTACAGGGGGAGAATGACATCCCTAGCCCTGCTGGCCACACTATTGCTGACCCAAACCAGGACGCCATTGGCCTTCTGAGCCACCTGGTCACCCTGCTGGCTCCTGTTCAGGCAGTTGTCAACCAGTACTGCCAGGTCCATCTCTGCCCGGCTGCTCTCCAGCCCCTCATCCCCCAGTCTGTATCTGCAGGGGGTTATTGTGGCCAAAGTGTAGGACCCTGCCCTTGGCCCTCATCCAGTTGGCCTGGGCACTGTGAGGAAAGGATCCAAGCATTTCGTACTAAGCGTACAGATGTTTGAGTCCAGCTTTCTTTGAAAGTTGATTAAATGCAGCTTGTCATCCCCCTCCTTTTTGGAGAGGCAGTAAACTCTCCCAAGGACCGCGTACCTCAGAGCTTTTGCTGTAGCTGCGGCAGAGTTGTACCCACATGCACGTTCTGCCTAAGGAGTGCAAGAGCTAGAGAAAAAAACAATATTATCAGGAGCCCATGGAGTAATAATAATAATAATAATTTTATCAGAGCAATTATGCAGGAGAAATGTGGCTGCAGGTGGACAGAATTTGAGGTTGGGTATGTAAGTAGCCATCAAGACCTTTGGCAGTTGATTTGCCTGTCCCTTCTGTCAGTGTCCCTGGTCATGCAGTCACGTGGATTACATGAAGAAGTTGTACCATGTTGTCATAAGGAGCTGCAAATCCATCATACGGATGAAGCTGGATCACAGAATCATTCTTTAAGGGGGAGAGAACAAGAAAAATTATCAGAAGGCTCTTTTTAAAGTTTATTCCTGAGGCTGGATGGGAGCTCTAGCAAAGGTTTACAATGCCATAACTAGCTTGAAGGTTGGAATCCTGACAAAACAGGTAACACAACCCACAGTGGGATATCAGAAGGGTGCCAGTATAGAATGTACTTCAGGGAACATATATTTTTGAGCTCTGTGAAATGTATAGTCTGTAGTCAAAGTCTGATGAAGTGGATTATTGACAGGTAAAGTCAAAGGCTGCTTCCAAGTCAGCAGTTACTTGTTTTTCTTGTACTAATAAAGATCCATTAAGTTTTGTAAAAGGGAAATTTATCCTCTTATGTAAGGTACTGGTGGGTGGAGAACTGTACCCGAGATCACAGTGCTCAGAATTTAGTGGTAATTAGAGCTCTTTTAAAAGAAACCCTACTTTCCGTGGCAAATAACCGAGAGATAATTACTTCTGTGTCTACACACTTGAAACAGTTTTATTTTCTGTTTTCAAAGCGTGTTTGAGTGCTGGGTACTGGGAATGCAAAATGAAATACTTGAGACTTCTTGTATTTATTCTTGTGAAGTTCTGCTCTGGTTCCTGTGATGCTCATGGTCTTGCCTTCACCAGCTACAGCCATCTGTCAAGCTCAAAACATACCTTTGACTCACTTTATTCTTCTGAAGTAGAGAAGAAAGCAGCTGGGTTAGAAATGGTGTGGTTCTTCAGCAGGGAGGCATTCGTAGAGTCATAGAATTGCATGTTTGTAGTGTAAAACTCAGATTAAGTCATTTTGAGGGCATAGTGTTCCCATTAAGGGTGGTTGGTAGGAACTGGCTTTGTGTCCAGTGTATGCCTGGAATTTGGCTGTCACTTGAAACTCCTTGTCTGCCTCTTAGGCAGCGCTGCCAGAGAGAACATCTGAGACCTGCAGACATGGGCCACTCCCTCCTGCAGTTGGGAAGAACAGAGGGAAGCAGTAAGTGCTTTTTTTTCCCCCGCAGTGGTCAGTCAGGCTTTGCTTCAGCCCATCTTGTAACCGTTGATCGCTGATGCTTGGCACTTCCCACTACAAGAGCTTTGGTGGTTGATGGACTGTCTCTGGGAGTATCTTTACACAGAAAAATGTTTTTGTCATCGTTATTAATTTCAGCAGAACTTTCCCTAGATGATCTTGTCCCCAGCAGCCTGCTTTTGCATCCCAGAGGAATGTAAGAGATGGATTTGTCTATAGCTGAAGTTGTCTGCCTTGGTGGAGTCCTATGCCTCAAATAGAAGCTGCCGTGTGTGGTGCTGTTGGTGAAGGCTCTGTATTTGTGTGTGCTTTCAAAGTATAGAGACTGTTGGTGCTGCTGTCCATTAAGACCACCCACATCTCATTTCATGTCGAATTTTAAGCTGTGTAGAATATAGCTTCACAGAATCATGGAATGTTAGGGGTTGGAAAGGACCTCCAAAGATCATTGAGTCCAACCCTGCTGCCAGAGCAGGACCAAAACTAAGGCAGATCACTCATAATGCATTCAGGGCTGGAAAGTCTCCAGAGAAGGAGACTCTACAACCTCTCTGGGGAGCTCTGTAACCCTCACAGTAAAGAAGTTCTTCTTCATGTTGAGGTGGAATGTCCAGTGCTTGATCTGGAATTCATTGCCCCTTGTCCTATCCCAGGGCACAAGTTGTCCCTGCCTTCTTGATGCCCAGACTTCATGGATTTATAGACATCCATGAGATCCCCCATTAGTCTTATCTTCTCCAGACTAAAAAGCCCCAGGTCTCTCAGCCTTTCCTTGTAAGGCAGATGTTTCAGTCCCTTCATCATCCTCGTAGTCCTCTGTTGGACCCTCTCCAGTAGATCTCTGTCCCTCCTGACCCGGGGAGCCCAAAACTGGATGCAAAACTTCAGGTAAGATCTCATTAGGACAGAGTAGAGGGGGAGGAGAACCCCTCTCAATCTGTGGCACACACTCTTCTTAATGGACCCCAGGATGTCGTTGGCCTTTTTGGCCATAAGTTCCCATGGAGGACTTGTCCCACTAGGACTCCAAGGTCCTTCCCCACAGAGCTGCTCTCTAGCTGTTTACTTGTAATTTACTTCAGCTGTTTACTTGTAATTAGAAGTCTCTGGGCAGCTCTCTCCTGCCTTGCTGGTGATGGCAATCTTGCCCTGTTTGGTGCAACAAACCCAGGAGGATTCATAACAGGGGCTGGCTACTGGGGAAGGGGAGGTATCTGCTGGGGCAGACCCATCTGGATCCATTCCTGTGTAACCTGTTTTAAGCTCTATGATCCTGCTTGAGCAGGGGGGGTTGGAGTCAATGATCTCTGGAGGTCCCTTCCAGCCCCTAATGATCTGTGGATCTGTGTAACCTGGGTAAATAGGAAGGAGTTACTAGTGGTGTATGTCCAGAGCCATGGGCCACGAGCTCATCAGTTCAAAGCCAGCATGAGTGTGTGTAGCTGAGCTACAGCCCAACACCAGTGTCCTGTGGGGACACCTTCTAGCATAGTCAGCTTTTTGGGATAAAGTTTGCTTTGTCTTAACTGACACAGATCGGTACTGGGCTGGAAGTGCAGAGAGTGCTTCACGGAAAAACTGAACTTCTAAATGAGCCAGTACATGGTTGTGACTGTAGCCGTTACAAACTGGCTCTCCTTTCTTGAAACGCTTTGAAATACTCCAGAAAACTCTGTTGATGACTGGCATAAACTTTTACTTTCACTTGGTTAATGCTGTCGTTTGGCAGAATTACTGTTTTCCCACTGTTTGCCTTCAGAAATAATAGTGCTGATTGTCATGTTTCCTTTGAATGAAGTCCTTTGTATCAAAAGGTAAATCCAAATATTTAGCTGACTGAGAAGGAAGTACAAATATTCTCCTGCCACAGGAATTCCTTGGTCCTGGATATTTAGTAAGACAAGCAGAGCAGGAAGGAGAAGGGATTTGGGAAGGAGACATCTGACTATCTTTGGTGGGCAGATAAACAGCTCTAGGATGACAATCCCTGTGGGAGCTTTCTCAAGAGATATTTAACTCTGTAGAACAGCTTTTCCACTTTGAGTGCTTTAATTAGCCCAGAGATAGCAAATTTAAGGTTGCCTTGGTTTGGTACAGCTCTTTGAGTTTTCAGTTTGCCTTCCAGCCTCCCCTTGCTTTTCTTTTCCATCTTGCACCTCCTAGAGTAAGTCCATGCTAGAGGTGGCAGAACAGGGTATACACCGCAGGAGCATACTGGGTTCTGGCCATACTGGTGCAGTGACCTCTGCAGCACATGGATGTGCCTGAGATACCACACAAACACCATGTCCAGGCCCAGGCCCTTGTTAGTGAATGTCGAATTCAAGCTCTGCTTATTGTTACCCTGATCCCTGGTGAGCTGGCAAGCAACTTTGTTCATGTGTTCTATAGTTGCCAGCACTGCTCTGGATTCATCACAGAATCATTTAGATTGGAAAAGACCTTCACAATCATTGAGTCCAACCATTAACCCAACTGTCCCAAGGCCACCACTAACTGATATTCCTAAGCTCCAGATCTACATGACTTTTAAACCCACCTAGGGAGGACAATTCAGCTATCCTTTGGCAGCTTGTTCCAATGTTTAATGACCCTTTCAGGGAAGATGCTCAAGGACCAATGCTGTGCAGGAGTTGGGGTCTATGAGCATGGTGAGCAGCAGTATCACGGTACTGCCTTCCACCATTATTGTCCAGTTAGCAGAGAGACCTTGGACTTCATTCACTGCCTCACTCCCTAATGTTGTGCTTTCTTTTTCTGCTCTTGCACATCTTGTGAGACCAATTAAAGGCTCTGACATCTGGAGCCTCCAAAAAGAAAATGTTAGTGGTATTCCTCTTCCAGAGATGGGTCCTCAATTCCTCGTTCAGAAAAACCTTGCAGCAATTTCAAAAGCGTGCTCCTCAAGTTCTGGTTGGATTGGTCCCTATAGCACATTGGCTGGTGAATGAGAAATAAAGAAAAGCCCTTGACTATTAATGGGTTCCGCTGTAATGCAGGAGAATACCAGATGTTTCGTTATGTACCAGCCGGCTATAAAACTGCTGCTTTAAGCCATTGAACAAAGACAGTTGACAAAGGCAAAATTAACGTTGTGTCTTTGATCTCATGTTTTAAATGTGTCTTTTATAAATAGTGATGGGTTCTGGTTAAAAACACTCAAACAATTTGTTAAATATGCAAATGTCTGAAGTTCCTTAGCAACAGAACAAATAAGTGTTTTTCTTCTGATACAATATGTATGCTAGTTTAGTAAGCACACAATCAGTTATTCAGGCTGTGGTTAGGTATTATTTGTAAAATGTCATATTAACATGCTGTTTTGTTTCTCTGTCGCAACCAAAAGCCTCCAACTCACTGATGTCACTTATTGCCTGTTGGGTTGGTTTTTTCCTCTGATTTTCAAAGGAGTTTGGTTTTGAACATGCTTGTGGGCAGAGTAATGATGTATTCTGCTGCGTGTTTATTATTGTTTTGCTTGGTTGTAGCGTCTCTGCGTCTTTATGTTGTTAGCAGTGTCAGAGATTTTGTGGGGAAATTCAAGGAAAGTGCACCCCGCACGTGTAATAAGGCTGCTTCAGTCTGCTGTGATGAATGTTGGGACAATGAACACCAAATGAATTAATAATGATGGGGCCACTTCATTTTCAAATGTTGGCACTTGTCTACATGCTGCTCTGAGAGAAGGGTGGAGGCTCTTGGCATTGCAGGAATGGGATAAAGCTGTGGTTTTGCTGCCAGCATTCAAGCAGCCTGTTTCTCTCCAAACATTTGTGGACAGCTGTTAACTCATTCACTGCCAAGCAAATTTATGTAAAACCAGAGGACCTTTTCATATGACTGTAGAATTTCACTTCAGAGTCTTTTCCCCTTTCTCTAACAAAGCTTTCCATCGACAGCTCTGCCTCTTCCCTAGTCTAGCTGTAGCAGGTGGGGAGAAACTCCATACTCCCCTGGCTTACTGGCACTGGCAAGGGGTGAGCACTCACAGTCATACAACAGCCAAGCAGGAGCAACTTTTTGGGGAAGATGTCAAGACCCATTGTTAATCCAGGAATGCTTCCCTGACAGCCTGAAGCACCTTCTAAGATGTCTTAAGGCTCACCGCAGGGATCTGAAAGCCCTTTATCAATAGGCAGTGGTTTTGGAAGAGTCTTTTTCTTCTTTCTTCCTGGTAAAGTATGTAGAAGAGCAGAATCATGAACTGCTCGGAAGAGAATCACTGTTCACAGAGGGCAGCATGTGCATCTACCTGGCTGGAGCCCAGCCCTGGAACTGGATGAGAAATCCCTGAGGAGAAACAGCTTTGACTCTGTGGTTGTGGTAACACTCCCATCCTCAATTAGAGGGTAATTTTTGCCATCTCTGAGAATTTGGAGATGAATTTTTTGCTCTGTGCATGCTCATAACTTCAGTTTTCAAGTGGCAAGCAGAAAACGTCCGTTTAGATTGTCGCTACGTGCCAGAGGATGAAGGTGATTTGTCCCTCTGAGTTTAATGAAACTGAACACATCTTCTGCAAAATTTAAAAAAGAAACCACAAGCTACTCCTGCCCAAATGTATTTACTCCTAGACTCCAGATCAAAGCTCACCATGGGTGTTGCCGTTATGGAAAGTTATATTCTGGTGTTGGCAAGTTGCTGTGAACTAGAGGGACACTACAAACTAGATGGAGAAACTCCTCCTGTTTGGCACTAGTTTATATTGCTTTTCAGTCACCTAAACACAGAATCATAGAACCTGAGGGGGGCCTACATGAAAGCAGGGTAAAGTCTTTTCAAGAGGGTTTGTACAGATAGGACAAGGAGCAATGGGCTCAAGCTGGGAAAGGATAGATTTAGGCTGGATATTAGAAAAATGTTCTTCAGTGCGAGGGTGGTTGATCGCTGGAATGGGCTGGCCTGAGGAGGTGGGGGCGGGGGGGGCCATCCCTAGAAGTCATTTAAGGTCAGGCCAGAGAGGCTGGACTACATGACCTCTAGAGGTTCTTGCCAACCTAGAACATTCTACAATTCTGTGACTAGGGATTGGAAGGGTCTTCAAAAGATCATCCAGCCCAATATCCCTGCCAGAGCAGTATCTCCTAGATCAAGTCACACAGGAACATGCCCGGGCAGGTTTTAAATGTCCCCAGAGAGGGAGACTCCACAACCTCCTCTGGGCAGCCCATTCCAGTGCTCTGTCACCCTCACTGGGAGGAAGTTCTTTCTCATATTGATGTGGAATCTCCTCTGTTCCAGGTGACACTCATTGCCCCTTGTCCTGTCATTGGATATGACTGAGCGGAGCGTGGCCCCATCCTCCTGACACCCACTCTTTCCATATTGATCAACATTAATGGGGTCACCCCTCAGTCTCCTTTCTTCCAAGCTAAAGAGACCCAGCTCCCTCAGTCTTTCCTCATAAGGGAGATGTTCCACTTTCTTCATCATCTTTGTGGCTCTGCGCTGGACTCTCTTCTAAGCAATGTCTTGCTGGTGAAAATCACGTCCTATTATGCACATAGACCAAATGCTATAAAATTAAGCAGACAATTTTATGACAGAGGGTGAAAGAAGAGAACCGGCAGAAGAGATTGACGATTGATGTATTTATGAGAAGGGAGAAAGTGGTTGGAAATCAGTTGCCTCCCTCAGGCATTGAGGTCGCAAGAGTATTTGACAGTGTTTTCCCTGTTAATCTTTGTTGTGCATATGAGAACATGCTGCTGGAGAATGCCTGTAATAGACAGTTAATTTTAAAGCTCTTTGAAACATAGACAGGAATGTAATAACAACAACTGAGTGAGTCCTTAGACT
The DNA here is from genome assembly GCA_028565055.1 of Phoeniculus purpureus. NCBI lineage: Eukaryota > Metazoa > Chordata > Aves > Bucerotiformes > Phoeniculidae > Phoeniculus > Phoeniculus purpureus. The sequence continues at coordinate 6,698,803 of JAOXOE010000720.1, forward strand.
CTTCTGTTTTGGAGTTGCAGCGTGCCCATGAGTGTTTTGTAGCATTTCTGGAAATGAGCCATGACCCCTAATGAACCTTTGGTTATTTCCAGCTCTGCTGGGATTCCTGTGCATTTGTTGATCCATTCTGTGGTGCCACACTGATGACTACTGCAGAACTCATCACTTGGAGGGATCAGTGCTCCTTTGTCACTCAAATGATTTACACAGATGTGTCATAACTGTAGACTAATTTTGGATGGCTCATTCCAAACATAACTTCATGGAGTTTTCTTGGCTACTGCACTTACACCAATTAGATGTGATGGTGCCTTTGGGTGCAGCTGTAGCAAGAGGATTATAACTCTTGCAGCCCTATCAGCTTGTGGCAAACCTCCTTACTGTGATACCCTGGGGAGCTGGAGGTGATTGGACTTCTCCTTCTTGCAAAAATTTCACTACATTGGCAAAGTAACTTTCTTTGCCTGGGAGAAAGCATCACAAGTCTCTAGATCACAGAATCATAGAACCACTGAGGCTGGAAAAGCCCTCTGAGATCATCCAGAATGAGCCCAGGACCTAACATTGGCCAGACCAGGACACTAAGGACCACAGCCAGGCTGACCTTAAACACCTCCAGGGATGGGGTCTCCGCCACTGGCCTGGAAAATCCATTCCAGTGTCTGATCACCCTTTCTGTGAGGAAAGGCTTCCTAACATCCAATCTAACCCTCCCTGGCAGCTTCAGGCCATGTCTACCCATGAGCTTGTCCACCCATATACTATAGGGCACAGACCAGGAGTTTATGTGTTCACTGTGGCTCCCACAAGCTCTCATATAAATTAAAGCATTAATTTCCTAGAATATTAAGCATTTTTAATGAATCCCAGAGTACACTGTTCAATTTATTGATATTCTTAACTAGTAATTTCATGCTTTTCATTTCAGATGCATGTCAAGCCTGTGTTGCAGGTTGGTTTTCCCCTCCCCAGGGATGATGGAAGGGCCATATGCAGCAGTGTGTACATAGTTTTGCGAGGATAACTCATGCACATTGGGTACCTGTCCTTTGGCAGGGGTGGGTGGGGGGAACAGACAGCTGTGCTAAGCTGCCCGAGTCCCAGTTGTGTTTATGAGCAAGACTGAAGATGGAGCTCTAGAAACAGGAGTTACCTTGCGCCTTGACGAAAGTAAATCACAGAATCATAGAATCATTAGGGATTGGAAGGGACCTCGAAAGATCATCTACTCCAACCCCCC
>JAOXOE010000720.1:6700142-6772694 GCA_028565055.1 Phoeniculus purpureus
GTGAAGGGTGGGTGTCAGGAGGATGGAGCCAGGCTCTTCTCAGTGTCATCTAATGATAGGACAAGGGGCAATGGGTGAGAGCTGGAACATTGGAGGTTCCATATAAATATCAGAATGAACTTCTTCACAGTGGGGTGGCAGAGCACTGGAACAGGCTGCCCAGGGGGGTTGTGGAGTCTCCTTCTCTGAAGATGTTTAAAACCTGCTTGGATACATTCCTGTGAGACTTGGTCTAGGTGATCCTGCTGTGGCAGTGGGCTCGGACTAGATGATCTTTCGAGGTCCCTTCCAATATCTGATGTTCTGTGATTCTGTGATTCCTCACTTGTTTGTATGATTGATAGGAGACACTGTATTACCAGGCATTTGCAGGTGTTATTGAGTCAAAATTAGAAGCTAAATTTTTCTGACTTCTATCAAGTGAGAATTCTTTCTTGCTGAGTGTTTCAAGCCCTGGAAACAAAGCCCATAAACCTATGTGACCTGCATTAATCTGTACCTTGTCTTTGCCTCAGTATTCTCATTCATTTTTGAGGTGCTTCAGCCATTCCAATATTCCATGTTTCCATTCAGAGGAACACTCTGAAAATCATCAGTGGTACAAACTACAGGATGTTGGCCAAGTGTCAGTGTAGGAACTGTCCTATCAAAATTGCTCTTAGGACACCAGATGTATCGTCAGTGTGACAGACTCCAACTGGCTTCAGTAAAGCTGTTTCTGAGAAAACCAACTGGTTTATTAGACAGCAAGTTTCTCTCTCAGTCCCTACTACTCCTTTTTACATATAAAATGTGGTTTAACTGTATAAACCCATTCAAGAGAGATAATATTTCGTACAGGTAAGTATTGCCTTTCTGCTTAGAGGGAAAACACCATTGTGAGCTTAGTAAAGAATTTAATTTGATGTATATCTGCAGGAAGTAAGCCTTACATCAAAAAGTAAGTACCGGCAGCTGGGTTCAATATGGGATTTGACACTGTTTTCTATAAGCTCTTTACCAAATGTGTGCAGGTTCTGAAATAGCCACATGCCCACCTTATTATGATCCTTTCCTGGAAAGAGAAATACCTTTAATCTTAAATATGACATTCACATGCTTATTTTTTAAAGAATTGATTTAATATGAAGGATTTTATTTCCTGTTTTTTATTAAGAGCCAGGTTCCTTGTCAAAGTACTGCCGTAAGTAACAAGCTATTGCACATCCTGTTCTTCATTAAAATAGGCAGGATATCAAAGTGAAAAACATAAGAAACATAAATGTAGAGGAATTTTAGGATTGAACTGTAATCTATACCATGCAACTGACTTAATAAGGATCTCAAATGATAAAGGAATTCAAGTCTGGGCAACATAATCAGAGCAGCATTTTTTCCCTCCTAACTTATGATCTATACTAATATTTTTTCCTGTACGATTGAAAATATCGTGTTCTTGAATTAATATTTGTGTTCATTTATGAAGAAGCTTGGAAGATGTACACAACGATTAATTTCTGCTGGTGGTGTTATTCTCCCTCATTTCTTGTTTGTCAGGATGTTAATTTTTTCCAGTCAGTAGACGAATACAAATCTTTCTAAGAATACCTGCTTGCTTTAAGGAAATTAATGTTGGCCATCCAAGCATTATTTATGATTGTTTTCAGCATGGGTTTTATTTGTTCTGTTTGCTGTTGGAAGTATCCACATGAAACAAGCTCGAGCTGCCAAGGAATTGATGCACACTTAGCTAGTCAGGACAGGCAGTAATGTGATTTTTTTTGACCAATTGCACCTAATTAATACATTCCTGCTGTGTGTGATTATGGTGGATGTGAAATATGAAATATCCACAGGGAAATGGAGAATGTTGGTATGTCTGCAGATAAGGATTCATTAGGTTTAATCTAGACATGATGGCGAACCAGAGCAGTGTAGGAATAGCAAGACAGATTTCCATGTAAACCAGTGACTAGAGGATGTCTGCAACAGCTCTGGTGGGATGGAAGGAGATATTTAGAGTGCTTGTTCACTAATACTGTTAGTTATGTTGGCTGGCTGAAGCTGGCATTAACGTACCTAGCTGAGTTTGTGTGCGTGTGCACTTACCTGGAGGTGTGGCACAGAATGTAAGTACAACTGCACTTGTCTGTGTGTTCTTTGCTGTTGATTTCTATTTTGCTTAACAACATAATCAAGTTAAATTCCTGTGACTTTAATAGAGGAAATCCAGAGAGGTAAAACCACGTGGTGTTGGATTGGTGTTGTTCTTTGAAAGTGTACATGTGAAGGGGGAACGTCCCAAATCAAAGAGGGCTTTTTGGATCCACATACCTGGAGCAGATAGGGATTTTCCTTTTGGCACAGCTATGGGATGGACCTTCATTGCATTATGTAGCTGCAGGTCAGTGGTGCTTGCAAATCACCCTTGCATCTAAGTCAGCTGGCACAATGCAAAGGCTATTACTTCATTAAGTGGTTTTTTTGTGTAGAATCACATAGAAGGTAAAGGATGGGAAGGACACAGCAGCGAAGAGCCAAACACGATTGGGCAGGTCCTGCAGTGTGTGAAACAAGCCACTCCAGCTCTGTTGAGAAGACTGTGAACCCTTGCACTGGCAACATCTGTGAAGCCAACACTCCCTAGGAGAAGCAGGCTGGCAAGGACTGAATCCTCTCTAATCCCTGACTGAAAAATTACAGAGATACCACAAACTTTGAGGACAGAATGTATTAAAAGAAACCTTGGAGAACAAACCCTAAAATCCCAAGCTTGACAATCTGCGGGGTCTTTGGCAAATGTTTGCAGCAACACCCAAGTCTGGTTTGCGTCATTTGCCCTTTAGCCAAGAGCTGCTCTGCCCAAAATGCAGTGAAATGATCCCAAAGTGTAGGGTAATGCAACACTGTCAGCAACCCCCCCAGCTCCTGCTCTCACTTTCTGTTTTGGGAGGGGTGACTTCACAGCTTGCAAGTCTAGAACAAGCTGCATTTAAACGAGGTAGGGGTCCTTAGGAGAGCTGGGGGAGGGAAGAGCTGGAATTCGTAGTGGCAAATGATTTGAGCCTGCTCCATCCCAAAGGCAGAAGGGCCGGATGCCAGTCCTAGCTTGGCTGAGGAGCTGGGATCTATGAAAGAAAAGGTATGTCACACACTGCAGGGAGTGGAGAGAGGCAGGATGGAGAGGCAGTGCCAGATGACTTGCCCTGTCACTGGAGCTTTATAGTTACAAATGCAGTTCACTGCTTTCTCGTGTGTCGGCAACAGGAAATGTCAGGTAGGAATGGCGATGTACTGCTGCCCTGTGCTCGCTCTGTCGGTACACCTAGACTGAATGTAAGTGAAAGAGAGGAGACCAAGACACAGATGTTCACAGTAATTTGGTCAGGGCAGCAAGGTTACATACCTGACATTCCTCCAAACCAGGCATCCTAGGAGTGTTCAGGCTTTCACCATGAGCATTAGTCAAGACTGGGGTCTAGGTGCTGCAGGTAGTGTCGTGAGTTGCCTCCAGCCCCTGGCTTGGATTTCTTAACTGCTCACTTCCAGAGAATGTTTGTATAGGTGGAAATTCCCCTCATAGGAGTGGTAGTAAAGGGGAAGTTGCCTTTGTTTGTTGTCCTAATCATCTGATATGGATCTTAAACTTATATTGCTATCTATAGAGGGGCTGCTTATCTGCTGATGCAATTGCTTTTGATGAGAGGGTTATTAATTGAGCTGAAAATTACAGCAGAGCTCCCCTGCATGGACAAACACAAACTTCTACCCTTGGATATATCTGTGCCACTCCTGTTGTGAGGACAAGAGATTGAGCAGATGCCAACGGAAGCATCAGCTGTTGGGTTTCCAGTTTTTATGGATATTATACTATCTGTTCAAAAAGTGCAAAGCGCAGCCCTGAGAACATAGAGGTCTGAGCAGAGGAGTTGGGCTTGATGATCCTGGGAGGTGTGTTCCAAGCTCTAATGATCTGTGTCTGTGTATCTCTCCTACCCACATGGGAAAATAAAGAAAACACATTTGAATTGCTTTTCCTAGACCATTTTGCCCATCTGCAGGTTTTTTTTCAATACAGCTTTCTAAAAGCCCTACAAGATCTGTGTTAGATAGTTTTGTCCTGCTCTGGCAGGGGGAATTGGACTCAATGATCTCTTTGGGTCCCTTCCAACCCCTAACATCCTATGATCCTATGAACAGGTCAGATTTTGCAACCAGAAGGTGCTCCCTAGTGTTCTGCATGCTGTCTCGTAGCAGTAAATGTAGTCAGTATCTAAAATATGGCACACGTATAAATTTGCCTTACCATTGCTTTTGTTGCTCTGGCACTACTGTCAGTGATAATACCACAGCAAGGATGGCTGGAGGGAAGCCAAGCATTTATTTGGTCCTTTGACAGTATGTTGGCAGCTGTGTGATCTTTGTTAGATTCAGAAATGCAAAGTGTAGCTTGTTCGTAAGAATCAGATGAGACGGTTGAGACAGATGTTTTTTGGAGCGATACCCGGTGAGCTGTGACACACATGTAAATGGAGCTGTTTGACCACTTGCCTGTCTATTGAGATTTATCTGGGCTCTGGAGTTGTTTAATTAAGTTGGGATTCAGTGTTACACAGCTGAAACATTGTGAGCTTGGACAATGCAAATACGCCTTTCCGCATGCCTGGTACCTGGGAAGCCCCTCCTCTGCAGGCAAGGAGCATGCTAAGTAAATATTTCTCCTCACTGGGACTCTGTAATGGCAATCTGCTAAGAGAACATGGAGACTCATCATTTTCCAACTAAGTTAGCTCTCTGTGCGGTGTGTCTGTAATTAAGCTCTTCCCAGCAAGCCTGGGGATGGTATCAGCAATGGTTCACAGCAACTCTGTAAAAAAGCAGTGAAGATGCTGCTCCTTTCCTTTTTCAGATTCTGATGGGGCCAGGCTAAGCAAGGATTTTTTGTGAAGATGAACATGCATGGGGGATGAGTATGGGAGTAGGTTTCTGGTTGCTCACGCATGGGGGATGAATATGGGAGTAGGTTTTTGGTTGCTCACATTTGCAGTGGACCAGGCAACAGCAAATAGCTCCAGCTCCTGCTGCAATCAGATTTTTTTGTAGAAAGTCAGAGCAATTCTCTTGAACTTTCTTGCTACTCAAATGCAGACGAGAGAGAACTGTACCGAAGGATATGGACTCCTTTTCCTTTACACTTATGCAGCCAGCTGGGGATGCTAATATTCAGACCACAATATCAAGCAGATAAGTAGGCTGACAGAACCCAACTGTCATGCAACCACTTCGCATTGAGTCGCTGTTCTTAGTCTATGGATGCAGTTTTGGGAATTGAATTCAAACTGAGCTATGATTAATTGCACCGGTGGTTACTTGCTGTGGCCAAAGGGCGACATAGAAGAGAGTTCAAATGCAACCAGCTGTGTCATTGCATAACAAACTGCATAAAATAAGGAAACGTTCATGGAGTAAATGAAACTCCACAAGCAAGATTAGCTCCACCAGTCACAGCCAGAATGCTGAATATCCAGAAGAGCAGAATACTTCTGAAATGAGAATGACCAAATAAAAGGAACAAAAAGAACTTAGCCAGGAAACCACTTATCTTTGGGGTCTTGTTAGTCCCAATGAGACTCCCAAGAGCCACATTTCCTTCTTTGAAATAATGAAGTGGCCCAGAGCCACTATCTTGCAGAGCTGCAAGGTCAACTCTAAAAAAGCTGCAGGTTGCTGGACTCAGCAGCTACTTTTGTTATTGAAGTTGGTCTCTACATGCCAACATATTCAAGTCACAATGTAACTTGCCCAGGAAATTAGTGTGCACACAAATACAAGATTATAATTACAGCTACAGAATGCTGCTCACTGGAGAATTGAGCTTGGATGGGAAAGCCAGTCCTTTTATTTGCCCATTTTATTTGGAAAGAAAAGCAACAATGAAAGCTGCCAATATTTTGATGTCAGCATCCTTTGTTTTTTCTGGATATCTGAGACCTCTTTGATCCTCACGCTGCCAGAAATGTTTGCTCTGGCTGTGCTCCATCCTTCTAGCTTGTGTTTTGCCACAGGTTGTGAGAACTAAGGTCTTTAATTTGATGCACTTCAGAGCATATGTCTCTCAGGCACCTGTCCTTGTCCAGACCTCAGTGTTTTTAAGCATGTGAATCAATATGCAAACCATGACAATAGGTGGCACATACACAACCTGAATTCACGTTCTCTGCCTTTGCTCAGTGAAGAGACTACTCAGCGCTGCCAATGTTAGTGCTTGTATAATCTCAATTCAGTTCCATGGCCGAGGTACGTTGACACTGGGCATCTTTTCTTTACAGCGCTGGAATGTGTAATTTATGGAACCGCCATGCCATTGCCCTTGGAACTTGTGAGATGAACGTGAAACTCCAGCTATAAATGGCTGGGATTAGTTACTAAGCTATATCCAATTGCTGTGTGGTTTATGTTTTATGTGCTTTGTAGTTGTCTTGTGTGTTACAATAACTTGGGACAGAATGAAAAACTTCCCACGAAGCAGGGGCCCCATATTGCTTTATCTAGTTATTCCTGGTATGAGAAGCTCTGTCTATAATCTTCTAGGAGACAAATCATATTTTATATTATACAAGATGAATATATTAATTTTTCATATTTGTCTCATTTTTCTTGTCTGACCATCTGTATATATAAAGTATTAGTGAGCTTAATCTTGTGATAGTTGAGATCCAGTTGGAGGTTTTCAGTTTAAACACATGTAAATAACAGAACTAGTATCACACGATAATCCGAAACACTGATTTACATTATGGTCATATATCAAAATCTCTTCTCTTTTACCAGAGATGTTTTATAACATTTAATGATTACAGCAGTGTGTGCGGTAGGTTGGAATTGCACACTGTGCTGAGGGGACTACTAATGTAGGAAGATGTTTTTTGTATCCGCAGATCAGAATACTAAATCATTTAAGAATTGGTGTATATCCAAAACGCATCTGTTGACCCAGATTCCATCCTCTGATGATAAGACTGAAGTGATTGCTTTTCTGAGAACCCGATAGATTTTTTTTTTTTACATTAGTGGAAGTACCAATAAGTCCTTGTTGTGGGATTTGTAGGATACTGCTTTTCTTAAAGAATGTGCTCATGGAACTCACCTTTTTGTTATTGCTGCTTATCTTGCTGATTGGGGGAAGTAATACACCAAGAATGTAATAACAATGCAAGCATTCTGGCAGAGACAGAGGGTACAAACATGTTTCAGACAACCGCCTACAATAACATACTATTTCCTGGGCAGCAAAAGTGACATAAATGCCAAGAACCGGATACTTATAATAGCAACTTCTTACAAATACAAGGTAATTTATACTTGCACTTAAAAGGAAATGAGGCAGGAGAACTTGAGCCTAACACATAAATCCTCTGATGTTTATTTTATTATACGTAATAGTAAATGTTTCCAAGGATGAGGTTCTACCCACATGATTTATTTTCTCCAAAGTCAAGAGTCTCTTCTGTTGATCCCACTGTTTTTTACTGAGTGAACTGGTACGTGTTCTGGTAGAATTAGTCCTGGCATTGAGTGTCCATACTGTGAGCTGCAACAAGTGAGCTGGTGCTCAGTCATAGTTCCTTTCCCACAGGGAGGTGTATTTCTGCCTCCCTGTTCTTTGTAGAAAATGGTATATTCTGAATAATGAGGATACCAGATGTTTGCCTTTAGACACAACTTGCATTATCATGTCTTCCAAACTGCCCAAAAAGGCTGGGCTCCAGCAGAGGGTTATTTCCTTGCTACGAGAGAATGGAGTGAGACAGTCAGTTTCTCCCAGTCTGTATGTATCTATGCTTCTGTAGATATAAAATGCTCCAGAGCAAAACAAGTAGAGGTTACAACTCTCAGAGCTGAAGACAACACGAGTGCTCAAGACTCTAGCTGCCTAGTTTCTCTTTGTAAACTGCACCAAGCCTGACATTCAGATCAACTGCTGCAAGAACAATGTCAAAATAGTATTTATAGGCAAACCTGCAACGTGGACCCTCAGGTTCATGCTGCAGCTCCTGTCAGGAAACATGGACCCTCAGCTTCCATCAGGAAGGATATATCTGAATTGCATCATGTTTCTTCCATCCACTTCTGGGAGAACAGGTGTGAACTTGTGTCATCAGAGGACCTGAGCAGCCAGTGTTGCTCTTGGGGTGGCCTCACACTTCCCCATCATCTTCATATGATCACTCTGACTTGTTCAAAGTGCTTATCCACCAAGGGCTCACTTGTGTGCAGTAGCAACCTTTGGACACTCTCTTGCTCTTCTGCTGACACAGATAGACCCCAGCCATCCCATTCCTGTTGGCCCTCTAGCGAGGTGTAGAAAAGGACTGCTGAAGAAATCAGAGCTCTGGTGTGAATGTGTAGTATGTACATGCTAATATCTAATATGTATGCATGTACGTGAACACAGAACAGTCTGGTCAAGTGTTAAAAACCCCGAATGGCAATATTAACCAATCAATTTAACTAAGGTGCTAATGGGCAGAAATAAAAACAATACAGAGAGGGCTTGAAAAAACCAGCAAACCACTTGTGAATTGCAGGTAAAAACTAAACTAACTCGATTTGCGGAAAAAGGCAACAAGACTTTTAACTTACCCCACACAAAAAGCCCCACGTAGTAGAACATATGTAAAACCATATGCAGGTTAATCACAATGTTCTCGCATAACTGAGCCAAAACCTCAATGTCCAAACCCTAAAAAGGGAAAAGAGACCTCTGACTGTTCCTACCTCTGTGGAACTGTGGAACAAAATTCGCACTCACATACCCCAGTGTCAGCAGGCTCTCTGTTCCATGTGCTCCCATTGCTAGTGCCCCATTTCCAGCTAGTGCTGATTCCTATGGCCATGAGCAAGGGGAGAACTCTCTCCATTTCAGAAGCCATGGAATGCAGATGAAACCTTCCTTCCACTGATCACTGAGGTACCACACTCTTTCTCTAGTCACCACGTTTCCACGGCAAGATGTCTGCTAGTTTCAGCACTCAGTGATACATTTGTCCTCTTCAAAACATGGTTGAGAAAAAGTGAAGTGAAGAAGATGGAGCCCAAAGGAAGAAGTGGGGGGGAACGGACTGATGGACGATGGAAACCTGCAACCGAAACTCCAGACTGTATCCTGCTGGCCCAAACCTCCCTCTGTTGGCAGAAGACACATGAACTATGCTGGCAGGTTTGGCTTGCAGTTTCAAGAGAAGCAACAACATTTTAACTGGTAACAGTTCTTTTGTCTGTGTGATCACCCATCCTGTCTCCACTTACAGCACATCTGCATCTGTAGGCAGCGCTGAGTTGTGTTTTTGATAACTTATGAGGATCTTTGTTTCATGGTTGTTTTCTGGGTTCTGTCACTTTGTACAGTGGAAACAATGAAAATTTATGGCACGTTTGTTGAATAACTTATAACAAATGAGCCTCCCAGGAACTGAAACACTGCCATTATTCAGATTAGATTTTTCCGAGAGACTTTCAGGCCCAATGTCGTGCTAATGCAACTAATATGGCTTCTGAACTGGAGCTGGCTTGGGTCCAGTCCAGCTCTAAGCTTGAGCAGAGCTGGCTGGCTGGCAGCTGTCAGTACCCATTTGTGACAGCAAACCCAAAAACATTCATTGTATTTATAAAGACCCCTTGCTAGCAAACGCTCTCAGCCTTCTGAAAGACTGGTTCCTCCAATTAATTAAAAACAACATTAACCAAACAGTGTTACATACTCAAGAAATAAACAAACCATAAAATGATCAGCAAACACAGCAGTACCAATTAGAAGGGTTTCTGCTGAAGCACAGGGTAGAAGGCCAGCTTGATTTTTGGGCTGGAGAGTATTCTATTCTACTGGGATCACCACCCAAAATCTGAGGCCACTTGCTGATCCTGGAATGATGGCCAAGCTGCAAAGCAGCAGGTGGCAGATGAGTGAAAAATCCCATCTGGCAGGAACTGAGGAGCTTTAGACTCCAGCAGGTTCGTCACAGTATCCAATTAATAGGCATCAATTACAAGAACATAAATCCTGGTGAATATGATCACCATTATTCAGTACTCTGATCTGTCTTGTTTCTGAGTCCTTTGTAACTTACAAGTGACAGGGGCGGCTCAACAGTAACAGCACAAGACAAAAGCTTCAGCTGCTGAGGTTGAAGTCATAAGACCATAATAGCTACGGCTAACGCAAATCGTTCTGTGGGCCAGTGTGAGAGAATGAACATTTCCCACTGGATTAATCATACCAAGGAAGAATTAAAAAAGTGGTTTCCCATTATCTTGCCCTAAAATGACCCATGAAAAACTGCAAGGCCGAAAGATATTGGCGTACTTGGTTTGGCACAGGAGCTTGTTTAGAGAGAACATAATGTGTTTCATAGAATCACAATGAACAAGGTTGGAAGGGACCTTAAAGATTATCCAGTTCCAACCCCCCTGTATAGGCAGGGACACCTTCAATAGATCAGGTTACTTAGGACCCCATCCAACTTGGCCTTCAACACTTCCAGGGATGGGGCAGCCACAATTTCTTTGGGCAACCTGTTCCAGCATCTCACCACTCACAGGAAAGAACTTGTTCTTCATGTCCAACTTCAGTCTCCCCTCTCCAAGCCTGTAACCCTCTCCTCTTGTCCTTTCACTACCACTCATGTAAAAAACCCTCTCCAGCTTTCTTGTAGCTCCCTTCAGAGATTGGAAAGCTGCTAGAAGGTGACCTAGGAGCCTCCTCTTCTCCAGGCTGAACACTCCTGACTTTTTCAGCTTGTCCTCACAGGGGAGGTGCTGCAGTCCTCTGATCATTTGAGCTGGTCTCCTCTGGACACCTTCCAGGAGCTCTGTGTCTTTCTGATGTTGAGGACTCCAGAACTAGACACAATACTCCAGGTGCCGTCTCACTAGTGCAGAGTAGAGGAGCAGAATCACCTCCCTTAACCAATTGTCACGGCTTCTTTTGATGCAGCCCAGAACACACTGGATTTCTGGGCTGCAAGCGCACACTGATGGCTCCTGTTAAACTTCTGGTCCCCCACCTCCCCTAAGTCCTTCTCCTCAGAGCTGTCCTCAATCCCTTCTCTTACCAATCTGTATTCCTGCATGGGACTCACTCAACCTAGGTGCAGAACCTTGCACTGGCCCTTGGACTGACAAGGTCCCCCTGGATGGCCTCCCTTCCCTCCCGCATGTTGACTTCACCACACAGTTTGGTGTCATCAGTAAACTGACCGAGGGGGCATTCATTTCCACTGTCCATGTTGCTGACAAAGATGTTAAATAGCACTGATCTGAGAACCAACCCTTGAGGAAAAGCCTTTGTCACACCCCTCTGTATGGACACTGAGCCATTGATCACAGCTCTTTTCTCTCTATAACTAAAAACTCATTTTTGCTGTCTAACAGCGTGCAATCGGACTGATCTGGTCTGAAGGAGGAGTGAGTCACCTTGTCAGAATGGTGTGAGTCCAGTAACAGTCCTGTCTCAAATGGGACCAAGCACAAGGCAGCTCTGACCTGTCCAGCTAGCAATTATGTGCCAACAACTTGATAAGGAGAGAATGCAAAGCACATTCCCTGCTGTGAACTTGTTTTGCAGATTTGGATATGTTGCTTCAATTTTTTTTCTTCCTGCCATCATCAATTATTCTTTTGAGTTGGACAGTTGTTAATATCCTGGTCTTCTAAAGAGGAGAAAAGAAGTCAAGTTCTAAATCCAGAACTGCATGCCAGTCATTGCTTTTGTCTGTTTTTAAAATGTGGTTGTGTTGTTGAGTAAAATGTTTTGCTCAATTAACTTCAGTGCTGCAAAAGTTTCTGGAGTACAAAAATGTGACTCAGATATCCCATTTCAGCAGAAAAAAAATGTCAGTAAGTCTTGTCTCTTGCTGTGTGTCTGCAACCACAGGAGCAACTGTGTACTTGCCATATCACAGGGACAACCAATGTTACCTGTGCTTGGATGCAGGAGGTCTGTACTTATCGGTCTGGGTTTCTCTACGCTGTTGATCAGTAGAACATAGATAAAGATTCAATAGCAGATAAAGAAATGAAGTCTGTATGACTTCTTTTTTTTCCAAACATTCCTTTTCTAATGCCAGGTGTTGCTGAAGTTACCTGTGCCATTGCCAGATTCTAAAGAGTTTCTGCTTTAAGACGAATTTGGTTGTTGTCTTCAACAGCATTTCGAGCAAGAAAATACAGTTCCCTGCTAGGCTGTTGATGCTCAGGCAATGTGAAATGCCTCGGCCCGAATGGCTCAGCAAGGCAGACCATCAGAGCAGGGCCCTCACTTTCTTATTACCTGTACATCCTAATGAAGACAGTGCTAAGAGGAAAGGGTGATTGTGAAATTAACTGCTGTAGCTGAGGGTTACAGACAAGTTTTTGGGTTACAGTAGCCTGCAGAGGCAGAATTTAGGAGTATTACACTCTTAAACTCTATGCCCACAGCTTCTATTAGCGTTGCATTAACACAGGCTATTGCAAACAGGGTACTAAATGTATACTTGGTTAATAACAAAACAGAATGTACTATTTATTTTTACTCATCTGAGAAGTCTCTTCTTGAATGAACTCTGTTGGAAGCAGGAAAAAACACAAATCCTCAAAAGCTGCCTGTGTCACTGTAGCAGTAGTGTAGTGTTGTGGGGGTCCAGACAAGGATCCCCAAGTGTTCCACCTGCATCATCACCAATGTCGTGGATTACAGACCCTGACTATACTTCAGTCAAGAGCTCCCATCTAAAGTGTCAGAAACAAAGGGAGTGTTTAATGAAACCACTAATGAATCTGCAGGCAATAAAATGACTTTTTAGTCAGTTTGGAGAAGAAAGGCCTCAAGACATTTTAATTCATTCCCCCCACCACACATCAGAAGAAAAACAGCCCCACAAGATACAGACACAGATACATGGATTTTTGCTCTTACCCCGCTTCGCTCTCAAATCACGGCGGTCATCCAACTTCAGTCTTGATCCTCTCAAATCTTCAAAGTTCAGAATTCTCTCAGTCTCTCTGGATCTGGGTTAATCTTCCCACACCATAAATTTTCTTCAGCTTTTTGGGCTGTTGATGAATCAGACCTGTAGTTACGTGCTTCCTTAGAAGGGAACTGGCCCTAGTATGGGTTGTTTGTGAATGATACTGGACCTACAGCAACACTTCTTAATTAGCACCCCTATCAAAAGATAAGTCCAGCCACCCCTAGGTCCTCTAATCTCTGAGGAAAGGATACAGCGCAAGGGGGTTTATTCCTTACGTCCTCCATTTACAGAACAAATTCTCTGTTGGCTGAATTTGCTGTAGTGGTGTCTGGTTCTGAATAGCAGAGCTTCAGTGGTAAACTGCAGTTTGCAGAGGAGTAATGAACTCTTTATCACAATGAAGCATTTTGGGGAGATGAGCTCAGTTGAAAATAAATGCTTCCAAATTAGGAAAAGCATCTTCTGAGCTATAGTTGGGTGAGGTCAGAACTGAGCAATTCCTCTGTGGAGTTATTGCCATTACCATAATATCTCAATGGAGTGAACATGGAGATATTTGGCATGCTAGCCTTTCACTTTGTACTTGGAAAAGCATTATAGTTACATTATCTCAAGGCTTATGGAGGAAAGACAACAACACTCCAGAAATCTACTGACAAGTTTTTCAAGTGGAAGACTGTTAAACTAGAAATTAGCCACATATTAAAGCCACGGCACTGTTTTCCTTTCTGACAAAACTCAGCCTTAAGTTGCATGAAGCTCCAGGCAGATCACAAAGAGTCATTCTATGTGTGGCAAGAGCCATCATTTACTGCACACTATACCCTGCATCACTCTGTCTACCCACACGTGTTAGGTGAAGCGGCTTTATAACAGGGTGAGATATTGATCCTTACAAGACTTTAAGTCTGCTGTTGTTCATTATCGAGTAGTTTATTTTACCCAGTATGACACCTAGAAAGCTGGACATCCGTCACACATCTGAACTTTTCACATCTTTCCCTTTAAACAGACCAAAAAAAAAAAAAGAGAGAAGAAAAAGAAAGGTTGTCCCTAACAATTTCTTTACTACCTGCAATGTCTAGGTGCCATGCTGAATCTCGTGAGTACAGATTTACACCATGCTGCTGACGTTGTTATCTGCACCAAAGATTTAAACATGAGAGCTAGCAAAAATATGTGCTGACAAACCGTGGGAAGGCAAATCAGCCATAAGATTCCATTAATTTGATTTTAATCTTTATTTTAAAAACCAGAGGTTCTGGATGAGAGGACACAACCATTTTAATTAAATGGCTTATACTACCTTCTTTTTTTTTTGTTTACAAGAATTTTGCATAGTTAAGAAGGACAGGATTACCCTACCTGTACATAAGTGATTTGTGTAACTTCCAGGTTATGGTACCAGACACATTGTTCGTCATGAACCATCTACAAATGTACAGGTTGTAAGCACCACCGAAGCCAGTGGGCGCTTAGCTGGTTGACAGACTGATTACAAAATAAAATATAACATTATCTGTAAGTATTTTTCACATCCTAAAAAATCCTCTGTATTAGTAGATTTGTTCTTTATTTCTTTGTACTTCATGTTAGCCACCAACATTCATCAATTCCTGGGTGTCAAAAAGAAAAGACAATCTCTTTTCACTTATGCCTTGTGATAGGACAAGGGGCAACAATCTGGAACATAGGAGGTTCCACATCAATATGAGAAGAAACTTCTTCACAGTGAGGATGACAGAGCACTGGAAGGGGCTGCCCAGGGGGGTTGTGGAGTCTCCTTCTCTGGAGACTTTCAAGACCTGTCTGAATGCATTCCTGTGTGACCTGTATTAGGTTTTATGATCCTGCTTGAGCAGGGGGTTTAGACTCAATGACCCCTGGAAGTCCTTTCTAGCCCCTAATGATCTGCTTCTGTGTATCTGTGTGTATTTCAAAGGATTGAAAGTGTTGTGCTGCTCTCATGTGAATGCTCTTACTGTACCTTCTTATGGTGCCTGTCATTTCTTGAGGTAAAACCACTGTTACCTTTTCCCCTCTTTCTGAAAGACGTGTGGGGTTTGCAGCTTTGCCTGGCTAGGTAGTTTACTGCAAGTGACTTTAAACATCAGAAGTAAACTTGGGCTTCTTCCATTTGCTGAGAAGGAATGTTTGATGTTTTCTTATTAACCCAGTGTATTGGTAGCACATGTTGACCAAGTAGGTGGTTTATTTTCTTTAGCACAAAAGGTGTCAAAGAAATCAACAAGTCTTATAACGTTGTATGGTAACTTCTCTGCTGTGCTTTCTTTGATTCTCTGCAGTGGAACGTCTTGCAGAGCCTGCATGTGTGCACTGGCGTCAGCCTTCTGCAAACGGAAATAGTACGCATGAAATGGTAATCATTGCCAGCATCCCATAAAGTGGCTTCTCCCCAGAGCAGTGGGATCAATTATTTTTCTAGGAGGCTCTGTATCTGGTGTCGTCGTTAATTTTACAACTAATTACAGGAAGAAAGACAGAAGGAAGCATATCTGATGGACTGCTATTGATCAAAGGACTTGTTTTGACCAGTAATCACTCACTGCTTGTTTGTGAGGTGGAAAGGATTGTTTGTCGATCACCCTGGAGGCTGAGAGAACGAGGAGTTTGTGCTGTTCTCCTGTGTAAAATTGCTTTTGTGTCATCTACAGAAGTTCTTGAAGTGTATGTGGACTAGAAGCATGGAGAGGGACTGACTTGTTGTTTTAGTGTTTACTGACAGTTTTTCAAAGTCATTGTGCTGCAATCTCATAGTCCAGTTTGTAGTTCCAGAAGGACACAGAATTGCTAGAGTGAGTCCAGTGCAAAGCCACAAAGATGATGAAGAGAGTGGAACATTTCCCTGATGAGGAAAGGCTGAGGGAGCTGGGTCTCTTTAGTTTAGAAAAAGGGAGACTGAGAGGTGGTCTCATTAATGTTTATAAATATTTGAAGGATGGGTGATGATAGGATGGAGCCAGGCTCTTCTCAGTGTCATCTAGTGATAGGACAAGGAGCAATGGGTGAGAGCTGGAACATAGGAGGTTCCATATGAATGTGAGAAGGAACTTGTTCACAGTGAGGGTCACAGAGCACTGGAACAGGGTGCCCGGGGGGTTTGTGGAGTCTCCTTCACTGGAGAAGTTTAAAACCTGCCTGAACATGTTCCTGTGCAACTTGGTCTGGGTGATCCTGCTGTGGCAGGGGGATTGGACTAGATGATCTTTCGAGTTCTCTTCCAATCCCTAACATCCTGTGATTCTGTGATTCTGTAGCCAGTAGGACCCAAAGCCAGAGGTTTTTTTACACTTGAAACAAGAAAAAAAAACAGGTATCTACTGAATAATTTATTAAATGAAAGACTAAAATTTGTGTCCTGAGGCTTGATTATTTGTTTTAAATCTACATTTTGAAGCTGTCTTACCCAGTTTCCTTTAGATTCCTGGCAGAGACATGTGGCAACAGGTTTGAAAAATTGTCCTTAAATGATAAGGAATAAATTCACCTGAGCACTGGGCTGCTCTCCCATATTCTTGTTGCCTCCATTTTAAACTCTTTTTTCCCCCCCCTTTCAGAACATAGCAGAAGCACAGCTGGAGGGATATCACCAGGGGATACTTTGGAAAACCCATCGTAAAACAGCCTGAGCAAGCTCCTCGGCTGCTGCTCCTGCCCTCCCAGCCTACACCTTGGCTACAGGAGAAGCTACGTGTAGATAACAACCCAATGAAACAGGCAGCCAGTCTGTGTTACTGAATCACAGGACATTTCTGGTTGGAAAGGACCTCCCAGATCACCAAGTCCAACCATACTCACAAAAAAGAAAACAAAACCCAAACCCTGATCAAACACCAGCACCAAACACACTCAACCAGATAAAACACAAAACAACCCCCCTACAATCTCTTTCACCACAGCAGGGCCTGAAGTGCCATGGCTACACGTTTTTTAAACACCTCCAGGGATGGTGACTCAACCCTTCCATGGGCAGCTTGTTCCACTGACCACTCTGTCAGTAAATAACTTCTTCCTAATATCCAATCTAAACCACCTCTGCCACAACTTCTGATCATTTCTTCTCATACTATCATTATTAACTTGGGAGAAGAGTCCAACATCCACCTCTACAACCTCCTTTCAAGTAGCTGTAGAGGACTGTGAGGTCTCCCCTCAGCCTTCTCTTTATCCAAACTAAACCTGCCCAGTTTCCTCAGCCTCTCCTCACGTGACTCTCACAAGCTTGATAGCTCTACTCTGGACATACTGCAGCACCTCAATGTCCTTCTTATAGTGAGGGGCCCAGAACTGCCACCAGTACTTGAAGTGAATCCTCACCAGTGCCCAGGACAAGGGCATGATAACCTCCCTACTCCTGCTGGCTGCACTATTCCTAATACAAGCCAGCATCCTGTGGGTTTTCTTGGCCACCATGGCACACTGCTGGCTCATATTAAACTGACTGTCCACTAGCACCCATAGGTACTTTTCAGCTCTCCAGCCACTCTTCCCCAAGACTGTAGCACTGCTGAGGGTAGTTGTGGCTGAAATGCAGAACCTGGCACTTAGCCTTGGATCCAACCTGTCCAGGTCCCTCCCTACCTTTGAGCAGATCAACACTCCCACCCAATTTGGTGTCATCCCGAACTGACTGAGGGTCCAGGTCATCCATAAAGATGTTAAATAAGACTGGTCCCAAAACTAAGCCCTGAGGAACATTGCTGGTCACCAGCTCAGTTAATCACAACCCCGTTAATCACAACTTTCTGGGCACAGCCATCCAGACAGCTTTTATCCACTGAGGAGAACATTTATCTGTGCCATGATTCTCCAGCTTCTCCAGGAGAAGGCTGTGGGAGATGGTGTCAAAGGCTGTTCCAAAGTCCAGGTAGTCAAGATCCGCAGTCTTCTCCCCCATCCAGAAGGTGGTTCACATGTTCATAGAAATAGATCAGGTTGGTTAAGCAAGACCTCCCTTTCATGAACCCATGCTGGCTGGCCCTGATCCTTTGATTGCCCTGAACCTGCCATGAGAGCTCACTGAGGATGATCCTCTCTATGATCTTTCCTGGTACCAAGGTCAGGCTGACAGGCCTGTAGTTCCCTGGATCCTCCTTCTGGCCCTTCTTGTAGATGGGCATCACATCACCACCCTCCAGTCATCTGGTACCTTCCCTGTTGACCAAGATTATTCATAAATGATGGACAGAGTCTCTCCTGCCAGCTTCCTATGTACTCGTGGGTGAATCCCATCCAGCCCCATAGATTTATGAGTGTCTATGTGCAGATCATTAACTACTTCCTCTTGGATTGTGTCCTCGCAATACAGAGTAGCCCAGGATCACAGGAGCTGAAAAGTAAAGTTGTTGGAGTGCAGTGCTTTTCGTAAGAAACCTTAAGTTTTCTTCAGAGTTATTCAGATTGGCTGCCTGCACTAAGTGTCTTCAGGAGCCATCCTGGCTAACTTTGCACTTAATTTACTCTGGCACAACTAAGCAGAGACTTCCTGCTCCTCTGTTAAGACATGAGAGCTTGTGAGTTTTGCACTCATCCGTGAGATCACATGCTGGGTTTTGGTTTTAGACTCAGTAGTAGCAGCTGGTGGAATAAAAGGATCCCTAAAAATAGCACTGGTTCCATGTGGTTGTGCCTGCGTGGAGGGATGTACAGGCTTTCAGGTAAGCCCTGCGATCCTGGACCTCTGCCCACCCATATTGCAACCTCTGGGAGTTTGCTGTGGTTTCCTGCCTCTCTGCACCTTGGTTTCCTTCCAGAGAAAATCAGAGCACACAAGGAGATGGTGTGCTCTTGCTTGTGTCCCAGGATGGGGCAAGTCTGCTCTGTAATTGGATGCTACCGTGCCACTGGGCCATCCTGCTGCTCTCTGACTGCTGAGGTCTTTGGTTGCAACACTGAACATTGGGTGTCCTTCCTCAGATAAATACAACAGTCCATTGAGAGGTGGCCCAGTGAGAGGTGCCCCTGCCTATGGCAGGGGGGTTGGAACTAGATGATCTGTGTGGTCCCTTCTACCCTCAGCCTTTCTATGGTTATATCCTTGAGAAACAAAGCCCGAGATCTCTTTTCTGTTGCTTAACACACTTGCTTCGCTGGTTGAATCATTTTTTCGAGCCCAGAGCTTTCTCACCAGGACAGAGGAGTGCTCCAGGCAGGAAGTGTAGCCTTGGCTGCGGAGGTGTTCATGAAAAATGTGTTGCTGTCCCTGCACATGATGGCACCATGTGCCAGCTCCAGGCACACCTGAGGTCTCATTAACCTAACTGCACTCCACAATCACTCTGCTGTAATTGCTAGAATAGGAACATACATGAGCAGTGAAACTAAGCTGAACTCTTTATGGATGCCGTGACCTGTGTAGACCCAGTGGTGGCTGGTGTTTGACTTTAGGTTACTGTGAACCTGCTTGTCCCTGTCCATCCTATATTTTTTCTGTCTTGATGCAAATCATCTTTACCTGACTTGGTGCAAGGTGTGCAGTGAAGGTGTACTTCGAGGTGAAGCAGTGACAGGCTGTGAAGGTACAAGGTACTGCTGAGATGTTTCCTTGCACTTAGTCCACACAGGCTGTACCAGCAGTTCTGGACAGATGGCAGTTGCTTTGTGAACTGTGTCCAGGCAGTGACCCAGGAACTCATGTGAGAACTTATTGTCCATTAGGGCATGTTCTCATCTGTGGCACTTGGGTGTTTGTGGAGGGAAAGAAAATGGTTACAGAAGCAGAACAGATGATGGAGCTTGATTTTTACAGTTTCCAGTTTCCATTCTATTTTAAAACTGGGAATTTGATGTTTGGGTAGTGGGGAATAGTGATTTGCTTATTTGGGTTTTCATTAAATGCTTTTAATAAGAGAATCTAAGTGGATTCAGCATTGTCATGAACAGAAATTCAGGTGTCAAAACCCAAAAGAAATGTAGATTCATTCATTCGTCGAGGCGGGCTGGTTCTGTACTTTCCTTCCAAGTTCTGCCTAGCTGAACAAAGGAAGTTTGTTATAGGTCAGTCAACTTAGCACATAACAACTTGTAGTTTTGTAATTTGTGAACGCAGCATAGGGATTAAGCAGGGGGAGTTAGAAATTTGTGTTCAGTCAGGTGATTATGATCTGAGACATGGTGGGACAGCTTGCATGACCATTGAGTTTGGTCATGGACAGCGATGTCCTTTTCAGGAGGGACAGATCAGCAAGGCGAGGTGGTGGAGTTGCTCTTTACGTGAGAGAGCAACTGGAATGTATTGAGTTTTGTCCAGAGGGGGATGAAGAGAGAGTTGAGAGTCTGTGGGTGGGGATCAAGGGGCAGGCTGCCATGGGTGACACTGTCGTGGGTGTTTATTACAGGCCACCAGATCAGGACAAGGAAATTGATGAGATCTTCTACAGGCAGCTGACAGAAGCCTCACAGCTACAGGCTCTGGTTCTCATGAGGGATTTTAACTACCTTGATGTTTGCTGCAAGTCCTACTACTTCCAGCCATCCACAGTCCAGGAGGTTCCTCCAGTGCATTGGTGACAATTTCCTGATGGAAATGGTGAATGAGCCCACTAGGAGAGGAGCGCTGCTAGATCTTGTACTCACCAACAGGGTGGGTCTGGTTGAAACAGTGAAGGTTGAGGGCAGCCTTGATTGCAGTGACCATGAGATGGTGGAGTTCAGGGTCTTGTGTGGTAGGAACAGAATACCTAGCAGAATAACAGCTCTGGACTTCAGGAGGGCCAGCTTTGGCCTTCTCAAGCAATTTCTACCCTACCCGTGGGACACGGTACTGGCAGGTAAAGGGGTCCAAGATAGCTGGTTAACATTCAAAGACCACTTCCTTAAAGCCCACAATCGGAGCACTGCAACAGGTAGGAAGTCAAGGAAGGGAGCCAGAAGACCTGCATGGTTAAACAGGGAGCTGCTGGGAAACTCAAGAGGAAGAAGTCTATAGGTCATGGAAGGAGGGGATGGCCACTTGGGGTGATTATAAGGCTGAAGTCAGAGGATGTAGGGACGCAACTAGGAAAGTCAAGGCCTCCTTGGAATTAAACCTTGCGAGTGAGGTCAAGGGCAACAGAAAGGGCTTCTTCAAATACATTGCTGGTAAAACTAAAACCAGAGACAATGTAGGCCTCCTGCTGAATGAGGTGGGTGCCCTGAAGACAGAGGATATAGAGAAAGCAGAGATACTGAACACCTTATTTGCCTCTGTCTGTGCTTCTGGGGGCTGTGCTTCAGCCCCAGACTGCTGAGGCCCCACAGGAAGTTGAGACAAGAGAGGAGTTTGCCCTGGTTGATGACGACTGGGTTAGGGATCATCTGGGCAAGAACAACCCCAGATACCAGTATAGGTTGGGGACTGACCTGTTGGAGACAGTGTAGGAGAAAGGGACATGGGGGTCCTGGTGGACAGCAGGATGACCACGAGCCAGCAATGGGCCCTTGTGGTCAAGAAGGCAAATGGCATCCTGGGGTGGATCAGAACGAGGGTAGTTAGCAGACCAAGAGTTGTTCTCCTTCTCCTCTACTCTGCCCTCGTGAGACCACATCTGGAATCTTGTGTCCAGCTCTGGGCCCCTCAGTTCAAGAAGGGCACAGAACTACTGGAGAGAGTCCAGAGCAGGGCCCCAAAGATGATGAAGGAAGTAGAACACCTCCTTTATGAGGAAAGGCTCAGGAAGCTGGGCTTCTTTAGCTTGGAGAAAAGGAGACTGAGGGATGACTTTATTAATGTCTATAAATGTGTGAGGGGTGTGTGTCAGGAGGATGGAGCCAGGCTCTTCTCAGTGTCATCTAATGATAGAACAAGGGGCAGTGGGTGAGAGCTGGAACATTGAAGGTTCCATATGAATGTGAGAAGGAACTTCTTCCCAGTGAGGGTGACAGAGCACTGGAAGGGGCTGCCCAGGGGCTTATGGAGTCTTCTTCTCTTGAGACGTTTAAAACCCGCCTGGATACATTCCTGTGCGACTTGGTCTAGGTGATCCTGCTGCGGCAGTGGGGTTGGACTAGATGATCTTTCAAGGTCCCTTCCAGTCTCTGATGTTCTGTGATTCTGTGACAATTTGTTCGAATATCCCTTCTTTTTTTAGTGACCTTTCTATTGGAACATGATAAATTTCAGGTATACATTTTTACATTATGCGCTTTAAGTATGAACCCCCCACCTGAACTGGTTTTTTTCCTATAAAAATAGTTTCTCAGGGAGTGAACTTGAGTTACACAGGGTTAAGCAGTCTTTTTAATCGCCATCTGTTTCTGCTTTATCCTAAATGAAGGATAAAGCCTTGCTGGTATTTCTAAGCACAACACAACTAACAGCATAGGCGCTGAGAAATCACACTTCTTCACAGTATTTGTTACCAAATGTCAGGCACACAGTAATGCTGCTGTCATGTGTTTTGAGTCTTCACTTCAGATAATATCTCACAGCCCTGACTTACCTGATCAAAATAGTCCAGCTGCCCTTACCTAGGATGAGGCCAGAATACTTTAGGTATGTGTGTCTGCACTGTGTCTGCCTCAGCCTGGAGACCTCAGCTATTTGAGGACTGTAGGATTATGGAATAATTTTAGTTAAAAGGGACTTCAGGAGGTCATCAAGACCCACATCCTGCTCCAAACAGGATCAGTTATGAATTTTGCTCACTTGAGTCAAACCTCTGCATCATTTTACTTGGTGCAGAGGTTTAAAGTACTCATATCATCTGCCACAGCCCTTCAAAAGCAGCTAACTGTGACCCTTTATTTTGGGATGTTCTTTCTGAAGCAAGAAGG
This sequence comes from Phoeniculus purpureus, assembly GCA_028565055.1. NCBI lineage: Eukaryota > Metazoa > Chordata > Aves > Bucerotiformes > Phoeniculidae > Phoeniculus > Phoeniculus purpureus. The sequence goes on from JAOXOE010000720.1 coordinate 6,722,906, forward strand.
GCTCACTGCTTGAAGGGAAAGTAAAAGGTGATCATCCAACGGGGTGTTTGCTGCATTATTGAAAATAGTGTCCTGAGAACTACCGATTTGGACTCTGATTAAACCTTTAACGGGGAAACACTTTCAGTTGGGGAGTCATCTGGGACTTGATTCTCAAACAGGGCATTTCCATAATCATTATCAGCATGCAGATTCCTGATTTTCAAAGCATAAAGGGCATATAAATGAATGTTTAGTGTGTGACTTTTTTTGAGTCCTATTCAGTTGCAAAAGAAGCATTATAATGCAGTTGGTGTACTGCCTCAATTTAGAGGCATTCGTAATAGGAAGAGATCTATTTTCTGTGTAGACGTGTTTTGATGCTTGTGGAGGTAGAGAGTGTATACCTGGTCGGTCCGTACCTTACAAGGTCGCTCAGGTGCTCTACGTATTGAGAAATACATTGTCAACGTATACCTTGTACATTTTTTGGTTTCTAGAGACAGTTTAGTCCAAGCAGGTGCTTTTACTTAAGGGAAGTTCGGCAGTCACAAAGAAATACGCACAGTACGTTTCTATTTCATCTTTACATATCTTGTAATTAGAGATGTGCCAAATTCCTTGAAAATAAGTCACTTGGTCAGTGAAGCACATTATTGAGTGATTTACAGTCTCACAAAGGAGAAAGCATAGGCGTTTGGATTCAGTCTGTAAATCAACATGGACTTCCTACACATTATGTCCCCGTGATGCCCAGCAAATCAACTTTCATTGCTTCACACCACATTGGGATGCATCAGATCAAAGTAACACTTGCCTTTTTTGGTTTTTGTTTTGAATCAAAGGTGAAATTGTAGGTGGTGAATATTAAAGTCACAATAAATTTAGGAAAAGAGCTGTTTGCAAAGTAAAGCTTGGGGATCCTTTATTGATACACTTTAAAAACACAACCAATGGATTCTAAGGCAGGGAGTATCATCTGTCTTGTCTCCCTCTTTGGGACATGCCTAGTGTTTTTTAGAAGGATCAAGGCTTTGTTTCCAGTAAGAAAAGTGGGGTCACTACACTGTTTTATTATGGCCTGATCTACTGTAGTGAGGGGTTCATCTCACTGCAGCTGAATCTGCTGCAATTGCTGCAGAAATTGCTGATCCTGGATGCTGAGGCTGCAGCACTCAGACTGTGAAGGAGGGGGAAGTCCCTCTGACGTCCAGAGCTGCCTAGCACAGGATTAATGCATGGCTTGATTTCTGGAGTTAAAGAAGATCATCCCTGAAACCTCTGCTGCTCCCCTAAAAAAATCCTCATGTTCTTCACTGTTGTCCTTACAGCCTCAGCATACAGGTGAGCCCTGTGTAAGCTCCTGCCCTCCACGTGCTCAGCTCTACTGCAAAGAAGTTTGCCAGGGATTCTCAACACCTAATGAAAGCAAGAGATTTACCTTGATCACAGTGATTTTTCCATCATGTTGCCTTGTTTGACCATTTGGGATGTAATTTTCATGTCTCTGCATTAGTGAAGATGTGGATGACTTTCTTCTTTTGTTGCCCAGAAGCATGACATTCTTGCAGCTAAACTTGTGTAGGCTAGCAATGTCATGTGAATCATGAGGTTAGCTGCAAAGCTAAGGCTGTGAGATATTCTGTAGTTTCAGGTTTTATTGCATTTATATGCAAGTGTGAACTGTTCAAGACCAGGTGGGATGGGGTTTGGTGCAACTTGGTCTAGTGGGTGTTATCCTTGCCCATGGCAGGGGGTAGGAACTAGATGATCATCAAGGTCTCTTCCAATCATTCTGTGATTTTTTTTTTATCCCAGTGGTTGCTTGGAATTTAAAAAAAAAAATATTCTCTGTACTAGAAGGAATGTTTGGGTGTTGTGCTGTGGAATGGAACGATCTCTTTAGGATGACTTGATCTTTGTAGGATAGATCTATCTCTATTTTGCTGGGTGCTGTCTGATGCATTCCTGATGCAGCCTGGCAGGGCTTTGTGTAAGCCTGCTAAAAGAAAGCGCATTATACCAGCCCACCTCCACTGAACGAGGCCAAATCACTTTGGAATCTTCTTGCCGGATTTGTAGAGACTTAGGAGCTTCTTGTACTGTTGTGTGTCATTCATACTGGATATATTGATCTAAACGTGGACTATGGAACGAGTGAGCAAATTAATACTAAATGTGATGGAGAGAAGTGACACCCCATTTCAATTCACATGTTTCTTGGTGCATGAGCCAAGGTCTCCTGCCTGGAGTGTCAAGTGTCGAGCACAAAGGAGCTGTGGTGTTCCTTGGCATTCCAGCAGCCAGCTGATCTGGTTCATCATGAATATGATAGAAAATTGGTTTTAACACGATAAATGTCTACTGGTCACTGTTAGTCTACAACACTTGTGCAGCACCAGCTGTACCCCTCCTGTTTTAGATGCTATAAAACCTTTGTTGTTTCCCGTGTTCACTGTATACTTAGGGACACGTAAGATTTGGAGCTCCTTCATTGATTTCACGAGCTCAACCATTTTTTCATTTTCTGGGTCACTGTGTTGCTGGCTAGAAGAATGGAAACTTGTATTTCTGTGTTAGATGTTCTGGTTTTATGGCACAAAACCAGATGCCAGCTGTGCTTCATGGAATACCAGAATTCTTCCTGGAATTTTACTTGATCTCATTGTGGGAAGAAGAGGTGCCCTTCTCTTCTCGTATCATATGTTGGATCTTTTTGCAAGTCTGTGTTTCTAACACCACATTTACTCTGAGGTCATGGCCAAGTGGTGTTCGGTGGTTTTTAACAGATAAATACCTTAACAGCTAGGTGGGATTTGGAATATTCCTTAACTGTGGACTGAGAAAGGTTGGAGAACGCAGTGAGTAAGAAGGTGGAGTGTTCTGGTTGCTCAGAAGATTTAACACGAGTCACTTCAAATCTTCTTTTGCTGATCTGCTGAAGATTGTGTAATCTCTCTAGCATGCAGATGTTGAACAAAAGAATATTACTGTAACATCCTGATCTGTCTTACCCTCTTCCCTTCCTTCCGTGTGATCCGCTCCACATTCTCCTGGAAATTGAAAGTGTACAATGGAATTTGAACAAAGTGCATTTCTACATTCCAAGAACTAATTCTCTGCAAAGAAATGACCTGTGTTACTGGGAAAAGCTACTGCTCGTTAGATGTCTAGTGGTAGATGCAGTTCAAGGTGATAAACAAAGTATTCTGGACTGCGGCACATAAGATTATAATTAATTCTGTGTTTGTTCTAATGTGACTTCATAGGGATTTAAGAGGAGATCAGCTGTGTTAGTGATTTCATTGATAGCTTTCTCTCTTCCCTATCTGAAGGATTCTACCTTTTTCAAACTCTGCCCTAATTTACTTGATGTCGAGCCTTTCTTTTTCTGTGCCATAGAAGAGAGAAAACAGACAGGAAATAAAAACTTGTTAAATTATGCAAATGTATGGGTAGTTTAAATCTTTCCACGTTTTTAAAGTAACTGAGAGCTGTAATATGTTTGAAGAGAAATACCTGAGCTCTTGAAGGAGTCATAGAATCATAGAATCATCATGGCTGGAAAGGACCCCCAGGATCATAAAATCAGCCCTAACCCAAACATCTCCTAGATGTCCTAGAGTCATAGGGTAATACTCTGTATGTACTGAGACAAAACCCCCACTGAAGTCCAGACCTTAATGCCCTAGAGAATGGGAAGAAGTGGTTTAGTAAACTGGTAAACAATAATAATAATAATGATCTATCTGTAAAGGTGTGTAAAACAAAGCTGCTAAAGTAGGAAATGGCCATATGGACAACATGAGTTGCAAAGATGGTCCCATGGAGCCACAATTTGCTGTTCCAGACTAGTTCAGCCAATCTGCGTGGCCTGTAGTAATGTGCTTTGCAGGTGCTGAAGGCATCTCAAGTGTAAGATGCCTGTGAGGTATCTGCTAAGCCACAGCCAAACTGCTGCTTTCAGTCCTGCGATCGATCCAGGCAAAGCAGCATTTGGTCAAAACTCATATGTGAGCGCTCACCCATGTGCAAGCACACATGTGGTACTGGTATGTGCAGGGGAGAAAAATCCCCTTTAATGAGTGGCAAACTCTCTATCTAGACAATTTGCATGGATAAGCTCAATCCATCATAATACATCAGTAAAGATTATCCTGCTTATGAGACTGATGTGTTTTGAAAGGAAAACACCAAAGAGAAATTTGTTTTCAAGCTCCTAAGTCTGGGGCTTTGATCAAGAAAACAAAGCATGATGTTGTTTTAAGAAGACACTAATGACTGAAAAAGAAGCAACGTGTTTAAAAGTCCTGATCTGCCCTGGGTAATGGTTGCAGGGCTTGCCACCAGCTTCCTGTTAAGAGTTCAAGAAACTCTCATGCTGTGCCCTGCTGCACCAAGCTGGCAGAAGTTGTAATCCTTACATCTCTGATTTAACTACAGCACACATCTGCAAAAGACTTTTTTGAGATCAACATTTCATTTTAAGATCAAGATTTCATAATGCTTGCTGCAGAGTGCAAATCCTTAAGATCTGCGAGCATCAATGAACAGTAAAATATATGGCCAAATGATTGACAGGGCAAAGAACAGACAGGTATTTTGTGTGATAGGCTAAAACCAGCCTCTGGAAAAAACACGAGAAATGGAAATTAAAACAACAGCAAAACAAAGAGCATTTCAAATTTGTCTTAATTCAATTTTTATAGCTTTGCACATGATGTTACCCAGCCAGAAGTGAGCATGATATTTTACAAATTTAATAGCACACCTCTGGATTTATATGCTCGTGTCTTTTTTTCTGTATCAAAGTTAAATGGAAATGGGAACATAAAAGAGTTGACTGTGATGATAACATTCAGGTGATTTAACTGTGATAGCATTCAGGTCGTGTCTCATACATATAGATGGAATGTTAACTGCACTGGTTTTCTTACAACTGGTTGTTATGTGCAGGCTTCAGTATTTTTATTAACAAGTAAAACTCAAGGATAGGAACCTGGTCCTCAGAGGACAAGCACTTCTGTTTTTCTTATAGGATCAATGGGAAAAGAAATTTCATTTCACAGATTCACAGAATGATAGGGGTTGGAAAGGCCCTCTGGTGATCATCTAGTCCAACTCTTCTGGCAGAGCAGGGTCTGCTAGAGAAGTCTGCGTAGGACCATGTCCAGAAAGGTTTTTTATGTCTCCAGATCTGGACACTGGGCAGCCTGTTCCAGTGCTCTGTAATCCTCACCATAAAGTTTTCCCTTATGTTCAAGTTGAATCTCCTATGTTCTAGTTTAAACACACTGGGCACCACTGAGAAGATCCTGGTCCCATCATCCTGACACTCCCTCTCCAGATACTCACAAGCGTTGATGAGTTCCACCTCCTCAGTCTCCTCCTCTCCAGGCTGAAAAACCCCATCTCTCTCAGTCTCTCACCGTAAGGAAGAGGCTCCAGACCCCTGATCACTGTAGTGGCTCTGTGCTGGACTCTCTCCAGTAGCTCCCTGTCCCTTTTGAACTGGATGCAATATTCCAGGTGTGGCCTCACCAGGGCAGAGTAGAGGTGGAAGAGAACCCCCCTTGACCTACTGGTCACAGTCTTCCTAATGCACCCCAGGAGATCACTGGCCACAAAGGCACATTGCTGGCTCATGGTCAGCCAGTTGTCCACCAGCACCCCTAGGTCTATTTCCCCAGAGCTGCTCTCCAGCAGGTCAGTCCTCAGACTGTACTGATCCCTGGGGTTGTTCCTCCCCCAGATACAGCACCTACACTTGCGCTTGTGCAAGCTCATCAGGTTTCTCTCTGCCCAGCTCTCCTGCCTGTCTAGGAGCACAGCCCTCCAGTGTCTCAGCCACTCCTGCCAGCTTTGTGTCATCAGTAAACGTGCTGAGGAGGCACTCTGTCCCCTCATCCAGGTCGTTAATGAATATACTGAATAGGACTGGACCCAGACTGACCCCTGAGGAGCATCACTAGACACAGACCTTCAGCTTGACTCTGTTCCACTGACTACAACTCTGAGTTCTGTCCTTTAACCAGTTCCCAACCCACCCCACTATCCAGTCATCCAATCCACCCTTCCTGAGTTTGGCTGTGAGGATGTCATTGGAGATGGTGTCAAAAGCCTTGCTGAAGTCAAGGTAGACCACATCTTACCACCCTTCTCTCATCTATCCCCTGAGTTACATCTTCATAAAAAGATTCTCAGGTTAGTTAAGCAGGACTTCCCCTTGGTGAATACATGTTGACTACTCCTGCTAACCTTCCTTTCTTTAAGGTAATTCGGGATGGTGCTAAGAACATGCTGTTCCTTCATCTTTCCAGGGTTAGAGGAGAGTCTGTCTGGTCTGTAGTTACCCAGATCCTCCTTCTTGCCGTTATTGAAGACTGGAGAGACAGTGGCTTTTCTCTAGTCCTCAAACACTGTTCTTCAGGGTTTGTCAAAGATGACAGAGAACGGCTAGCAATGGCTTCTGCTGGCTCCCTCAGCACTAGTGGGTGTCTGCCATCAGGGCTGATGTCCAGTTTACTTAGTTGTTCTTGCACCCAATCCTCCTCAACCAAGGCAAAGGAAGCTTTCTCTAGCAAGTAAAGCTCACTCACCCTGGCTCCAGGGAGGCAGTAGAACTCCCTGTGTAGCGAATTTGTCTGAAGACTGGCGCCTGCGTTCTCTTCAGAACTGAGTCACCTATACAATCTCCACTTTTTATTCTCTGCTGAGTTGGCTTTGATGCAGCAGGTGGTCCAGGAAGACTTTGGATGACACTTTCAAGCTGGAAAACTTACTGCCCTCATTGTTGGTTCCTTCTGGCAGGGCACTGCACCTGTTCTGCAAGGAGCAGGTGGGGTAGCTACCAGGAGGGATGTGCCTGCAACACCTGCCGTGTCAGGCAGGGACTTCTTGCAATTGCCCCCTGCCCAAGCTGCCACATTCAATGGGGCAGAGAGAGGACAGGGAATTCTCTGTGGCAGGGGCTCTGTCTGCCTGCTCAGTTATTTCCACGGCAGACAGGGAATGTCTAATTACTTTAGCTTTTGTTTTCATCTGTTCTACCACTAAACCTTAAAAGCTTGGGACTGCATCTCATCTGAAGTTTGGTTTCTGTACAGGCAGCCTAGTTAGATAAACATGGTCTAGTGAAACTGTTCTTTCATCCAGTGCTACAAATCTGATTGTTTCCTTCAGTCTACGTGTACCTGCTGCATTTCACAGACAATCGTGGCTTTTCTTAATTCCCTCTCTGACTGTTGTGTCTCTCTATCGCATACTAAAGCAGTCCACAAGGAGGAGTAAAACTGGATAGTTGTACATCTTAAGCAACAGGTTGTTTCACATGTCAGCGGGGTTTTCACTAGTTTCATATCAGTACCAGTCGCTGTGGCCTTTTTGAGCAATGCAACCACTGTATCGAGTGTTCCCCACTAAGTAAACCCAAAGCTTTTCTAGCTAATAACAACGTGGAAATAAATAAGGTTTATAAGGCTCGTTTGAATTATTGTAGCAACTTCCATAATTAAACCTGTGGCTGTGGCTTCCACTCATGTTGGTTGCATGGTGTTGAAAAATTGCTCAGCCATCCAAAGTGTGGTTTGAATTCGTTGGTGATGTATGTGCAGTCACTCCATTTGGATTGCTCCTGCCAGCGTTATTTGTGAGAGAAATGAGTGAGTGTATTACATCATCGATCCCTCTGCAAATCGCTTTTCTGTGGTGAGAAAATTCTTTTTGTGCTCTGTATCAAAACACTGGTCTGGGTCTAAATGTCAAAGGGCAGTTATAGCTGACCACTGCTGTGATGAGCACGAGTTCCTATCGTAATCATTTCACACCGAGGTTTCTCTCTCTCTCTCTGTCTATATGGTAGTGGTGTTGTTACTCAACATAAAGGTCTAGACTATCAGGAGATAACTGGGCATTGAATAGACTGACTGGCCACTTTCTTCATCTCTATCAGCTGGTTCACTATTGTCTTTCCACAAGAATTACTTCTCTTATCAATGTATGGCTTCATGTTTTGTTCATAATCACATACAACGATTCAAGCACAGGGAAATTGCTATAAAAGTCCTGCACATAAATATTTCTGCCTGGGGGTTTGGTTACTTTCTGGTTTACTGACGTGGATGTTTCATTTGCTTGGTTCCTCTATACGTCTGTATAGAACTTGTATGTTCTGGTGAGTTTGAAAATGTGAAATATGTGAAGTTTTACGGCAGGGGTGGAGAGCAGCTCTGGACAGCAGATGTAGTGGTAGGACAAAGAGGGGCTTGGAGCTATATTCAGGGCTAGCTTGCCTGGTGCTCGGTATAAAAAGCAAACATGATCACAGGAGAAAAGACTACCAGCAAAGAAACATCTTAACATCTGTCCCATATAAAATGCCCCTTTTTTTTTTCCCCTCTCCTTTCATCATACAATATTCACTTTCCTGTTCCAGCCTGTCCAGCTGCAAAGCTGGTGGGGCATTTACAGCGTCATGAATACCTGTGTTGAAAAGTTTAAACCCATTTTAAAAGATCCATGTTCCCTGCTAAGTAGTACTTTAAGTTTTGGATTAAGTTGGGTTTTACAGAAGCTAGTAGATGATACTAGTGCGTTTTTCACTGAGAAACAGAGATATTTTACTCTTAGGAATTAAAACCCCAAGTGCTGATGTTTAGTCCATACTACTTTCATTTTTGAAATAGGTTTGATGGTTTATTTGCTTTTGAAGTTTCTGATCTCTAAAAATATTTGCTCACAGGATTATAGCTGCGCACACACACACACATATGTGTGTAGAAAAACATCGACATGGCGCAAGCCCTCTATGTGACCTGTAGTGGTTGTGTCACAGACCGCACCTCTTAGTTTATGTGAAATGTCAGGAGAAGAGTCAGCCTGGGAGCATTCTTGCATTTTTCAGTGCAAAAGTCTCTGTGGGGCAAATGTTTAGGGTAACTAAAACTTTTTTACAACTTGCGAACAGAGTGTTAGCAAAATTAACTTCATTGGTGGCTGAGTTTTTCCCAGCAGCAGTCTTTTTGGCTGAAGACAGAGTTTAGAAAAGAGCCACTCCCTGAATTTTCACAGCATTAAACCTGACTTGGCTGATTACACTAGGGTAAACCGAGTGTAAATCATTGCTGGTTTGGTTTAGTGCTTCGTACTCTTTTACGGGTCTGAGTGTGAGGTAAAGCCAAGGTGGGCGCAGCCTTTTCAACATACAGAGGCAGCTTGAGCAGTTGTATGACTTAAGCAAATGCATGAACAGCCGCAGCTGCCCAGATCAGTGCAAACAGGCACACTGAGGTCTGTTCACACCAGACCTAAGCTGCAAATATTGTAAACTTAGTAAATTTTCTAACCCATCATGTTTGGAGGCTGCAGAGTCAAGTCACAGGGTAAATGTGCAGTGCAAAAGTAATGAATATCTGAAAGACTGGTAGTGAAATGTTGTCTTCAGGTCAGAGGGCTTAAAAGGGACAAAACGGATTTCAGGTTAACCAAGACTCTCAGAACAACGGATACTTTGAGAGGGATAACATTTTAATGTTATTATTTAATTCTGATTCAGTAGAATTTTAAAGCCTGCATTCCTTAGGTCTCAAAATACAGGGCCTTAACCTTGGTTCCACTTCCTAAAAGTTAAAAACTTGCCTTTGAGGCTGGGTGTAGAAGACTTCATACATAAGAAACACTTTGAGAGGGACCCTGCTTCTAAAAACACATATGCTTGTGGTTTGGGAGCAACCTTTCATTTTCTAGGGAAAGAGAGACTTGGGGAATGAGAAAAAATATGCTAGTAATCCAGTCCTGGATTTAATCTGTTTTCCAACAATTGTACTAGTTCAGCATTGGCTCGTCTTTCTGATAAGTTGATTTTTCCCTGCAGTAACACTGTGTTTCTCTCTTCTCACTTAACAGCACTGTCCCTCCTCCTTCAGTAGGCTGTGATGTACCACTTCCATAATAACAGCAGCATAATTTTAACCAAAACTTGTAAGCTGTTCGTGTATTCCTTCAAACAGCTCAATGCCTCTTTGGCACCTTTGATGTGGTCTTTTCATTATTGCTTTCAGCTGTGCAAACCATTGTATTTGGATGTATTTTGTACTTCATAGTCTTAACAGAATCATCTTTGCAAATTGCTTCTTAGTCACTGTTTTGAGTTTCAGCTTTAGAGATCTGAATCATTTGTTGGCATTTTTATGACGAGCACTAATAGGATAATCAATGGATTGAAAGTAGGGCAGATGTCTCCAAATAATATTTCAAACTTTGTTTAAGTTTGTTCATGCGAGTAAAGTAAAAACTTGTTTGGAGAAACACCTAGTCACTCCTCTTGGTCTTGTTATGTATTTTTCTTTCTGAACTGCATTTTGGGGAAAAAACTGAAAAAAATCCCTTCACCTACTTGTCCCTTTGACATCACATGACCCATCTGAGAACCAAAAGACATCCCTCTCCAGGACACTATAAATGGCATGAGAGAGGGTAGAATTCTCTCTTTTCCAGCCAGAGCCATCCTGGGATGGCTGAGTCTCTATCTGCTCTCCTGCCACATGGACCTGGTGAAAGATAATCTTCCTTCTCTCTCTCCAGCTCCCTGGAGGGATGTTATAGTCAGGTGAGGGTCAGGCTCTTCTCCCAGGCAGCCAGTGCCAGAATGAGCGGGCAGGGCCTGCAGTTGCTAAAGGAGGCTTAGATTGGCTGTTAGGAAGCCCTTCCTCACAGAAAAGGGTGATCAGACCCTGGAATGGACTGCCCAGGGCAGTGGTGGAGTCCCCATCCCTGGAGGTGTTTAAGGCCAGCCTGACTGTGGCCCTTAGTGCCCTGGTCGGGGTGATGTGGTGCTGTTAGGTCGTGGGCTGGGCTGGATGAGCTCAGAGGGCTTTTGTAGCCTTAATAATTTTGTGATTCTGTGTCACATGAGAACTAATCATCAATTGTTTAACGATGTAGAATTCTAATTTATAACTGAACAATTCGCAAGTGCTTGTTGCGGTTACGAAGTAGCTGCCAAAATCTCACAAATGACCATGCTCTTCATATTTTGTTCCTTCTTCAGGAGGAATATTTCTGCCTTTTGTTAATATAAATCCACAATGTCATTATGTCACCCATGCATCCACTGTGTAATTACTCCATTTTAAAGATAAATCCATTGTCTTGGGATGCATCCATCATGGATGTCACCTTCAGCACAGAAGGTGAGACACTAAATGAACATCTTTTACTAATACTAATTTCTATATAGACATCCATTGTGAATGGACTATCCATTGTTTTCTTTGACAGAGACAGGCCAATGACAAATACTAAATTTTCAGCCTTTGTGAAAGAGAGGAATCTGCTTTGAAGAGTGCTCTTCAAGATCTTGCTTTTCTGGCCTGAGTATATGGTACTAATCTACAATTTGTTCACTTACAGCACAGAATTGCTGATTTTTTGTTCTTCTTGAAATGAAAGGTCGGGAACTAGAGAAGCTTCGAGTTTCTCTGAGAAAGATTTTTTAGTCAAAAAAAAAAAAAGAATGTGCCTGGTTTTGCCTCTTACCTGCTGTATTTATGTGACACTGAAGGGCTCTTTCTGGATCTACTGCCAACCTTATCTCAGATCCTCATGCAATTTAAATGACAATTTACAGTGCTCAGTTAAATTATGCAGGAGTGGCATTCTTAAAATATACTGAAGAGCAGATCTTTGGAAACCAGCTAGAGCCAGTACACGAGCCATCAAGGTCTGTGTGTCTTCAGCAACTGATAGGAACTTGCATGTTATTTCCAGAACCACCTAACCCTAATGTTGTGGGTTGGTTTTGGAGGTTTTTTGGAGAGTGGTGGAGGCAGGAGCAGGCATGATGCACACAGGCTTCTTTTTATGGGCTTTTTGGTGTGCTAAATGAGAGTATGATATGACTGTGTGGATACAGTGATGTAAGACAAACTGTGACACAGGATGAATCTCGTCAATGGCCTGTGAAGGTATTTTCCATTTTTATCTTGAAAAAAACTCACTCATGTTACATGTCATTTAGGGATGTGCTTTAGCGCTGGGCTTGGCAGTGGTGGAGTAATGGTTGGGCTCGAAGATTTTAAGCGTTTTTTCCAACCAATCTCATTTCCTGTGCATTTATAGCACAGTGTGCAGATAGTGTGGGCATTTTGACATGCTGCCTAACCAGGTTCGTAGGTAGCTTCGCTATGAAATAAGAGTAAGCACTGATGTTATTTCCTGTTTACCTTCCTACCAGGACAAATGTTTTTCATTGCAAACTCCATAGATGTTTTTGCACATGCACATACTTGCCATTTATCCTCTAGCACTGGGAAAATGACTCTCTATTCCTACACAGAAAGGTTGCATGGTAAAAAAAAAAGTGTAGCATGCCCAACACACCAAGTTAGTCATTCTTGCTTCAAGATAAATGTGAATATTAAGGAGAAAAACAGGAGATCTATATTTTGATTGCAGTGAATGGCAGTGGACAAGAGTTTTGATCTCCAAAATCAAATGAGGGCTACTTTTATAAGCAGCTGTTGCATAGCTCTTCCTGCAGGGAAGAGTACAGGGGCTGTCCTGTGCTTGTTTGGGTAGGTATGTTTGCATCGGCACAGGGCTTCTGGACAAGGCAGAAAGAAATTGCACCTATTATGGGCAATAATGCTTCCGTAATGAGTTCTGCCAAAGGAAATTTGGTCTCTGCCATCAAGCCTTCTTCAAATTAATTTTTATTGATTTTGTGCATTGAAATGTATTTCAGCATTGAGTTTATTTAAATTTTAGAGAGAATGCTAAGTTAAATTTCAGGATAATCCAAAATGTTTTATTTTCTGAAAGTTAGGAAATTGTTCTTTCTCCTATCCGAACACGGTTGTTCTTTAAATAGTGCCAGGAAAACCACTTATTTCTAGTGAATGTGTTCTATTCTGTAAAGGTAGTACAGATAATAAATCAGACAGAGTGGTCATCTTCTGGAATATGAGAAATCTCGTAGCACACTGGTACTTCATACTTACAGTCCACCTTGCAGGAAGTGAACATACACATTATTGGTGTTTTTAAGCAGTCATCAGGCTGTTTTAATGTTCTGGAGTACTCTTTATGCATCCATGAATTCCTGAACACTCTTGTAATGGTATTCAACTTCTGACTTCATTGCAAATGTGAATGGGAAGTTTTTGCATGCATGCAGATCTCTTTACTGGTTAAGGTGCTCTGCTTGTGGCATTACCATTTTTATGTACTTATTGCTAGTTAAGATACTACTGCTAACTTTAAAAAGTTTTCAAACAAATTAGTTAACTCTGTTCCCACCATTGACTCCTTTACGGTGTCCTGGTTTGGAGTTCTGCAGCAGGGACATATAAATGATGAGAAAATATGCTAAGACTGCTACAAGAAGGAATTGTGTCTTTATCACATTGAATACATGGCCACTGAAATGCTGATAAGTGGGTGTTTTGTCAGTTCTGTAACCCAGTTGAAGAAGCATGGCCATCAGCAAGAAGTACAGGTTATTGTCTGCCTTTACATAGTGTAAGGATAATCTGTCACCATCAAAATAAAAGAGAACACCTCTGACCAAAAGCAACCCGACACAACACCCAAAGGCAGTGAGAAACTCCATAGCAGCAAAAAAACCTACCCAACCTATCATAAAGAATGTCCATTAAACTTATGAGCCAGGTCATAACCCAAGCTTGGTCCATTCTGTCTGCAGCAGCCTGTCTGCAGGCGGAGAGGGAGAAAAAGAGTCCCACAGAGAGACAGCACAGACTTTCTCTCCTTCCAAGGAGGGGCCTTGCAAGCAACCTCACTTTTATACTGTGGTCCTGCACCAACTGCTTCCCCCTCTGAAGCAGATACCAGTCTTACCCAGTCCAGACTCTGTCTCTCAAGGTTGCTTAGTTCTGGGAGAAGAGCCAGGGGATTATTTTTCTCCACACTCCCCCATGTGAACCTGCCATTTGCAGTCTGTCATCACAAAAAAGGATCATCCGTGTGTCAGCCTCAGTTCTCAGCACTGCAGTGGGAAATATGAGAGAGATCTCAGTGGGCACTTAAAAAGAATCTCTGTTGTCTCAGGGCATGTGCGTGCTCTGGTACCTGTGCTGACAATGAGAGGCAACACAACGAAGTATTTGTTAGGTTTGCAGTTTGAAATAACATCTCTTTATGTGTTGTTGTTATTTTAAAATGCTGATAACAAATCTAATGCATTTAACCAAAATTGGATTTCTGTTTTAATAGCTGACAGGCAAATTATACCTTTCCCCTCATTCTGGGTGTTTCTGTTTATCTGCATTTTGTTGAAGGAAATTCTGGGACAAACAAGGCACAAATGTTGTCCAAAGTTCTAAATCCTAGACACCTGCCACATACCAACAAGCTATGTGCGTGCCCATTTGTATCTGTAATAACTTGTGTAGTTGTTAGGGAAGGAAAAATCCATTCTGGAAGGCCTACTGTTTCTTTTCAACTGGGTGACCTCCAGTGGATGACCATCACCAAATTACATTAGTCACAAAGTTGGCTAGGAGCACTATTTTATTAGGAGAAGAAGAAAAAAGAAAAAGGGCTCTAGTTGAGTGTGGATCTTTTCTTTAGTCCTAATTAGAACCACAATCCATCATGCTGGAAAGTTTCTATTCATTTCGGTGATTGGAGACATGACAAATGAATCTCAGAATAAATGGGATGTCAAGGCCAAGCAGGAGATGGATGTGTTCTGCATGGGATGAATGTAATAAGTACAGTTAATGCTGGCAACAAGCCAGTCCCATTGCCTCACGCTGGGTGAGTTGCCCAAAGACACTGACCAGGGGTAAAATACCAATAAATTATTCCACTCATTTCCCATTTATTAGAAACTGAACATGTTGTCAAGATTCATTTTCTGTTTTCCTAACTGTCACTGTGTTTCAGTAATGGCTCCTAATTGAATATTGGTTAATTGTTTCTAAATAAATGCTGATAATTAGTTATCTCTTTTCACGTTGCTGGCCTAGCTTCTCTCTTTAATTTCACTCCCCCTTCAGCAACCTCTGTTTCTCACACAGCTGTGTCAAGATTGATTATCTGAAGTAAGCAAGAGGCAGAGCAAGAAACTTCATTTAAGATTAATTTCAGGGTAACTGTTTTACAATTTTTCTAAATTGAATTTGGTCTTAATTTTGAAGTGTTAAGGGTTGCTTTTGGATAATTTATTATGTATCAAGTAATCAAACCTACTCTTGAGCTGGGATGCTCAAGAACATATCTAAAGGCACTCCTTGGATTTAGCTGAACAGCTCAGCAGCATTGGAGGAGGGAAATGAAGCATTCTTTGCCAGGCATGCTTGGTTGCCGGTAATGCAGCATCTGTAACAGAAAATTCCTAGAAAAGACTGCCTCTTCCTCTTTGTACCAGTTCTTCCAGTCTTTAGTGATCTCCAGGGGTCCTTGCTAGTTGTGCTAAGCATAGTTGTCAAATATAGCTTTCCCCTAAATGTTTGAAAACTACGTCTTTTATAAATCAGTAAGATCATGCTAGTTCCCGATCAGGATGTGTCTTCCCAATAGCCACCTGGGCAGGACTCAGCTGTATTTTCAAATGTGTTTGCATTGTTGTCTGTTTGGATCTATTAAAAACTCCTCTCAAACCCAAGATGTGTGTGAAATCTGCAGGCAGTACTTACCAGCTAATTTGCTAGATGTCTGGCCCCCACCAGGTATAAAATGTGACAGTACCACTAATTTCAACTTGGAAAGCTGTCCCACAGGACTGCTGCTCTCTATCTTATCCAGAATAAACCACACTATAGTAAACATATCACAACCTTGTTTGCTCACAGATGAGGTTAGTAGAGTTGTAACGATGCCCCTCACATATATCTTCACAGCCTAGAAGAATAAAAAAAGGCAACAAAGCATCCAGAACCCACACCAGATTAGCACTGCTTTGGCAAACTGGGAAGGCTGGAAAAATAACCCCTAAGATCCCTTCCCCTTAGCGTCTATCTCTGCCCACACAAACACAGCTTTAGATGTTTGAATTCCCCTGGGGAGGGGATGGAGCTGTAGCCCCACCGCTTCTTTCAGCCACATACTTGAGTAAAGGTATCAAGGGGTGGGTATTTGCACCACAGCAAAATGCTGAGCAGATCAGCATAAGAACTGCTGAGTTGGAAAAGGGAGCTGGAAAAGGATGAAATGAGTGCAGAAAACACTGAAATAAGCAAATGGAACATAATGCGGGCAGAATTAGAGTACTTGGAGTCTGTCCTAAAATATTCCTGGCCAAGTTTGTCCCTTCAAGCAAACAAAATAACCTCAGGGAGCAATTTAGCCTACTAAGCATATATTTGGACTCTCTGAAGAGAAGCAGAGTAACCCAATTGCATGTTTTTCCATCTTATTTTTTGTTCTGAGAGGCGCTGAACTCTATACTATAGACGATATATAGTCCTTGGTTAAATCATGTTATTACACTTGTGCTAGATTCCCAACACACCTGTTCTGAATGAAGGTAGGTGAGCACTTACCTTAAACCTGCCAGAAGAGTCAGTCTGTAAGACTTTCTGCTAGCAAAACTTTGACTTAGGAGGACTAGGACTGGCTTCTTGGGAAGAATTCAGGGCTTCTTTGGTTAGTGCTGTGCAAGTCATGCAGGACTGTAGTTCCTACTGACACATCTGAGCCACTCCTCATAACTATCTGAAGGAGGTTGTAGTCAGGTGGGGGTCAGGCTTTTCTCCCAGGCAGCTAGTGACAGGATGAGAGGGCACGGCCTGAAGCTGCCAGGGGAGGGTTAGGTTGGCTGTTAGGAAGCCCTTCCTCATGGAAAGCATGACCAGACCCTGGAAAGGACTGCCTAGGGCAGTGGTGGAGTCCCCATCCCTGGAGGTATTGAAGGACATCTTGGCTGTGGCCCTTAGTGCCCTGGTCTGGCTGATGAGGTGACGTTAGGTCATGGGCTGGGCTGGCTGAGCTCAGAGGGCTTTTCCAGCCTCAGTCATTCTGTGATCCTGTGATTCTGAGCCAGGTTTAAATTAGGAACATAGCCATGGATTCGTGGAGCTCAGCATGGAACAACAACCTGCCTGATTTCTCAGGTAGGTTTTGCTGGTTTGTGCTGGCCGGGTTGTGTGTCTGTGTCCTTTGCCTTTGCTAATGGATGCCAAAAGACAAAAAAAATGTCCTGTCTTACTCTTGGTTTATTCTGTATAAAAAACCCCGGAAAGTTTCTCTTTTTAGCGCAGAGAATCTACAAGAAGGCTGCAGGCTCTTCTATTTCACTCTCAATCTGAACATTTTGGTAGAAAAATAGCTAGCTAACTAGGAAAAAAACAAGCAAAGGATGGAGCAGAGCTGATTACAGCCCAAATGAACTACCCTTGGCACGTGTGCAATCATGATGGCTAAAAAGGACCTCCAGAACCATCAAGCCCAACCTTCATTCCAGCATGTTCCTAATCCCTAGACAATGGCCTCAGGTGCCCTAGCTATTCAGTTTGTAAACACCTCCTGAGACGGTGATTCCCCCACCTCACTGGGTAGCCTGTTCCAGTGCCCAACCACTCTCTCTCAGGAAAGAACTTCTTCCTAAGATCCAATCTAAACCTCTCCTGATGCAACTTGAGGTCATTTCCCCTCACCCTATGGTAGTAATTTGGGAGAAGAGACCAGCTCCAGCCTCTCTACAACCTCCTTTTAGGTAGCTGTAGCGAGCAAGAAGGTCTCTCAGCCTCCTCTTCTCTAGACTAAATAACCCTAGTTCCATTAGCCGCTCTTCACAGGCCCTGTTTTCCAGCCCTCTCCCCAGCCCTGTTACCCTTCTCTGGCTCAGCTGCAGCCCCTCAATGTCTTGCTGATACTGTGGCACTCCAAACTGGACCCAGTACTCAAGGTGTGGTCTCATGAGTGCAGAGGACAGGGGCACCATCACCTCCATACTTCTGCTGGTTACACCTTTCCTGATCCAGGCCAGGATGCTGTTGGCCTTGTTGGCTACCTGGGCACCCTGCTGGCTCCTGCTCAGCCAGATGTCAACTATCATTCCCAGGTCGTTTTCCACCAGGCAGTGATCCAGCCACTCTTCCCCACGGGAGAGCATTCAAATTGCCAAGCCCTGTCCTTTGTAGAGGTGGAGACATATTAATGTTCTGGTGAACATCAGCTGTATTTGATATAATGATCTGTAAAGCTGACTGGAGAATTGTTTGCTGTCAAGAAGGCTTGTACTTAATGTCAAGGGCTAAACACTGCAACTAACATCGAGTAAATCTGTAGTACCATAACAAATGAGTCACCCACTGGAAAGGAGCAGTACAAGCTGGGAAACATGCTGTAGAAAAGAATTCCAGGAATATTAATGAATTTTGGTCTTGTGAAATCAGCTGTTGCTTTTGAGATTTCACTGGAAGAATCTGACTGATGAAATATCGTACCGTTGTTTTAAAACTCATGCTGGATTGCCTGGAGCCTGCTGTCTGCTTACTCCAGTCCATAATTATTTTTATTAATTATTTTGTTTATTAATCGTGGTTTTATAAACTTAATAGCAAATGTGTACGTGCCATGTACTGCAGGTTGATAGACAACTGTGTGTCAGGGCTGTAATGGGATATTGCAGTTGTTACTCAGTAAAGTCTGTTCCCTTTTTACTACTCTGATTGTATACCATTTGGAAAGCTTCTAAGAGCCATAGCAGAAATGACGTGATATCCCTCTCCAGGAAGGAGCAAAATTTGAAGTATTTGTAGGCTTGTGAAGCACTTGCATTGCCTTTGCTTCTGAGTGGGGGTTTGGGAGTTCCCAGTAAGGGAAACAAAGATGTTAAATCCATGTTGGCATGGTCATACCATTTGCACCCCTCCTCCCCAGGCCACTGGGATGGGATAAGGTGGGGTGGGAGTTTCTGGTAGCCCAGTTACTGGTTGCTGCCCTGGAGAACAGAAACATTTTCCCAGCACAGGGACTTCAGCAGGATTGTCTGAGGGCTACAGCTCCCCACAAACTAGTGCAGTTGTACCCAAACTGACATGGACATGACAGAATCATAGAAACATAGAATGGCCGGGGTTGGAAGAGTCCTTAAAGATCATCCAGTTCCAACCCCCCTGCAGAGGCAGGGACACTTTCAATAGATCAGGTTACTCAGGGCCCCAGCCAACCTGGCCTTCAACAGCCACAACCTCCGTGGGCAACCTGTTCCAGCATTTCAGCATCCTCACAGTAAAGTATTTGTTCCTCATGTCTGACCTCAATCTTCCCTCTTCAATCCTTTCCCCTTCTCCTCTCACTACCACTCATATATAAAGCCCTACCCCAGCTTTCTTGTAGCCCCCTTCAGAGATTTGAAAGCTGCTAGAAGGTCACCTGGGGCCTCCCCTTCTCCAGGCTGAATAACCCCAGCTTGTTCATCCTGTCCTCATAAGGGAGGAGCTCCAGCCCTCTGAGTTGCTCTCCTCTGGACAAGTTCCAGAGCTCTATGCCCTTCTTATGCTGGGGTGAGTTCTCTGATTAAAGGAAACATAACGTATTTCTTTTTAGATTAATTCTAATGCCTAATAAATCCAGATAGCTGGCTTTTGTAGAAGCAGTTGGTTCCCCACACTCAGCTCTATGATGAAAAGAAATAGGTTTTTGCAATGGTGCATTTAAAAATTAAATCCAGGAGGAATATTTTTTAAATATATAAAAAATAATTTAGTAACAAGTCATTCCAGAGCAGTGAAGGTTCTTACTTAAAGCTTTACTACTTGACAGATGCTAAGACATCAGTTTTCAGTATTAAATGTAGAACATCTTTCCCTTGAGAAAACCTCATTATAAACTGTACACTGGTAGTACACCGTACCGAACCCCATTTAGTGTGGGCGATGAAACACTAGGCTTTATTTTCAGTCAATGCCAGCACATTACATTTGCTCATGACTTTTGGATTTGCTGGGAAGCTGTAGTGTTTGTACATGGGGCAGAAGAGGGGTGTCCAACATCATTGCTACCCTCTGTGTCTTTCTCCATGTGACTGGGTAAATACAGAGCAGCGGTGATTCAGGTTTGGTGTGCAGATTGTCTCTCAGCATAAGAGAAACTGCTAATGATGCAAAATGCCATTCCCAATGCCAAGCATTAATAATGGTGCTTATACCTGAGACTCTGTTGCTGTCTACAACTACGTGAAAGGAGGTTTCCGGTAGGACAAGAGGAAATGGCCTCAAGTCAGGCCAGGGGAAGTTTAGGATCAACATTAGGAAAAACTTTATTGAAAGGGCCATCAGACCTTGGAACAGGCTGCCCAGGGAAGTGATTGAATCACCATTGCTGGCCATGTTTAAACATTGTGTAAATATGGAACTTAGGACGAGAGGGCATGGCCATATGGCAGAGACAGAAGGTGCACCAGGGGACATTTATGTTGGGTATTAGGAAGCCCTCATAGAAAGGGTGATCAGACAATGGAACGGACTGCTCAGGCCAGTGGTGGAGTCCCCATCCCTGGAGGTGTTGAAGGACAGATTGGCAGTGGCGCTTAGTGCCCTGGTCTGGCTGATGTGATAATGTTAGGTCATGGACTGGGCTTGATGAGCTCAGAGGGCTCTTCCAGCCTCAATAGTTCTGTGATTAGGTGTGAAGTTAATCAGTGGGCTTAGTAGTTAATGGTTGGTCTTGATGCTGTTAAAATTCTTCTCCAACATAACTGATTGTATGGTTCTGTGGATGTACAGTTCATGATCAGCTGCAGTCTGCATCTGGAAAAAAACAAGTATGTGAAGTGTTTTTAAATTATTACTGTTCAGGGATCGTAAGACAAAGATTAGTTGTCTAAATCTGTCTCATAAACAAATTAACACAGTGCTGATTTCTGTTCAAAATATGATTCTTGTCAGAAGGATTAAATGTGTTAAATCCAGCTAGAATATGCTGTGATCATGTTTTTTAGCAAAGCTGCAGTAATCAGACATTTACAACTAATAAATTGGTACTCTAATTCCTCTGCAATAAGGCTTTGAAATATAATCTGTCATTTCAGATTTATAGAACATGACTTTTCATAAATATAATTATCAAATGCACATTACCAGTTATAATTAAATTCACTTTCAAAAAATCCGAAGCTTTTTTGTGGATTATATGATCATATTAGGTTCTAATGGTAAAACTAATGTATAATCTGTTAAATAATTTTGGTTAGTTCTTGGATAGAAAAATATGCTCCACTATTGATCAAATTCTGGAAACTCAGGTGTGAAGAACAAAAATGTGTAATGTGTATCTTAAGAGGGTTCCACCAAAGCCAGATCAAGCTCAATCAGAGAACTTCCCTTCATAAAAGAAGAAATGGAAAGGATGTAAACTAATTTAAAAGAAATGAAATAATATTAAATAGCAGCTTGATTAGAAAAGACGCTAAGTATTTGCTCTGCTTGGGGTGTAATAGTGGATTAAATTATAGACTCATTCAACAGAAGAATGAATCCCTATTTGTGGGAACAAGTATATTTATTTGTGGGTGTTGGTTCAATAAAAGCGAAGCGTTTCACTTAACCTAATGTTTCTCATTAATAAATTACCTAAGAACTTGAGGTATTGCTTGCTTTTATTATCACAACTGCACTGTTATTTCACAGAAACAGAAGCTCAGCCTTTTCTAAGACTTCTATTTTTGAGGCAATGGGTTAAATTTCCACTGCTCCACTATGGGAGCTAGAAGGATGCTCATCAAAAAGCCATCCCTCACAGTGTGTCCTCCTTCTGCCACAACCCGAGCAGTGCAGATGTAGGTGACCAGTATATATATATATATATCTATCTATCTCTATCTCCTGAGTAACAGGAATAATTTCTTCCACCAAGACCTCATGTAAGCAGTACAGAGGAGGTAACAATCCATCTCCTGAACCTAGCTGGAGCAATCCAGACCGCCAGGAGATCAAATCACTTGTGGCTTTGGAGGTAGTCTCTTGGAGCCCTACTTCCAATCCCCAGGTGGTTTGTGGTTGTTACAGAGACCTCTGAATTCCTTTCTGTTCAGGACTTAAAACACATGTTTGCTCACAAGCAGACAACAGCCAAGAGAAGCCTGTATCTTTACAATTTGCCCAGCCTTGCTCCTGTTCCCCAAGACCTTCAAGTTTGTCCCTTCTTGTTTGCCTCAGAATGCCCCTGTTGTGAGATTTTATATGGCCGTCTGTCACGATCCACACAGGTGGACTGTGAAGTTTGCAAAACGCAAAAGCGAGGCGACCATGACAAGGGGGCTCTACTTGAATTCAATAGCACAATGTTATTGTTTTGCCAGTAAAGCAGCTGTGGTAGATAGAAAAGAGTGATGGAAAAGGGCAAAAAGGGTAAAGGGAAAGCTTTCTATTGAATAGCTACCACCACAGTGTCCCAGGCAATGTTCATCAGCCTTCTGATCTTCTGGGCAGCATTTCACTGGCCTTATCATCTTCCAGGTGATTCTTGGTGGGCAAATCTTCCAAAGCTTTCCCAAAAGCTTGCCTACACTGGTTGCTAAGAAGTCATCTTTTATGCCAAGCAACACACCTTGCTCCATCTCTGTCCTGTGGAGCTCTACCAATCTCTGCCTTCTTGAGCCAGGCTTCCACACTTGTCTGAAGGCTCTCGCTGGAGACAGTGGCTTTTCACCAGGAGCTGTCTTCTGCTACAAGCAAAGTTCACCTGAGCTCCCAGATTTCTTTCTTGATGTCAAGGTAGCCCTTGGTGATCAGTCTTTCTTGACAGTCTAATGTTATCCATTGTGTGTCAGGTTGTGGGGAAATAGCACCACACAATTAACTGTGTTATATGACTCACTTTCATGGGCATGATCTGGCCAGCATTTTGTTCCAGCATGTATTGATCTCAAGTTATACAAGAATGCATAAAGCCATGCAGCTAAACTTTAATGTGCAGATCATCTTACCCTTGGGAAAGCTTGATCCAAAGTCTGGAGGAAACAGAAGACTTAGAGTCGTGCAGTGCAAAGTAGATTTTTCACATAGAAAAAACTGCTGTGGGACTGGGGAAGGCAATATTTATGTCAAACTACCTTCCCTTCAGTAGGTCTTCAAGCCACGGTGCAATTCTTCTTTACCTTTCTACTTCTCCATGCTAATAGTTAACATTTCACTTCTGTTTAAAATCACGTTAATCCTTATTCAGTCTTCCTAACTGAAGATGGTAAAGGAGTAACTGGGCAAGAGAAGGTTGACTAGCACTAAAAGATCCCGTAGAGTGAAAATCTAAGAGAAATTATTTTAAAACCCCAATGTAACCAGTCCAAAAGGCTCTTTCTTGCCAAAAAAGACTGCAGGTACACTTTGGTAAAAAGGCAGCTGGATTTGAAAAGGAGTAAGAGCTGGCTGCCTTGTTAGGGTCAAACTCTTTGTCGGGTTGCTGTGTGTAAAAGAGAGAGAAGACTGAAACCAAATTGCTGGTGCAACTCTTAGAAGAGTTGAAGAGAACCTGATGCTCCCTTGACCTATTATTATACAAAGACAACGTTCTTAAAGACAGCCCATAAAGGTGAACCATCTCTCTACCCACAACGAACATCACTGTTTTTCTAATTTTGACAAGGCACAGGGACATGCAGATGTGAAGGACAGTTCTTGCCCTAAAGAATTTATGATCTCCACAGCTAAATCAGACCAAAATGGACTGCTGAGACCAAGGCCCAGAGAAGTGATGTGACATAGCAAATTAGTCATCACACTGCACTTACAGACAAGGTTTCATGTCACCCAACCTCGTGTGCTGGACAATCCAGCCCTTCTCATGTGCTACCTTTTCCTTGAAGTCAGAAATAATAGACTACAGTCAAGTTCAGTAAATGAATAATTCAGTGCTGATTGATGGAGCATCCTGAGTTATTGCCTGCTGGCCTGCTAGCAAAATTATGTATCTGAAAATCAAGGTCACTTAGGGTCAGCTTGCTCGTGTGTTTGCTATGCATGTCTTTAGTTTGTATCCTAACGATGTGCATTATTAAATTTCTATTGTGCAACACAAGTAAATTCAGTTACTTGAAAATTAATATGAGTAGGAAATAGTATTTTATCAAGTGCCAAGCTGCCCATTACAGATGATACCCTTGAATTGTGCAGGAGAGAAATATCTGCTTCTGCTCTGAGCGTTCCTTGCCAGCTGTGTAGTCAGAAATAGAAATTCAGGAGGATACGTTCAGAGTGGAGAAGTCTGCCTTTTCTACTGAGATTCTGTAAGGCAAATGACAGCCCCCGTGCCCCATAGCCAGCTGTGGACTGGGTGCTGCCTGGGGGAGCTAGCCCACATCCTGGGAAAACTTCTGAAGGCGTTTGCACACCCCAGTGCTGAAACTTCTTAATTAATACTTGTCTACCACTAATCTGTCCTCTTAATTAGGAAGCTGAAATAGCACCATTAAGTGGCACTGTTGCCATTACTAAAATTAGCCACTTGCCTGACGTTTTTAGACTTGGCTGAAAAGCAATGATTGAGATGAGATCTCATGCTGCTTGGGCCATCCGTGTCGTCCTACCCCAGTCTTAGGTGTGGAGGAAGCAAGCAGAAACTGGTGCCTTTCCACCATAGACACGGTGTGGTTGTAGCAAGTGGGAGAGGTTGTCAGCTTGATGGTCAATGAGAGAATTATCATTTCTTTTGTATTTTATTCGCCCTCTCTTTTCAGGATTGAGGAAAATGTAGGGTGGTCAATCAGTAATAATCCTCAGCCTGTGTCTTTAGGTTTTTGAACATAAAATATTACGCAGGAGATCACATCGTTCTTAATTTTTATAGCTAAACAGCAGAGGAATACAGTTATTGGAAAGGAGGTTTAGATAAGATTAGCCTTTACGCCTAGAGCACAGTGCGCCAGGGGAGCAGTTCCCTAGTGCTGTCGCGGAGATCCCGCAGTGTGTGCCGTGTGGGCACCGGGCGTCCGGAGCGCGGCCTGACCCGCTGTCTTCTGAGCGGATCCCGAAGCTCTGAGCAGTCGTTCCTGCCAGAAAGGATGGGGGTGAGCAGTGAGTAGTACCTTGAAGAAACAGCTCTTTTAATACTAAAGATAAACAAATGGTGGTGGGGTGACCCTGGAGCCCTTTGATATCGCATGGTCCGTGTGACGTGGGATGGCTGGCTACCCCTCCCCAGGGCACGCTAGGCCTTTGGCGGGCAGAAGGCCTCTTTCTCTGGCTTCCGGCTTGACACGGAGCTGCTGCTCGAGCTCACTCTCTCTCCTGCCATGCAGACCTGGTCAAAGATAATCCACCGTCCATCTCTCTCTGTTTTCCTCTCTCTCCTCTGTGACAGTGGCAGCGGCAGCAGTTTTGCATTGGGAGGGGGAAAAGGGGGTGGGCAGAGGCCTGAAGCCACTTGGACGGCTCCTTATCACTGGTTTACAGTTTCCCCAGCGGCTTCATTGGCAGTTTGCAGGTTTTATTCTTCTCTTCATTTGTCTTTTTAACTATTTCTTGTCCTCTTTTAATAAACCTTGTTAGTCTTCTTTAGTCTATATAACTGCCCTCGGGTGTCTTCGGTGCTCTAAAGACCCTGGGAAATCTAAACTGGCGCAAAATAATCTAAAGCAGGGCATAAATGCATGAGGGTATGAACAGCTGGGCATCAGAGGTATCAGCAGGGGTTGTGAAGGATACAGCTGTATTTTTTATGTCTATGTCTTTACTTGCTTACTCCAGTCTCTGCAAACAGAGATGCTGGGTAGGCAAATCATCACTTGGCTCTTGCCTTACAAATAGTCATTGAGCTCTGAATTGTTAAGTACCAGATGAGGTCAAATCTATCCTCATTTATGTCTTGTCTGTCATAGTGTCATATCCTTTTACTCCTCTTTTGATCACCTTGTTCTCGATTTCTTTTCTTCTGGGTATGTGTCGCAGAACAGGACTAAATTCTATGACCAGTCTGTTGGGTTCTTTGGGGTGTTTCTTTCTTGAAAATTCTGAAGGCCTACTTTGGCTTTGTGAGAAGATATTGAAAAGATCTTTTCTCAAATAAGAAACATGTGGAAGTATTTTCTTTACAGTCTGCTTTGTGCTGCTTAATACGCCTTCACAAAAAAAAACCCAAAAACACCCAAAACCAAAACATCACTGAAGAACTGCATTTTCCAGGAAGTGCAGAACAAGTAACTCAAACACATCCCAGACACTGAGCAACTGAAATATATCAGCAATGCCTGAGGATGGAAGAGATGCCCATATCTGAAGCTGTATTTTCTTCCTCAGTGACAACAAATGTCTAAGTGTTCGTAAGCGTACATGGATTGCAGATGTGCCTTCCCCACCCCCCAATACATTTGGTGTTGTCTCAAATATATGTAAATACTTTAAAGTTTGCCAATCTGCTTAAAGCTCTATGGTCAGACAATAGAATTTAAACAGTAATATTAATTTTGAATGGTACAGAGCAGGACAGCCTCCCTGCTACCATGCACAGGATACTAGGACTAAGATTATTTAATGCCACAGTTGTGCACAACTGTAGGAATGGCATTAAATAATCTTAGTGTCCACATGGCTGGAAAATTTGCCTGAGTCAAGGAAAGGATGTACATGAGTGGCCTCATGGCCATGGGCAGTGACTGCTCTGTGTAAAGCACAAGCTTTCCTCTAGGCAGGGGAGAAGCAAAGACTTTTACAGTATCTCTTTCTTTTGCACTAATAAACAGGAACTCACTCCTGTTGCTCAGGGATCTTCTTACTCAGCTCTAGTTTTTTTGTTTTCTTCTCTTTTCTGTTACCTTTGTGTTTTGCCTTAAAAAACCCTAGAAGATCATCATTTTCACGCTGAAGGGCTGCAAGTGAAGCACATGAAAAGCAATTCCCACCTGCACCACTCTGTGAGCAGTTGCCAGTCACTTGATATCATTCCGAAAGCAACTGAGTACTCTCCAGCTTCAAAGGATGGCCACAAATCTCAGTTCAATTCCCAGGGTCTTCAGCATCTGTCTGCCCTGGGCTGAAGGGGTCCTAGAGAGGAGGCAGCAATGGCAGCTGTTTCCCCAAGGAGAAGGTTGGGGGCAGAGTCCTCGATCTGCTGGGCTGGCAGCTCATTGGGCAGTTTACAGATATTTTTTTCTTTGCTTGTCTTTTAACAATTTCTTGTCTTCTGTAAATAGAACTCTTTTTTTCCCCTTTACTCTAATATTGTGTTAGTTTTTCTGTTGTGTTTTAAAGACCCTGGGAAATCTAAACTGGAACAAAATAATCTAAACCAGAAATGTTAACTCCTGTCTTTGAAAGCCTGAGGCTGAGATTGTCAAAACAATTAAAAAAACCTTGAACACTCTTTCACTAAATGCTCTGATTGAAGCCAAGGCTTTTACTGCTCTACAATAGATCATAACACGTGAAGTATTTTAAATCAGAAATATGTATCCCAGTTTCTTTTATGACTACTTACATTGATGCAGTTTGTACAGGAGTTGAGTCTTGTTGACTTCAGTAGGACTTTGAGGCTCTAACCTTCTCGCATCAGAGACCAGATTATGAATCATCCTTGGGGGCATCACAAAGGTTCCTCTAAAGAAATAATATACTTATCTTCCAAAAACAGGTGTGACAGATAAAGAAGTATTTGTGGTTTTAATCTAGAATTCACATATATTTTTCCTGAGCATCACATACTCTGCTGGGGAAATTGTCAATTATTTATTTGAGTACTGGAGAAAAATCAAGAACACATCAAGGCAATCCATACCTTTTGATGTCTAAAAATGTTAAGTCTAAAATGTTAAAGTTCCACTCTGGCAAAATGCTCTCCATTTTTTTTTAATGCCTCTGAACTTGACAATGTTTTCCTTATTTTTGCTGAGAGACTAATGCATCTATTTTCTTAACAAATGAAAGTGTTTGACTTACAGATGCTGCCTTTCAAATGAAAGACTGCTGAAAATCTGATATGACCAGAGAACATCACGTATTTTCCATTTAGTGGGTGAGAACTTTTTCCACAGCTATAACTGTGTGTCTTGGCAAGTATTTGTGCAAATATCCCTTCCTGAGATTTATCAGTGCAAAACCACTGTTGAGATACAAAAAGAGAAAATCCTGCTGTACTCAGGAAGGAACAGTGCAGGAGAAGAGACTGGGGACTTTCATCTTCCCAGATGTTGTTATTTCTGTTTTCCAGAGCTCAAGCATCACCCTGATGTAGAGGTGATGGATTGGTGGGGCCTTTTACTGAGAGTATGAACTGTCCTGGCTATAGTGCATAGAGAGGGTGGAACATGTATTGATGGGCAAAGAAAATAGGCCTGATCTTCTGTCTTCTGTAAGGAGGCCAGGGAGTCAATGACCTTGAATTTCAAGACATTGCACTTTGACAAGACAGGGAAAATGAGGACTAATAGATGTTGTCTTCCTCTGGTACTTCCTGCAGCCTTCCCAGCCATGTGACAGCTCTGTAGACCTTTGAATGTTGATAATGTTTCATGCAGCAAATAAATACTGTAGGGGATTTGTTATGGAGTTCTTTCGAGACAGAATTAATGTGAAAGTGTGAAGTTAATGGCAGGTTCTTATATGTTTGGACTATCCTTCTTTATTTTGTGACTTAACATGAACGTATTTGTGATAGAGAGACATCAGTCCAGCTCTCTAATTCACTTGTCTACAAGCAAATGCTAATACCACTATGAACAGGCTCTAAGCTTACTGCACATAAGCCATTCCTAAATAGCATTTTGTACATCCTGACTGTACTGTTTTTGTCGGCGGTGTATCTAGAGTAAAGATGCAAGGACAGACCTGCACTCTGGTTTTAATTGAATGGTTTTTTAATATATATTAAATAACAGTAATTTTGTCTTTACTGTTTCTTAATTAGACCAAACAAGACTTATTTAAATATAGATGTGATGTGTTAGCTGCAGGCAAGTGATTTTTATAATTAACTGCAACGTTAGAAACCAATCATATAACTATGCCACTATAGACCAGTCTCCTGGAGTCTAATTCAATTCAAAATGTTTTATTGTTGTGGCATGTCCTCTAGTGATAATACAATTCTTGGCATGAACAAGGAACAAGGAGCTGGCTGGTTTAAAGAAAAACAAGAATATTCCTCCTTTTTGCATTCATCAAGTTTTAGTTCCCTACTTGGCTTCTAAAACCCAGAGGGATCCCAGGGAAATTCTTCCTGTTGAATATATGAGTGTGGAGTTATTCAAATCACAGAAGACTGAGGCCAGCTCCACAAGCTGCTTACTTCCCTCTTCACTGTGGCCACCAGTGAGGCCTTCAACATTCCAGCAGTTAGTGCCCACCGGCATCAGTCGCTTAATTCAGATAGTGAGACAGTTCTCACATTTTGTCATGCCCAAACCACGTGTGGCTTTTCTGGAGCTCTGACTGTTGCGCTAGGAGAGTCAGGTAGGTCAGTGAGCTGTGTTAAATCTAATCCAGTGTTTCAATTACGTATTTTAAGATTAAATTATTTGTCAAACAGTTAATATTTTCAAGTTTCCTGTTACTTTTATACCTGACAGGAGTGACTTCATCAAGTCATGATGTAATATTTACGTTCTTTGTGAGAGCTTCTACATCTATTTGATAAATCATCATTTGATCTTTCATTCCTTTAAGCTCAAATTGGGGTCAGAGCTTCACTGATGCCAGTGAAGCTGCAGTGAAGCTGCAGTTCTTCCTTTCCCTTACAAACCATTACAGGGATATTATGTAGAGTCACGTTAAATGGGATCTTTAGGATTACAGAAAGTAGTATGCCTGTAAGAAATCCATGTAGTGTAAGAGGAGGTTGACAGAAGAGTCAACCCTCTGCTTATCGAGAGGCATCTTTACTCTTGCAAGTCCAAATTTTTTATTTTTTTACTTGAAAAAAAATAAAGACTTTAAGGAACTGAGAAATAAATAGAAAGTGGACTGTCCCCACCAAAGAGAATACAATGCACTGAGATAAATACCTTCACCGTCCATACAAGGTTAAGTATAATTCATAGCCTTACTGGAAGGTACCCTGCATGAAATCTTTGCTCTGTAAATTGCACAGTTCTGTTCACCAGACATATCCCTTCCAATCACACCTCTTTTTATTTTTAAAGTATCGTTAAATGAAGTCAGTTTTATGCAAGTCCTAAAAATATTCTAGGAACAGTAGACTAGTGAAATGTGTTGCCTGCCTCCTCCTCCTCATTCCTTTCAAATAACTAGAGGTCATAACCCCCAAAATCTGGCTTTTGGCTGTTAGCTAGTAGAAAACAGCTGAACCCCTGGCAAGACAAGTCCTCACAGCTGTATCGTATGTCTGCTGTTGTCATTATATCTGCACAACCTGCCAACTGCTTGTCACTTAACATAAAGTGAATTTAGAGGGGGATGAAGTAGAAAGAGAAACAGATTGTGATGCAATCTGAAGGCACATTGATCTGGTAAACTTTTCTCCTCCTATTTACTGCTGGTTTTTTACTTTCTGTGATTCTCCAGCCTCCTAAACAATGGGTACATAATGGTTGCAGCTACAGAGCACAGGTTTCAAAATCAGGGCTGTGTTTTTCTGAATTACCCAGGTACAAGGAAGATAATTGCCCATCCTGTCTGATGAGGTAATGGTCATGGCCACATTGACATAATGACTGTAAAAGTTACAGGATCCTCCATATTATTTTAAGGCTGAATTCTACCCTGCCACTGACTTCTGAGTGCAGTCCCTGTGGTCTCAAAGCACAATCAAACTCAGCCCAGCCTCAGTCCTCTCAAGAAAGCCTTCCTGCCCTGAATCAGCTGCCCAGGATCCTGCATGGATGCCTTGGCCAGTGCTGCCAGCACTCTGCGTTTGCTCCCAATCTCACAGTTTGCAGCAAGATTTTGATCTTGCTTTGAAATAAGTAAATTCCATTCCAAATATGCACTTGCTTTCCTCAAGGAAATCCAGACCTTAGAGAAGGAGCGGAAGTGAGTTTCGCTTCAAAAATATTTTTTCTGGTACAAGAGGTTGAGAGAAGGGAAGAGAGACAGAGAGAAAAGCATATTCGTCTGTGCCATTGTCTTGCTTCTGTGTTACAAAAAACAAGGGCAGGATCTTCTTTTCTCCTTACGACTTTCAAGTTGCGGAAAAGTTTAATGATTTGCTTTCCAGTCTCTAAGGAGGCTACAAGAAATCTGGGGGAGGGCTTTTTGTATGAGTGGTAGTGAAAGGACAAGGGGAAAGGGTTACAGACTTGAACAGGGGAGACTGAGGTTGGACATGAGGAACAAATTCTTTCCTGGTTGCCCAAGGAAGTTGTGGCTGCCCCATCCCTGGGACTTTTGAAGGCCAGGATGGCTGAGGCCCTGAGTAACCTGATCTAGTGAAGGTGTCCCTGCCTGTGCAGGGAGGTTGGAACTGGATGGTTTTTAAGGTTTCTTCCAACCCAGAGTAGTCTATGATTCTATGATTTATCTTAGTTTGTAAGAAGGAATTTTTGTAAGGCAATTTCAAATTCATTGAAAGAAAAACCGGATAGTTAATTAATTCATGGCCATGAGGTTTGACACCCCATGAAAATGCAGGGTGAGAGCTTTAGAGAGAGGATCTGCCTCTCAGGTCAGCATCTGCCATGCCTGAAGAAAGCTGTCCTCAGAGAAAAGCAGATACCTGGCTAAGGGCTCTGATACCAGAGAGAAAAGGAGACTCTGTAGTCACCACAGATGTAAAAAAAAAAATACATACAGGAAGAAAATAAAATATTGGAATAATAATATCCAGAACATTGTTTCCTGGCCTCGAGTACAGACCTACTTTTCCAGTCTTGACTTAACCTGCCAGCAACTCCTGCAGGGGATTGTGCTAGTAAAAAAGGATACAGATCATGCTCCGATTGCAGCTGATTATTAAAAGTGACTTACTTATGTTTATTTTTAATTGCACCACAACTCAGCAGTGTAATGAAGGTATTAAGAAATAACTCTCTGAAAGAGTTAAAAAAAAAATCAGATAAGGTCCCCAGTGCACTTTTGCATTTTATTGACATTTTAATTAAGACTGTAGTATACTTCAGGGATCTCTGCACTTAAATAGAAACCATTTTAATATGCTACACTGGCAAAGAGTAATGGATGAATACAGACCCATATTCCCATATGTTTTATGGTACTTAGTGATTCTTTTGTACAATGTATTATGATGTTAAGACATTTTATGAGTTTCTATTGGCTAAGCTGAGCCGTATCAAATTATAATTTTGCTCAGTGGATTTTGTGGTAAGCAGATTAAATAGGGCACATTCTGCATTTATTGTACAGTTAGATCTGTCTGTTTTTGTTTTTCCTATTATAGTCTTCATTTACTTTTCTCCTTAAAGTGAATATAACAAGCATTGTATGAAGAAATCAATTGGCTCCCTTTACAGAGGGCTGGGCTGGTTGTTTGCTGGATTTTCTTTTTTTTTTTTTACTTTTTTTATGAAAGTTGTTGAAGTTGAAAGGATGTTGTTCCCTTGAAAATATGATCTGAATGAGTTCTTATACAGTTTAACTGGACCATTGATATAGCTGTGAATATTGACATCTATTCACATCTGGGGACTGCAGCGAGTCAAGATTGAGATTATTTGTCCTGTTTTGGACCCAGGAATGAGGACTGTGTGTCAAAGGGCTGACAAACGTAGTCAGATGATGCTTACTAACTTGGAGGTTTGGAAGACTTTGAGAAACATTAAGTTGTAAACCTGATCATGAGCAACATGAGAAAATGTGGATACGCCTCCAGGACTGTGCTGAGGCAGCTCAAACTGGTCACTAAGGGATTCAGCTGGATACTGGGCTGTTTGGAATGGAGAAAGTACTAGGGCAAGATGCACTGGTTTCAGGTCAACAGCCCTGGCCACCTCTGTCATGTGAAGCAGCTTGGGTGAGGACCACAGGTGTGGTACAGTCAGGATAAACCTTGATACACAATATTTTATCACTGGTGTATTTTGCCTTACTGAAGTCAAGATAGACCACATCCACTGCTTTACCATCATCTGTCCACCTGGTTATGCTCTCATAAAAGGCTAACAGGTTGGTCAAGCATGACTTCCCTTTGGTGAAACCTAGACACAGAGTCCAGGACAAATTGTTCCATCTCAGCTCTCATTTCATCTGCCCCCGAAGAAGTCTAAAAAATGGCTTCAAATTAGGCCATTTTAATGCAAAGTGTGTTAAAGTGTGTGAATATATTCAAATCCTTTTTAATTAATACATTACAGTGGTATCAAGGAATGGCGGAATTTGCATTCACGATTTCTCATCCCATTTTAGCTTTCCCACTCATATTCAGGATTGAGTTTGACATGTGGCAATACTTTTACAGTCACACTGTAAGTGCAAGATCATCCAAACATCTCTAGAGCCAGACTGATCCCGACAAGAACTTCAGCTCTTCCATCCTTCCTTGCCATTGATAGAGAAGCTGGTACTTGAAGTCATATAATTTTTAAGTTAGACATAGTTAAGAGGTAAGTTTTGGGTTGTAAAGACAGTCACATGATGGCTATGAACCTTTGAAAAACAAAAACCTTCAAGTACACTTGTCTGCCGTTCAGTGGTGGGTGATTCCTTCCTGGGTGAGGTTTTTGGTGAACTTTAGCATATTTGTGCCGGAAAAACACCTGTACATCATGAGGAAGAATGCTTCACCGGCACCTGGCTGAAGACAGCCTTTGCCATGTCACCTATTTGTGCTTCATGGATTGATTAAAATCATACTGCTCATTTGGCTTTAAATCTATCTTCTCTGAGCAGAAGGGTTTCTGCCGTGGTGCACAACAGCATCTGTGCCCATCCTTGTTAACCAAACCATCCATGGAGACCTCAGACAGAAGACCAAGAGAAGTAACAGCTTTACATTAAATTTAATCCATGCTGGCATCATTCCCTGTTGCCCGATTAAGGAGAAGCCAGCACTTTTGAAAGTGCTTTTCCATAGCTGTAGCATGCAGGCACCAGGGATGGTGCCAGCGAGGAAATTTGGGTGGTAAAGGTGTATTATTAGTCAAGCATTTTTTTATATTTCATTGTAGAGGACTGTTTTAGGTGTTTAGTGTAAAATGCTGATTTCCCTCCTTTAGAGAGGAATCACCAAAATACATCCCTCAAATCTTCATTTCCTGTCTCTCTCGTGCACGGACAGGTATGTCTTACCTTACATGTTAGCACACATGGAGAAATGGGTGACGTGTGCATGAGTGTGCAGCTAGATCAGGCCTTTGTCTGTGTGCATATTTGGGTAGAGCACAGTTCCCCCTTTTCCTTCATCCTCATTAATGTCTCCTTTATCTTGGTCCTATTCATTTTTTCAGTATCTCTCCCCCTCCCTTCATCCCTCCCCCTCTTCTTGCAACCTTCTGCCACCCACTGCTTCTTCCTCCCTCCAGAAGAGCTGATAAGCAGCTGCTTTTGGAGGAACAGCTAATGCCATCCCTTGAGGGGGTATGGGCACGGAAGGGGAGTGCTGGAGCATGGGAAACTGGGTGTCCCTCATGGCTTACAGAACAAGTCACCTCCGCAGTCAGCACAGCAGCCACTCACCTTGGGCCTGGGAGGCCAAAGTTATCTCCAAATTCAGATCTCCTGGTTCACAGCCCCATGCCAGACATGTGCTTTTTTTTTCCGATGCCTGAGGAATTCCTTGGTATTAATCTTGGAGAGAGGCAGGCAGAGAGTGTGGTGAGAATACATTGCTTTGTCTGATGCAGCATGTGCTAACAATAATTCCCAATGCCGTCTCAAATGGCAGGAGGACTGCCATGGTGACTTTTAACAGGAGCATGAAATTGGCATGCTGTACTCCGGTATCTCGTGCAATTAAACAGCTAATGACGTACGATTGTAATTTATACTGATGTGTTTGATATTTGGTTTTTATCTGGGAGCCCTTACCTCTTGGAGAAGCTTCCTGTCAATGTGGACATGGTGCCGAGGGTGGGGCGAGACAAGAAAGTGATGGGGGACACCTCAATATAAATGTGAGTCTGGTGCATGAACTGTGCTAATTGTTATGATTTTGCAGACAGTGTCTTAGCTGTAATACCCTGTGCTGTGTCGATTTTCCAACCCTTAATGTAATGCATTTGCATATCGAGCCATCGCAGTGACTGTCCTATCAGCTGTACTTGAGTGTGTGAATCAAAAATGCATTGTTCCCTGTGCCCTTCAGCGTATCAGATCAAAAAGCACCACTAAGAGGTAATTTTTATTTCAATTTTTTTTGGTTTTGTTTTGGACTTGGAGAAGTAATCACATAGACAGTTTCCTTAAAGACAAACCCCTTGCTCATGCCTGCGTTAAAATTCAGCTTGCAAGCACCTCGTGTGGCTGAAGCCTAGATAAAAGAATTGAATTTTTTAAAAAAATATATTAAAAAAGAAGGAAGAAAAGAGAAGCTGTTGTTTAAAGTGTCCTGTGAAAGAAAGAAGGCATTTGGCCTTAGGCATGTGCATCCACAAGAGACAGCTTCAACTCTTATAAAGTGGGGAGTTTTGTGTGAGCACAGATGCATTTTGTTTTCCTATGAGGAAAAGATGATTAAATTATCAGAAACAAAGATAAAAACCCAGGGCTTCCTGGATATTCTTCTTTTACCTCCCTTGTGTTTTACTTGTTTCTGCTGCTTAGCAAAGGTGCTGACTCGATCTCTCTAAGCTTTAGTTTAAATGTCCAACACCACTTATTAATGAAAGTAATAGGCTTTTGTTTATTGCGTGTAATAATGGTGCATATGACTATTCAATATAAATCTGACATTTAAATTCCGCTTAGTTCCGAGATTTGGTTGATATAAAGGAATAACTCTGTACCCTAGAGTAAAAACTCCCTCAGTCTGCATTTTAAAGCATTGAAGTTTTCAAAGTAATCAGTTTTTTTCAGAGGAACCAAATTGTGAAGACATCTGTTATGTTATTAATTTCACATAAATCTTAAGCTCCTCAAGGCCTGAAATGAGGCTTCATTCAAGCCGAATTAATGAAACATGATTGTAAGTCCCTCGCATGGAAATGCTGTCATACAGTATTGAGTTGCTTATAATCACTGAGTAATCTTGCAGGCTGCCAAGGGAGAGCTACTTTAAATCCCTCCATAAAACAATATCTGAAAATATCAGAACACTAACTATATCCTGGAAGATTAATAGCAGATGAAAATTTCTATGAAATGAATCATTCTTTCTCAGTAAAGGATACAAACATTTCCAGTAACTGCGGATTGTATAACGTAGGCACAGTCCACGATCCAGATGCGAGATGCGTTTAAGCCCCGAAATTCATTCTAAATACAGAGTTGCTTAAGTATGCAAGGATTCCATAAAACAGAAAATGTTTGGAATTATATAGGTTTCTAATTCAATATGGCCCAAATCCTGAAGGACTTAGTCAAAACTCCCACTGACCTTTTTTGCCGACGGAAGGACTGCAGGATTTGGCAATGTCTGTAGATATTGCACTGAGCAAATGAGAACTAATCAGAATGAGTGGGAAGCAGCATTACCTAATTTTGAATTCTTTCTTTCAACTGTGTTTGATTTTTGTTCCTTCAGTTGTGCAAATGGAGCATTTTTTACAGAAATAATGAACAGGACGGTAGCACACAATATAATTTTAATGTTGAAACAGGAGCTTTAGGGAGGCTGAAGTGCCTTAATCAAACTTCAAGATGCTGCGTAGGTCTCCAGCTGAATGGGGAAATAAGAATCTGCATGTGAGATGTAGTACACAAATCTTCTGAGTCCCCTTAGCTTTGATAGATATTTTTTTTCTCTTTTCTCCTTAAAAAAAATTAAAATGAAAAAAAACCCCAAAGATGATTAAATACAAAGGCAATCCTTTTAATGTTGTGGAATATTATGCAAACTTAATTATTAGGACTGCGTATTTCTAGGGTATGGGATACTTGGTAATTACTCCTGACTTATAAACCACAGTGACGATGGTAGTTTATACAATGGAGGCTGAAGTGCAGCTCTGTGAACCTGCAGTCAAAATGCCAGGAACCTGAAGGAAGATTTTTACCCTTTTCCACCTGAACGCTTCTGCCGACAGATTTTTAAGATATCTTTTTTTTTTTTTTGGTATCTTCCAGATGTTTTTGCTGAGTGTGATCAGTGCTTAATTAATTATAAATAAATAATTATAGCTGTTGTATAGATGCTTCTGGTCAGCAGCTGGTGGTATTGAAAAATACTTTGATGTTTTATACAAAGGAAGCGAGAACAGTTCTAGGAGCTATAGCTGCAGAACTGTTTAGCTGGTGCTTAGGTACTTTGATGGAT
This sequence comes from Phoeniculus purpureus, assembly GCA_028565055.1. Lineage (NCBI taxonomy): Eukaryota > Metazoa > Chordata > Aves > Bucerotiformes > Phoeniculidae > Phoeniculus > Phoeniculus purpureus. The sequence continues at coordinate 6,760,103 of JAOXOE010000720.1, forward strand.
TGAATAAGATTTGTGTTGCAGTCGTGATCCTATCCAAACATCTAGAGTTCTTGTTAGGTCTATAATGTGATAGAAATCGGACGCATACACAAAGGAATTTGTAAGTGCCATTACAGGATCATCAGGGCAAAAGCTTTTTATATCATTACAGCATAAATTCCCAGCAGAGTGAGGTGGGCAGAAAGTGAAGAAGACTATCAGAATGAATATTGGTGGTAATTGTTAGATAAAATTCTGGGTAACTTAAGAGTAAAGAAGCATTACTATCTAGCTGCCCTACTTGAAATGCTGACAACATCAATGTGAAATTTTAAAAAAAGAAATAGCAAAGGCAGCCAGGGCTGCATTTTACCCATTAGTCAGATCAGTATTCTTTCAACGTTTTTCTAAACCTGCATTTGAGTATCACATGTTGACTCTGCGCTTTGGACACTGGAGATTGCTTGAAGTACTGCAACCATGACTTGTTACTCTTCTGTAATCCCTGTTCTCCAGGGCTTTACCAAATTCAGGGAGAAGCAAGCAGTGCAGGCTTTGTGTTCCTTTGCTTTGTTTTCTTGTAGTTTCTGGGTTTGGTGAGGTTTACTGTCTGGTTTGCGTGCTGCTTTTCTTGTTCACCTCTGTGAATCCATGTCAAAATAAACGCAGACCTTACCTAGAGAGTGGCACACTTTGAAGTGCAGAGATGCAAATCCAAACATTGCATCACTCTGTCAGATACAGAAATTAGTAGCATCCTGCACATCCTTTGAAGTTCGAGGCTGTGCTTCCACTGAGTGTGTTTTCATACAGAGATCAGATGGAAGCTATTCAGGCTCAGATAGCAGTAATGATTTACTTGCAGTAAATCTTGCAGGTTTTGGCTACACTTGGGGTATGATTTACTAAATACATTTTGGTCAGATGTTTCTTATTAGGATATTGCTCCCTCCCACCAACTGGTTTTTAATTAAAGGCTGCAGATCTAATGTGCTTATTTTCTCTATGCATATGTAAAAAATCAAATAACTATTATAAACCAGATTATTTGGTCCTTGCATCTCTTCAGAGAGCTGTGATTTACAAACATTGATAGGAAATAGAACTACTTGACTTCAGCAGTTGTTTAATCACAGTGAAAAATACTTTAAAATGACAACTTCAGTTGTGGTCTGTTCTGAACAACCAGCAGAATAAAGTAGTGTGGAGGTAAAAGCACCTTGGTAACAGCCAAATGATCAGAGGCACTGAATTCTAATGATTAACTACTTTTGCATAAATACTTTCTTCTGACCATACCCCTCGCTGTGGCCATAATCCTTGTCACTGTTCCATCCCTCCTCAGCCTGCTGGACCCTTGAATTGCTGACTGTCTCTCAGAGCACATTTGTATGGTGCATAGCACAGTTTCTTACCTCTTATAACAAAAATTCTTAAAGCCAAGTCCAAGACTTGATTCAGCTGGCTTTGAGTCAGATCCAGCACACCAGATTTTCTCTGGCTATATTTGTAGGTTTTTAATACCCACAGCTGAGGCCAGATTTTACTTGGTGATCATTGCTCACCAGTCCATAGTGAGGGCTGGAAGGTACTTTCTAAGTCCAGTCTCCTTAATCAGCAAAGAGAGGAGGTCTTCCAGAGAGCACCCAGAGCACTTGAACTTAAGCTCTAATATTTGTCCTACTTCTTGAACCACTTTCCTTTCTTCACTGTCAATATGGCTGAGAAGACAGGATCCCTGTGGTGAAACTCTTCTCTGTGGAGATTCCCTTTGCTCCCAGTTTTGGAGCTTTACATGTAGGGAGCTGATGAACCACATTTGTTACACAATCACAGAAAATACCAGTTCTTAAGAGGAATGTATGGTCTAGGTTAAAAGAGTATTTGCATTTTTATGGAGGTATTCTGCCTGAGAGCCTTATTTCTGTATTCAGGATTTCCACAGATCAAAAAAGAACGTCTTTTTATTATATCACAGTTAACAGACCTATGACGTTTCCTTCTTTCACAATTCTACTCAAAACTGCTCAAAGTGAATTGGTCAGGATGACGATGAGTTCTTTGGGCTTACACTGGGGCTCACAGGGGAATAGTGAGTCTCTATCTATGCAGTCTATTTACAAACTGAAGAATAGGTTATTTGCTTGACCGTGCTGGACACTTGTCTTTCACTTCTGATGATACCACGTGGAGAGAAAAGAATGTGGCAATGCAACTGCAGTAAAGCATACATGCATCTGGATGGAAGATAATTCCACAGCTGTATATCCAAACCCTGATAGGTGGAGGAAGGTACTAAAGAAATGAAGCTGCTTTGAAAAGAAGAAATCATGAACTAGATCTATGTATTGGTGGTTTTTTTCCCACTGGAGAGTAAATAGAAGCAAGATGGGAACAATGAGATTATTTCACATGGTTCTTGTTCTTATGCAGATTGCCTCTTATAGCCACATGCTCAGCACATCTGGCTCCTGCGTGGGTTTGCTGGGAGGAAGAATGCGCAGTGAGATTAAGGGCAAAATAAGATTGAAGGACAGAAACAGAGGAATAGTTCTGGAGTGAGGACTAGCTGCACTAAGGAGGATTTTCCTTAGAAGCCTACAAATCTGTCTTCTCCTTTAAACCTTCCCAGAGTGTTCAAACTGATCTAAGGAGAACATGGGATGTGCAGAGATGATTCACATGGAAACATGATATTACACAGACTCCACTGATGAAAATCTTACTGCACTACTCGTTCTTTCAATCATAGAATCTTTAGGGATTGGAAGGGACCTCAAAAGATGATCTAGTCAAATCCCTCCACCACAGCAGGATCACCTAGACCAAGTGGACTTTGATGAGGTTTTCAGTTTCCATGACAGTTGTCATCAGCACGATGTACCTTGGAGAAGGAAGACACTCATTAGATCACCTACATGTGTTACACCAGCAAACATGTGCAGAGGAAATCCCAGACATAATCATCCCGTATGTTTGTTTGTGTTGCAATAGATGGCCAGAACCCCTTTGAGTCACAGTGCTTCTGTATTGAAATGCTGCTTCAAATTTATCCTTTATCCTGTGAAACATAGAAAATGCTCAGGAATCTTGGCTGTTCCCTGCTGTGAAGTGTGAAGCTGCAGAGGGCCTGCTTGACTTCAGTCTCAGGAAGGAGTGTTGCGGCTGAAAGAGAGCTGAGTGTTTTGGTCTGCAAAATGTTTATCAGGAGACTCTTTTCAGAGGCAGTGCTCTGCATTACAGTTTGGAAGAAATTCCCCTTCCAAGGAACTTCCTGGATCCAATTTCTTTTGCTAGAAAAATCAAATGAGCTATTCATAGCTGGACAAGAGAGGCTGAAATGGCCAATACTTTTCTGTGTCATTAGCCCTATCTTTTATCTGTTATTCCACTTCCAGCTTCCCACACACTACATGTCTGAGACAACGCACCAAATAGGTCATACGTGTCAACAAAACCTTTCTAAGATGTCAAGCACTAGATGCTAGTCGAGATGACTACACTGCTGTCACTCTCTCCATAACATGTTCTCAACTCCTCTGAAGGAAACTATCGTTTAATGCTATTTTAAGTCAGGGACTTGAGTTTGTTTCCCACTTCTTCCCCCTCAGAAGCCACATATCTGAGCTTTACCAAATGGTCTTAGACACAGGAAGACAGGGCTGTCTTTTAAAGGCTTAGATGAACAAAGGCAAAGAAATGCAATGAGCTGTGACAGCCCTACAACAAGTTAGTGATAGCTAATCCTTACAGTATTTCTGTGGCTGGATACAACCCCCCACCAGTGCTCCCCTGCCTGGTGCTCATATTGCAGCCTGTGTAGTTTGGATGTTCTACAGCAAGCTAAAAGGGACCTGGGAGGAGGTCTGTGGATTGGACCTGAGCATTAAAGACTGTCAAGATACTTGGTCTTGTTACGGAACAGGGTGGCATTGTGTTGTGCGCCGGTGCACCGCATGGGGCAGCCTTGCTTACCACCAAGGTGTTTCAAGGGGAAGCCACTAATTCAATACGGCCCTTTTAAGAAGCCCAAACATTGCATGCTGCAAGAGAGAAATGAAATGCTTGGTACGAATCCTGTTCTGAGATGGAGCAGAGGTGGTGTTTGTGTTCCCCTGAGCAATTCATTTTCAGTGCACTGAGTCTGTTGTGGGGAGGATTTCGGACTCATTAGGACTAATTGCTTTTTAAATTTCAGTGAGTTTGGTTTGTGGGGTGGGTGGTGTTCACTGGTCTAGGAGCCTGGTGATTCAGTTTACATGGCCAGATGGTTTGAATTATCTTATCAATTTAGAGTAATCTTAACACAGCGCTGTTGAACAATCTTCCTTTTCTAGGAGGTTATGTTTCAGAGCTCCTGCTCCTTTTTCCCTTTGGTCTAAAGCATCTGCTGACAGAGCCCTGGAAGAGGACATATGGATGTGCTGTCCTGGGCCGTACTCTGTGTCTCCTAAGGACTGTTTTATTTCATCTTTACAGGGTGTAAAGATGTTCAGTACTGCTCCTGTGACTCTTGCAGCAGAATGCCAGAGGTAGCTTGAGTTTGGGATCTGATTTTAGCCTGGGATTGTACAAGTGTTTTATTTGCCCTGGCTGATAAAGGAAAAGTCACGCCATTTTCTTTTTCATTAGCCCAGCACCCAATGGCCCATCTGGCCTTCCTAAAAGCTTTGGTCACATAGGCTGGGTGTAGCCAGCATCAAGTGTAACTTAGTGCACTGAGTTTTCCACTGGATGAATAAGTAATTCTGAGGTAGTGAAAGGTGTGACCAGAGAGGCAGTGCTCACAGAGCTGTCTCCATGTGACTTGCAGCTGAGTCCTGCAGAACTCTAGCATAAAGAATGTATTTCATCGGTATCCGTATTGGACACAGAGCTCATCAGGTCATTGAGAATCTTGAGAGATGGAAATACGGGACCTCTCTAAACAGACAAGGAAGTCTTAGCTTTTCACATGTGTGATGCTTAAGTACTGCCCACCTCAGCACCTTTTCTCCAGTTGTTATCCTGCCTCAAATTCTTGCTGGTGAAATTACCAGGAAGCTTCTGAAACGTTATTACTAGCAAACCATTGAAATGTTATGCGAAGAACATTTGGCAGCCTAAACTTTTCAATACAGCTCATGCCCAGAAGTATTTTGGACACTCTGGTGGTCTGACTGATATGACAATTGCTGAAAACTTCCTGTTTGCAGCTAGCTCATAGCCATGAGGGGTCGTTCGACAGTGCTGCTGGGGTCATGAGGAAGCCATAGGATGGGGAAAGGGGAAGGAATAGCTAAGGGTGACCAGAAGGAGAAAGAACTTTTTAGTGGAAAGATGGAGCACGTATGAGAGGAGAAATAGTTTCAGAAAAACAAAGGTAGATCTGGGAATACCATCCTCTGCTATGTGGGAATGAGAACCTGTGCACCTTAGTTATGTGCTTTGGAGGGATCTGTAAGATCCCTCCTGTGTGCAGGTGAATCTACTGGTTGTGGACTTCTTTCCTGAATTGTCTGTGAGCCTTAGATCTATGCAATGATAGGGTGGTTTAGGCCATTTGAGTATCTTTGTGTCGTTTATAAAACAAATTGGTGTTATGTTTTCTGCTTCTACTTTCCTTTGCTCTCCACAACTTTGGCATCTACAAAACCATTGGAATCTTTACAAGTCAAGAAAACTATAGAAGAATAGTCACACACTTGCAAGTGGTCCAGATATCACTGCAGTGAGGCAGGAAGAGAATCTTCTAATTCAGGAGCAGTGAAAGCTTTCTTTACTCCTGAGGTAAATATTCCAGCCCGTTAGGTATACTTTGTATGTAACATTTACATCTTGCTGAGTGATTAGTTTAAACAGCTATTTTTATCCTGCATTTCAGCCCACAACTCTAATGTTAATTAGTATTTAGGAAGGAAGTATGTTTTCTTCACATGCCATAGCAAATGTGCTTTATATAATGATTACAGAACTTGTTTGATCTTTTGTTTTTACTGAACACAGTCTACAGCACTGACGGCAAACTGTTTGGTTTTAGTTTTCTTATGCCCTGGGCTGTTTTCCACTGTGTGAAATTGCTGAACTTTTTTTTTTAGATGTTTTTTCACAATCGCTGAAACTGTTGGAATAAGATAGAATTTCCCTGTAAAGTTTCCTAAATTGCTGTCTTTCAGTGAGCAGTTCAAATAACTTCTGCCTCTTCCTGTTTTATACGAGTCTGAGGGCATGGCTAAAGTTGATAATATAAGAAGTTTGGACAGAGAGGTTGAAAGGTTAGTCACAAGCTGTTCAAGTACAGCATGGAGGATGCAAAGAGTGAGTTGCGGGGGAAGCAAAAACACACAAGGCTTCGGGGAATAGTCATTGCCGACTACTTAGAAGTTAGTTATATAAAGCATCCACAAACTGGGCAATTAGGAGAGCTTCTACTGTTGTTCCCACTCTACATTTGCAATATACAGTTTTAGCTCATACAAATACCCTCACGGAAATAAAGGCATAATTAGAAGTTATTTCTTGTGCTGTTAGAAGTGGAGGACAGCCACTGATTCAAACCCTCTAGCTCTATGAAGGAGTCATAGAATCATCATGACTGGAAAGGACCTCCAGGATCATCAAGTATCTATAGTTTTTTTAAAAAGATTTTCCTGTCAAAATGTCCTAGGACTATATAAAAGAAACGTAGAAGAAATCATGTGTCACGCTAGACCTATCTCATGGAAATCAGCTTTGTTTTTCTCAGTTAATTTACAGAGTGTATCACCACTGTTGCTTTTTAGCTGCCAACAACCTGTTCTTTAAAGTTGTCGACAATTATTAGTTTTCTTTTTCTTAGAAGGAAGGGAAGTGGCAGATTCTCTGTAGACACTTACATTCCTGGACCAAGGCTCTGCCCCTGCTGGAGAAATGGGGGGATAAATGCCATCTGTGAAATCTTAGGGGCAACTTCTCTCTCACGGATAACTATTTCCACGAAAGCTGTGCATGTATTTTGCATGACATGTGCAAATCTAGATGGGAATTGACCAGATCCAATGTGCTTACTTAATTGTGTCTCTGGCACCCTGCATTCCTGCTTAAATCACCAAGGCCACATTCTAACTGTGTAGCTGCTGTAGGTATCGATGACTGTAGCTCTGTGCTTGTGCGCTGCCAACATTTCCAAACAACAATGAAGTAATTTTTTAGGGTGGAGAAGATGGGAAAAAAAAAACCCCAAATCGAAGACCTGAAGAGAAAGAAGGGCAAGAGGCAAAGAATAGTTTTTATTTCAGTTGTTTTTTTCTGATTGTTTAGGACAAGAAGCTTTGGGAAGGGAGGAAGGTGAGCCACTGGCCCTGCCATAACTGGAGCGCTTGGAGCAGGTGACTGACGGCACTGGGAAGTGCTCAGCAAAAGCAGTGCCCAAGCGACGAGTCATCAATAATGCAGAATGAATCCTTGCTTCCCTCAGAGCTCAGAAAATAATACCTGGCTAGCACTGAGCAAGCAGCAGGGGACACAGCACCCTTGAGACTGCAGATCTGGCAGTCTGAAGGGGGAAAGCTTTAGAGAATTGAGTTTTTCCCTGCCTTGTGCCCGATTTCTTCTCCTGCCCACTAAAAAATTGAGAAGTCAATTGGCCTTTTATTGTTGAGGTTGGAATGACCCTTTTTTTTCTCTAATTAATTTTTTATTGAATTTTGAGAAAAGGTAGATTTCTAGCTGCCATCACAAAGGAGGGGAGAGAGAAGGTAATATAAAATATTCAGTTGGGATGGCTGGGTGGAGCCTGAGCTATCTGAGGTTGTTCCTTCCACTGTAGGTTGTTCCCTAACACACCTTACAAGGGCTGCCAGGGGGTTCCTTTCAGTGCTTGCCCAGGAAAGCTCCTGGTGCCGTGTGAATATGGTGCAGTTACAGCCTTGGTGTTGCAGAGTTACCACTCCCATGCCATCATGGCTGGCCTGCAATAAGCCTACGCTGTAGTGGTGGACGCCCAAGATAAACTGCTCCACCGTGGATAATCTGTTCTTTTGAAAAAAATAGGTGCTACACAGGTGTGAGAGTTTCCGGTGCTACGGACCCATACGGGTACAGATATAGACAGGAGCAAGGTGGTAACACTGGCCAGCAAAAGCAGACCTGCCCACAGATAGCAAGAGGAAGTGGTTGTTCTCATAAATGCCTTTGGTTTCTATGTAACAGTGAGGTTATTGTATAAACACATCCTGGGTTATAGATGCTAATGGAAAGTTGTTTTTATTTTTTCCAGCTAAGGAAGAAGGCAGTATGGCAGGTTTTGTTGGATTTGTTTCCCCTGCCTTGTCCACAACCACTTGCACTGGAGATAATGTAAAGGCAAAGGGTATTGCTGGCACTCATCCTCAACAGTTCTTGCGTAAATAATGCTCCAGCCCTCACACCACTGCATCAATAATTACGGTGAAGATGAATCAAATACTGTCAGCAAGGATGAGGTTTGTTTGTAAACTCAAGTGTTTCTGAGTGTAGTTTTAGGGCAGATGTCTGTAACATTTGGTATCAGTGTAAGATACTGTGTTAGCCTCTACCTATCGCTGTTTTGTACAGCCAGACATCATAGAATCTTTTCTGTGGAAAATCTAAAAAACCAGCAGCTCAGGTCACCTTGTATGAAAAAAAAAGATATCTTTGTCTGTAGGAATAAACATTACAGAGCTGACTTTAATAAATGTAATCCCAACTGTTATGAGCTGTGCCATCTGTACCATTATGCAATGCGTTTCTTGTGTGCAGAAGATACGACATTCGACGTGGAAGTGACGTGACAGCAGCTGATGGCTTTGCTCTGCAGTACAGGGGCAACGTTCTTCTGTAATATTAAGGCCTTCATTTATTTTTGAGATATAAATTAATTCGCTTTGGCCTAAAACTCTTTGTGTCATAAGTCCTGATACCATGATCTTGTTTTCATTCTATTGTGTTTTAGAAACACCACAAGTGAGGTGATGATGTTGTCTGGCTGAAGCCTTTAAAGTGTAAGAAGCTCCAGACACTTCTGAGAAGATCTGACAGAGCAGTTTGTCATGGATGAAAAGCCTGGCTCTCACTTTAACAAAACGGAGTTGGAGAATATTTGACTAAGTGCAGATTGCTATATCAAAGCAAAGGCGACTGCTTGTTTCCCACACATTGGAGGCAGGCATCAGGGCAGGGTACAGTATCCTAAAGTTCTCTGACATTCAACAGAATACAATAGAACTGGATTCACCTTAGATTAGATGGTAGATTCTGTTTGTTGGAGCTGTGATTCTGCCCTGTTTGGGAGGCTGTGATTAGAAAACTGATTATTCCATTCTTAAGGTTTAACTGTGGACAATATGGACAGATTAGCAAGGATTGCCAGTTGGTGCTGGTGCAGACGATACTTTTTCACACATCTCTTTGGCACTCAAGGATGTGTGGCCGGCTTATGTCCCTGCTGTTCATGCCTTGCATTTTGACTTGCTGGGAGCTGGGGAGAAAGGGGGCGCTGACAATTACATGGCCTCCAGCATCCTTCTAGCGATCATTGTTCACATGGGATGGCAGCAGAATTCCCTCTTGAGATGAGAATGAAGCCAAGTTGCCAAATGCACCATTGAAAGATTGTTCCTTTCAAACATTATGCTGCTTCTGAAGCGAGGAAGCTGGGTGGGCTTTGTTTGTCTCAAGAAGAACAAGGTAATGTCAGTGAACCCTGAACCTCACGCTGGGAGCAAAACTGTGCCTCCTCTGCAGCGGTGGCACAGTAGGGCAATGCTTTCTCCTCCTTGATCACCAGTGTCCATACACCTGTCTCTTCACTGCAGGTTGCCAGTGTTTTCATGTGGGAAGTGAGCTGACACCCAATTTAGGTTGTGCCCCTAAATACTCTGAGAACAGCCTTGTATTCGCTCTGCTGAATGTGAACTGGAAGAAGTCCAAATGTGGAGTAAAAACCTGACATTTCCTTTTTAGGCAAACCTTTTTGGTGTTGCTTCCTTTATCCTTTTAAAAATGATTTTATTTTTTGAGTTAAGGTTTCATACCTCCTGTCAACAACACAGGAGCTGTGTAAATGTGTGACCTTCTGATATAGCTCAGAATGACCTTGCTCAAACCCTGGGATTTTTCACAGAAAGAGTCATCAGACACTGGAACAGGCTGCCCAGGGAAGGGGTTGAGTCACCACCCTTGGAGGTGTTTAAAGTTTGTTTAGATGTGGTGCTGAGGGATCTAGTTTAAGGGTGAACTTTGTAGAGTCGGTAGGGTTAATTGTTGGACTTGATGATCCCAAGAGTGTTTTCCAACCAGTGTGATTCTGTGAAGTTCATTAGAAAACATTTGCTACCTGCTTTTCTGCTCTCCTGCCTGTGAGGGGAGGTTGCAGTTCCTGCAGCCTTCAATGGGTCATGCTGACTGAGACTTGAATTGAGAAGCTGCTTGCAGCTAATTCAGGAATAAGGCTTTCACAAGCCCTCCTTACACACTTTGGGATTTTTTGACAATGATTGATCTGGACTCCATGGTAGACACTACCACAAGAGATCTTTCACTTCTATTAACTTCCCAATCTTCAGGTGATTTCCCCACTGAAGGCTCGCTGTGATGAACCCAAAGTGCTTTAAATATTACATGCTCAGAGGGCTGGAGCACCTCCCCTATGAGGACAGGCTGAGCAAGCTGGGGTTGTTCAGCCTGGAGAAGAGGAGACTCCAAGGTGACATTCTAGCAGATTTTGAATCCCTGAAGGGGGCTACAAGAAAGCTGGGGGAGGGCTTTTGACATGAGTGGTAGCAAGAGGACAAGAGGAGAGGGGAGACTGAGGTAGGACATGAGGAACAAATTCTTTCCTGTGAGGGTGGTGAGAAGCTGGAACAGGTAGCCCAAAGAAGCTGTGGCTGCCCCATCCCTGGCACTGTTGAAGACCAGGTTTGGATAGAGTCCTGAGTAACCAGATCTATTGAAGGTGTCCCTGCCTATACAAGGGGGTTGGAACTGAATGATCTTTAAGGTCCCTTCCAACTCTGTCCAGTCTATGATTCTATGATTCTATGATTCTATGATACATCAGAATAGCTGTGTCTGTTCTGCTGAGTGTGGTTGAAGGTTGAGGTTTGAGATGTGGAGCTGTCACTGCATAAGGTGACTGCTGGAGTTTCTTAGCGCATGGTGTTTCAGGATTAACAACAAATAGTTGCCTTACTGGGTGATTGGTAGGCAGGCAGTCTCATGTTTTCTGGACAACAGCCACCTAAGGCATTCAGATGTTTTTGAAATGCTTTAACTAAGAGATTCAGAAAATTGAGGGAAAATAATGTTTTCGGACAAGAAATATTGAGAGTGGTTTGGGTTGCTCTATGAAACTCCAGTCTTATTGGGGTTTTTTGGTTGCTTGGATCAGAACAGTTCAGAAGGCAAATGGCAACAGCTGTAAATAATGCAGCAGTGGATGCTGCTGCAAGTGATTTAAAAAAATGGTGCTTGTGTAGTAGGAAGACTATTGGGGCTCGACACTGAACCATTGAGGTCAATGGCCTCTGGAGAATATGTGCATGAATGATTGTGTGAAAGCAGAGAGTGGTGTTAACAGTGGCTGGTCTAGGAAGGCAGCTGAATGGAATGACTGATCCAGCTAGGAGGAATGGGCAGGTTCAATTTCTTGGTCTCAGTAAGTCAGAGAAGGTTTGAACTTGGGTTTCTCAAATGAAGACAAGTGTTGTAACCAACAGTAATGGAGCCTCCTGCAGAAACTCTGCTGTAGGACTAACTGTACCTGGACAGAGTTTAACCAAAACCATAGAATCATAGGATCATCGAGTCCAACCATCAGTTCAACACAACCAAGCCCACCAAACCCCATGGTGTCAGGTCTACATGCTTTTTGAAAATCTCCAGGGATGATGACTCCACCAGTCTCCTGGGTAGCCTGTTCCAATGCTTTACCACTTTTCCAGTGAAGAAATTAATTACTCTGAGAAGAATCCATTAACAGGATAAAATATTTTTGAATAATATTGGTCCGGGATTTTATGGGCAACTGTAACCATCTTGTAAAGCACTTTGGGACCCTCCTCCACACAAGCTAAACAAAATCATCATCCCAGAACTGCCTTCAGGCCCAATGTTCTCCTGTGTGCCTGAGCAAGCACAGTGGGCTCAAAGAATTTTGGTTAGCAATGGATGGTATGAAGAGTGAGGTCAGGACATGGCTTGTAACCACCTGACCAATCTGTAACAAGAAGTCAGGCCAAATGCTGTTATCCTCACACAGTGCTTTAGCTGTGGTGCTGCTTTTTCCACTTGTGTAAAGAGCCCTGTCACAGTACAAATGGCACATTTCCCACTGGAGAGAATCAAAGAATCATAGGGTTGGAAGGGACCTCCAAAGGGCATCTAGTCCAACCCCTCAACTAGATCACAGAATCACAGAACATCAGGGATTGGAAGGGATCTCGAAAGATCAGCTAGTCCAATACCCCTGCCAAAGCAGGATCACCTAGACCAAGTCGCACAGGAACATATCCAGGCAAGTTTTAAATGTCTCCAGAGAAGGAGACACCACAACCCCACCCTGGGCAGCCTGTTCCAGTGCTCTGTCACCCTCACTGTGAAGAAGTTCCTTCTGATATTTATATGGAACCTCCTA
>JAOXOE010000720.1:6772794-6798356 GCA_028565055.1 Phoeniculus purpureus
TCCAGTGCTCCTTCACCCTCACAGTGAAGAAGTTCCTTCTCATATTTATATGGAACCTCCTATGTTCCAGTTTACACCCGCTGCCCCTTGTCCTGTCACTAGATGACATTGAGCAGAGCCTGGATCCATCCTCTTGACACCCACCCTTCGCATATTTATAAACATTAATGTGGTCACCCCTCAGTCTCCTTTTCTCCAAGCTCAAGAGACGCAGGTCCCTCAGCCTTTCCTCATACGGGAGATGTTCTACTCCCTTCATCATCTTTGTGGCTCTGTGCTGGACTCTATCCAGCAGCTCTGAGGGGCCCAGAACTGCACAGAATATTCCAGATGTGGTCTCACTAGGGCAGATTACAGAGGGAAGAGAAATGATTCTATGATTCTATGATTTCACCAGTTTAGGGAACATCCTAGTGATATCCCTGATTCGGGCTCCAGGTAAACAGCAGACTTCCCTATGAGGACCAACTCTGCATATTGGGCCCTCAGTTCCCTTCAGGAGCAAGTCTCCAATAACTAGGACCCTTTTCTTCTTTGTGGAGCAGGTTGTTGTATTACTGGAAGACCTTCCTGATTTATGCGACTGTGCTAGGACCTCCGGTATGATTTGCCTATCCTTTATATTCTTATTAGACTGGCTGTCTTCTAGTAGGGACTCATATCTATTTCTCAGTCGCAGCTGGGGAGGTAAAGCATGTAAAGGTAGTACTAGCCTTCTGCCATGGCCCTGCACTTGGCTCCACTCACCTCTTCTACTTAGGCTTCAGTATTCCATCTGAGAGGTGCAGGATACAGGGGCCCCTTGATTCTGGCTGTTATTTGGCTGTTGTCCAGACTGCATAATCTGATTCCACCAGTCTACCTCTATTTCAGCCTCCCTAATGCTCCTGAGCCTTTCTGCTTCTGCTTGTAGCCTTTCAACCTCGTCTTGCAGCTGTGCTGCTCAATGAAGGAGATAATCTACCAGCTCACACCACACACAGAGCTCTCTCAGTCTTTCTTCATAGAGGAGATGCTCAAGTCTCTTAATCACCCTTTTTGTGCTCTGTTGGACTTCTGTCCAGTAGAAGTCTTTCTTTGTCTCTCTTGAATTGGGGCTCCCCAAAGTGGACGCTTAATTTATGAACATTAATAAATCAAGACATGCCATTCTTAATACAATGGTAAGATCTTAACTTAGGCTAGAGTTGTTTCTTTCCTGACATTTTATGGAGGATATGGTTCTTGATTTTTCAATTTTTAATATAAGCTCATGTTATTAGACATGCAGGCAGCACCAGTCAAAGACACCATTATTGTATACATGGAGTGGGCTATCTTCTGCCTTTCTACCCTCATCATTCATTAATGATGCACAGAAGCTTATAATTTGTCTTTTCAGTTCTTTGACTTTATGTTAATGCTCACGTTGTATGGCAGATGGAGAGCTCTGTAGCAAGTATTCATCACCAATCTTATATGTCTGTGGGAATACTATCTCTGGTAGTCCTGAAAAGTACCCTTTGTTCTCTTTATCTATATATAGATACATAGATACATAAATATGTAATGTCTTGTGAACTTAGTCTAACATCACTTTCTTATTGATGCTGTTCTTTCAGTCTTTAATTTTCTAAAAAACCTACGGACTTGGCTCTGCTGTTTGCTCAAAAGGCAGATAACTTGTAAGGCCTCACTTTTACCTTGTTGCAGAGCTGTTGGTGTGCCTCACTACGTACCAGGTATGTTAAGCTGAATTGCAGTTGTTAATTCCAGTTTACCATTCAGATAGTGACCTCAGCTGTGATTAAGATGCTGTTAGTCTTTGTTAAACTGCCAGCTAGAAGTCTCTTTTCCCACTTCTGTTGAGTGTGTGGCTTTGCAAGGCAAGCTGTGGTCCACTGGGAACAGTGAGGAGACTATAAAAGCAGTCCTGACTTCTACTTGTCACTTTGGAAAGCCCCCCAAGATAATCTGATCACAGAGTGTTTGGAGTGTTTTAAGTTATTTAAGTTTAGTTTAAAGAGATTGATCAAACTTCCTGACACAACTGGAACACATTAAAATTTTTCAGCTGTAAACACACAAACCCAGAAATTTCTAATTGCCAGTAATTAAAGTGTGTGGTTGTTTTTGAAATGTTTGAAGAAGTCTGAAGTGGTACAGCTCCCCAGTGACATTCCCAAGGAGAAAGAGGCCTGCCTCAGGCTGTCTTGAAGGTAATAGGGGAAAAAACTGGGCTGTGTACTCATCTTGCATAAACATTTGAGCTGGGGCTACTGTTGTGTGCAATCATAGCAAACAATTTAGCAGATGACTCCCTTTTATTAAAATATTAATTGACTCAGCATGCAAAATACCAGTTACTGCCTGTTGCAACATCTTGAGGATCCTGTTGTGCATCAGTGTTTTGCTGCAGTGGTTCAAGAGCTCAGAAACACAAACCTGTGCTGTCCCAGCAGAATGTGTGTGGCTTGCACTGCTTTATTGAAAACATCTACGAATTAAATGTACTTTGGACTGGAGCTAACCCCAAATTACTCAGGCAGGATTCAGAGACATACCAGTTAGAGGCCATGCTCTAAGGCTTTCACAGTATCACAGTACTTTGAGCTCTTTTGAGCACAGAGGGAGGCAGGGGTCTGCTGGTGCATAAGTACTGGATCCAAATGCTGACTATGGGAAGTGCTGGGAGGAAATCTCCTGGGGAATACGATACACTAGAACTGTCTCAGCTTCACCAGAACATTTGGGGCTAATGGCTGCTAAGAGGAACTTGATAGGGGACACAGACTTAATCTAATATGCTAATTCCTAGATATTCATGATAGCTTCATGCTTGACAAAAGCCACCGCTGCTTTTCTCCTGCCGTGCCCTCACAGAAGATTCTTGCATAATCCATCTCCAAAAACGGAGCAGGGTTGCTGAGCCAGGGCTTGGCAGCCTGTGTGCTGGGATGCACGTGCATTTTTGCTACTGAGAGTGGTATTTCTGGTGGCAACATCACAATTCAGTTTTTAACTGCTTGACTTTTATTATCTTTCAAAGGGTTTCTTGATCTTCCTGTCTCTTCTACTCAGTTCAAAACTAGGGCAGTAAATCAGCCTTTATTGTGGCATTTGGCACTTCAGTTTTCAGTTTCAGACATAGTGTGGAAGCCCAGAAGGAAATCTTCCCATTATTTTTTTTGTTATATTTGTTGTGAAGAAGTTTACCAATTGGACCCTGAATTGGTGGGACAAATGCAGAATGGGATGATGGTTCTTACCGTGAAGATGCAAATTGAAACACTTAGACACCATCTAAAGTTTCTTCACTTACACCAACACTAAATGAATTTAAAAGACATAATATTAAGGTCATTAAAGTATGTCCCATTGCAGTGCTAGCAATCCAGTAACCCAAGCAGGATGCTTTTTAGTAGATTGATCATGTACTGAGAGTACACGCCTTTGGATTTCTGTCCTGTGTTGGCAGAGAATAGGTGAGAACATGAGAAAATGTTGGGCAAGGGACATTATGGAGCCTTTCCTCCCATATCTGCTATATTTTACTGCCACTCCTGATTCAAGTAAAAGAATTACACTTAGGGCACAGCAGGAGTACTGTAGTAGAACATAGTCCAGGACTGTGATTGCTTTTGGTGTCAATATTGTGTTTCCTGTGCCAGTGAAATAACTGAATATATAAAACCCTCTCATCAGATGTCAATCCTGACAGACAGAAGAGAGGGCAGTTTAGCAAGAAGGTTAGATTTGTAACTAACTTAAAAGGAAAGTGTGTTGGAGGATTAAATGAAAACTGTTAGGTTTGAGTCACTTCATTATTTGAAGACACTCAGCATGTGCTCTCTGGAGTGTCCATTTCCTGCTAGCTGTGCACAGAATCATCTGCTCAGAGGAAAGACAAACAGAGCATTTCCATGCAACACAGATTGGAAAAGAACAAGAATGTGAAGCTCAACAAAGCATTTGTTGCCTAGTAAGAGGACAATGTCAATTGATTTGTATTTTACTTTGCATTCTTCAGGCAAGGGAGCATGCAGCTAGAGATTTCGAGCAATGCAGGCTTGGTCTTTATTGTAGAGGATGGACATTATGTAGTACTTTTATTACTGTAGTAAAATGACTTACCAATTCTGCTACTTCCTTTGGAAGGCTGTTTTCGCAGCTGAACAAACACTGCTACTGGAGGTCTTCCTGCTGTGCTTTCATTCCAAGGAGGAAACACGATTGTGGTCCTTCTGTAGGGCAGGATCACCCTGGGGTCTTTGGGGAAAAATACAAAGGTGTTTGGAGGGGAAAAGGAGAGGTCTAAACATGTCAGAGACAAAGTGCACAGAGGATTTATGCTTTTAAAAAGTAAACCAGACAGCAGTAAAAAGAAAGTAAAATGTCTGGCCTAATGAAAGCAGCTACAGAACATCAGAGAAATGGCAATTATGGAATGATGTTGTTTTCATTTATACTTCTGTTTCTAGAAGATCCCATTTGCAGACAGAATTCCTTGAGCAGCAACAGTGACTATTCATCTCAGAGTCAAGTCAATTGTTTTTTAAACAATCAAATCTTTGAAGACCAGGATTTTCAATGTGTGGCTTTGAGCTTTTCCATGGCATGTTTAAAATTCCGACTCTTGACACATGGAAGTCAAGTCAATGTTCCCTCCTTATCCTTCCAGAACCCCATGGAGTAATTTTACAGGGATCTTCTCAGTAAGTGGTCGTGCATCTCCTGAAGCTCTACATCGACAGGTTCTGGCTCCAGGGCTAGAATCGAGTGTCCAAAAGCCTGAGCAGATCACTACAAATGTGGGATTACATGGTCTTGGTCAAAGTTGCTTTCAGTCAGGATCCAGGGTGTGACTGCCCTGCTTCTCTTGTATCCCAGAGTAATGAAGGTTTCCCACCTAGAGTATTTTAAAGAGCATAATTACACACACTCACAGTGTGTTCTTTGTGATGCTCTCAATTCTCCTCTCATGTTTGCAAAGCCACAAATCAGAATGCTATTTTTAGATGCAGACACTGTCTTGGATTCATACTGATTATAAATATTTATAAGAATATAGAGCCCAGATAATTAAGAAGTGTTAAATTCATCTAAATACTGCCAGCACTTGAGGGAAGTTAGTAGGCAAGAGGTGAAAGTTAATTTATCTTTTCATTCACAACAGAATTTGCTGAAGTTACTGGTAATAAATTGAAAATCTGGGTGGATGACTGTCACAGAGGGTGGCTGTGAATGGTGTCACATCCAATTGGGATCCAGTGACCAGTGGAGTCCCCCAGGGATCAGTACTGGGCCCAGTAGTGTTCTATTCAACATTTTTATTGAAGACCTGGATGAGGAGACCAAATCGAGAGGCTGAGGGACCAGACGGTGTTTAGCCTGGAAAAGAGGAGACTCAGGAGGGACCTTCTCCCTCTCTACAACTCCCTGAAAGGAGGTTGTGGTCAGGTGGGGGTCGGGCTCTTCTCCCAGGCAACTAGCACTAGTACAAGAGAGCAGGGCCTGAAGTGGCCAGGGGAGGGTTGGGTTGGCTGTTAGGAAGCCCTTCCTCATGGAAAGGGTGATCAGACACTGGAATGGACTGTCTAAGGCAGTGGTGGAGTCCCCATCCCTGGAGGTGTTGAAGGCCAGCCTGGTTGTGGCCCTTAGTGCCCTGGTCTGGGTGATGTGTTGATGTTAGGTCCTGGGCTGGATGAGCTCAGAGGGCTTTTCCAGCCTTAATGATTCTGTGATTCTGTAATATTTTCTAGATTATTATTTACTCAAAGATCATCTATAGTAATGGCAGGAGCGGAGGCTTACGATAAAAGGAGTGCTTACCTGCTTTGGAAGAAGGAACAGGCAGCTCAGGAGGAGTGCACAGAGAGGTGGGTGTTGGCCTTTGCTCCCAAGTGAATAATGACAGGGCAAGAGGGAATGGTCTGAAGTTGTGGCAGGGGAGATTTAGGTTGGATATTAGGAAGAAGTTCTTTACTGACAGAGTGGTCAGGCACTGGAACAGGCTGCTCAGGGAGGGTGTTGGGTCACCATCCCCGGAGGTGTTTAAAAAACGTGTGGCCATGGCGCTTCAGGCCCTGCTGTGGTGGCAGAGATTGTAGGGGGGTTGTTTTGTGTTTTATCTGGTTGAGTGTGTTTGGTGCTGGTGTCTGATCAGGGTTTGGGTTTTGTTGTCGTTTTTGTGAGTATGGTTTTTGTGATCTGGGATGTCCTTTTCAACCAGGAACGTTCTGTGATTCTGCAGTAGCAAGTATTGACAGATCTGATCCTAAACTTACCAAGTTCGTAGATCAACCAGTTGCTGTCAAAATGATCTAAGGCATCATCCAGCTTTGGCAGCCCCTGAAACACTGACTCTTAGAAGCTTGTAAAGTTCATACATTTCAAATTATACTATGTACTTCTTCACTGTTGTGTTCCTCTCTAGACATGTATCCTGACTGCCAGGAACAGCCACAGTTGAGCTAGATGGGACTTTTTCTTTGAACTGTGATGGCCAGAGCCACACAATAAACTGAATGTTAGATCCAAGAAGGGATGTGAATATAAGGGTTGAGAAATGAGAATTGCCTATTGACAGCAACTAGACATAATGTCTGTGTGTGTCACAAAATGCTTTATTGGAAGTGACACCAGATTCGGTTTCTCAGATTTAACAGAACCCCATCGCACTAGTCTTCTGATGTCAGGATCATTTTAGGTTGTGCCAATCAGTGAACAGGAAGCAGACCCCAAAGCAGAGGTAATCCCTATTATGTCGGTTGACAAGAAGAGTTCTGCACTAACTGGGCCCCCTCAGGCTGGCTTACAGGGTCAGCCTTCCATAGGGCACTCTGAGATTTTCAGTCTGTATAAGTTCCTCAGCCACACTGCGGTGGGGTGTCGTTGTACAGTACCTGTATCTAACTCTCCTGCATTTGCTAGTGCATGTCAGAGTGGCAACAGAAGAGATGAGCTCTTAGCTCTTGGACAGTTGTTATGAAGGCCAGAATTTATTGTTGGAACTTTGAGCTCCTCAAAGCATGGACAATATGTCTGCATTTATCTGCAAAATCTGCTTTTTAGCACCCTATTAAAAAATACAAACATTTATAACCTCTAGCCATTCTGTTTGTGCTTGTCTAACCATGAACAAAACATGCCTCTCTCATCCCTCATTCTCAGCCTCATCATTGCCCTTGTTCTTTCTCTACTTCACATTCAGACATGGAGGAGTGATGTTCTTTTCAGGTCTGCTGTGGTAAGAAACGTTCTTTGCGACTCTTCTGTTGTGCTGTATACAGGGCCACCTGGCATGGACTAAAAATGAATGAAAGGAAGGAATGAAAAGCTTGTAACTGTCTTTGAGAGAAGAGCAGCAGATGAGCTCTAGCTGTGCAGCACATTTATGATTCCACTAGGTATTCTGCTGTTGGGTACTAATCTGGGATGTAACATCAAAGAGGAAAAGGAGCAGTCACCACAAACAGATGATTATTGTAAAGTGGCTTTATAACTGCCTGGCAAAGCTTTTAGTGAATTAGTGAGATTTCCTTTTCTTTAATGCTTGGTGACACTCTCACAAAACCCGCAGCACATCTGACTTCTAAAGCTTCAAGTGGTTGTTGTATTTCTCTGCCATCCAGAACATAAATAAATATGAAAATATCTCTTTATCTAATACTAATTATGGTCTCAGTTCTGAGCAATATGGAGGAGATTAAAGCCTGATGCTATTGTGTACAGCCTAAGGCACTTTCAACAGTGGGAGGATGGCAGTCCCCTTGTTCCATGTACAGTTCCAAATTCCATGAAAATCTCTGTTGCTGCTGTCACCTGCTACCATGTAAAGATCAGTCTAGTCCTCCACATCAATTTTGCTAAGTGCTTGTTCTTATTAGCCTAAACAATGACAATTTGTTCTGGCAGGCTGCTCTGGGACATTTCCCTCTCCAGTGGCACACTGTTTGCCAAACCT
Source organism: Phoeniculus purpureus (assembly GCA_028565055.1). NCBI lineage: Eukaryota > Metazoa > Chordata > Aves > Bucerotiformes > Phoeniculidae > Phoeniculus > Phoeniculus purpureus. The sequence continues at coordinate 6,780,740 of JAOXOE010000720.1, forward strand.
ACATGTAACTGCATTTGTCTGTGCAGAGCAGACTGGCTGGAAGATAAAGCCAGAATTTTTAAACTTGAACACTTTGTTGCTGTGGGCCAAATTCTATTCTAAAACTACATCTGATCTAATCAAGGCTTGCTTTTAGTCATGTTCTGCAAGTACCCCAACACATTCATTTATATCTGGATGATCACAGGAGATTTGCTTGTTCATCCTGAATTGTCTTTTACTGACTGAAATGAAGCAAAACATATTTTCTCTTAATTTTATTTGTAGTGTCATATAAACATTAAAAACATTTCTGTGTTTTGGGTATCACTAAAATCACTTAAGAAAACAGTAAAAGACCGTAGAGCATTTGATGGAGTCACATCTGTCATAGGAAGCTTAGAGCACCTGCATTCCTAGCATGAGTTCTGGCAAGACGTATGAAACTTGACCAGTGGACTTCATAAATGAGGCTTTACATCTCCAAGAGCACTCTGGTGTCTCCTGTGCACCCTGGGCAACCAGTGGGGGAAGGAGATGTACTTAACATTTTTATGTCTTCTTTTGTTAACTAGTTCTCTGGCAAAATACAGCAATTCTCTTACAAGTCAGCAAAGCACTGATTTCTAAGCAAGCAAGGCATTTGTAAACCAAACTTGACCAAGAACTGAACCGCACCAGTGATTTAAGTTCCTGACTATCCCTGTGGTCACCAGTAGGCTTCTGACTAAGTGGTACTTTTAGACAGCACCATCATCCCCTAAATAGACTTCCAAAAGTAAACACAGCTACAGGTGTGTCCTCAGCTGATACAGCTCAAAGTGAGCTCAGTTAAAGTCAGATGGAATTTAAATTACTTAAACTGCCCAGATTAGCAGCAGCTGAAAATATAACTGATAATCTGTATTTAAAGAGGAGTTAAGACTCTGTTCCCCCATTCTGAGGGAGTACTCTCACTGAGGAGGGGTTAATCTTTGTGAATGCTGGAATGCCTCTGCCTCCACTAGACTCGTCATCTGTAGCTGGTTCTGTTCAGTCGCTGACTGAAAAAAAAGTTTCTTTCTGTTTGGGAGTATTATGAAAAGGAGTGTCTTTACTACTGAAGGTGCTACTGAGCATCCTTAAAGCTTATTACATCCTGTTTAAAGCATCAACATTGTAAAGCTAGCGGGCAGTTAATTATTAGTTTCATGCTACTGAATAATGAGCCAAATATGGGGTCCCCCGAAAGGGGACTTAAAGGAAGTTGGTAGCAGTTTTCTCTGCCTTTCAAAAAATGGATCTGTTGTGGGTCAGGTTTGTAGGTACCTTGTACTTGCTGTTGCTTAGCAGGTCCTAGACAAAGCTGAACTATGCCAATTCCTAATATTCTGTGAAAGGCATGAGAAGTCACCTACCTCTGGGCCTATGTGCTTTAGGGATGTCTCAGTGATAACCTAACTCAATTATTTGGCAACCTCAGCCCTCAGACAGAAAAGTCAAACTTCTGATGTAGCATCTTGAAAGTGTGTAGGGGTTTTTCCATTAGGTTAATTGGATCTTTTGATGTGTGCAAGTCTGGCTGATGATAATTCATGATTATGGTATTTCTTTAATGTGCTTACAATGGAGCCTGGGCTGTTTATTATTGTTGTTATTATTTTCTATTGCAGTTCTGCCAGGAGACTACAGAGCAACCTGAGCTTCTCAGTACTTGAGAAAAAAAAATGGATGGAATGTTTCCTAGTGAAATATAATGTCTCAGTATTTTGTTCATGTTTAAAAATTGTATCTTGTAGTGAGAATTGATGTAATCTCAATTTAAAGGTGTCCAGGCTTTAGTTAAAGTGGCTGATTCTGAAGCCATGTGTTTAGATTAGCAGCTTACTCTCCATTTCCTCTAAGCAGTTTGTTTGAGTTGCTTCTAGAGTATCAACACTAAGGTGTTTATGTGGGCAGTATAAAAGATCCTGTGGTGAGGAACTTTATAAGTCATTGTGACATGACCCCACACCCCACTGATATCACATGACCCATGTGACAGCTAGATATCCCTTTCCATACCACTGTAAGACCCTTGGCACTTGGAAGCCCTCTTGGGCTTCTGGCTCAATATAGAGCCGCTGCTCTACCTTGCTGTCTTTCCTGCCACGTGGACCATCTTCCATCTCTCTCGATTTTTATCTCTCTCAGAAGAGCAGCATTTGATTTTTGCAGTGATTGTGGAAGCAGCAGCTGTTTTGTGTCAAAAGGGGGAAAAAGAAGGTCACACCATAATACAAATTTAAGTATTTTTTCACACCACTTAAAAGCTTTTTAATGTAGGCTTCTCTGCCTTCAGCTCAAAGGGAGTTCAGGAGCCAGTTTGGTTGTCCAGACTTGGGGCTCTGTTAGAGAACTTTGTAATAAATTACTTCAGGATTTTGGGAACCACAAATTTAATTCTTGTTTCTTAATGACTGCAAGGAACCCTTCTCCCAGGCAACTAGTGACAGGATGAGAGGGCAGGGCCTGAAGCTGACAGGAGAGGGTGTGATTGGATGTTAGGAAGCCCTTCCTCATGGAAAGGGAGATCAGACACTGGAAGAGACTGCCCAGGGCAATAGTGAAGTCCCCATCCCTAGAGGCGTTCAAGGACAGACTGGACGTGGTTCCGTAAGATCACAGAATTACTGAAGCTGGAAAAGCCCTCTGAGCTCATCCAGCCCAGGACCTAACAACAACACATCACCCAGACCAGGGCACTAAGGGCCACAGTCAGGCTTTCAACACCTCCAGGGATGGGGACTCCACCACTGCCCTGAGCAGCCCATTCTAGTGTCCAATCACCATTTCTATGAGGAAGGGCTTTCTAACAGCCAATCTAACCCATCCTTGGCAGCTTCAGGCTCTGCCCTGTTGTCCTGGTGCTGACTGACAGGGAGAAGAGCCTGACCCCCGCCTGACTACAACCTCCCTTCAGGGAGACGTATAGAGGGAGAAGATCCCGACTGAGTCTCCTCTTCTCCAGGCTAAACACCCCCAGCTCTCTCAGCGTCTCCCATGTTGTATGTCTTGTAGATTTAATTTTTTAAAAAAAAGACTGTAAGGGGAGGGGGGAAAGGGTAGTTTGTCAAATGAATATATCCATTAAGAAAGTTTGGATATTTCTTTGCAAGTGAAACTAAGCTGCCCACATACACAGACAGAAGAAGGGAAGCCAATAAATAAATTTGACCCTAATAGCTCACCAGAAATGTAAACCCTTCTGAGTTCATGCTCCTAAGACCTTCAGGCTGTGATTAAAGCAGATGATGGCTGTGCTACAGGCTAAGAAGTGGGTCCTGGCCTTATATCGGCTCCGATTACAAGGCAACAGCATTTCTCTCCTGCAATTGCATACTGCTTTTGGGGGTGGGAGGCATAAGACAGTGTTTCATTTGGAAGGAATTTCCTGGTGGGAAGCAGCTTTTAAGCCACGTGTGACAAGCGTCTAGCTAAATAAATCGCTGTACCTTTGCCAAAAGTGCAATGCTGTTGCACGTCCCTCTGCAAAGCGGGAGCAGTGCTAAAAGCTTTACCAACAGCGGCAACAGAAAGTGTGAAGGAAATTAAATGGCCCTTTTCCATGGCTGTTCGCATGTGAAGGGCATAAAGGAACAGGGATGTCTTACAACGCCCGTACATTTCCAGTGGTAGGTCAGTACAACCACAACTCTCTCTCCTCTGAAACTGAGGTGGGTGCCTGATGGTTCAGAGACCTCTAACGGTTGCCCTGAACCTTGATTCTGTTTAACATCAAATCCAAAGTGTGTGCTTTAGGCCTGTCCTGGCACTCATGTCAGGTGGGGCTGCAAAACTAGTGCAGAACAGAGTGATTTAGTTTATCTGCAGGGTTACTGTGTATGTAGTCTTGGCTTTAAAGACAGACTATCTTTTTGTTCAACAGATAGGAAAACGTTTGTTGAAGCAATGGTAATGGAAATCTTGGAGAGCTCCATACCTCAGTGTTGTGTAACCTCTGCGCCTCTGTTTCAACAAGCTACTAAGCCAGATATGAAGGCATCTTAAACTTAAGGTACTTTGTTATATAACTGGGCAGCTCAAAAAGAGATGCTGTTGAGCAGGAAGAAACACTCCAAAGTACGGTGCCCACCACGGGAACCAGTACTTAGAAGTTGCAGGCTGAAAAACATCATATAGCCACAGAGTTGCTTTAGTAAATATTTACGATCCACAGTTGTTTTCTGTTTGGATGTTTTCCTCAGACCTTCAAAGAGCCTTGCTGTGAATTTATTTTCTATTTAAAAGCAAAAGACTCTTGTGTGTATTTGGGTTTTTTGAGTATAAATGGAAAAAATAAAAGCAAAATAAAATGGGTTTGGAATGCTGTTGGTGGGGCAATGCGGCAGTTTCTCCTTTGCCGTCATCACGATGGCTGGCTTCTGTTCAATAAGCCTCTCCATACTCAACGCAGGCAGGCAGCTAAGCACTGAAAGGGAGGAAGAAACAGTGCCACAGCCATTTCGCTTGGAGGTCCCTGGTAGCGTGGTACAGAAAATCTACAGCTTGGTATGTCTGTGCAGTGTTATTTAATGCATCATAAAGTCAAGTCTCTTCACATCTTAAGTGCCCTTCAGATATATGCGGTCAACTCCAGGGTGATATTTCACGACTATTCTGAAAGAACGGCTGTGAAACATAAAGGCTGGGTTTGAAAGCCCTTTAGTAGCCCGAATTAGTTATACTCCTGCTAGCTGTGACATGGGATTGCCTAAGAGGCTGGATTAACTTGGGGTAAGAGCAGCTTTCCTAGTTTCCTAATTGACAGCTGACTACAGCTGATAGCAGTGCTTATGAATGAACTAAGTCCTGGTTTGTACGTTGCATTTTGAGTGGTGTTTAATCATTTCCTCACTTAGCATATGGCTGTAAGATTTGGACTCTCTGAGGAAGCAATGCTGCTGTGTGTAGGGTTGGGAGGTCAGTAGGATGCGTCCCTGCTGGATGGGCACATTCCCAGCCCCAAAGGTAACAGGGAAGCCCTTCACTGAGCAGCCAGCTCTCACTCTCCCACTTTTACATCCAGGCTTCACTAATAACTATAAACAGCTTGACTAGAAAGCCAGCAGAGTAGAGGGCAGAGTGAGTGACTCTTCAAGCCCAGTCAAAGAATCTCACAACACTCACGATGCTTTTGCCCAAACCCATGAGAGATGCCCCTTTGTGTTGAGTTACCTCTGTATGGCTGGAACCCATAGCCCTTAACAGATCTAGTGGAGCTGTTCTTGTTTCCTTCTTCACTGGCAAACATCTCTGCTACCTGCTCCCCAGCGTGGGTTGTTTTGTAAATCTGCTTTATCCTAAGTGAAAACGAAGGGAAAATTCTCAAATTGTGTGTGTCCACATGGGAAAGACATTAGGAAGAAAAAGGGGGAAAAAATCAGCTTCAGTCTGAAGCAGAGGAGACAGGGGAGACCTAAATGCTCTCTACAACTATCTGAAAGGGCATTGTAGAGAGGTAGATGCTCGCCTCTTCTTACAGATAAATAATGATAGGACTGGAGGGAATGGCCTAAAGCTGCGTCAGGGAAGGGTTAGGCTGGACATTAGGAAATATTTTTTTCTCTGAACAGCTTGTAAAGCACTGGAATGGGTTGTGTAGGGAGGGAGTTGAGTCAGCATCCCTTGATGTGTTTAAAAATTGCATAGATGAGCTGCTTAGAGATCTGTTTTAGGAGTGATATAAGAGTAGGGTTAAAGGGTTAAGATTTGAGCTTGGTGATCTTATGGGTCTTTTCCAATCTAAATGATTCTGTGATTCTATGAAAATGCTGCTGAACTTGATCTTCCCATGGAATATTGCCTAACTGGATATGACCTTAAAAGTGTGATTGGTCAAAGCATCCTTGAATTTGTAAAGGAGGTATTTTGGGTATTCTGAGAATTCCTAACTGAAATTATGTCATTTAAAACTTTGCCAGGCCTAAAGGACAAGGGTGGGGAGGAACTTTGCCCCCACTCCCTTTTTTTCTGTTTTTAAATTAAATAAATGAAATTAAATGAATTAAATGAATTCAGGGAATTTCTCATAACAAGAGAGACATCAACGTGTGGCATAACTTTGTCCTTACAGTGTTTGTAAAATTCATATCGATGTCGTCCGACATAAAGAATAAAAGTTGATGTGTGCATGTGTCAAGCACTGTTATTCCTCAATCATCATGAAATTGAGTCATTTTTGCATTGGATCAAAGGCTAACTGCACAGCTTTGACTTTTTCCTGTGTTAACCCACTTTCTTCTTTGCGTGGCCACTAGAACCGTCACTGTGTTTCAAAGTGGCTTTGTTAAACAATAACCTTGAACTGACAGATCTGGGCAGCCTTTAGAGAGATGTTTTAGTAGAATGAAGAGCCTGCTGTCCCTAGTTTTGTTTTCTGGTCTTCAGGAGAGAAGAGAATATTTGGGAATCTTTAAGAGTGTTTTCTTTTGAGAGTCCTTGTTGAAATCCACTAGAATTTGGCTCTTAAATGCAGATGGAGAAAGAAGAGGCATAGGATTCACGTGCAGAAAGTGCTGAAATAGATAGAATTCAGAATAATGTGAACAATAAGAAAGTTTGGCCTCAGTGCTGCTTGAGTTGGTTTGTGGGGGGTTTTTCTCTCCAGAAATTCACAGAATAGGATCATCTTCTTTTATTGGAAGAGACCTTGAAGACCCTCAAGTTCAACCTTCAACCCAGCACTGCCAGGTCAGCCCTAAACCTTGTCCATCAGGACTATGCCAATCTGCTTTTTATATACCCCATGGACAGTGACTCCGCTGCTATTGGCAGCCCATTCCAATGTTTGATAATCCTTCCCATGAAGAAATTCTTCCTAACATCCAGCCTAAACATCCCCTGGTGCATCTTGCTGCCATTTCCTCTGGTCCTATTACTTGCCACCAGGGAGAAGAGGCTGAGCCCTTCTCATTCCAACCTCCTTTCAGGTAGTTGCACAGAGTGATAAGGTCTCCCTTCAACCTCCTTTTCTCTAGGCTAAACAATCCCAGTTCTCTCTGCTGCTCATCACAGGACTTGTGCTCCAGACCCTTCACAAGGCTTGTCGTCCTTCTCTGGACCCACTGCAGCACTTCAACAGCCCTCCTGTCGTGAGAGGCCCAGAACTGAGCACAGTACTCGAGGTGCAGCCTCGCCAGTGCCGAGTACAGGAGAACCTCCCTCCTCCTGCTGGTTGTGCTATGGCTAACACAAGTCACGATGTCTGACTTGACTGGGGGCTGCCCAATGTACGTGTGGCAGTAGTTTTGCTCCACAGCAGGAACAAAAACTTGTGTTGGCACAAGAGAACTAGCTTGGGGCCCTGCTTGTGTGAGCGTTCACATCCTGGGCTCCACTGAACTGTAGAACTGAAGACTATTCCTGAACTATTACCTTTTGGATGTTATATTTGTAGCCCTAAAAGGTGTATTTCAGGCCCTTGGGGAACAGAAGCTACTAATCCCATAACTCTGAAGGAGAAAAGCAACCCTAGAGCCCTCTGCCCTGTTTCTTCTGAACTGGTACTACTGAACTCCCATTTTCTCCTGCCCTGTTGCCTCCTGACTTGCATCAAATAGTGGCTTTTCTTCCTCTTCTTACTTTTCTACTACTTTTTTACACCCTTGTCAAGAACACTCTGACCTTTTCCTCTGATATTGCCAAGAAGTCTGATGCAGAGCTTGTACCAGACAGACGATGGAGCCAGTCTCGCAAGAGACCTTAACACACTCATCCATGTTCCACCACTGTGTATGAGACAGTGTTGAAAAAAGCTAGTGACTGTCAGGGGAATTAGTGCATCCTTTGGATGGATGCAGGCATAGAGAAGCATGTGCAGGACTGATCCCATAGTTGTTTGGTGTTGTGTTCATCTGTGTTCATGGTGGTGTTGTTATTTGGGGTTTTTTCCTCTAATGACAAGTTATATCAGATTTACAGGTATAATAACAACAAACATTTGGGATTCTTCCGTGAAATGTCCCAATATCTTTGGTCTTCTAGAGTAGCCTGGTGATTTCCTGAGTCTTAATCAGTCCTGAGATGCTTTCTTACAGAGTTAGCCACAACCAGTTTAGAACTGCAAGTAAACTCTTGTTAAAATTTGGATCAGAATTCTAGACTTTAAACTTCTCTTCAGTTCTGTTGAGTTTATAGAAAATGGTCAGCTTCAAAAAGCCGCTTCCTTTGAAGTAGTAGATTTCCCTGCATAGAGACTAGGGTGTGACCTGAAGCTTTTCCAGGAAGATCACAACCACGGCATGGTGTATGGTAGAAACATAAGTAGAGTTCCTCAAGTATCTGCCCCATGTACTTATTGGTTTTTAAAGTGCCAGCACTGAAATAGCTGAATGTAAAAATTACCACAAGAAATGAAACATTAGGAATGCATAAGGCTTTAATAGTAGAAAGTGTGAGGTCCTGTACTTAGAACTGGATTCCAGGAAGCTTGTTACATACTTCCAGAGCTCTGTGGCCAGCAGATTGGTGACGTGGACGCTGTCGATGAACATCTAGCAAAGTCCATCTGATTCTTTAGATGGTAACTGATGTTATATTGTCCTCAATTTAGGGAAAACAGGCAAAAACCTGAGTGTGGTAGAACCAATTCTTGGCAGGAAGAGAATATATGTGAGATGGTAGTAATCATAGGGGTTTCTTCAAGATGGTTTCAAAATTTTTTTTATAAGGCTTCACCAAAATGATTTGGTTTATATGAAAACATGTAACCAGTGCTGCAAGTCTCCTGGGGCCAAGAGCCACATGAGTGTTTATTTGGGCGAGACTGTGCCTGTTAACGGAGCTGCACTGGACCTCCCAAATACATTGCAGCTAATGCATATTTTAAATAAGTGTCTATACACTCTTTAGTAACTCTTTGGAAGCTCATACTTACATGTTGTAGAAAACCAAAATGACATAATCACCCTATCCAGGGTTTGAAAACACACAGTAGTCCAATACAATCGCACTGGTTTAGATCATAGGACAGAGCTGAGCATACCATGGGTATGTCACTGCAGAAGGGAAGAGAACAAGTGGCAGCTGGCACTCCTCAGAAATCTTTCTCAAATGCCATATTCATAGAGACAACGGAGGTGTTTAGGTTCAAATCTTGACATTTTCTACTCTGATTTCATGGAGTTGGACAGGCCTGAGCACAACTTGGCTTGAGTTGTGTATAAAACTGCAGTCTCCTTCACGCTGAACAATTTGGCTTGTGGTCTTTGGCCAAGAGACCAATGTGTTCTGAAGTTTTATGTGCACAGCGATGTTTTCTTTGGCTTTGAGAGTCTTTTGCTGTTACATTGATTTCTGCAAGGCAACTCTGAAGAATTGTGCAGTACTGTTCTTGTGTCATTGGTACAAGTTGCATGTAATGAAGACGAACAACACCTTCTGTGTACAGGTCAGTACCGGCAAGCAGCCACTCCAGCCCCTCTTTACTCAGTTCCAGTCCTGAAGTTCATCATTACGAGAGCATTTGCCTCTGTTCGCAACCCCAGCACCTATGGTGGGAATATAAAACTGAGGTTGTGTTAGTGTGACCTTTCTAATGAACAACACTGTCTGAGAGTTCCATCTAAAGGAGAAATGTGAGTCCCCTAGCTATCTACATGAAACACCACTTTAGCCAGCAGTAGTAAAACAGGATGCCATCAAACATCAAACAGCATCTCACTCCTGTGAGATGGATGCACAGAAAATGCAAGGAAACAGCAGCTGATGGGTGATTCTGTGTTGCACGCTTATCAAGATATTTTTTCCAGAATTACTTGGGGAGAGGGTGGGAGGTAAAGGACATTAAATTCTGGTTTCTGGATGGTTTGTCAGTTGAAGGAAGCTTTGCTGCTTTCTGGATGCAACCCTACACACAGTGCTTCAGCTTCCTCTGGTCTACAGCCTTCTGCAAATTCTGAAAACCTACGAATATGCCCTCGGGGTTAAGGGCTCCAAGGCTTTTCTTCTGAAGATGGTTTCTGGAGGAACTTTGCATGCTCTTTCCAAAAGTGCAGCTTCCTTCCAGGCTTCCCAAACGGTGCTTCTTCCAGGAAAGCAACTGCAGTGTAGCTCTCTCCAGGAAGAAAGTAGTAGGCACTGGCTGGTGGGTCCCTAGATTCCTGGTGGTGTTCTCAGTTCTCTGCTCTGGACAAGTGGAAACAAAAAAAGAAGTTGGTAGAATGTTTGCACAGGTTCTGAAGCCACTTTGGGGTTGAAAATTTAGGGAAGCTGGTTAAGCTTTTTTTTTCTGTGAGGACCTTTTAAAAATAAAGTAGGAATTAAAAGTGGGAGTCTTGTTTTTTGTTGTCACTTTTCGGCAGCCTTCAAGCTGCAAACTGGCAAGTCTTCTCAGAAAATGAAATGATATTTCTTTGATATTATGCTGAAAATATTTCACATCTTCCCATGACTCCGATGCTTTGATTTGTTTGCTTGTAGTTCAAATTACTTCATTTGGATCTGGAATCAGATTTTCTGACACAAAATACAGCTACCTATTTCAATGAAGCCTTATCTGATAAGCAAACTGCTATCAGCTTGCGTCTGGTGGCTCAATTTCCTACTTGTAATCAGGTAACAAGGGGGCACTGTCAGGAAGCACAGAATCAAACTGGTTTTGAGTTAGATGCAAGGTCTGTAGACAGCAGCAGGTTTAGTAGAGCCTAATCTGAATATAAATCTACTCCTGAATGTGACCAAGTGGAGCACAGATCCCTGTAAGTTTGATAGTGAACACCCATTCGGATATCCTTAAGGGGCTTATTCTGCTGCAAAGTATTAGCACCCCCCAGATACCCACAGCAGGTGGATCTGGGACTGAGTGCTCATTTGCTGAAAACACCAATATTGCCAGATCAGGACATTCTCTAATTGAGGCCCAAATAAATAGTGGGATTTTGAAAGCAGTGGGAGTTTTTATCTTGCAATTATTGTCCAGGTTTTGAACACTCACAAGGCATGTTTTCAGTGCTTCAGAAATTCTGACAGTTTAATTGTCTTGAAAACAACAGCTGAAACAACACCTCATGCAGCCACTTAAAAGAGGCTGCCCAGGGAGGGGGTGAAACCACCATCCCTGGAGATGTTAAAACAATGTGTAATGGGTTTAGTAGGTCTGGTGGCACTGGGTTGGCAGTTGGACTGGATGATCCTGTAGGTCTCTTCCAACCTTAATGATTCTGTGATTCTATGTACCAACATTTCGATCAGCACTGGCACATAAGTGATATGTTGCTGAGAAACAAATGTGTTCAGGATATCTCACTCTGAAAATAACTTACTTTTGATGGATTCAAAGGTTTCAAAAGTAAATTTAGAAAAATTGTCTCTGCAATTTCAGTGGTTTCCTTTTCTGGTTCATTTTTGTAAGTATGTTGTGTCAGAAGTTGCACTATTGGAAAGCAGCAATGCCTAAACACTTCCCAGTTCTGTGTATAGGTAATTCCCCTATCTATATGTGGTAGTTCCCCTACAAAACAGACAGAGAAAGGCTGTCAGATAACAGTGATACCAGCTGCCAACTTTACATCTGTACTCAGAGCAGCATTGTGCTTCGCTGTACTTTACAGTAATCCTTCCTACTCAAGGGCATCCTTGATCTTCTAAAGGTATTTTCTGCTTCTTAGAAAATCAGTTTCATGAGGAAAAATCCTCTTTTTTTTTCTTTTTTGTCCTCCACCTTAGAAGTATGAGCCAGCCTACCTAACACTTGATGCTTTCAGCCTACTGTGCACCTGCTGTTCATGCTTCTAACCCATGGGGAACAGGGCACTCCCACTTCTGCATGGTTGGCATGTGACCCATCTATTCTGCTGTCCTATTAATAAACCGCTTCTTACGTAGTGGCAAGAAGTCAAATCTCATCCAGAGTGTCAAAGTAATCTTTACTTTCCTCAAGTATTAGGTTTTGACTGTGGCTCACCTTGGGCAGGACTTCCACATGCTTGTGCCTCACGCTTTTAAAAAAGATGGCAAATATGACACAAAATAGAGTCACAGAATGTGTTGGGCTGGATGGAACCTGACAGTCATCTAGTCTAAAGCCCTGCAGTGACCAGGGACATCTTTAACTAGATTATGTTGCTCAGAGGCCCATCAAGCCTGACCTTGAATGCCTCCAGGGATGGAGCTTCTACCACCTCTCTGAGCCGCCTGTTCCAGTGTTTCACCAGCCTCTTGTAAAGCACTTTTTCCTATCATCCAATCTAAATTTACCCTGCTCTAGAAAGTCTATATGTCATGGAAGGAGGGGGTGGCCACTTGGGGTGATTATAAGGCTCTGGTGAGAGAATGTAGGGATCCAACTAGAAAAGCCAAGGCCTCCTTGGAATTCAACCTTGCAAGAGAGGTTAAGGGCAACAAGAAGGGCTTCTTCAAATACATTGCAGGTAAAAGTAAAACCAGAGGCAATGTAGGCCCCCCGCTGAATGAGGTGGGTGCCCTGGAGACAGAGGATACAGGGAAAGTAGAGATCATAGAATCATAGAATCAGAGATTCAGAGATACTGAACACCTTCTTTTTCTCTGTCTATACTTCTGCTGAGGGCTGTCCTGATATCAAGCCTCAGACTGCTGAGGTGCCAATGGAAGTTGAAGCAAGAGAGGAGTTTGCCCTGGTTGATGAGGACTGGGTTAAAGTGAGCAAACTGGATGCGCACAAATCCATGGGCCCAGATGGGATGCACCTGTGCATACTAAGGGAGACGGCAGAAGTCATTGCTAGGCAACTCTCCATCATCTTAAAAGCAAACAAAGCAAATCCTGCTTATTGCAGTGACACTGGGGCTCTTAGGCAACAGTGAAGAAAAACATTCGGGTCTCAGTTTTGTGCAAATGAAGTTAAAGCCAGCCCATTTTGAGCTTACAGCCTCATGTAAGACTGGCCAGATGTGCTCTGGACCAGACCGTGTCGCCACATGTAAAGAATTTTTATTTAAAATTCATTTTTGCCCAGCTTTGGAAACGTTTGCTGAGAGGCAGAGAACTTTCCTAGGCTGAGCTTGACCCTCCCCGGGGTGTAATTGGTGCTCACATCGAGTGACAGCTTGGCTCCCAGTGCCCTCTAGTGGCAACCGGGCTCTGGGAAGAGGCGCTGGAATAGAAGCGGCTGGAAGCCTCAAAGGAGGTTCCGTTTTGAGAGTGATGGAGATTATTATTGCCTGGATCTATTAATTGTTGCGCTGGCAGAGCAAGAGTGAGGTTTCATTTCAGTATGGGCTAATACGTGCCAGGTATTGTAGTGAAGATTCTGGATACAGGGAAATAACCCTAAAACAAGCACCTAAAGAAACGTGTGCAACTAGATCCAGTCAGAAGGGAAATTCAAAGCAGCAAGAGGTGCAAAGGTTGTCCTTGGCTGTCTTTTGACTGTTATGCAGGGAGACGTTTGCAAGTAAAAGTAGATTTAAGAGAAGTCTGTTTTCTAGAGTTGTTTCATGAGTGTTCTTTGCCTGGGAAATGACACCAGTGTCACAAATGTCCAGGATGGGCTGGAGCCAGAAAAGAGATGTGTTGCTCACTGTGTACAGTGGTGTAAGAACCGAGCTCCAGGTTTATCCCCTTGTTTCTAACAGTCTATTCTCAGGGGTGCATACTCGTGTGATTCCTGTGCTTCCAGCTGGCATGAACAGACACACACACACACACACACACACACATACACACACAGGGAGAGCACATTTGGCATCATTAGAGAGCAGGAAAACAAAGTGCATCCTCTCATTTCATTGAAGGGATGTCAAAGGGCCAATGACCCGGGGACACTTTGCAAAGCACAAACACACATCCATTTATATTACTGTGAATGGTGGACACTTCGCAGTTTGCTGGAGCAGGCAGATTCAGAAACCGTGACTGACTCGTGTGAGTCATGTGTCATTCAAAGTTGTGAACAGGTCTCACTCTTCAGTCACATCTGAACTCACCTAACAGGCGATCATACCTGTCAGGCTCTAGCCAGGGAAACCCTGCCCAGAGGTGCTCTGCTCTTTGGTAGTGAAAGCTTAGGCCTGAAGCATTTGCTCTGTGGGGTCCTCACAGCAAGCAAAAGCCTTTGTCATGTTCATATTGCAGGAACATTAGAATTTAAGTTACTTTAAAGACAGAAATCTCAAAACAAGTCAGTAATAAGGGTATGGAAATGCACGGTTATGCAATATTTATGATGTTTATCAGCTAAAATGAGAACTAAGAGTATTGGGGACAGATTTTTCCAAGCTCTGGATGCTAAACACTCCGCAGTGCCGTTTCGAGCCCTTCTTTTATTTCCTTGCACCATCTAGTGGCCGCGTACCTCCAGGTACTCGAAGTGGAGAGCAGAAATGCAATCACGCCAAGCTAGCTCGCTTTCTCCAGTGTGTACGTCCAGCACAACCCCTCTTCTTGATCAAATACCTGGAGGAATTCAGAGAGGCAGTGTTTCCAAATCCATATGCGGTGTCTTCCAACCAAATGCCGAGTGTGAGAAGGGTGGGTTCTGCAGCACTGTCCCACAGCACTGTCCCGCAGCATTGTCCTGCAGCACTGTCCTGCATTGCTCTCAGCAGTCTCCCTTTGAACGCAATTCTGCACCAGATGCAACAAGACAAAATCAGTTCAGTTAGATCTGCCTGTGCGATGCTAACTGGATCTCCAGCAATATGATAAATCACAGACTGCTTTGAATAGGACTGTAGCTGACATGTAGAGAGGTGAGAATGAGACTGATCAAGACGATCAAGAAATTGCACAAAGGTTAGCTGTGAATATAGAAGTGATGGGGGAGCGACAGGCTAGGAAAACTTTGTTTTCCTTTTTGACCTTGTTTCACGTATAGTTACCAAGGATCTATAACGCTTGTTTCCTGCTATGACCTGTTCTAAAGAGTCAGGGATCCTGAAAGGCTTTACAAATGAAGCAGTTACTATACCTTTTGTAATTCTGCTGCATTCTCTTGTCTGTGATGTCTGCACCTTTTTCCTCTTTTCTGGAAAGGGCAGCTCTGGGAATTCAGTTTCCCTTTTAATTAAAAATGAACAACTGAAGTGATTTGTTTAGCGTTGTTGAAGTCACTGCCTTGCTTTGCAAGAAGCCTGAGTAGTCTGCATGTTACCGTGATAGAAATACTTCATATCACTTGCTTCTTCCACCACGTGGAATATCTCAGGCCCATCCTGGGTAACAATTCGATGATGATGGTGGAAATTGGATCATATAGAGAAGTTTAACATTGTTTCATCTTTAAGAAAAGCAGAGGCCAGATTTATCAGGCCAGTGTGCTATTTCTCCTGTCCTTTCTCACACACTGCACTCGTCTTTTCAGCACTTGCCTTTGAAGGAAATACGGTAAGTATTTCAGAGGTTTCCTTAGATAAGATGGATCATTTCCTCAAAACCTCCACATTAATTTAGTCTTTCTCTTGTTGCACAGTCACAAACCGGTGGTGCTAACACCCAGGAAATTGGTTGGGATCATTTAAAGTTTCTACCTTAGGTAGAAAACTCTTGTAATCAGAGCAAGGTACATCTGACACACCTGGCCTCTTGTGGACAGAGGGAAGACAGAGCCAAAGATGATGGTCTCTGTTTCGAGGCCATGTGTCTATCACTCGTGGTACAGAATGCTGTGGCTCAGCAAACTTTCAATTTAAGTAAATCATCCTGGGAATGGGGGGAGTCTTGGGCCTGCAACCAGTGTTCCTTCTCTTACTAGTTTCTCAGAGGGGATGTGGAGGGGGCAGAGGAAGAAAAATCCTTGGTGTCTCGGAAGCTGCTTTGGTTGCATTTGCAGAGCACACGAGGAGCTCCGTGCTGAAGCTGTAATAGAGGTAGGAGTATTTTCTTTCTTTTAAATTGCTGATGTGTCTACATTTCTGGACAGCCCAGTCGGGGGAGACTTTCTAGTAAAACAGATTAAAATTGTCTTTATTATCTGTTCTTTTCCCACATAGCAGTGGGCCTCTAGGATTGATGGGGAGTAGTTGTGTTATTACGGAGAAAAGTATAAATTAGCATTGGCTGGAAGTAGTTTTACAGAATATTTTACCCCAGAAGATAATGTGACCCAAAATAAAAGCCTTCAGGGTATTGCTTAATGAATTCCCTACTTTTAATGGAGGTAGAATAAAGTTTTGCATGAGTTTGACTTTGTCTGGATTTGTGATAACTCTTGGGTTACAAATTCCAACCAATAATAATATATTAAACTTTTAAAGAATTAATATTCCATTCATCTGACCTACCTTTTGTTTTGTTCGTCACTATTTTATGAAGACCTTTCTTATCATCAGTAAGGATGTGCAGGGATATTTTTCTTGTTGTTATTTTATATGAGCTTGTGGGACAGAGAAAAGGAATAAGACAGATGTGACCAAAACTCACCAGCTGTTGCTGCTGCTGCTCCCAGGGAGCAGGTCCCCAGAGCACAGAGGTCCTGCCAGGAACTGGAGGTGCTCAGTCACAAAAGGCAGTGGATGGGAAGTGCCCTCGCATTGCCTAGCTGTGTTCTGGTGAGGAAGCAAAAGAGTGTGTTTGGCTTTTCATTTTTCCTGTGACTCCAAGTCTTCTGAAGCTTTTCAAAGCTGCCTGAGCACCATGTACAGACTGGTGAGCAATGAGGGGTAATACCTGCACCGCACACTTTGCTGCAAAAAAGAAAAGAACACATTACACATTTGCAAGTTACTTGACTGTCCTGGCTTTGGGTGACTCTGGGCGGAGCTCTTCTGCGAAAGGGTCCGCTCTGGATATCTCAGCATGAAATGTTGGCATCTCAAGCCCATATTGAATGTATTGAAGTTGAAAAAAACCCCAGTTATGTGAATGCCTGTGATGCACAAGTGGAGTTTCATGCACAGTTCCACTCCAGAATTTAACAGCTTCACATGCAGTGCCCCACAGGGAAATCCTGGTGAGTAGGTGGGTGAGTGCAGCTCTGCGGGGGATCTGGCTGGGACCAGCAGGGCTCACGGCTCTGCACCTTTATAGTGCTGCACCAGGTAGTGTTGAAGTGAGACAATATTTGTTCTATCTTCTGTCTTGGATAAAAGGCTGTCCTTGCTGTTGTGCCACGTTGGAAATCAGTAATTAAATTAGCCATACTGGAGAGCAGAATGTAAGGGATTTCTGGTCAGGTTAGATAGTTTTTCAATGTGTTCTCTGGACGGCACTGGTGGAGAAGCAATATGAGTAGCTTGTAACTGCTTTGTCCCTGCTGAGTAACCTCATGTGCAGGGATTCCTTGATCCTGAGAAAATGCTGACACTGTGCTATGACTAGTGCTGGAAGGGGTTGTCACTGTTTGTCTGTGTAATCTACTGGTATGACTATCCTGTTGTGCTAGGGACCTTCATATTGTGTTTAAAGGTTCTCTTCCTCAGAAGTTATCCACAGGCACAATAGCTGCAAGTGTACAGCTGGATTTTGAGTGAAACTAATGTGCAACAGGAGTCAGATTTGCCAGATCTGCTTGATACTGCTTTGGTCAAGTCAAGCATTAAAACACCTTAAATCTCCTCCACTGTTTGGAAATGTCTCAGTGATTTTGCAGGGACAGCCACGTTTTTGTGCTCGACTTTGTCCCATTTGTAACGGGTTGAAACTAAGAAACTGCTTTGCTCCCAGGTTTTAAGGGGAAAGGAAACCAAAGCAGTCAGGTCTC
>JAOXOE010000720.1:6798456-6839718 GCA_028565055.1 Phoeniculus purpureus
GTCTATGGTGTCTGCTGCTTTTCTATCTCCAAAGCCAAAGGCTTTCAAAAGGTGTGTTGCCACATTCAGTGCTTCCTGGGTTGGGAGCTCCACCTTAATCACAAGCTCAGGCATTTTGGCTATGTTAGTGAAGACCAAAATTATATAACAACCCCACATGACTGTGCCTGTTGATTTCCCATCAGGTTTCCTGCGGACGGCAGCATAATTTGGTGTGCTGCATTAATGTCTTCCAGCTGATTTGGCAGATGCGGTCCCAGTTCAGCTACACGTTTGAGGGTATGAAAGACTTCGCAGGGCAAACCTAGTTGTCAGTATGATATGCCTCATGTTGGGTAACTCATGTGTTTCCAGCTAAGGAAAACAAACCATTCTTACCACCACTGTGTGCCTCCAGAACTCCAGCCATGCATTAGAAAGACACTTAAATTGTATTTTCTACGTATGGTTTAAAGTACAGCACAATAGCAGGAGAGCAGGTACGCAGACACATCAATTCCTGCAAGAAATAAGGATCCTAAGTTGAAAGCACAAAAGCAAGTGAGGCATTTTCAACCATCTTAACAACTATGACTCGACTTGGGTATCTGAGAAAAGTAAGATGTTGGTGACTACAGGGGGGAAATGAAGAAATGCCATAAATTTCCTTTACGTAGCAACTGTAGGAAGATACCCTTCAATTTTAGATAATTGTATGGAATTTATGGAACCATTGAGTTCCTTACAGTGGTTATGATGAGCAAATCAAGAACTTGCTTTAGCAGTAGAAAGCTGAAGATTCGGTGATTTCACTGCCTCAAGAAAAACAGAATTACAGAACTACTGAGACTGGAAAAGCCCTCTGAGCTCATCCAGCCCAGCCCAGGACCTAACACCAACACATCACCCAGACCAGGGCACTAAGGGCCAAAGCCAGGCTGGCCTTAAACACCTCTAGGGATAGGGACTCCACCACTGCCCTGGGCAGTCCATTCCAAGGTCTGATCACCCTTTCCATGAGGAAGGGCTTCATAACACCCAGCGTAACTCTCCTCTAGCAGCTTCTGGCTCTGCCCTCTCATCCTGGCACTGGTTGCCTTGGTGAAGAGCCTGACCCCCACCTGACTACAACCTCCCTTCAGGGAGTTGTAGAGAGGGAGAAGGTCCCCCCTGATTCTCCTCTTCTCTAGGCTAAACTCCCCCAGCTCCCTCAGCTTCTCCTCATCAGACTTTCCCCTCCAGTCCCTTCCCCAACCTCTTTGCTCTCCTCTGGGCCACCCCACCACCTCTTCTTCCTTGCTTATCTCTTCTGAAAAGTTGATACCCATCAACTGCAGCACTCCAGTCATGGGAGTCCTCCCATCAATTTCTGTGATGGCTACCATATCATACTTCTCCTGTTGCACAACAACTCCTCCTGTTTGTTGCCCATACTGCATAGGTTGGTGTATAAACATCGCAGGGAGGGAGCCGAGTACACAGTGGGAAGCTCAGGACACAGTATGTGTAGTGACAAACCATGAGACCGGTCTTACCTTTTATGTGTTGATACAACTCTAGACAAGAGCAGAGATTGCCCGGTCTGTCATGATAACAGCTGCTTTGCTCAACGTTTCTGCTAACACTGCAGCCGTCCTAGTGCCATTAATAGTCCGGTGTGGCTGGGAGGTCTAAGGAGAGCAGCATAATTCAGCGCTGGGAGCTGGATTAACACCAATGGAGCCTGCCCCCAAACACAGTTTTCAAATGCTGCAGATTTGGTGCTGCTGGTGAGAAAGCTAGGTAATTTAAAGCTAGGTATTTTAATGCAAGATCAATTATTCGTCCTGTTTGTGAGCCAGGATCCCAGAGGAGCATGGCAGTGTCTTTTGTACACAGCTATGTGCAGGTAGGATTGATATGAAGTATCAATCTTCTATCATTGACTGCAGCAGGAAAAGGATCAGCTGCTTTACCAGGTAGCATTTGGTAAATACAAGAGCTTCCGAACTAACGATCTGGGATTTTTTTGCAAGACTAAATTATGTGGTGCCAGTCCTCACCCCAGCAGCCCAATGGTTCAGTATAAACACTTTACATCAACTAATTACTCAGGGATTGATTAACTTGATATTTTAAAGAAACTGCTGTCTTCATTGCTGTCTAGAAACAAACTATGCAGAGTGAAGATGTCTTAAGCAGCCTAGTGATTGTGTCAGAAAGTGAACATAAGACAGAGAATGACAACTCAGTGAAGAAGAGTTCATTTGAAGGGGTGTGTGCCATTCCAATACAATCCCTGAAAGAAGTTGCAAATAAATACTGTGCCCCACTGTTGTGGAAATAGAAAAATGGCAGTAGATGGGGGTAAAAACAAACCAAGGAAGCCCTTGTGGGGTTTGGAGAGATTTATCCCAATATAAATGCTGTTTAAAATGTATTGATATTTAGGAGATGCCTCTGACAGCTGCAAAGTCAAACAAGAATCATGGCTTCTGCTCTGAAGAATTTCCGAGTGTATAGATCTGGTAGCAATTTATATATCAAAGCAGTCGCCAACTGGTCTGGAGAGGCAGAGTAACAAATCATTTCCAGAAGCTGCCATTATCAGGATTTAAAAGTCATATGAACCTCGATGTTACTACAAGAGTGAATCTTAATACCTGCATTTTAAATAAAACCTGATTTTGATTTTGGTGGGGGGCTTAGAACTCCTTGGGACTGACCTTGGAAATCTGTGCTCTAGCCATGTCAGCTGGAGTCTTTCAAGGTAGAAAGGACTGAAATCAAGCATGTTTGTTGAATGGGGAGCGCTGTCTTGCTAAATCCCAGCGCAGTGTTTCACCGGACTGTTGAAGGCCCAGTTACTAAATAGAGACAACATACAGGTGCACAAGTGACTTACTGAAACTCAGAATTGACCCTTCTAGAAGGTTTGTGCTTGCAGGTGATCTTTTTGCCTTGTCGTTCACTGTTTTGGAAAGGAACGCCTTTTAATAATGTTTTAACAACGTTTATTACTACGTATCATCCTCTTCCACCCCCACAATTCGCTGTAAAGGTGCTGCTCCTCTGGAACAGCTCCTAACGTCCTGTGTGAAACACCAAGAGTGATAAAGAAAAAGGAAGAACCTCTGAAAGAAAGTGAGCTGCCATGGATATCTGAAATCTACTGAAGCGCTGATTTACTGTACTTCAATTTCAAGAAACGCTTTCCCTAAGAGCTTATGTTTCAGTAGGCAGGGAAATATATTTCCTATGTAAATAGCAGTGTTTTTCTTTTCTGTAAAACTTCACAGACTCATAGCATACCATCTTGGAAGGGACCTCAAGGATCACCTAATCCAACCAATCAAACAAAAATACAGTTCAAATTAGATGCCCCAGCAGCCTGTTAAGTAGGGTCTTAAAACGGTCCAGTGAAGGGCAACTCACCTTTCCCTTGGGAGATGATTCCAGTGGTTAATTACAGAATCACAGAATATTAGGGATTGGAAGGGACCTCGAAAGACCAGCTAGACCAATCCCTCTGCCACAGCAGGATCACCTAGATCAAGTTGCACAGGAACATATCCAGGTGGGTTTTAAACGTCTCCAGAGAAGACACCACAACCTCCCTGAGCAGCCTGTTCCAGTGCTGTATCACCCTCACTGTGAAGAAGTTCCTTCTCACATTCATAATGAACCTCCTATGTTCCAGCTTACACCCATTGCCCCTTGTCCTATCACTAGAAGACTTTGAGAAGAGCCTGGATCCATCCTCCTGACACCCACCCTTCTCATATTTATAAACATTAATGAGGTCACCCCTCAGTCTCCTTTTCTCCAAGCTCAAGAGACCCAGCTCCCTCAGCCTTTCCTCATACGGGAGGTGTTCTTCTTCCTTCATCATCTTTGTGGCTCTGCCATGGACTCTCTCCAGCAGTTCTGTGTTCTTCTGGAACTGAGAGGCCCAGAACTGCACACAAGATTCCAGATGTGATCTCACCAGGGTAGAGTAGAGGGGCAGGAGAACCTCTCTTGCTCTGGTAACCGTCCCTGTTCTGATCCACCCTAGGATGCTGTTGGCCCTCTTGGCCACAAGGGCCCATTGCTGGCTCATGGTCATCCTGCTGTCCACCAGGAACCCCAGGTCCCTTTCTCCTATGCTGTTCTCCAACAGGTCACTCCCCACCCTATTCTGGTACCTGGGGTTGTTCTTGCCCAGATGCAATCTCTGTGTCATCAGCAAACTTGCTGACAGTGCACTCTAATCCCTTAACCAATAGTACTGGTCCCAGTGTCGACCCTTGGGGGACTCCACTAGATACAGGCCTCCAACTAGACTCTGTCCCCTTTCTGTGAAAAAATTCCTCCTAATATCAAGTGTAAACCTACTCTGGTGTAACTTGAACCCACTCTTTCTTGTTCTATCAATAATTGCTTGTGAGAAGAGACCAGCGCCAACCTCTCCACAACGCCCTTTCAGGTAGCTGTAGAGAGTGATGCGGTCTCCTTTCAGCAAGGGTGAAAGAGGATCATAACTGCATGAGCCCTGTGGCTGCTTGTCGCAGATATCCATATCTTGTACCACTCCACACTTTGTTGGTTAACCCTGTTGATGCAGCGAGAGACTCAGTAACAGTGACCTTTATTAAGCAGGCATTTATTTATTCACAGTGCTGGGTGCATAGGGGATAGCGCCACCAAGGGTCATGTGCCCTAATTGCCAGTAGAGTTCAGGATTGCATTACAGTGATGTACACACAGTCACGATAAACTGATAGAACTACTTGACACATTCAGTGCTTCTCTGAGAACTCATTACCATTGGTATGCACCCTCAGTGCAGCACAGTTGAGGTCCTTGGTGGTCGCAAGGTGGGTGCTGGTGGTAGCCAGTCTCATCGCACTGGAATGCAGCTGTATTAGTTTTATCAGGCCTTGTTAATTTCTAATCTCCTTCAGGACACTATTCTCTCATCATTTGCTAAGATGTCTTGGTTTTTGCAGGCCCTGCTGTCTCAGCAGTTGTCCCAAGTTCAGCAGCTCCACATATTCCTGTTCCTGCCCTCTTCTGTGTTAGTTTTCATGTTAGTTTTAACCACATCACTGTGAGGTTATCAGATGGTTGTTCTGTACTTTCACTGTTGACTGAGACAAGGTTACAGTGCTCTTCCTCTTCCATTCTCCACAGATGTGTGTTGGGATGTGAGTGTGCAGCCATCATTGCTCCTAATTAGCAGAGTTTGCTGCATTGCATCTACTCTATTTTCAGGAACAAAAGGTATTTTGGATTACTCCTGCACCATGGTGTCATAGTTCTGAGATATCTTTTATACGTAGAGGTAAGACCTGCCTGATTTCCTGTTATCCAGGCTGAGAAGTTGGCAGGCTGGTCTCATGCCCATATCTCTAAAGAGGGACTTTGCAAGGTCATATACTGAATTGTACTGGAGAATTACAGTGAGGTGACCAGTTAAAATGTCATTCAGGTGATATCAGTGTAAAGAAAAGAGAATTTATCAACGTGCATACACGTGAAAAAAAACGTCAGAGATAATGGGCTGAAATATGAACAGTGCAGGTGCAAGGTGCTGTTGAGTTTGAGCTGGAGCAGAGGTTTACTGGCAGCAAACTGTGTTGCTGTAAATACAGTCTTAGCTCCTTGGACTGGCAGGAATTCCTGGAAGAAGGTAAAACAGTTCTTCTTCTCTTTCGCGCAGAAATGCCTCTGTAAGTGCATTTTCACACTCATTCCCAACAAAACATGCTTTCCTTTTGTTTTTTCAAATACCCTTTCTCTTTCTGAATAGCTTAGTATTACCCCGAAAAACTGACACAGAGGGAACAAAATCACAGAGTGACTGAGGCTGGAAAAGCCCTTTGAGCTCATCCAGCCCAGCCCAGGACCTAACATCCCCTGGGCACTAAGGGCCTCAGCCAGGCTGGCCTTACATGAAACCTCACAAGCCTCCTGCTTGGCAGCCTCAGGAGGGTCCTGCTGTCTTCTCTGCTGCCTTTGGGACCTACGCTTGTTCAGGGCCATTCTTCTCGCTGAGGGAGCGATTCTGGGGCCATGATTTGTGGTGTGAGGATGGGACCTGGGGCAGACTGGGTGTCACTGGTGCAGTCGCACAGGGTGGCTGGTGCAGTGATCGTTTTAGCCTGCAAGTGGCATCGTTTGTCCAGTTACTGCACCCTGTAGCTGCGTTTGTCTGAAAGCCCTACCTGAAATAACTTCGTCTGTGGCTGCATGTTTACTGACTCCACAGTGAAAGCCAAACTGAAAGCAACGCCGAGTCAACCGCGCCAGAACAAGTCTCCCTCGTTGCTCTATACTGACTTGTAACCCCCTTTTTGGCACCACAGTCTTTTATTTCCTTGAGCTTCAGGAACACTTCCAGTTTAGGTCCACATTTCCTAAGTGCCCTGCTGAGTGATCTGCATCTCATGTGTGGGGGTCATACGCAGGATTCTAGTGAGGCTGCAGCCCAGCTTAGGAGGAAGTAGGACTGTGTGAGCCTGATGCATTTTGGTACTGTTTCCCCTGTAATTTCTGCAGAGGCTTGGGCAGTTTCACAGTGTGCCAAGTAGCACCTACAGCAGCTCAGCTCAGGACACAGTTATTCAGGTCACACTCTGTTGTTTAAACAGGATTCCTAAGGATTTTAGCATTGGCAAGCGAGGGAGCGACATCTTTAGGGACCATACAGGTATTAAAACTGTCTTTGTGCTTCTTTATCAGATGCAGTTATTTTTACTGCTGTATCTCCTCAAAAAGAAAGTGGAATAGAAGTTCTGGACAGTTGGTAATCGTGGCATTCCAGAGATAGCTGAAAACAAGAGTGCATTTCCCACGGGTTCATTTTTCCCTTCTGAAAAACTAGAGTGTATTTCCCACAAAGAATGTGAAACCCAAGAGGGCCTCTCTCCTCATAAAATTTTGATGAGGAAATGTGGGAAGGTGGGTCTCCTGTGAGGCTGTGCTGAGGAAGGGATATGGACCTGGGAGTCTGGATTATTTTATGACTTCAAGAGATCTTTACACCCACACAGCAAAGCAGGCATTTAGGATCTCTAGCGCACTCACAGACGCGGTATGAATCATTATCTTTTATTTTTTGAATAGAGAAGTTAGGGCCAGTTCAGTGAGGATAGGCTGAGAGGACTGGAGCTGTTTAGCCTGGAAAAGAGGAGACTAATAGAGAATCTTACGAAAGTCTGTAAACATCTGAAGGGTGGGTTTTAAGAAGAAGGGGCCAGTCTCTTTCCAGTGATAAGACAAGGGACAAGGGGTACAAGCTGGAACATGGGAGGTTCCATTTCAATATCAAGAAAAACTTTATTGTGAAGATGATGGAGCACTGGCACAGGCTGCCCAGAGAGGTTGTGGAGTCCAAGGTTAAAGCAGCGGTAGGAGACACTACAAGCAAGCCCTCTTGAATAGTTTAATATTGTGAATTCCTGCCTTTTAGGAAGGGGAGAACAAGTCCAAATAATCCCAGGCACAGGCTGCCAAGATCCAGGCTAATGTAAATTAGAACAGTTATGCTTTTAAAATTTTAGGTTTATTTTGGCAATGTTAGCAAATTCTTAACAGGAAAGCCAGGAAGTCACTCTCAAGTTCTGAGAGGTCTCGAAGGAAAGCACTGGGCAGTAACAGAAATCTGAAAACTCAACTGTTGTCTGGTTTGCCATCCATCCTCTGGTTCATCGCGCAGAGCCCGCAGCAGTGGTAGCAAGGGAAATGCAGACCTGTGGTGCCATGTGAGGCCCTGTGCCCTTTTCAGAGCAGCTGGTTGACTGTTTGAAAGAGTCTGAGCATGTGCCTGAGGAAGCTGAACTTTCAGAGCACGCTAGGAGTTTGGGGATTTTCAAAATGCAGTGGTTCAAAGGTTATAGCAGCAGGCAGCGTGGATAAAGTCTGCCCAGCATAGCCAGGCTGATCAGCCTTGTAGTGTTGCTAGATCCTGCTGTGGCCCATGGAATGGCCACTCATTCAACTATTGCAGCTATGGAGAAACTACTTGTTATTTGAGCGTTAGAACCAATGAACTACCGATAATTTTGAAATCTCTGTGCAGACTGGATGCTTGTGCTTTGGTTTCACCAGACTGGGACCAGTCTTGGTGAACATTTTTATCAATGACCTGGATGAGGGGATCGAATGCACCCTCAGTAAATTTGCAGATGACACAAAATTAAGTGGCTGTGTCCTTCTGCTTGAGGGTAGGGAGGCACTGCAGAGGGATCTGGACAGGCTGGAGCAATGGGCTGAGGCCAACGGGATGATGTTTCATAAAGCCAAGTGCTGGGTCATGCACTTTGGTCACAACAACCTCCAGCAGCTACAGGCTGAGGGAAGAGTGGTTGGAGAGCTGTCTGGCGGAAAAGGACCTGGGGGTGTTGGTTGACAACCAGCTGAACAGGAGACAGCAGGGTGCCCGGGTGGCCAAGAAAGCCAACGTTGTCCTGGCCTGAATCAGGAATGGTGTAACCAGCAGGAGTAGGGAGGTGACAGTGCCCCTACCCTCTGCACTAGTGAGACTGCACCTTGATTACTGGGTCCAGTTTTGGGCACCACAGTATTGGAAGGATATTAAGAGCTGGAGCGGGGACAGAGAAGGGAACGAGGCTGGGGAGAGGGCTGGAGAACAGGCTCTGTGAAGGGTGACTGAGAGAAGTGGGGTTATTTAGTCTAGAGAAGAGGAGGCTGGGAGGAGACTTTCTTGCTCTCTACAGCTACCTAAAAGGAGGTTGTAGCCAGGCTGGTGCTGAACTCTTCTCTCAAATTACTAATGATAGGATGAGGGCACATGGCCTCAAGTTGTGCCAGGGGAGGTTTAGATTCGATCTTAGGAAGAAGTTCTTTCCTGAGAGAGGAACAGGCTGCCCAGGGAGGTGGTGGAGTCACCGTTCTTGGAGGTGATTAAAAACTGAGTAGCCAGAACACTTCAGGCCATGGTCTAGGGGTTAGGGAGATTCTGGGATGAGGGCTGGACTTGATAATCCTGCAGGTCCTTTCCAGCTGTGGTGACTCTATGATTTCATGACTACCCTTTGCTCAGATGTGGTTTATTTTATGATGGAAGGAAACACTGTTGTAATGTGCTAAACAGGCCAACCTTGACAAGCATTCAGGTAGTTGGACTAGAGGAATGCTGAAAGTCCCTTTGAAGTAAATATTCTATTCTAGAATTCACATTAAATCCCTAAAATTAAATAAGGTACTGTAATAGAGCCATGAGCTGTTTCTGCGTGCGTGCGCGCACATGCACTGATAGAGGTTTAATACAGAATGTAAAAAACTTTTCCTACATATTTCTTAAATTTAATGAATTAATTTCATAGCCTAATGCATCTCAAAGCTAGAAGAGGCCATTCGCTCACTTAATCCAGACCCAGCTTAGTCCAGGCCAAGATGTTTTTCCCAAATAAGCTGTGTTGACAGCAGAATTAATATGTCTGAGTTAGGAATGCTCTCCAGAGAAAGGCAGGGGGTCATAAAGCCCACCCAACAACTATTGTTTACACTTAGATGTGTGTTTATACCTGGAAAATTTGAGGACGTTTATTTCTGCAGGGAAAGACTTGCTGCTAAGCCATGTGCCCAGCTTTCTGGCTCATTGTGCGTGAAGTCATGCCTGCTCAAGTGCAAGTGTAAACCTCACAACTGGACAGTTTCCCCTAAGATGCCATTTTTCTCACTTCTGCGGTAAAAGTCACTGCCAGGAGGAGGTGTTCATCAATAAAGGTCTAGAACAAGTCTGTTTCCCCTTGCAGGTATAAATCTCTGCATTTGCAGTGATTCCACAGAGCCCATAAAGCCTGCTCATTTGTTGGCTTAATCTCCTCCAAAGGCAGAAGCATGTTCACTTGCCTGATCTTTGCTGCTAATAACGCGTGCGTCTGAGCTCATGAATGGAGTTAATTTGTCCAAAATTTGCCCAGAGGACGTACTTCCTTCTGATTTGGAAAGCGGCACAGTTACAGTCACGTGCTTAACTTTATGGGTAACTGCTGCTCTGTGAAATCATGACAGACTATCGGGAAGAAAATGTGTTTGTAGCAAGTACAGAGTGTTAGTGAGACACAAACTGTTAAGCATGAGTCGCAGTTCAGGCTACTGCGTGTATTAAGCATTAAACACTGGCATTTCATTATAAGCTTGTCTGCCTTTCATGCAGAGCCATTACTAAACCACTTGCCCTTTACTGCGCTGGACTGGAACTGCCCTGCTGGATGTGCACACCTCATCCAGTTCATAACCAACAATTTCCTTCAGCTCAAGAACAAGAGCATCCAAGCTCTATCCATGTTGCAACAAGCCTGTGTGCATGCAACATGTGTCCAACTCAACCCTGACACCAGAAGAGAACATGACTTCAGTTTAAAAAACCCTGTAGAGGTAGAGCAAGTTAGGTAAAGGTTTGAATCTTTTGAGTTTTCATTTTGGCACATGTGACAATAGAGCCCTCTACAAACACATACTGAGGGGTGGGCTTCCTCTCTCTTTCTCCCGTGCTTCTGCATCTGGAGACAGCTCTGATCCTGCTCAGGAGTTGAGTGGAAAAAACCCCACAACCCCATCTCCTTTCCCCTATCCCTTATCCCTTAGTAAATTAATGGATGACACCAAGTTGGTGGGGACTGTCAATCTGCTGGAGAGTAGGAAGATGCTGCAGAGAGACTGGGACTGGCTGGGTCAATGGGCAGAGGCCAACAGGATGAGGTTTAACAAGACATTTGATCTCTAAACTGAAATGGTATGGATTCGATGGATGGACCATTCATTGGATAAGAAACTGGCTGAATGGTTGCACCCAAAGAGCTGTGATCAATGGCTCTGTGTCCAAATGGAGAGGTGTGATGAGTGCTGTTCCTCAAGGAACAACCATCAAGGGTTGTTACTATGACCAGTGCTGTTTAACATCATTGTTGGCAACATGGACAGTGGAATGGAATGCCCCCTCTGTCAGTTTGCTGATCACACCGAACTGTGTGGTGAAGTCAACACACTGGAGGGAAGGGAGGCCATCCAGGGGGACCTTGCTAGGCTCCAGAAATGGGCTGTGCAAACTGCATGAAGTTCAGCAAGTTCTGCCCTTGGGTCAAGGCAATCCCATGCACGAATACAGATTGGGAGGAGAAGGGATTGAAGACAGCCCTGAGGAGAAGAACTTGGGGGTGGTGGTGGAGCAGGAGTTGAACAGGAGCCATCAGTGTGTGCTTGCAGCCCAGAAAGCCAACCGTGTCCTGAGATGCAGCAAAAGAAGCAGTGACAGTCGATCTACTCTGCACTTGTGAGATCCCACCTGGAGTCCTGTGTCCAGTTCTGGAGTCCCCAACATCAGAAGGATATAGAGTCCATAGAGTGTCCCTTAGTGCCCTGGTCTGGCCAATGGGGTGATATTAGGTCATGAGCTGGCCTTAGAGGTCATTTCCAGCCTCAGTGATTCTGTGATTCTGCTCGTATTGTCTCTTTGCTATATTTGTGCCTTTTCCTTCTCAGCTCTCAGTTTTGGAACTGTCAGAGAAAATAATCTAGGTTTGCAAAGAAATCCAGGGACACTTACATACTGGAGTACTATTGTGTTTGACAACTATTCGACTATCAGGTGTTAGTGAAATTGTAATGTCAAATGACACAAGGAAGCCCGACCTTGGGAAGAGTTGACAATGTAATTTGATTTTATTTGTATCTCTGGCACTTCATGTGTGGGACATTCTTTTCTGATTGTTTTATAAAATGAGAAACATTCCATCAGATTGCAAAAAGGACATTTTCTGTTGCCCAATGCATAAGTGAAACCCAAATATTCTAAAGAACAGAACAATAAAACAAGTTAAACAAACAATAATACTTGACTTTTATGTATAGAGCATTGACTTAAAAAAATCTGAGTCATTCCATCCATATAAACAAGTTATATAGTAGTAACAAAGTGCATGAAGCAAATTGCTAAATTTAACTAAGGTATTAAAATAAAAAGTACTTTAAAACAATACTTTAACTCAGTTTCTTGCCATGATTCCATCATGCATCAATACAAATCAAATCCTGAGGCAACCCGTGCCTTTGACAGTCTTTCTGTATTATTATGTAAATAAATGGGAGTAATGATCAAACGTGCAAGAGGGTGAACAACATCAAGACAAACCATCTATCTATAACAGAGTTGAATTTAAAAAAACATACAATCAAAGTGCACGGCTGGTACATCTCGTTGGAGCCTGTTGGGGATATGTCTAATGCAGAGGTGTGAACCAGTCTCCAATGGAATCGATGCTTTCTCTAAGCACCAGGGGAATGAAGGATGTTGGATATTCTGTTACTGGTGTTGCTCTGATAGCATGACAACTGACAAATTGTACCAGAAGATATGTAAACATCGTTTGTTTACTGAGGAGGCAAAAACTCTTAAATTATCTGATGTGTTCAGTACTGGTACTTCATGTTTTTGTGCCAGTACCAGACTGGTCCAGTAATTAGCATTCAGATCTATTTCTAATTACAGATAAGGCATATAACAAAGAAGTAAATATTTGGTTATTAATATCTCATAGAGTTCAGCAACCCAACCAGTCAGAATTTATCTTGCCAATTTTAACAATCTTCAGACTCCTGTCTTCCATTTGTAGATAGTACTGATCTTTGAAAAAGTAGGTGTATCCTGTGAAGAGAAATTGAAAAGGCACGTTCAGATTATGGAGCATGTAATCCCTAACAAAAGCTTCTTTCCCTGTTTGATGTCGTGACGTTTAATGAACTGGATGACTTATTTCTCCAAATATTTATGCACAACGAAAAATAAGGATGGTAAAAATAAATGACAATTCCCATCCAGAAGTCTTGGTAAATGTAGCCTGAAGGCAGGTTCCCATTTTGAAATCCATAATTTTCTGGGAAGAAATGCTTGCTGGCAAAATACCTGTTGAAAATGTGATTCAATCATGACTCCTGATATCAGTGATGCTTCCAGACATTGATGTGTGGCAGATGAGGCTGTTTAAAACCAGGCTCTCAGCTGCAGTTGATACAAGAAAAATACAGCCCCATGTGTGATCAGGGAAAGAATCCTACTCATGTTCTGGCTGTGCTAGAGCAGAATGGTGCTGAAATGGTGCTGTGACTCTAGTCTCCTAGAGAAGCTGCTGCTGCTTGTGGCTTGGATGTGCAGATGCTCTGCTGGATTCAAAACTGGTTGCGTGGCTGAGTCCAATGAGCTTTGTTGACTGGAGTTAAATCCAGTTGGTGGCCAGTCGTAAGTGGTGTCCCCCAGGGCTCAGGGCTGGACCTGCTCCTGTTTAACATCTTTATTGATGGTTTGGATGAGGGGGCAGAGGGCACCCTTGGTCGGTTTGCAAATGAAACCAAGCATGGGTGAGAGAGTTCATCTGCGGGAGAGTAGGGAGTCTCTGCAGAGAGATCTGGACAGGCTGGAGCAACAGGCTAAGGCCAGTTGGATGAGGTTCATGAGGCCAAATGCTGGGTCCTGTACCTGGGTCACAACAACCACCAGCAGTGCTACAGGCCTGGGGAGGACTGGTTGCAGAGCTGCTCAGCAGAGAGGGACCTGGGGATGCTGAATAACAGCAGCTGAACAGAAGCCAGCAGTATGTCCAGATGGCCAAGAAGGCCAATGGCATCCTGGCCTGCATCAGAAATATGTGCCAGCAAGATCCAGGAGGTGATTCTGCCCCTGTACTTGCCCTGGTGAGGCTGCACCTTGAGTACTGGGGGCAGTTTGGGCACTGCAGTGCAGGAAGGACATGGAAGTGCTAGAGAGGGTGCACAGAAGGGAAACTGGGCTAGTTAGGGATCTGGAGAACAAGTCTGATGGGGAGAGGCTGAGGGAGATGGGGCTGTTCAACCTGGAGAAGAGAAGGCTGAGGGGAGATCTCACTGCTCTCTACAACTACCTGAAGGGAGCTTCCAGTGAGGCAGGGGTTGGCCTAGCAACTAGCGATAGGACAAGAGGAAACAGGGTCAGGTTGCACCAGGGGAGGTTCAGATTGGATTTCAGGAAAAAAGAGTGGGGAAGCCTTGGAACAGACTGCCCAGAGAGGAGGTGGAGGCACCATCCTTGGAGGTGTTCAAAAAAAGGGTTGACATGGTGTTTCAGGAGATGGTTTAGTGGTGTGGGGTTATAGGCTAGACAGTTGGACTTAATGGTCTTGAAGAGCTTTTCCAGCCTTGATGATTCTGTGATTCTGTGACTGCATGCTAGTACTAAGGAACCTGTGGAGCTGTCAAGAATTTGGGCCATAGGAAGTGGCCTGCCCATGCCTTCTGGCTTTAGGATGTTCCACCACTGGGTGGCAGGAGTTGCTTTAGTCTCTGTCTCAAACTACAGTTGAAAGACAATTCTCTGCAGAATGAATTTTCCCCATCCTCCAACTGGAAAACCAACATGAACCCAGGTCTGAGACTCAGGGACATCTTGATGTAGCAGGTACTCCATCATGAAATACTTTCCTGTGTGTCCTGTCTAATGCTTGTGTAGCAGGTGTCTAGAACCATACAACATAGAAATGGGCAGCAATAAGAGTCTTCAAAATGCTGCAACAATACAGTATGTAGCTCTTAAACAACAGAAAGTGTAACAGTAGATTGAAATTGAATGACCTTCATGAGAAGGGAAATTAGCAGAACTGTTATTATTTGCTTGGATGAAAATATACCCTGAATATTTCATGTTAAAACTGTAACTGGAGGGGTGCGTATCAACAGATCCCTGATGGGAAAATAAAGAGACAAAAAAGTTTGAGCCTGTAGTTTGCAGAGCTGAATGGGAATCTGGCTGCTGCTTGTGGATCACATGAAACAAAAATGTCCAGTAAGTTTCAGTGCAGACAAATAAAATTGCTCCTTAGTGACTGAAATCAGAAATACAGCTTACCACTGTCCCCAAGACCCACGACAGCATCAAGGTTGTCTGGAACACCGTTCCAAGAGTCAGCAATGAATTTAGGGGATGCAAGTTCCATTTTCTTCTTTTCTTCATTGTATCTGTGGAAAATTATATCTCTGCATTACAACTCTGCATTTAATAGTAAAATGTAGGATAATTTTTCAGGAAGTCTTCAGCAAGAGTGACTGTAGAAAACAATCACATAGCAACATATAGTGACAATGATTGTAACACTATTCCTATGTCATTCCCAGCTCCTTTAAACCCTCTAAAACTTTACACCTTTCCTTTTGCAATTCCTGATAGATAGAAAATGAAATTTTGAAGCAAAACCTTTTGAGAAATGTAGCTTTGTAATTCCAAACACAGGCTGGAAGGAGGGTGGGGGAAGACTTCCAAAAGACCAATTTAATGTAAGTGTGATAATGGCACAGGAAGGATTGTGGTGTGTTACTATTTTGATTCTATATGGCAGAGTCCTTGGACAAAATAAACCAACAACATACTTCAGGGTTAAAGGGTGTGTGTTAAACAGAGAGGCCTTTTTTTGGGTCTGAAATAGTTGTCAACTGTTTGCTTTCTTCTGTACGCAGACAGAAACCACTGAAGCTTATTTTGATTCCTTAACAATAACTCATACGTTCTGCAGCGACTGCAATTGATAAGTACTTTAACCACAGATGGTGTTTCTATCCCAGGGATGAATTCCTTGGAGGCACAGGGGTACAGTTAATCAAAACAATAGCGGGTACAGAGGAGACAGTGGCTTTGCTAACTGTGTACATTTTGGGAGGAACCCAAAGTACTCAAATGGCTGTATTGGGGCTACTTGCAAACGTTTAAGACGGTCCCTACAACACGCTGTTAATGAGTAACATCCTTTAGGTTTTGTTTTCTTCTTTCGGTAATGCAGAAGAGTGCTGTCCTCAATGTATATAACTGGGTGGCAACTGTGAAAGGGTGTTTACTTACTGTATTTAAACGTTAAGGGCTACTTACTTTACTTATTTACTCACAGGAAGCCAGAGCCATTAGGATATAATAAACACACTAATCCCGTTTGATCATAACATGGAGTTAATGTTCACATAAAAGGGACTGAACTACACTGAGACCTCTGTCCTGAGACCATATCTCAGAAGGAACCCTCATAACTTGGAGAGTCTTTTCGATTTTTGGTGGGTGTTTGCGATTTTCAGCTTTCCTCTGAATTGTCAGTTAATGGATGGTTTGACTTTCAGCCTGTTGTGTAACATCTGCATTCCCGAAGTAAAGTCCTGTTCCTGGAAGAGGCCTCTGATTGTGAAAACAGGAGTTAGCATCTCTGGTTTGTTCTAATGCCACTCTGACAGGCACCTCAAGTTCCTCAAAGCACTGGGCCCTCTGCTTTTTAAGATGACATTTTGCGTCAGATCTTCCTACCAGTCAGGTTAGTGAAATTCTATTAAATGCAATTAGAAGGCTCTGTCAATTGTAATGTAGGATATTTGTTTCTGCCATAGCCTCAAGACATTTTAGGGACATTCCTTCCTTATCCAAGAGTCCAAGATAATTTCTGGACACAACATGGCAGCAGGTCACCTGAGTTTGGATGCTTACATTGAACTATATTTTGGTACTTGCAGTCTTAGTGGAAATACACAGTTCCACACACTTGTAGGTGCTGCATTTGTGGTGATCCTTGCAACAAAAAACTTCCCTGAAAGAGGAAAGGAACTTCCTGGAAAGAGGGAAAGGATTGCAGAGACTGCCAGAATGAATCAAAGCCGAGATTCTCATCTAGGCACTGACAGATATACTTTTTGTCGTTTGATCAGTGCCAACACTATTAGCAGAGTAAATATGTGACTGGTCCATGAGCTACTGAACGGATTTGCAGCCATCCACAGTGTGCTTTGCTAGTCACATTGCTGTGTTACTTCCAGTGCCCTCAAACCTGATGGCTTAGTGAGACAATTTCAAAAGCAATCTGGTCAGTCTTTGGCTTCAAGTAATCACAGGCACATCAGTAGGCATCAGCTTATTTGTAAGGAATTCCTTTCAGAGCTTTTTCCCAGCAGCTATGAACTGACGGTAGGGACAGTCTGTCCTGCTCAAGAGCTCGAGCTGACATGGGGCAGTTTCTGTACTGAAGCTATTTCCTAACCGTACTCCCTGGTGCAGCATCTCTGGTCACCCCTGCTGGCAGTGCTGTCCCAGCAGCCCTCATTTTCTGTTCCGAAAGGATGAAACTCCTGTGTTAGGTTCCTGACTCCTGACTCTCATTGTGTGTTCAGCCCTTGAGACACAGCTTGGCTCACAGCATACCACTGTGACTTCAACACATCTTACTTCCAGTATCTGTCTCCAGCAAAAATGTACGTCCTCTTGTTTCTGCCCCAGTTAAAAGCTGCATCAACACGTTGCACATCAGGGGGTAGTCCCAAACTTGTGAGTTTCTTTGGATAGCCCCTCTCCAGGTTGCTGGCTGAATACACCCAGTACTCATTTCCTAAGGAGGGGAGAAAGCAAAGCAAACAAAACCAACAAACACCATTAATCAGATCCGGAGGAGTAAATCTTTCATGCTTTGTCATGCGACTGTACTACCAGTCTTTCTAGTATTTCACCATTCCAGTGAAGCAGGTGTGCAGATGTGCTGTGATTACAATTTCTGCTTCTGCCTCTTCGTGCTGCTTGCCTGTCAACAAAAGACATCACCTCAGTGTGTTATTGCCTTCTGCCTATTAAAATGCCTCATTTTTGAGGCAGACAATGTGCAGTTGGGGTAACGTTAAAACAAATAGTTCATGTTGGTAATTTTTTGTGTGACTATAGAACCATAGAATGGTTTAGGTTGAAAGGGACCTCAGAGATCACCCAGTCCCAGCCTCCTGCCATGGGCAAGGGACACATCTCACCAGATGCCATCCAACCTGCCCTTGAAAACTTCCAGGGAGGGGGCACCCTCAACCTCTTTGGGCAACCTGTTCAAGTGCCTCACTCTTCTCACAGTGAGGAATTTCTTCCTAAGATCTAATCTAAATCTACCCTCTTTTAGCTCAAAACCATCACCCCTTGTCACTATAGAGAACCTCATATAAAGTCCCTCTCCAAATTTCCTGGGAACTTTCTCCAGGCTGAACAGTCCCAATACCCTCAGCCTGTCTTCATAAGCGAGGTGCTTCAGCCCTCCGATCATCCCTGTGGCCCTCCATAGGACTGACTCCAACAGCTCTGTAGAATTATAGAATCATAGAATCCTTTGGAAGAGACTTCCAAAGGTCGTCCAGTCCAACCCTCCTACACCAAGCAGGGCCATCTCTAACTAGAACAGATTGCCCAGATCCCCATTCAGCCTGACCTTGAATGTCTCCAGGGATCCACCACTTCTCTGGGCAGCCTGTTCCAGGTATCCACCACCCTCTGATTCAACAACATTTTCCTCCTGCCCAGCCTCAACTGCCCTTTCCCAGC
Source organism: Phoeniculus purpureus (assembly GCA_028565055.1). NCBI lineage: Eukaryota > Metazoa > Chordata > Aves > Bucerotiformes > Phoeniculidae > Phoeniculus > Phoeniculus purpureus. The sequence goes on from JAOXOE010000720.1 coordinate 6,816,767, forward strand.
AGAAACCCAAGACCCCTTGTCCTATTATTACATACTGAGTATTTCTTCCCCAGCCTTCTGACAGCCCCTTTCAGGATATTGGAAGGCTGCTATAAGGTACCCCCTGAGCCTTCTTCTCCTTTCCAGGCTGAACACCCCAATTCTCTCAGCCTCTCCCCATAGCAGAGGGTCTTCAGCCCTCCGAGCATTTTCGTGGCCTCCTCTGGACCTGCTCCAACAGGTCTTTGTCCTGCTTTTGTTGGGGGCTCCAGATCTGGACGCAGGACTCCAGGTGAGGTCTCACTAGGGCAGAGTAGAGAGGCAGAATCGCCTCTTCCAATCTTCTGGCCGGGCTTCTTCTGACGCAGCCCAGGATGCAGCTGGTCTTCTGGGCTGCAATTACACACTGGTAGCTCATGTTCAGCTTTTCACCCACTAATACCCCCAGGTCTTTTTCCAGAGGACTGTTGTCTAACAGGTCTTCCCTTAGCCTGTTGATAGTGCTGGTTGCCTGGGCCCAGGTTCAGGACCCTGCATTTGGCTTAGCTGAACCTCATGAATTTCCTTTTCATAATTGTTTGTATTTATACTGGGCACTCCAGAACTGGACACAGGACCCCAGGTGGGTCTCGCAATAGCAGAGTAGAGGGGGAGAATCGCTTCCCTTGCCCTGCTGCTGACAATTCTTTTGATCCAGCCCAGGACATGGTTACCTTTCTGGGCTGCCCTAACACACTGCCAGCTCATGTTGAGCTTCTCATTTACCACCACCCTCAAGTCCTTCAAAACTGCTCTCAATTCATTCACCATCCAGCATCAACCCAGATGCAGGACTCTACAATTGAATTTGTTGAAACTCAGGAATTGGCACAGGCCCAGTTTTCCAGCCTTTCCAGGTCCCTCTGGATGGTTTCCCTTCCTTCCAGCCTGCTGACCACTCCATCCAGCTTGGTGTCGTTGGCAAACTTGCTGAGGCTGCACTCACTGCCACTGTCCTTATCACTGATAAAGATGTTAAACAGCATTAGGACCAAACCAGACTCCTGAGAAACTCCTCTCCTAACCAATCTCTTGGACATCAAGCTGTTCACAGAATCACAGAGCATGAGGGATTGGAAGTGACCTTGAAAGATCATCCAGTCCAATCCCCATGCCACAGCAGGATCACCTAGACCAAGTTGCATAGGAACATATCCAGGTGGGTTTTAAATGTCTCCAGAGAAGGAGACTCTACAACTTCCCTGGGCAGCCTGTTCCAGTGCTCTATCACCCTTACTGTGAAGAAGATCCTCTTTTTAAGTGTGACAACCCGGCCAATTTTCCTTATTGACTGAGTGGTCAGTCTGTCAGATCCATGTTTCTCTACCTTAGACACAAGGACGTCATGTGGACAATTAAATCCCTTGTGCAAGTCCAGGTAGATTACATCAGTTGCTCTACCCTTATCCACTAATGTCATAATCCTGTTGCAGAAGGCCACCAGATTTGTCAGGCATGATGTGTCCATAGTGAAGCAGCATTGGCTGTCACCAATCACCTCCTTGTTTTCTATGTGCCTTAGCACAGTTCCCAGCAGGATCTGCTCCATGATCTTTCCAGGAACAGAGGTGAGACTGACTGTTCTGTAGTTCCCTGGATTTTCTTGGCTTGCCTTCTTAAAACTGCACATTACATTTCCTCTTTTTCAGTCAGTGGGAACTTCACCAGGCTGCCATAATTTCCCTGCCACCAAAGGGACTCAGGTAAACACTCCCTGGGCTTCGGGTGGTGCATGGGCACCTGAAGGTGAAAGGGAGCAGCTCAGGTTCACCCTTCCTTTGTTTTGTTGAGGGCTTTTTACTGAGTGATTCAGTGGAAGTTCTTGCTCAGTTAGTTTCTGTTGTCTTTTGTCCAAAGACATTGTCTAATGTCTCTCCAAAGTGTGCTAGTGGAGTAGCCATTCGTGTTCTGTGTTCTTTATGTGGGATTACAATGTACTTAAGAAATGTCGTCACTGGAGTCAATGACAGCTGTGGAAAATTCGCTCACAAATGCACATTTCTTTAATTCTGTGGTAGTGGGAAAGGAAGTGAGGGAAGTATTACTAGAAGAAAGTAAGTGTAGCATTTGAGTTCCTATTTAAGTTTTCCTGAAAATTATAAAGAGAAGGAGGAGGTTCAGCTGTAATAGGATTATATATAGCATGTGCAGTATTTATAGTGATTTGGCTTGACTGAAATAAAACTTTTAAGCTTTTTTCCCCCCTTCCATGTAAACTAAACCAAATGGCCTTTAAGACATGTGGAATGGATTAGCATTATTTTTTTTCCTCCTGTGCAGAAAATGTGCAGCAGAATCTGTCACATGGTTTTTTAACATGATTGGAGATGTTTAGTCATAGTTTTAGTAGATATTAGAGCCCAGTTTTTGCTGGCTCAGTTTTTCTTGTTGAAAACTGCTTCCCAGCTCCACAGATTTGGCCACTACAACTGGGTCATGTGTATGACTTAGAGCAGACAGAGGTGTGATGGATAGAGGTGTCTGTCCTGTCCTGTCTTGTCCTTCTCTCTTATCTACCTGTCTTGTCTTCCTGCCCTTCTCTCCTATTGATGCAGCCAGCACAGCTGCCTCTGTTCACTGCCCAAGAGCTACCAAGGCAGAGGCTTCTAAGCCAGAGTGGGAGTCAGTCAGTCTTGGCAAAAAAGGCAGGGGAAAGGAAAGGCATGGAGAGGGGAAGATCTAATCTCCTCAAGCAGCAGGTATAGACAGAATAGCTTAAAATTAGAGGAAACAGAAGAAAAACAGAGTCAACGAAAGTTGTTCCCTCTGGTTACAGCTGCATTTTCTCTCCAGGTGCTTAGAGCTCCCCTTTGCCAAATGCTGAATGCTGGCTATTACTGGCTCCTAGGCAGGCCATTCCCTGGCTCCATTACAGCTCAGAGAAAACTAAGCTCAGATAAAGCAGAGAGTTACTTTTTCAAATTTAAAATACCTACCTGCAAAAAACACAGCCTTCTCGTCCTGAGGGGCCTCGTAGACAGCATCGATTTTCTCTGGCAGATCAGGCCAGAATGTAGCAACAAGAAGAGGACCTGTGGGTTTTGCTCGGGGGTTAACAGTTCTCCACATGAACCTGAGCAAGAACAGAGAAGTTGTACCAGATTTACAGTAAAGTAATTCACCAGCACATCTGTTTCTCATAACTTCTGGCAAAGGCCACATCAGCGTGTGCACACACAGGCACACACCCACGCCAGCAGCGGCACACACTCGTAACCGCTTTCCTCCAGCAACTGAAAAGCTTCACAGCATGTTGCTAAAGCAGTTGTCTGAGACACTGCATGCTGGGCTGCCAGTGGAACTGCTTGCACCGATTGCTTTAGAGTTCCAGTTCTCTTTGCACCAGGGCAAAACGTACTCTGTGACTTGGGTACACAAACCAACTATTGTGTGAGGCATTTCAACATTCAAGATCTCCTGCTGTTGAGTATGGAGCAGATGATGAGCGTTTGACAGAAGCAGAGATTTTGCATTCTGTGGTCTTGCAGTCACTATTGTAGTCACTAAAAGTTCAAATTTAACAGCAGTAAAAAAACCTGCTTGGAAACAAGCTTGTCTGTAAAAGAAATCTTTAGCACTAAAAATGTTCGTTACAGAAGTACAGAGGGTAATGTACTGGAGATTTTATGTGTTATCGTAATTTGGTTTATGCTTTAAAAAGGTGCAATTATCTTTAAAAGGCAGAGGGCTTTGTGCTGAGGGCTTTTCACATTAAAGTGGCACTGCTCTTTCCTCCTCTGTAGAACAAACAACTTTTTCCTCCAACAGAACATAATTTTGCCATAAAGTGAAAAATCAGAAGGTTGGTGGAATGGCTCTTGCACCGAGTGCTAGCTGTTAGATTCTCAGGCCACATAGCTTTTACTGTTCTTATGCTGCTGAAGCTGAAGGTGCTAATGACATCCTGTCTTTGCAGAGTACAGATAGTCATTACCCTTTTCTACCCAGAGTAATTACCCCTTGAAGAAACCCAGGATCTGATACTGAATTTTGCATTCACCAAAAGCTGGAGTAAGTCCTAAAATAAGGAAACAAATTGCTGCATTTGTACTGACAGAAATTGACTGCTAACACAGCTAGCTAGGACAAACAAAGTGTTTTGAAATGCATTTGCAAGTGTGATCAGTTGCTGTGCACTGAGGAAGGCTACAACTGGCAAGTAAGTTCATTCAGATTTTTGTCTATTAATTAGAACTATGTATTAAATTAATGTGACACATGGCACTAGTAAGTTAGAAAGTACTATGTTAACTTACTCTCAGTTTGCATAAATATATCATTTTAATGTATGAAAGTAGCTCTGAGAGTAACATATCATTTTCATAAAATCATATAATCATTATGGCTAGAAAGGACCTCCAGGATCATCAAGTCCAGACCTCACGCCAACATCTCTCTAAGCCCTAGACCATGGCTGCAAGTGCTATAGCTGCTCAGATTTTAAACACCTCCAGAGATGGTGACTCTGCCACCTCCCTGGGCAGCCTGTTCCAGTGCCCAACCACTCTCTCAGAAAATAACTTCTTCCTAAGATCCAATCTAAACCTCCCCTGATGCAACCTGAGGCCATTTCCCCTTGTCTATCATCAGTAATTTGGGAGAAGACATTTAAAGAAAAAGATGCAAGGACTAAGGCATTTAGCTTATTCCTCTTGCTCTCAACAGTGCCTGAATGCCTATGAAATGCTGTAAAGGGTAATAACATTTGGTTCATACGTCACCACTTACTAGACAGAAAAGGAGATCCAGTATTACATGAAAGGAAAATCCATATAACCAGTCTGGCTCTGCATTCATAAAAGCAACTCTTTTAAAAACTCCAAGTTACAAAATTCTCAATCAAACTTGGGCCTGACTGATGGCTCAGTCAGCTCTAATCTACTACCTGCGTGAATTTCAAACTTCCCAGAGCCAACGGAAGCTTGAACATCGGACTTTCATTAAAACTCACGTTTCAAGGGACTGGTTAAAATGGTGACATTTTCTCACAGAAAGGGAGACTTTTTCAAATCTGAATTTTCATTAGTTTTCTATGGTTTTTCTATGGTTTCTATTGATTTCATACAGTTTTCCATTCAGGTCGCACTGAGTGGCAGCACAGTCTGCTGGGGTGTTGGCCACTCCTCCCAGCTTTGTGTCATCAGCAGACTTGCTGACAGTGGACTTTAATCCCTCATTAATGAATAGATGGAACAGAACTGGTCCCAGGACTGACCCTTGGGGAACCCCACCAGATACAGGCCTCCAACTAGAATCTGTCCCACTCTGTGGCTTCAGTCCTGCAGCCAGTTCACGATCCACCTCATTACCCTATCGTCCAGACCACACTGCCTCAGTTTGGTTGCGATTATGCTGTGTGAGACTGTGTCAAATGCTTTACTGAAGTCAAGACAGACCACACCCACCACTCTGCCATCACCCATCCACCTGGTTATGTCCTGATAAAAGGCTAATAGGTTGGTCAAGCATGACTTTCCTTTGGTGAAGCCATGCTGACTGTCCCTAATGACCCTCTTGTCCTTCATGAGCCTAGACACAGCACCTAGGACAAATTGTTCCATCACCTTTCCTGGGATGGAGGTGAGGCTGACCGGTCTATAGTTACTTGGGTCCTCCTTCTTACCCTTTTTGAAGATTGGAGTGACTTTTGCTATCGTCCAGTCCCCAGGCACCACTCTGGATCACTGTGACTTAGTAAAGATGATGGAGAGTCTAGCAATGACTTCTGCCATCTCCCTTGGCACTCGTGGGTGCATCCCATCAGGGCCCATGGATTTGTGAACATCCAGTTTGCTCAATTTATCCCTAACTCAGTCCTCAACAACCAGGGCAAACTCCTCTCTTGTCTCAACTTCCTCTGGGGCCTCCAGAGTACTGTCTCCAGTACCTGAGGTGAGTCCTCACCAGCGCCTCTTCCTTTACTAATTCTGTGATTAACCTTACAAATGGCTGAATCTACAGATTTTCAGGGTCGTATCTGGTTTGCATAAGCGTTTTGAAGTTTGGATGTGTCTCCCAACTACTTCACCCTTCTGAGCACACATCCGTTTGTGTGAATCCACAGAATCCAGCTGGGCTGACACCAGGTTTAATTTTTGTTCTCCAGTCTGTAAAATTGATTAGGACAGGCTTTTGTGGTGAGGTTTGTGGATTTTCTTGTCCCAATTTTAGCTAGAGCTACCAGACCAGTCGCTGCCATAGCATCTTGGCATTTGCAATCCCAGTGTAGCTCAGGAACCAGAAATTAAAAACCACCTCAGAACTTGACTGCTTGAAACAATGACTGAAGTTGAAAATTTCAGACTCTCAAAGAAGTTTGAGACTCTCCCTAAGAAAAGGTGAATTTGTGGCATAACCATACCACCTGTGTATGCTTACAGACAGTCTGTTGGACTGGAAGGTAGCTGGAGGTAGTCAGCATGCATTCTCAAACCGAGGTGTCTGATGCTTGACTGATAATGAAATGACTGGCTTGATAGATGAGGGAAGATTAGGGCAAAGACTTTTGATCCTGTTTCCAGTAAGATTTTCGCAGAGACATTGTTGAAGTATAGGTGAGTTAAGCTGGCCCTAGGGTATGGTCAGAGGGTATATGTCCAGTTCTGGTGTCCCCAACATCAGAAGGACATGGAACTTTTGGAGAGAGTCCAGAAGAGGGCCACAAAGATGATCCAAGGACTGGAGCACCTTTGCCGTGAGGATAAGCTGAGGGAGCTGGGGTTGTTCAGCCTAGAGAAGAGAAGACTCCAATACCTGAAGGGAACCTAGAGAAAGTCCAAAGAGGGACTTTTCCGAACTGGTATCTAGCGATAGGACAAGGGGAAATGGTTTTAAACTGAGAGAGAGTACTTTTATACTAGATCTTTGGAAGAAGTTCTTCAGTACAAGAGTGGAGAGATTCTCGAATCAGTTGCCCAGAGACAATGTGGCTGCCCCCTCCCTGGAGGTATTCAAGGGCAGGTTAGATGAGGCCTTGAGCAACCAAGTCTAGCTGAGAGGCATCGCCACCCATGGCGGCGAGGTTGGAGTAGATGATCTCTAAGGTCCTTTCCAACCAAAGCCATTCCGCGATTCTGTGAAGTTTAGCTAGGAGGCCAGTACCCCAGGCATCAGTACTGAGCAGAAGCCTGTTTATGTCTTCAGTAGTCATTTGGATGTCAGAGTGCAGCTTCAGCAACTTGAGCAAGTTTGCTGATGACTGAGAGCTGGCCGGAATGGCTGTTGTTTAACCTTACAAGCAGAATTTAGAATCATAGAATCATAGAATCATTAGGGATTGGAAGGGACTTTGCCAGACTGCCATGACTTTTGGAATATAATATTTAGCAACCTCATCTGCCAGTTCTCTCAGTACCTTTCTCATTCTTTTTCCTCAGGTTAGGACACTTGGCTATGTCTGAGAACACAAAAGAAATTGTAGAGGTTGTGCCTGGTAATAAGTGTCTAGATGTTGGTGTCTCCTCCATTTGAGGCTCCACTGATAATTTATCTCACTTACCTGTCTTTGAAGAAAAACGTTTCTCCTCTGATTTGTGCAACACCATCAAATACAATGTCATGCTTGCAGAGCTCTGGAGTGACAGGTCCAAGTGTTGGACGTGGTCCTGGCCCTGGTCCTGGTCCAGGTTCAACATCGGGAGATACTTCTGTAATGGTGAACAGAGACACTCCATTACACTGAAATATAGTGCTGAGCAGGTTACATGGAGATCATGAACTACCATGATTTCTAGGTGGGGAGTAATCTCTAGGCAGTGCTTGAAGCAGAAAAAAACTTACAATAAAATGTTTTCAAAAATGTGGTTGAGTACAGTTGAGAAGGTCTTAGCTTCCACTCCTGCCCTACACTGCTCTGTAGGTTCATTCAAGGTACTGGGCCTGCTTTAGTGGCTGTCTGGGTTGAGCAGCCTATTTAACTTTAAAGATAGCCATAACTATACTGGAGTCAAAGTTAATACTACAAATTTCATTTTACTGGCTTCTGAAAAGAAGATAAATATATTTCAGGATTCATCTATTCAAAATTAGCCACAGCTCCCCTGAGAGGGATCCCCATCAAAGTGGATTTCTCCTCTTCCTATGAGTACCAATATTTTCCAAGTTACAAAGATGTTACTTGAACTGCCTGTATGATCTTTGTGCCCTTATCAATAATGGTTTGTTTTATTTTGTTTTATTAATTGGCTGCTGCTGTTTTGCCTAATGAGTCATCAGCTTTCTTTTCTTAGACATCAGACTAATTTACTGTGTGAAACAAAGTGGAGTGCAGCAGCTTTAAGGTAATAATAGTGGAAGAAAACAAAGGGGTTTTTTGAAGACTTGTTTTATACAAAAGCAGTTTGTCAAGGGCTCTGTTGGTTTTAAAGAAGCAAGGAAGATATTTTTGTCTCAGGTTTTGAAGTGGACCTTGCGAGAGCTGGGTTAAATTCTAAACTCCATCAAAGATATGCTGTGTGGGCTTAGGAAATGCACTTAACTCTGCCCATGTCTCCATTCCCAGCCTTAATTAAAACAGGTAAGAACAACCAAAAAAAGATTCAAATAAGATTTTTGATAAAAGTTATCTCATGAGGTTATCATTTGTGTGTGTTCTGATTATCATTTCTAAATGTTGAATACACGACAGGCACAGTTAGGAAGATATCTTTGCAGAAAAGTGAAAAGCACAAGAAGAGGAATTAGATTTTCAGCTGCTTAGTTGACTGTAGTATATTCGTGCCTCTGCAAGGCAGAAAACACATACAGTTGTGAACTTTAATCTCAATAAATACGTATGCATTTTACTAAGAGTATCTGTGGAGAAAATAATACATTTTAAAGACGTGACAACAGAAAAATGCTTAAATTCAGTTTTTCTCCAGGGGCTTGCAAATACACTTACGTTGAAGTATTTGCTCTCACGTGATCTCTGTAAGTGTTCTTGTGATTTTACAGATTGGACTGCTGTGGGAAGGCAACATGAACTGCTTCTAAGCTGGGACAGGAAACATCTTTCCCCTTTTATGGGGAATTGGAATCTAGGAAACTCAAAAGTGTTGTACACAGTAATACCCAAACCCACCCACATCAGGTGGTTCAAGCTAGAGAAAAGCAACGGCATCCTGTTGTCCCAGTAGAAGCATCAGAAATTTTTATCTAAAGGTCTGGTTGTGGGGAGTTTTGGGGCCTCTGTTACCTTAGTAAAATCTAGTGACACCTCTCTCTTGGATGATGATTGAAGCAGAAGCCCTGGTAATAACATGAATAAAGTAGGGAGAAGGGGGAAGAGAATGTTTCTGGAATTGTTGGTATTGTGCAATACGTAATTGCAAGTTATGACTCTCAAATTTCAACCTGTGCTGCACGCTTTTCTGATGAGTTCTGCTGATGGGAGAAGACTTTACCATATAGCTCCTGAATCCCTTTAATATCATCCTGAGAAAGTCGAAAATTCTTGGTGTAGGTGTAGATAGGGGCCATAAGAGCTCCAGGATCCTCAGAGTGCTCTAATCCCATGGCATGGCCAAATTCATGAGCAGCAACCAAGAAGAGACTGTACCCTAAACAACACAGCAAGGAAGTATTAGCTGCTTGCATGTAACCAGAAGTGCAGCATGCAGATTATTTGTAGTCTTACAATTTTGTTTTCCTTCAAAACCCCAACAGTAACAAATACCCCAATGGGCATTTCCAGCCTCCCCTGGAGGCATTGCAAGAGACAACATTTCATTGGAGAGACTGTAAAACCATCTCAGTAGAGTGTATTTGCTACTGTCTCACACGCGAGAGACCGAGCGTTACTTTGACGAGAACCTTCATACTTTGTAAAATAAGGAAGTGTAATAAATAAAATCAGACCTTTCTTTACGCACAGAATAATTAAACTTGCAGTCTAGACCTCAAAACTTCCTTTCCGTCATTAAATGGCATCTAAGTGATAAAACAAACCCGTGTGTCTGTGCGCAGAGCAGAACCAGTACTGTCGTGCCAAGCGCTTTGAGGTTAAGAGCAGGACTTTGTCATCAGATGACTTTTCATCAATTCTGCCCAAACAGGCTCTGAGATTTGGCAGTTATTTTCCTCCTTCAAGGAAAAACCTGTATCTCGCTTTTGTTTGCAGGTGTGTAAAAAGCCTTTTGCTAGATGTAACTTAGCTCATGTTAAAAATAAAGACAAAGATTAACCAAAGTGATGTCAAATCCTGATAGTCACAATGCAAAGGTCACGCTGGCTTCTGTGTTTTTCAGACATGTTTGTAATCTGTGGCAGTGTCATCCAGAAATGCACTCATTTTTTACACTTAGCATTTATTCCTAACTTGACCAGGGTCAGAGCATAATTATTACAGACTGGTGAAATACCACAGCACTTGTGGCTTTTTTGGCCTTGGAAGGAACAATATTTATTTATGTATTTTTGTACATTTATATTTTTGGAAGATCTGTCATTGTTTTAATTTTAGGTAATCTTGATTATTTCAGGCAGAGTTGCTCTGGGATTGACTCCTTAACAGCAGTTTTGCTTAGATATTTGGCTGGGGAGAAGTACTGCGACCAGTCAAGATTGCTGAGAACGAGAATGGAATGGTGACATTGGTGTGGCCAATATTCTGTTCCCACCATACTGCTCTGCAAATGATGTTACCTTGATCAGGACAAAAGCCCCACTTGCGATCATCATCGTAGCTGCTGGTAGAAGCACACCAGAGCTTGCCATCATTGCGGCCAGCACTCGTGCAGGACTCGTACTTATTCCCAAGGAAGATGAAGGGGAATACACAAGGGGCTCCCTCTGAATTTCCACCGACTGTTGACATGGCTGTGGGAAACATTAGAAAACCCTGATGTGATTAAGATTCTTCATCTTTTCGTAAACTGCACATTAAAAACAGAAAATGTGCAGACAATCTGTAGTCTCTGAAGAACACGAAGTGTCAGATTTAAAGTCATCTTTGAAAAGAAAAAATATCTCCCACAGGAGAGAGAGTCCATTACCATGAACTTGCCAGTAGTTTGAATGAGCCTCAGACTCTGGTTCACAGCTCTGAGAAAACTGCAGGTAACAGTGTTTTGCAGATGGTGACTGCTAGCAGATAATCTTCTGATGGTTCCCCTATTTTAAAGAGTGTCTCAAATAGATGAGTTTAGTGTAAGGAAGGTTAAAGTGCTGTGGAGTTCCGCTTGGTTAGTGAGTGTCCCACTGAAGTGTAACCTTTGAAGGAAAAAACCCACAAAACAATGGTCCAGAAGCTGTCCTATCCAATTGAGGAGTTGTTTGGATTTGACAACAGCGTAAAAGCAATATGGGTGTTTTCTAGGCCTTTTTGGAAAGAAAAGGAAATCCAGCAGGAATGACTTCTTTCTACCCTGCATTTTTGCAGCAACATGCAGGTTTTTTCACCTAAGTGTGCTCTCCTCCATGCAGTGAATGGTGGCAATACGTATGGGAGGACATTTGTACATGCATGTGTAAGTATTTCCCAGAGGGAAGAGAGTGTAACTAAATTGAAAATGGCAGTCTAAAAGAGGTTTCATAAACAGGGTACGAAAACAATGTAAAACTTTGGATACATGGATTCTAGATATGTTGGGTTTTTTATCTGTTGAACTGTCTTCCTGTGCAGCAGATTATAATGAGTGTTATCCTTTTGTTTTGTGTTGTTCTGTTTAAAGGTCAGTAAGGTGTTTGCTCAAGGACATTGTTTAGCAGTGGGATTGGTAGACTTAGTTTAGTCATTGGACTGGATGATCTTTAATGTCTTTTCTAACCTAAATGATTCTGAGGTAAAATTAAAGGGTTACACCTGACTATCAAAAGCAACAGGAAGGCAAATATCAATTGATCAGATCCCTACTGTAAATGGTGTACGTTTGAATGTAGCTTCAGGGTGAATGTAGCTTCCTCCAGGCTTTGCTAAAAGCCTGAAAATTTGAAACTGCCATAGCTAAGTTATACACCCTAACTACTTACAGCTCTAGTCTAGGTCCTAAAATGGAGCACCTGCCAAGCTATACAAGGCTATACATTAATTTGTGTTCTTTTATGTAATTAAGCTCAAGTTTAAAAGCATTAAAAATTGTGAGGAAAGCAGAAATCTATTTTCCTGGCTAAATCACTGAATTGCTGAAAAGTTCTAGTCACTCAAGCTTAACAGACTAAACAGGATTACATTTTTTCGAGTGCAAGTGGTAGCTATTAAGCTAAAATATTTCTTCTGCTTTCTTCTGCACATAAGACTTCTCTTCCAGGGCCGTTAGCAAATTGTAATCTACTTGTAATTATCTTGTAGTGGTAGGCATCTAGCCCTACAGCTCAATGACATTTGTGTATCCCGGATAAAGCAGCTGCTTGCATCGACTGCTCTTACTTGAGTTACTCTACTGAAACTGCCTAGCTCATCAACTTCTGTATGCTCTGGCAAAGTTGTGGGAAAGGAGCCCTTTGTCCCTCAGAACAATGGCAAATCAGACTGTGTTGTGCAAGCAATGTTTCTCGTACCAGTCTCTGGACAGAATCCATATTTCTTATCTCTATCGTAGTCTTCAGTGGTTCCACACCATCGGTATCCATCTGTCCTGCCTTCTGTTGTGCACTGGTCATAGGACTGGCCTTGAAACTTGAAGGGGAATTTGCATGGCTGCCCATCGCCGTTACCACCCATGGTGAAAAGTGCTGTAGGGAGAATGTAGAGAAAGCATTAATATGCAATTCTCAGTGTCCACAGGGAATCACAGTGTCCCAATGGAAACGTGTGAAGTCTTGACCTCTGTCATGCACAGTGCAGTTCACACTGTGAAGCTCTGGTTTATACACCAATGGTGAAAGGTTCTGGCAAGAGAAACAAGGGATGAGGTAGACTCACAAACACATTGACTGATTGGTCTTTATAAATGGACTAGGAATGAAGTAAATTTTACTAAGCTCTTTGTGACTTGAATGTGCACATATCCTTCATAACCTGCCTTATAACATAACATTAATTTCTCTTCTTAAAATAACATTTAGAAAGAGGTTTCTGAGAAAGCCTCTCTTGTTCCCTGGTGTTGTGCCAGCTTGGTTTTTCCTAGTGGCCACTTGTGTACATTTTCCATTTCTTCAAGATACTGACATGCAGCAGAGTTAAAGTCAGATAATACCTGGGGACTTTTTCTGTAGACTTTGCTTCTCATTTCTGAGAAACCCTACAGGTGGTCTTGGACACTTTATACAGGAGAGGACAAATATGACTCCTCTGACAGAACACTGGAGGCTTCTCTTGTCTTTTCCTTTGTTAATGTTCCTGAAAGTAGTGTATTTCTAGGGGCTTTATTGTCCATCCAAATACACAAATAAGGGTTTGTGGCTCAATCATGAGGAGTAGAGATCTCTCTCATGCATGAAGGAGCACAGATTAAACTCAGTCAAGAGATCTGGGATCCGCTAAAATGCTCAGAGGGTTGGGGCACCTCTATGAGGTTGAGTAAGTTGGAGTTGTTCAGCCTGGAGGAGACTCCTAGGTGACCTTCTAGCAGCTTTCCAATCTCTGATGTGGGCTACAAGAAAGCTGGGGGAGGCCTTTTGACACAGGTGCGTAGTGAGAAGACAAGGGGAAAGAGTTACAGATTTGGACAGCGGAGATAGAGGTTGGATATGATGAACAAATTCTTTTCTGTGAGAGTGGTGAGATGCTGGAATAGACTGCCCAAGGAAGTAGGAAATTGTGGCTACCCTATCCCTGGAAGTGTTGAAGGCCAGGTTGGCTGGGGCCTTGAGTGACTTGATCTATTGAAGGTGTCCCTGGCTATGCAGGGAGGATGGAACTGGATAAACTTTAAGGTCCCTTCCAACCCTGCCCATTCTATTATTCTATGACTATGATTTGAGTGAAAGTTTTGGAATGTCTACAGACAGCTAAAATCTCTCATGCTGAGATTTAAAACTGTTTGTCCAAAATGAATAGCATGCAAACACAGCTGGCTTGGAGCATCTGACATCTTGCGAACTTGCCTGTGTCTCGGCTTGGCTGCTCTATCTGTGGGAATCCTCAGCGGTAGGACAGCACAATTGCTATGTTCTGCTAACAGGGCAACAAACTGGGCAGGGCCCTGCACTTGAACAGTGACCAAAAATTCTTCATGCAGCCATGTGCTAATTCTCCTTGAGATTTAAGTACAGCACCTCAGAATGAAACACATCTGTCTGAGTTCCCAGCATAACATGTGCATGACTTAGCCCACAATTTCCCCAATTTAAAGTTACAGTTAAACTCCAGTTGTGTGTTTAGGAAGGTTTGGAAGGTTATTTCTGACTTTGCTGTGACCAAAAGCCATTATAGCCTCAGGGTCTTTGTGTAGGATGTGACAGGGTTTTCTGTCTGCAGGGTGACAGGGAAGGGTTCTAATGATGGGGTATCTGGCACAGATGATTCATGTTGCCTTTTCCAGTGAAATCATTCATTGTCCAGGGGCATGAACCAGAAAGTTACTGAAGGAAGTTCCAGCCCCACTAAGAAGAGAGCCTGGAACTTTTCAGGACTTGCTCATGCATGCAGGTTCACTGAAATTCTGATCTGGCTGAAGTCTTGTCTGTATTGTTCTCATCCTCGACATGGAAGCAGAAACACAGGGGTCCTGTCTCTAGGCAAAAGATAACTGCAGCACACAGTATGCCTCCCAAGAAGAGCAAATTGCTCAATGTTGGTGTTTGTCTCAGGTGCTGTAACAAGTTAGGAAACAGGCATTAACTAGGACTGTGGCTATTCAGATTGGAGAAAGAATTAGGTTTTTTATAAAGAAATGGTAAGATTGGAAGGCAAAATTAAAGTGGGTTGTTTAGATGACTCATTTACCATATGAGCTGTTCCCAGCTCTAGATCTGGCAAACTCTGCATTTGAATAGCCAATTTTATTGATTTAAATGTGGTTAGATTGCAAAAACCATATGGAAACAGCCTTTCTACTTTTCATGGAGTCTTTGAGTCACAGTCAAAGCAGTTTTTCATTTGGCTTAAGGTGGTTGTAACAACAACGGCTTCTTAAGGTTTCAAACTCTCCCTGTTTCTTAACTAGAAAATTCTTTGTGTCAGTGTAAAAGAAAGTTAAAGATGGAGATGAGGGTAGCTTCCCCAAAACAAACCAAAAGCTTTATTAATCAGCCCCGCATTATGGTGGGCTCAGCAATTTAAAAATCAGAGAGGATATGCTGATGGGAGAGCAGAGCAGATTCAGACTAGATGTTACTATCTGCGAGCCGCACTGCACCGTGAGGTCTTCCCTGAATAACCAGCCAGCTGTAAGGAACCTCAGACTTGAAAGCTGCTAAAAGCCCTGTGGCACAGATCCAAAGTGGAGGTAGCTACAGCTTCATGAGGGTCCTTCCTGAGAGAGCAGTTGAACAGCAGCCTACAAGAACTTGACTAGTGTGAAGGAGGTGCTGTAGGAGTACAGATCTTAGCCATTAGATAGCAGGAGACCAAATGTAGGACCCTAAACTCCCTGTAGTGTCAGTGGAGTATGGTAGAGACAGAGATTCAAGTTGATCCCATATGGCAGAGGACAGGTTCAGTACACTGCCCAAGATTTGTGTAGTAGACAGGTAACATCCTGCTTTCCCTTCTTCTACTTTGACAAATAACAGTTGAATTAGTCTACAAAATTAGGGGTAGGCTTCAGAAAAGCCTGGTGCAGTGCCATAGCTTTCAAAGTGTTTCCAAAACCATGGAGTGTGGTTCTAAAAGAAGAACTGGAACTAAATTCAGTGAATTAAATTTTTCCAGCTGGAAGGATTAACCAGACGGAGAGGAGGAATGAAGGACCTCTCGAAGAAGTGGTTGTGCAGGTATGTGCATGTGCATATATATAATCTCCTCAAGTACAAGTTAGGTTAAAGAAGCTCATACTCAACGTCATATAACTTGTGATAACTTTCTTTTAACTGAAGTCTGTCAGGAGTTCACACTCCTGCTTGTTCATCCCCTGTAGTTGTATGAATAGCTGTCACCATGCTAGATCCCCTCTGTAGACATGGCCTATAATGGGCAATTAGGGATTTGGAAATGAAAGAATATTTTTTTGATCATATTAGGGCTAGAAGATGGATATATTATACAAAGATTATCTTTGCAAACCACAAATGTTCTGATGGGGAAAATGTGTAATCTTTCATTGGAAACACTATGGTGTTGCAAATGACTTAGAAACCCCCCAAATAGAAGCAGAAATCCATTTAGTCTTTGTCTGTAACAGGATATCAGAGAAGTTTTCAAGACAGTATCTCTGAACTTTTTTTGCATCACATTTACATCACATGTATCTGTGATCTTTCAAAACCTTATGCTACTTAACAGACATGTTAGTACCATGCTGAGGCTTTCCTGGGACATGCTGGGCTGTGCTTGGGCTGTGCTTGGTCTCGCAAATGAAGAAATACTGACTGCTGCAAAATCTTATTGCAATCAGATATGTTCAAAGGAGAAAAAGTGAACTTGGAAAACCAAAGTGCTGGGAATGCCTGTGAATATTGGTGCCAGCACTGGACCTGGCAAGAAGAGGTGGAACAAGTGGCTAAAAGCCTCCTCTCTACTCTTCTCACTGCTGACAAATTTGCACACTATGCTCTAGTCAATTGGATTTAATTACTTCTCTAAATATTTACTGTTGTCTGATTCACAGGAGATCAATTTAACACTTGTATAATATTAGGTTGTCTAAAATCTTTAATCCAGTGGACTCATCAAGGTTTTCAAGCACATGAATCTGTGTTCCTGGTGTTTAATCCCCCTGTTGTATTTTCATTAGAAAGATAATAATCATATGTAGTATGTTAACAAGAATTATGGCTATGTGATGTGATCTAATCTGTAAAATAGATCTGTTAACAATTATGTACATATGCTGATGCAGAGCCATGATTTCTGTAACACAGTGCTAGTCCTTTATCTAAATGAAGCTGTTGACATTGCTTTGTGAGTAAGGATCCTAAGACCTAGGTTAAAACTAAAAGCCTCAATTCTGAACTGTGAGCGCTCTCCTGGCAAGCAATTTGCCATATACCAGCATATAAATAACTTGAAATTTAGTAATTTTTATTTTGAAAAGCAATATGAGGTCATTTAAAAGGTGCTTAGTAGATGCTAGGCTCAAGGGACCTGGGTCACCAGTAGAACTGGGATGCAACATTACAGAGGTTTGGCTTAATGGGTTTAATTCTGCTGGGTTTTGTCAGTTCTTGTTCTTGAAGGAGATGTAGTTTAAATTCTGTGGAATGATCTGCAATTTAGGGTGAGATATCTGTTATTTAGTGTGCTCTATCCCCAAATTTGGCCCTATCCTCACTCTAGAGGGTGATTGACTTTCCTGGGCTGTGAAACTCAACTTGTAGTGTCTTTGGTGTTTATATGGAATGAACATTGCTTCAGGCATATTTTCAATTAACCTTGTGTTTAAGAAAGACCTCAGCCTGGGTCATCACCAGTTACAAATGCTCCTACAGTATGGCAGCCTGTAGGGAGTTTTGTCTTCTTAGATACTAATATATTAAAGAGCAATAAATTCACATCTATCAGAAAGGAAGTAAGGAGAAGTGTATGGGCAAACAAGCAGGAAACAGCCAGAAATAGTGATCTACTCACACTCATGGGGACAAAAGCCGTATTTCCCATCTTCATCAAAGTCCTTGGTTGTGGAACACCAGAGGAATCCATCACTGCGTCCTGAATCTGTGCAGCTGTTATATTCCTTGCCATTGAACCAGAAGGGGAATTTGCAGTATTCACCATCTGCATTTCCATACTTCACTCTAACCACTATGAAGGGAAGAGATGCAGTGGTGAAGTGAGCTGCAGACTGATATACAAAAAATACACTTTCTGGACATCTTTGTTTGCTGCAGGATACCGATACAGAAATGCAGTCTGAATTTTCACTTTGAAATTCAATGTGCTGCTGTTCTCTCTGTTGGCAAGGTGATCATAGCTCATCATTTGAAAGAATTACATGCACATTACTTGTCACAAAGCATTTAAAATGGACAGTCCTTCAAATCAGCCCAGAAGAATCAATATGTTTTTAATATGGCAAGGCAAACTTATAAACATGCTGTTAATATATTAGCTTAGTTTCTTTGATAACATGATCTAAACTGTTCTGTGGAGTTTGAAATGTCCCAGGCAGCATTTGAGCATGAGCTGACCTGACCTTGGGCCTCATAAACGACTCTGGTTTTTCCAACTTAACTGGAGTGACATCTGCTGTGGCACCAGGGTGGTACCTCCAACAAACCTAGGGTGTATTCCATTTTATTCCATTCTTTTAATGGCAGTTACTAACTGGATGCTTGTGCAGCATTTCCATTAATGGAGCAAACAGTTTCCTCTTGTTCCTTTTTAGTCTGAGGCAGTGATCAAGTTAGTACAGCTACCAGTGAGTGTTTCTGCTCAGTGTAAAACCAAACAGCAAGAAGCTGAAATTTTTGTTATTAAACTTAAATTTGTATATTTTTCTCAGAAGGAGGGGGGTGCAGCTGAGAAAACTAGAATTTTAAGTGAAAGGCAAAAAGAATGATATGGACGGTACATGCTTGTGGCAAAGTTCAAGTAGAGAAAAAGAGGTTCCAAACTGCTAATGCTTGATCTTGTTTGTTTAGTCCAGGTGATACTAACTCCACACACAGATACACACACAGATACACATACACATTAGGGGTTGGAAGGGACTTCCTGGGGTCACCGAGTCCAACCCCTCTGCCTCGAGCAGCACCATAGAACCTAAGACAGGTCACACAGGAACACATCCAGATGGGTCTGAAAAGTCTCCAGAGAAGGAGGCTCCACAACCTCCCTGGACAGCCCATTCCAGTGCTCTGTCACCTTTACAGTAAAGAAGTTCTTTCTCATGTTGAGGTGGAACCTCCTGTGCTCCAGCTTACACCCAATGGTAGAACAATGGAGTCAATGGTAGAACAGAAAGAGTAACACTTACTGAGGAATCACACAGATTTTTTGTAGAAAACAATTTTGATTGTATAAATTAATCTTCACCCTCTAACATCTATTGACATGTCAGTGAAAAGATTCAGTGCAATATCTGAAACAGCATTGAAACACAGCAGTCAGCAAGCCAAATGTAAAATGACTGTTACCTTGCCCCTCTCCAAGGGTCCACAGTTCGTCATCATCAAAATGGGAGTCTCCTCCAATTCCTGGCCCTGGTGCAAAGGCATGAGCCAGGAGACCGTCTTTGCCATCAAAAGGATAGCCATCACCATGTTCTGTAGGAGGAAGCAGGCAAAAAAAGAGCAGTTTCTAATAAGCTCAACTGTTCAAGAGTCTGTTCAGGAATGAAGATTGTCATGTGCACTTCCCCATCCAAGACAGCAGCTGAGTGAACGTATTGGTATGGGTTGTGCTGGCAAGACTGAACCAGAAGAGAAGCCAGTTCTTACAAAGAATGTTAAGTCAGTACTGCAGTTATCACAGCATGTTATATCTCAAAAGTATTAGGGAAAGGAGTCAAAGACAGTGAAGAACAGTGAAATACCCTACATCTGATGTGTGTCTCCATTCACACTGATGTTTCTCAACGAGAACTAGTAGGGCGCTATACAAGAAGCATTGTGGATGAGGGCTCTTGTCAGATAATTCATATCAGTCTCCAACACAGATATCGGAAAGAAAAGGCAGATTTCTTTGCAGGCTACTCTCTTCTGCTGCACCTCACACTGCTGTGCTCTTTTCTTTGTGCAGGATACTGACTACTTTAAGCAGGAGAACAGCTCAGCTGAGTGTCTCAGTAGCGAGCCTCTGGAAATGTAGTTCTTACTCACTCCTTTGGGTCCTGTGTATGAGCCTACTCCCCCTCCACATCAACCACTCTGAGACTTGGGCAGCTCACAGGGTAACAGCAGGTTAAGTAGCTCCCCTGTTATTAGACTGTAGGCTTTTCTTGACAGTACACCACATGTGGGTGAGGCAGGCTGGTGAGGGCATAGCTGTGGTATTCATAGCTTTCTATCACACTGTGCATCCAAGCTGGCTGCTGGCAGCTGCAATCGCATCATTTCAGTCCTTTTGGTCTGATGTTTTGCAATGTAACTGAAGCCTTAAGCACTAAAGCCTGATTCTCTACTCTGTTAGTGGACTTCATGCTGGTGTCACTCGCTTAGTACATCATTAATTTCATTAGACCAGTGTGTCAGATGTCGAGAAGATTTTGAGATGTGTTAGCTGCTTTACTCTCCTTTATTTCGCCTGTGCTTGAGAGAAAACTAAAAACTGTAAAACCTTGTGGGGGTCGTATCTCCTTTGACTCTGACATGGAGAAGTATGAATGAATGAATGTGGAAGAAGCTCTTCTGCGATTCCTGAGCTGCCTATGACCAGCAGGTATTCAAACTAGCAGAAACACTTCTGGTTTTGTAAGAATTTTTTTTTTTGAAAGCCAAGCCAGCCTGGATGAGGATCTGAAGTTTTGAGTTCTGTACAGAATTTCTGAAGTTTTTGAGGTCAACTCATCAGCGGCTAAAGCAAAGAAAGCCAGTTTGAAATGGAGGCTTTTACTAAAAGCTCATTCTGTGAACTGTTCACTTCCAAAGTCCACATCCCAAGTGATCATCTGCACAAGTGACTTCATTAGTATTACATGTTCTGTGACTGTAGGAGCTAAAATGCCCCAGGTTTACAATAAAAAACTATAAACCCTCTTTAAGGGAAAACTAAAATGAATTGAGAAGGTATATACAACAAAACATTAACCAGGTCAACTCTCATCAGCTGGACTCAAACCATAATTCAGTGTACAATCCACATTTTTAAATCCCTCAAGGCCAAAGGACTGCATTGAAATTCTGCATTCTACTGAGAACAGAATTCTACGGAATCAAAACTGAAAGTACAAATCCATTTTTAAGCTCCAATATGTTAGAACCTCCACCACTATCACTGAAAACCTGAGCATAGTAGTATATAAATATATATAGTAGTGTATAAATACACAGTATGGTGACACTCCTTTTTCTTTCATAACAGGAAGCCAGCTCACACCATCTGAAGATCTATGACAGTGTTTCCCAGTTCTATTCCCAATTCGTAAATTTTAAAATAAAGCTTTTGCCCTAGCAATTCTCTTTTGGGAAAATAAATGTAAGTATAAGGATATCATGGAAGTACTTCTCTCTCTGTCAAGCATAAGAATGAAATAAAAAAAATCTCAGTGAAATTAGATCTTAGCCTGGTTAGGCCAAGTGCAAACTAGGACAAGAAGTCTCATGAGCAATATAGAGGATAGGTCATTCCGATGCTAAGGATTAATGAAAGGAACAAAACCAAAACCATGTGTAAAAACAGAAAAACATACCCCATCGGCCAAAATTAATCATAATGTCTGCTTCTCCGTCATTTATTCGGTTAAATCGCAGTGGTGTGACATCACTCCAGACTTGAAAGGCACGAGCAAAGGCATCATCTACAGTCTCAGGATCTAAATCTGGGGTATAACCTATAATCCTTAGAGAAAAAACAAAGAGTTAAGTAACACATAAAACCCTCTCAGTAATTGTTGCTTACTGATCAAAATGCTGCATAGTCAGTAGTGAAATGAGGTTTGAACACTGCCCTTTGGGTCAGAGATGTGTTTAGGTGTGGCTCTTTACTCTTCATTTGTCTTTGGAGTTGCTGCAGCCGCACAGACAGTTACACAGCCAGAAGCTTGAGAGCCTGCATGGCTGGGATCGTCACAAAATATTCACGAGTTTGTATCTGTGCTGCTGTGCTGGCAAGTGTTTTGACAATTCTATAAGCCAATCAAAAGAACACAGCCATCAGCAGAATGCGCAGTTTATTATCTGTCTTTTTAGAACGCAAAGAGAGCATAGCATAACCAATAACCATGAAGACAAAAGAAAACACCTCTGACCAGAAGCATCCCAACAGAAAACCCAGAGGCAGGGAGAATGTCCATAGCACCAGAAAGATCCATACAAATTTAGCATAAATTATACCCAAGAGGCTTATGATCTAATTCACAATTCGAGTCCAGTCCATTCTATCCGCCAGTGGCCTGCCCACAGACAGAGAGGCAGAGAGAGAGTGCCACAGAGAGGTTACACACTCTCCCCACTTTCTGCAAGCAAACTCACTTTTATACTGTTCTTCTGCATCAACCACCCCCTGCTGCTATCCAACCCAGTGCTTCTTGCCCAAGGTCAGCCAAGTACTGGGAGAAAAGCCGAGGGGAATGCTTCTCCACACACCCACGAGAACCTGGGATCCAGAGTCTCCCATCAGATAAAAGGAATCATCCATGTGTCAACGTCAGTACTCAGCACTTCAGCAAGTCAGATAGGAACGTACAAGCACATCTTGATAGATAAGATTTATTCACTAGGGCAAAAAAGTTCAGTGTTCTGAAATTTTAATAAGAATAAAAATAGAAACCCAGCCCTTTCCCCTCACCTTTCTAGTTAATGGGATATTGTTTCATCCCAGTCGGATGATAATCCTTTACCAGTGTGTTGGCTACTCTGGAATAGGATACACAGGGTACAATCATGTAAGACAGAACCACTGCCCTGACACAGGGAAGGGACAAATCCCTAAGTGCATTACTTGCTTCTTCTTCACATATTTCAGTGGGAGTTCTTAGTGCCCTGTGTTAGGGACAGCTAATCTACATTCAAAGACATTTCTAATTCTTTGCTGCTGGGAAAGTGCTTTGTGTGTAAGGAGAATGAGGAAGAATCTGAGGAAAGGCACCACAAGTAGAGGCCCTAAGAGGTGTCCTGGGTTTCTTCAGGCTGGTCTTGCGGCACGAGGGATGCTGAGACATAAATTGTGAGGAAGCAGCAGACCAGCTCAAGCATCTAATACAACCTTCTGTTTGTTCTTATTGGTGCTAAAACTTGCTCCTGATACTCCTAAGGTAATGAGATTTCTTTTATTACTGCCTGTAATGAGAGATACACTGTCCTTTAACTGTTTAGAG
>JAOXOE010000720.1:6848662-6859610 GCA_028565055.1 Phoeniculus purpureus
AACAGCTCCAGGGACGGCGACTCCACCACCTCCCTGGGCAGGCCATTCCAGTGGCCAATGACCCTCTGAGTGAAGAAAGGGTCTATAAGGGGTTATAAGGGTCTTCCCTTTTCTAGGCTGATCAATCCCAGCTCACTCAGCCTGTCCTTACAGCAGAGGTGCTCCAGCCCCTGGATCATCTCCATGGCCCTCCTCTGGACTCATTCCTTCTTGTGGGGACACCAGAACTGGACGCAGTACTCAAGGTGGGGTCTCACAAGGGCAGAGTACTTTCCTGAGTACTTCAGTTTCTTTCTTTGCAGAACTGAGAAGGGCATACAGCAAGGAAGGTGGGCCCAAGTTGGAGGTGATGGCCTTAAGCAGATATTTCAGATTTCCAAGCAATAGAACTAAGTTCGCTACTTGGTCTTTTCTGCCTCTTGCTTTAGATTAAAGTGCATCTGAGTAGTAATCAAAACAGGCTCACCTGGCATGTGTAGAAAGAAATATCTCTGCTTTTGTTAAAACAGCCCATTTCATTCATGCCAGCTTTCTTATTGTCTTGGTAACATGGAGGAGCAAAGGTGGAAAACCAGTTTAGGCGATCAGTTGGAGCAACCTCTTAGATTCTCTTAGTGCTTACTCCACATTAATCACAGGATGGCTCTTCTAAGGTGCAACATTAAGCTAAAAGCTATGAATCTTGCCTAGAACATTTTTATGCTGGTATATTTCTAGGTCCCTTGTACAACTGTCAATCCAAGTGTCCCTACAATTGCTCAGGAACAAATAACTTCTCCACTCAGCCAGCTATTTAGCTGCAAGTCTACACAGTGCACTGCTTACACACTTTTCATGGAGTCTTACTCCGAAGTCAGAAATTAGAGTTTTAGAACTGATGAAAGATTTGTGTGAGAGTC
Organism: Phoeniculus purpureus; assembly: GCA_028565055.1. Lineage (NCBI taxonomy): Eukaryota > Metazoa > Chordata > Aves > Bucerotiformes > Phoeniculidae > Phoeniculus > Phoeniculus purpureus. The sequence continues at coordinate 6,849,562 of JAOXOE010000720.1, forward strand.
AGCTCTCCCAAATGCTTCATCTGTAGTTGGGGCAGGACACAGCATCTTATGACTCTGCAGTTCTGAAGATTTGTTTTGTGAAGCCAACAAGTCATGTAGGAGAAGAATTTGAGAGAAGCAGCTGGCAACTGGCACATGTGCTACAGTGCTGGGAAGCATATGTGAACCTGTCCTCATGCACCAGATGATTAGTGGCTGATGAAGGAAAGAGAAGGGAAGTCACATGGGAAATGGAAGAGACTAATTGTGAGCTGGCCACTGAGTGTAGCTCTGGGGGAGGAAGTACTGAAACACCAGACAACTGAACACTGTCCTCAGTGTCATACAATAATCAGTAGCCCAAAGATCATTGCCAGTGTGGAGATGAGCATAACAGACAAACCTATCTGAGGTCACAGGTTTGATGTACTAATGGGAACTGAAACCCCCTTATTAGGAAAACAAAGTCATTAGATTTGCATTTAAGCTTTGATTGACTGATGAGTCAAACTCTTGGCGTAGGCTTGTCAGTGAGATTACTTCAAAGCTGATTTATTATTATCATCATCAATACTATTTTGGAATGTAAACCCTGATATTAAAAAGCAAAGGTCATCCACCTTTGAAGTGTAAAGTGCCAGATATACCCTTTCTACAATTAGTGATGAAATCTGGTGGCAGACACTTGGCAAAGCACAGGGGGCAGAGCCTAGTAGAGACTAGTGGTGCTGCTGGTCAACATCATAGCTTGGTTTGGGTGAGGCAGTGTGCTGGTTCATCTCATGGCTCCAAGGGGGGGGGATAATTTTACAACTCTTGACTCTTGACTTCGTGCTTGCCCTGTCTGGGGATGTTCAGATTTGTCTGGATACTGTGTTTGGTTCCTGTGCTGTGGATTGCTCAGTCCTGCAGTACAGCTGCTGGAAATACAACTAGGAAACACAGCACCAGGATTAATTCTCTAGTCTAAAGTGTGTATTGATTTTTGGTGAACTGTTCTTGCAAGCAAACAACTTCTTCTAGAAATAACTGTGGTCTAAAAACACTTCAGTGCTTCAGAAGGGATTACAAGTGAATATTATGACAGCTAGAGAACTGTTAAAATATTTATCTGCAGCTATTTGTAAGTTCATGAAAAGCTTAATCTTATTTTTATGATACAATAAGTCTCCAGTGGCTAATCCAACAACTACATGCTTTGTCATGAGTGGCCTGACCTTGCAAATACTTTGGCTCCTAAAGAAAGTACTTTAGGTAGGCAAAATTTTCCACAAATTTTGATGTGAAATACACTTTTTGGCTGTGACTATGCAGGCAAGTGAAACAAAGCTGAACAGTAATACTAGAAGTATTGCAGAGGAAAACTACAATAGCTCTGTTAAAACTGAGACTGAGCATCATCCTCCTTCACTGCGAGCACATCAGTTAGTCATACTAGCCATTACTCAACTTCACTTGACATCAATATAGTTTCAGATGTAATCCAAATTTTGGGGTAAATCTTTCGCTAAGTTGATCAGAGTGTAATTTTAATATTCTTATTCTTCAGTTCAGCATAACCTCAGACAGAACTGGGGAGCACTGAAAAGGTTGGATGTGTTACAAGGGCCTGAGTACACTGATGTTGACAACGTAAAGGGAGAGTCATACTCTTTTTAAAAGAAGTAAAGCACATTCTTGCCAGAAATGAGTAATGAGGCTACAGACTGTAGCTGAAGATTTCTCCAATCACATACTCTGTTCCTTGAAACTCTCACAAATGCCTTGTACAGTAAGTGTTTCATCTGCTGCAAACTGTTTTGCAGCAAATCCAATACTGCGAGCAGCACTGAAATATGTGTGAGCTGTGGTGTTTATTGATCAGCCAAGCTGATGAGGTGATGTTTGAGAATTCTCCCTTGGTGAGTGCTGCTTTGTCTGCTTAATGAGAGCTTGCAAAATTTTACCATCTGTACAGAGCCTCCCTGTTATCTTGTAAAGTAGTTTAGAGCACACGGTGGCCATATTCTGCTCCCAGTAAGTCAGTGAGGGCAAAATCTCACCCAGTCTATTCATAATAATCTGTCCTGAAAGTTTTCTGTGGTGTGTCTTATGTTATAGGCACCTATGATCCAGGCACTGGATCTGTCTCTGCCCCTGTAAGACAGGCAAATCCTATGGAAGTAGGTAATTGATACAAAAATTAAATGCTCTAGCTTTTTAGATCGTATTAGAGACTGGAGATTGTTGTTTTATAGCAGAAGAATGCTTCCAGAACTCACAGTTGTTCACAGAAAGGTTACATTCTACCAGCTATCTTTGTGCAGAAGTCCCACTGGGGTCTGTCAGCAGCCTGCTCCCAGAACACAGATGTTTCTGGCTATTCATTCAGCATTTTAGTGCAGCTGGATGCTTCTTACTGTCTAAGAGCTACTAAGAGCTTATTAAAATATAAATAGGGTTTTTATGTTAGCATGACCAGTGCTGTCTCCCGAGTTACTTAACACAAACTGAGTATGTAACTACCACTGGGTGGTGTGTGCCTTGGGTCAGCAGAACTCACTGAAGTGAACTATTGAAGTTTTGTATGTGTGGAACTTGAAGATATAACCCCAAAGCCCGCTATGTCCAGTTTTTAATCTGGAAATTTCCCTAGCGTTTATAAAAGAAAGACACTCCCAGCTTTAGCTAAAAAGGAAGAGGGTGTGTGCATGTATCCATGTCCTTGAAAATTTTAACTTTGAATGAGGGAATACAGCATGTATTTCTATGTTCTTTATGAGTTCCTGTAAGTTCTCATGCTTAAACCACCTGTTTCTACAAGCACGAAAAGGCCCTTAGTGTGTTTGCTGGCACCTTAAATTCATCACAGCCAGTTTAAGGAACATAACAGTCCACACAGTACTGTTCTCAGATGTAAAGGGGCATTTGCTACTACTACCATGTCCTTGATGCTGCTGTTCAACATGTAAGAGCATTTGTAGAATCTTGGTGTGTGTGGATTTAGGAAGGATGGCAGAATTGCTTTTTGGTAGGTAGAAAAAGCTGTGTTTAAACTGTTTTAGTGGTGTTTAGAAAGGAAGCATTGCCACATGTTTTCTTTCACTGACTATTTGGTGTCAAGCTGCTGAAGTCATCTGAGTTCATAACCCACATTTGACCACCTTTGTCTAAATTCAGCTGTAGTTAAATTGCTGAGGCTGTGTAATTGCTGAAGCTTTCAGAATAAAGAGAAACCAAAGGAGGAAGAGGAAAGGCAACTTTTTCCTTTGACTGATGCACTTTATGTATGCGATCTAATTCAACTTTCATTTGTTTATTTTCCTTAATCTAGTAGCTGCTTATAAATAGCAAAAGGCAAAGGGTAACCTTATTGTGAGTATCTTATGAAACGTTTTTAAAGAGCAGGTCTAAACATGCTATACCTGCCACTCAATTTTGTCTTGTTAGCTTGCTCAGCAGCCCAGCAAAAAAAAAAAAGATTAATTTTTCTCCATGTCTATTAGTGCCTTTATTACATCTTCTGTAAGCAGATCCATAAAACAGCAATTATATGAAACCAAATGGATTATTCTCTTGTGGTATCAAAAGAAAAAGTTTAAGAATGCCTGTGATTTAGAAGCAGAAAGATCTCACCAAAATACAACAGCAGAGCATAGCTCTGCTCACTGCCTCACGCCCTTTAGTCATGTAGGAAAATTGACCCATAGAGGCAACAAGTTCCCAAATTTAACAGAGAGAAGGGGTTGAGTTGACTTGGAACTCAGTAAAGCACCTTTAGAGCATTAATCCCTTACAGGAGTTTATACTAGATGAAATTTATATATATGTCCAACATAGGAGGCAACAGGTGGAAAATCTTAAAGATAGAAGCAATCACTCTAAAGAGAAAGGAGCTGTTAACCAGTGCCTGGCTAGATCTCTCTTCACACTTTGTCCGTACAGTGTCTATCCTGGGAATCCTACCATGACTGAATGAGCTGATACGTGATGGCCATACATCAAACAGCATGAAAAATAAAAATGATCTCACTATCAAGATACGATTAAAGTTCATTAAATCAAACACAGGCAAAGTGTAAAACTGAGTCTGTCCCCTTATTAGTCACAGCTCTTGTGTCTGCATCCAGTTCAGCTGGCCGATGTCCTCCATGAGAATGCCTCCATTCTCATTGTTGATGGGTTTTGATCATTGAGGTTATCTTATTTTTCATTTCATGGTAAAAACAGTCTTAAGCATCAGTAAAGGATGTCGTGGTATTATGTATGTGTTCAAGAATGGTATCTTAGGTGTTGGCTGAGATGCTTCATGCTGTGGTTTGTTCTCTATTGAAGAACAGAGAAAACAAGTGTTTATATCCTCTGTATCAGTCACTTCAGTTCCCAATCACTTCACAGATTTGTCAGCACCAGGCATCTCTACCTTTGCTTGGGAAAGTTTTCTTTCAGTTGGATGATGTGGAACAACTGATGCCAAATTTTCACTGAGAGGTGCCTTCTGCAGCTGTGTAGTAGTTTTCTCTCCACTACAGTTTGGAAGTATGTTATTAAAAGATAATGAAGACCCAGATTTCTGTAGGTGAACTGACATAAGATAATAAATGGAGACTAAGCAAAATGCCTGAGCGCTGAAGACTGTTGTGTCCCCCCCATCCCCTGTGCCTGAGGAAGTAGGTTAGGAAAATCAAGTAACACAAAATAGGACAGAAAAGAGTTCAAGCAGTCAGTGTCACCTTGAGCAATGTGCATTTTCCCTAAAAATTTCCCGGAGAGCTGGTGGTGGCATGGATGTACATGAATGATGCTGCAGCTACACCTGTACTAGACACAGAGGAAGCCTGCTGGGTGCATTGTGCTGCTCTAGTATGAATGGTGAGAATTATTTTGGGACATAATGAAATAAGGTTATTTTTCACCACTAACTGCTTTCTTCATCCTGTCTGAGTGATTCCCCCCAAAAGTTCTGGAGTTACTAGATCAAGTGTTTCAGCACCAGTCCTTTCCAGCATCCTATTAATTTCCAAGGATTAATGTAATTCTGTGTTAATTGATAGGAATTTTCCCATCCTGCATTCCTCTTTTCATAAGAAGCAAGTGTTTTATCCTGCAAGTGTGAACCATTAGCCTTTATCACCAGGCAACCACACTATCCAAGACATACATAACTATCTTACTGAACATGCACTCTATCTAGCAGCTCTTCCGTCTGTGCCATTTGCCATCCATATAAACAGTTCTCCATCTGCCAGGCAGGGTCTGTTCTTCCTGCCTGTGATTTGAAAGCACCCCAGGGCACCTGCCGGCCTTGCAGATTTTGTTACTCCATCCCAGCATGGAGTAATCTCTGCCAACACAGCGTTAAGGGGGGTGTGTGTGTGTGGAGTGGGATCAAAGGGTATGATGGAGTAACGGTCTTACTCAAGATGTGCCAGACAGACTGAGCTCATTTGAGCTACTGTGAGTGATTCCGTTGCTGCTGTCACCTGTGTGAGAGGTGACAAGTGTCCCAGCTACTTTTGGGGCAGGGGAACCCCAGAACTGCAGAATGGAGGTGCAGAAACCCCGATCCAATGTTTAAACTGCCCCTAAGAAAGATTGCAGCAGTCCGGCACTAACTTTTCGTGAAGACTACTTTCGGCTCAACTGTTTCTGGTTTGATTCTGGCATTACCGCCCGCTCCTGCCCCCATCCCCTCTTGCTGCTATTTGTGAACTAAAACAACTGTTAAGCGGGCTTGAAGTGGTAGCAGAAAGGAAATAGCCCGTGGTCAGAACTCGGCCGAACTCCGAAGGATGTGTAAGAGGTTCTGATCGCAGCAGGGAGCGCCCACCCGGGAACAACGGGACGGGAGCCGCGGCGGGACGTGGGGGAAGCACTAGGGCAGAGCAGAGGGTCCCCTCACCTATCCGCCACTGGCACCGGTCTCGGGCACCACGGAGTAGAGCCCCAGCTCTGGGCTTGCGTTTTCCCGTACAGATCCGGGCGGCGGAGGGTGGGGGAGCAGGGTGGAGGGGTGTGTGGGACACAAGACCCCGAGAGCGCTGCGCTTACCCCCTCCATTTTTGTAGCAGAGGTATGGGAAGCGCCAGACGTTGGCCAGGTCCACGGCGAAGCCGATGACGGACAGAAGGAAATCGATCTTCTTGCCCCAGGTCTCTCTGTCCTGGGGGCTGTAGCGGGGCGCGGCGGGGGCGGGCAGGAGGCTGCTGCTGGTGTACTGGACCCCGTTGTGCTCCTTCACCAGGATCAGCTCCACGTCCTTCCGCGGGCGCTCGGCCAGCGGGGCCACCACCGACACTTTGCGGTCAGGCTGGCTGGGCTTGTTCATCCTCGCCTTGAACATCCAGAGAACTGAGAGAGCTGCGGCGGCGGCGGGGCGGGGGGAGCAGCGCCGGTAACGGGAGGTCCCTTCCCGCTGCTGGCGGCTCCGCTCGCTCTCAGCGCGGCAAGAGCGAGGCACGGCCGTAATAAGAGCCATGCAAATGAGGCTGGAGAAGGGGGGACCGGGCTGTCCCCGGGGGAGCGAGGCTGCCCGAACCCTTCCTCCGCCCTGCCCCGGCCGCCCGTGGAGCCCGCGCTGCCCCGGATCCCGAGCTGGAGCTGTATAGGCTTGTCCTGCCGCGGGGCTGTCTCCCACAGGCAAAAATTAGAGGGTCCCTCGTCGGGCAGTCCGCCAGTGCATTAATGGACAACAGGTAGCCAATTTGAATGGCTCACTTTCCTTGTTTCCCAGCTGAGCTGCAGAACACAGACAACTTTCCCCCGCCTGATAGCGGGGCTTTAGTTAATTAAACAGCGGAATTTGGCTTTTGACATCAGAACCCGGTGGCGTGTGGCTTGAACGGCAGAGATGTACACTAGCAGTTGCTTCTATATCAGGACTGAGGAATGCCCGGCTTTTTCTTTCATAGAATCATAGAGTCGTTTAGTTTGGAAGATGCCTTTAAGATCATTGAGGCAAATCATTAACTCAGCTCTAGCAAGCCCATTCCTAAGCCATGTCCCGAAGCTCCATATCTATGCGTCTTTTAAACAGGTAGGATTCAGTTGCCAGGCTGAGGTATTTGCAGGACATTAACCATTTTTACTATTCCAAATTGGACCTGATTCTTATGCGTAAAATGAGTAAAGAATTAGTGAGTGGAACAACCATGATGGGTGCCAAAAGTTGGCTGAAGCCGCAGAGAGGGTTTTTCTTCCAGTTACTGCTGTGAGCAGTAACTCCATGTTCAGTGTCTCTTAATGGAATAAAATTTGAGCACAAAAGGCAGAAACTGGCTGCCCCTCCCCAATGTTATGTTGGTTTTTTCCAGACGCAATATGGCATCAGTTGGAATTGGTCAGATTGCAGAGGACTCTCAGTGCCATTACAGCCCACCATTCTTATTCTGCCAGGACCAATGGCACAGTATTATAACAGCAGTACACGGAGAGGTGCTAGTCAGAGTTCCCAAGGAATACCAGATTCCTCTGCAAACCTGGAATGTGAAACCGAATTCCCAGCTTAGAATTAAAGCTCACTTATTGGTACCTTCCCCTGCTCTTTGTAGGCCACAGACTACAATGATGCTGGTAAGACAGCTGTTGACAATTTGCAGATTTTCTGCTTCAGAAAAAGCTCTTTATTCAAGCTCAAAGATCCAAGCTGTGATCTGGATCCTAAAGCCCTCATGTGAGTGGAGTCTTGAGCAGTGGCTGTACCATTTCAGAGCAATTTTACAGTTACAACATGCAGTTCATATTTTCTTTTTTGGTTGCTCCATGATTTCCTTTTCTCATCTTCTCTGAATACCCCACAGAAGATCGTTTTTGCTTCGACACTTTGTGCCATACATACTGAAGTACTTCCCCTGTGCTCACTCATTACACAGTATCCTGTTAACGCTTGCTGTTTGCCTGTGCAGTACAAGCCATGTTCTTACCTTTGTGTGCAGCTACACTGCTGCTTACTTCTCACACCACCACTGCCACGACATGCACCAAACACATACCTATGCGCTATGCAATGCCTCAGGTATTCTCCCATTCGGTATGGGGTTTCTTAAAGCCTGTATGCCTGTTCTCCCACAACAAACAAGGGGCAAGCTCTGTTTTGGGCATGGAAAGGCCTCTGCTCCCAGCTACAGTACCCTGAAGCCATACTGCTAACACACCAAGTAGCAATAGTGATGTCTCTGTCTTATTTCCTGGTACCTACGGGGGAGGAGAAAGATGGCTGTCCCATTGCCTGGTACCTGTGGGGGAGGAGAAAGAAGACTGAAAGGGGATTCCTCGTTCTTGGCTCCTCACTCTGTTAGTGCAGTGTCTCTGGGAGCTGACGCTGTTACCTAGCCAGTAAACAGTTTTTTGAGCCTGGCTCCTTTCTCTCCATGTGACTGTTACTGCGTTAATAATCTGCACAGACTTTCTGTGCTACACAACAGCACTCACAATATTGTTTCTGGAAGAAGAGGCCTTCCTAAGGAAGACTCTTTTCCCACAAGGTCCCAGTTAGCTGAGCTTGATCATGATGACAGTGGTGGCAGAATCTAGAAAGCCTCACTTGTTTCCTAAGAGAATTAAGTCACTGTGCATACATACATATGACTTTAGTCCTTGCGTGGAAAGTGTGCACATTCTGGTTAATGTAATAGCTGCTGCACCCTCAAGGTAAGAAAGTCCTCAATTGGATTTTATAAAAAAGTTGCTTAATCTTGAATCTGTCTGGATCTTGTTATCCCTAATGGAGCCTGACAGTGGGTAGAGTTAAAGTCAGAGAAGGGAATATTGTGTTTAGAAACTTCAGTGGAGTCAGGCGAGATGGCAGGTTAGTGAACTTCCACCGCTGACTGGGAAATGGGCAATAGTTTACTTCAGAAAACACTCATTGCTAGGTTAGTCAGCAGTTAGCCAAATTCTTGCCTACAGTTCTCTCTGCAATGTATGGAGAACGTACTCTCTGCTGTAATCCGGAATTTTCACCCTTGTGTGTTGGTGCCTATGAAAAAAACTCCAACAACCCAAAGAACAACAATGTAGTGTGTACTTCCAGGTCTCCGCTTGCAGTTGTGTACAGGCTCACTGTGACTTTTGGCAGAAAGGTTTGAAATCTCCACATTCTGCAGCACAGCCCTCTGCCACTGATAGTACAGAACAGCATGGGCTGCCTACTGCCCTTCCTGTGAACCAGCTTTTGACTTCCCAAAGTCTACTTTCAAAGAGCGTTCAAATGTGTTAGAACTCACAGCCGGTGCATCTTAGAGAGTCTTGGTTCATGTTCTGTCTGAAACAAAAGAGCTTGGCAGCTGAGCCAAACTAAACAGTGAGTGAGAGGGGATATGATTGCTTTATAAATAAATTGAGGTAAATGTCACTGAGGAAAAAAATTGCAAACAAGAACATTTAAACCAAAGGATGAAAAAAAACATGATAAATTTATTTTGAAAATGAGAATAAGAGCTCTAACTACCAAAGCAGTGAATACAGCAGGGCCTAAAGACCTGGGTGTTAGGATAATGTTTTATGAGCAGGGCTGTAAGATGAAGTTGCCTGTGAAAGCTGGGATTTGGAGTTGTAGCCTTGAAGAGAAGGATCTTGGAGTCCTGGTAGATAGCAAGCTGTCCATGAGGCAACAGTGTGCCCTTATTGCCAAGAAGGCCAAGAGTATTCACAGAATCACAGAACTATTGAGGCTGGAAAAGCCCTCTGAGCTCGTCCAGCCCAGCCCAGGCCCTAACATCACCCCATCAGCCAGACCAGGGCACTAAGGGCCACAGCCACAGCTGGCCTTAAATACCTCCAGGGATGGGGAGTCCACCACTGCCTAGGGCGGTCCATTCCAGTGTCTGATCACCCTTTCTGTGAGGAAGGGCTTCCTAACATCCAGCCTAACCCTCTCTGGCAGCTTCAGGCCCTGCCCTCTCATCCTGGTGCAGCCCTGTGCACTGTGCTCTGGGCAGCCCTGCTTTGGCAGAGGGGTTTGGACTTGATGATCTCTTGAGGCACCTTCCAACTCCAATGATTCTGTGATTCTGCAGAGTCATTGGCCACTGGAATGGTCTGCCCAGGGAGGTGGTGGAGTCGCCGTCCCTGGAGCTGTTCAAGGCAGGATT
>JAOXOE010000720.1:6866834-6882091 GCA_028565055.1 Phoeniculus purpureus
CCAGTGCTCTGTCACCCTCACTGTGAAGAAGTTCCTTCTCATATTGATGTGGAACCTCCTATGTTCCAGCTGACACCTTTTGCCCCTTGTCCTATCATTGGATGCCACTGAACAGAGCCTGGGTCCATCCTCCTGACACCCACCCCTTCCATATTTATAAATATTAATGAGGTCACCCCTCAGTCTCCTTTCTTCCAAGCTAAAGAGACCCAGCTCCCTCAGGTTTTCCACATCAGGAAGATGTTCCACTCCCTTCATCATGTTTGTGGCTATGCGCTGGACTCTCTCCAGCAGTTTTGTGTCCTTCTGGAACTGAGGGGCCCAGAACTGGACACAATATTCCAGATGGTGTAGAATGTAGATGTTGTAGACACACTATTTGAGGGTAGTTTTGGAATGTTTACCTGCCAGAAATTACACTCCTGTTCCAGTGGCACCATAAAGTATAAAGGATCTAGTGCTAGACTGCAGTTAGGTAAAGGAGAGGTGGAGAAGAGAAGCAGTGGCCAATGTATTTGATACACTAAACCTTGGTTTGAAGGATGTATCTGTAATGTTCTTTGATAAACATTTTTTGGGAAGGGCAAACTTGAAAAGAACTTTGCATTATGTTCAGGAAACTCTGAGATCAAAAGACATGAATTGTCAGTCTTTCGATATTAAAGCAAAACAGTGCAACATGGCCAACATCCATTCCTGAATCTAAGTCGCTTTCATTAGCTGCAGGTTTTGTTAACATTTCCCAATGCTATAGACAGATATATAACTGATAGAGAAAATGGTGTAATCTGATTTCTCTTAAATCCTTAAGCCGGCGAACTAGAGGAGATGCAGCACCAGCTTCAGTTGCCTGCCGACTTCTATAAAACTATGCCCAAAGCTACTGAGAATATCTAAAGTAAAAGCTTCTGTATGTGATTCTTGTTTCATGAGTATTGCAATATTTGTACAATTGTGTTAAAAATATAAACTCTCTTAGATGGTTAAGAACTGACTTGAAGTGACAGGAAAAATCAGAGACAGCAAGACAATTAGAATTAGTATTTTGCCTGCAGATTGTTGTTACTGAGAAATGAATGAAAGTAGCTCAGAAATATGTGCAAACAGGAGAAGAAAGTGTTATGGGGAAAAATAAACATTCACAGATGGAACTGACAAAGTAGAACAGGGACCTATTATATTATGCTAACCCAAACAGATTACAAACTACTAGACTATTTAAGATTCCTGATAGTCTAGTCAGAATTCTAGCACAATACTGGGCTACAACACCACCAAGAACAAAAGAACATGCACCACAGATAACAAAGTGACCTTTTTCTTCTTAATTAGTGGTTTGCACAGAAGAACTTGGCTTGTGCTACGGCTGGTTTCCATGTAAGGGAGTGTGGATTGTATCTGCAATGACTTTAACATTGTACATCACTGTAAATACAGATCCCAAGAGTATTTCTGCCTATCCGCAAGAGGAGCAGGAATGTGAAATGATTTCAGGCTGAAGCTGCAACCAGAGATTCCCTCTTTGGGAGATGCTTTCTTCTTCTCTCCTTCCCTGTGCTCTCTGCTAGGAAGAGTCCCCTAGCAGCCCAATAGCTGGCATGATTCTTGCCTTACTTTCACACTGCATTCAGCTAAGGGAAAATAGTTTGCTCCCAGTGAAATCAGTAAGCAGCAATTCTTACTGGTAAGCTGGTACCACTGTCTTCTGTTTTGTCTTTATGCAGCTTTTGAGTTCTCCTTAATATCGTGCCACACTGTGAGGAGCCAACAGGAAGCTCAGCATTTTGCTACTCACACAAAAATCCTACCACAGGTAAATTATTGAGGAGACAGGTGGTAGCTGCTCAGTGGGACTCGGTCACAAGTCATGTTGCAACAAATCTGGAAAGTAAAGATTATGATAAAGATTTGCTTTGTCTTCAGTCTGAGCAATTCAGAACATACTCTTCATGGAAATTGTGAGCATTTGATTATAAACAGGAAACCAAGCCAAAGGACAAAGAAAAGCCAAGGGCTGTGATCAGAAAATTGCTCTATACCTTCATTCCAATGCAATTCATAGCCAGAAAACAGAAGGTAAGAGTTTTAGCTGTGGAATTCCCACAGATTTTTTTCTCAGACTGGTTCTTTCTAAGGAATTTGTAAGGAGCCTTTAGCAAGCAGCATCCCTTAGGCAGTTTTACGTAATAGTATTTTAGTAATTTAGAAGGGTTTGTACCAACGGATCTTGTCTTTCCAACCCCAAATCCACTATAATTTCAAGTTTCAATCCAAATATGACTACAGGCTCATTCTTTATCTTTTTTAACAAAGGCAAAATTGAGTGGCTTAAATGGGATATGTACAACAGAAGGGTGTCATTCATCCAGATAGTTTTTAGATGTGTTGTATCAGGTTTGTTTAGATTGCAAAAATGCCATCAACTTGTCAGAAAATTGGTATCTTCACAAATTTGCTAACATATTAAGTGCTTTTGAGGAATGAACCCCCAATGGCTTCCATAGAGTGAATAGCAGTGAATTGGCTAAGATATAAATAGATCTATTACTGGTCTCTTGGGCTCTTTTCTATTCTGGTAGATGGACTAGATTTTATGATGTAAAACTTAACACACATTGTAGACTGAAGATGCTAGAAGAGCTGTCAGTATATACAGTGTGCCATCTATAGAAATTAAATTACATACTCAATTTAGAAGGCAATTTGAGGCATGATAATTGTGCTCATTTAGAAAGCTCTCCTACATGCATCTCTTCTGTCATATACTTGGGCAAATGCAGTTCAGTTGTCATTGCAGCCATTTTCATAGAATCACAGAATCATTCAGGTTGGAAAAGACCCTTGGGATCATTGAATCCAACTAATAACCCTACTCCACAAAGTTCACCCTTAAACCAGATCCCTCAACATCACATCTAAATGATCCTTAAACACCTCCAGGGATGGTGACTCAACTTCCTCCCTGGGCAGCCTGTTCCAGTGCCTGACTACTCAATTTGTGAAAAAATTGTTCCTAATGTCCAGTCTAAACCTGCCCTGGTGCAGTGTGAAGCTCCTCCTTCTTCTGTCGCTAATCACCTGTAAGAAGAGACCAGCACCCACCTCTCTACAACATCCTCTCAGGTAGTTGTAGAGAGTGATGAGGTCTCCCCTCTGCCTTGTCTTCTTCAAACTAACCAGCCCCAGCTCCTGCAATCACTCTTCACAAGATTTATTCTCAAGGCCCCCCACCAGCTTCGTTGCCCCCTGAGTTGTGCCGCACTATGGCCCATCCAATCCTGCAGAGCACTCTGAAAAAAGATATTTTCAAAATCTGCTTTTAAACTGATAATATTAGAGAGCTGCAGGTAGGACAGAAACACAGTTTTGTACGGCTGTTCTGTAGATCTCATGTACACTGAACTACTGGAAAAAAATTACCATTTAAGGATACATGGCAAAACATGAACTCCCAACCCAGCCTTAACCAGCAAGTGACAAAACTGGTGCTCCATCCAGCATTCGTAATAGGTCATGCACTGCCCTCAGTGGGAGGGTCAGGAAAGAAGAGCTCCAGCTTCTCCAGAGAAGCTGCAGAGCTTTCATAAAGCTAAAATGCTTTCAGAAGGGCAGTGTGGAAAAACACAAAGTTGCCAGAATCTGAACGTCAGTACGAATAGGTCCATGTGTCACAAGCTGAGCACCACTGGCATATGCTGCCGAATGAATGCTCATTGCATGGTCTGACATTTGTAGTACTGATGGGTCCTTTACACAGGGAGGTGAAGTTTGTAACCTTCTCATGGATTAATGCTTAGATGCGATAGACTTGGACAAGGAAACACTTCCACTGTGGGACGTAGCACATAAACCAGTTGTGGTGATACTGTGTCAGTACTGCGTGTAGAGAACATCTGATGAGAAACAGGTGAATGCAAATAAATGGGTATTGAGGTGCGTGTGACATCATTGTTGGCTTTGCCTGGAGCTGTGCATGCAAGGGAAGACGTCTCACAGAGAAAAGCTTTACTTCTGCTTACCAGCATTTGAAATGCAAGGTAATACAGGGGAGGTGCTGCAGCACTGCCCTCAGCTGCTGTAGTTACTGCTTAGAGCCTGCCACCTCTAACAAACTACGCCAGATTCTATATGTAAAGATCAGCAGTTAGAATTCCTCATACAAGTTAGCACTAGCAAGTCAAATGCAGGCAGCACCATGTGCAGCTCCTGACACTTGCAGTATCCCATAAGCCGCTCCTTGCAAATTTCAGTTGGCACTGTGGTCATTCTTCCAGTCTTGTGGTCTTGCTGCATAAGGGCATGTTGTAGTTTAGGAAAACTACAACAAAGCTATCAGAATCCTAAGGACTTGCGTGCACAGGGGTTTGCAGGGATTAACTTCCACTGTACCTGTAACTTCTTTTTGTGTAGGTAAGTAGTAGTAACGTGTGACCATGTGAACACATGTGAAAAGTACATTTCAAAGCTGCACATGGAAATATTTGTGGAATAACTCTTTTACGCGCTTAAATAATTGTACCTGAAATTGCTGGGGCCTTTGCCAAAAAGAAAAAGGCCCAGCTGGGACCAACAAAGTCAACGCAGTAAAAAAATGACACAATATGCAGGGATGCAAACACTTCAGTCTCACAATCAAGGGTCTCAGATTGTGGCTGTGTAAGCAATGCACCCAAACGCTTCCCAAAGACGCCTGTGCAGTAAGTATAGAACTGAGAGGACTAATTAAAAGAAGCAGCTTTTGCTTACTGCTGTTTTTGCAATTTGTCCTACATCTCCCACTTATTTAATAGTACACCCCACTGAAATCAGGGCAGCTCTGCTCTCATCTTCAGGGCATTTCCTAGGGGTGAAGTCACAGAGCCTGGCTGGAATGAATGACTGTTAGTCTTTGATGGGTGATCTCTGCGAAGGTAAATAGCTGACTGCTACACAACTTCAAACCTGACAATTGTCCTTTCAAGTAAGATGCAGAAGATGAAAGTTCAACATATCTAGAGAGGTTCTCATGCTTGCAAACCCTTTCCTTAGTGTACAGGGTATTGATACTGAGTGAAGCACCCTCAGAATGTTCAGATGTATTCAGAGGAACTTTATTTTCCAGGAAGTGGCAAATCATTGACTACTGATTGTGTTTGGCATGAGCTTGGAGTCTTTTCTTAACATGTGATTAACAGAAAATGGGGCTGTCAGCTCTTATTAGTTCTTGTTGCCTGATTCAGTTTTTATAGCATTTATAAGCAAGAGTTTTTAAGTGCTAAAGCAGCACTCTCTTTTGGGAGAGGCTGCTTCCCAGTTCCTTTAGGGGCATTGAGTGCTGCATCTTCCTTTGGAGCACAGTATGCTGATCACTCCAGTTGATGTGATACTGAGCAATACAGACTCCATATGGTCTGTGCTGGCATTTCAGGTGTAGACATGTACCACAAAGCACAAACCTATGAAAGTAACTGTCATATAGGGTGAGGATTTTGTTCGGGATATTCTTTGTTCACAGACTCATAAATTTAGGTTCATAAATGTGTTAGATGTAGACTGCTATGTCTGCACGTTTTTACTCTTTGTTGTTCGGTAGCTTTTTGCAGTTACAGCTGGTCAGACTTACAAATCCCAAGTTTTCTCTTTACTGAACTTGGCACAAAAATTACCCTGTAAAAATGTATTTTATTTCTTATGCAGAAAGAATGGATTACAGCCATTAAATGGTAACAGGTGGCAACAGGTTTTTTGCTTCAAATGGCTACAGGTGCTTTACCTCAGGAAGGAAATTGGTGAAGCAGCAGCACAGTATAAGAGCCCAGCTCCTTGCAGAGATCCCTTGATGGGGAGACTGAGTTGTCTTGGAGGGGCACTGGGCTATGCTGCCTGTTTCAACAGATTTGTCTCTCCACCTGTTCCTGGGACGCACTGCTGCCAATAATGGACTTTGTGTGGTGGACGGTGAGTTTAACAAATAGTCAATTTAGTTGGGGTTTTCTGTGTATTATGTATTTTCTCATTACTTCTTGTTACCTCTGGGCTTTCTTCCTGGATATTTCTGATCTGAGTTAGTCTGCTTTGCCTCTGTGACCTTGAGTTGTGCAATAAATTGCATAAACTTATCATGATATGCAAAATCCAATGGTGAACTGTGGCTTCTGCTTATGGCCATGTTCCTTGGGCTGTGTTACAGCCTTGTCAAAGCAAGATTTGAGAGAGCAAGTACAAAACTTGCCTGTGTACAGATAGTCAAGAGAAGTGGCATGGAGTACGTAAGGGAACTTTCCTACAGTGGTGCATTTGTGTTTTTCCAATGAAATGTTTACAATGACTTAAACTAATGCATGCTGAATGGATATTATGCCTTTGTGGTTTGTGTGTCCAATTCCACAACACTGAAGAAGGATGTAACTAAAGCAGGGTATGCCTCCAGCAAAAATGTGGAATTGCATTGTATTCCTAACTGGACTTCTCTTGTGACTAGATCTAGTGGAAGGGCACCAGCTGTTATCAGACTTGAAGTGCTTGCTTAGCTAAGTTTGTAGTGTACAAACACTTTAGAATTCATTTTAATAACTTCTAAAGGACTACTGTAGAGGTCCTGGTCCTTCCTGTTGTAAGTAACTGTCCCATTGACATCAGTGCCCACTTGACCTGAGTGAAGCCTGAATGGCTGAGATAAGTTGTAGTGAATGAAACGCTGTAGAAACTGTTCATGTTGAACCACTTCAATGTGAGTTATTGCCCAAGATTTAAGGCTTGAAAAACAAGCCAAATATGTTTGTCAAAGTCCACCTGTTACTACCTTGGCAGTGGCAAATGGAAGAAATCTCATCAAATTGTAATTTCTAAGTCTGAGGGTTTGAGACTTCTCTCTACTTTCCTTCCCTGCCAAATGCTGAAAGATCCTGCCTATATTCTTAGCAAGTTTTCTCTCCTCTCACTCAACTGAAGTGGTAAGATCAGCATGTTTCTATTGAACTTAGAGCTGTCTTTCTTGAATTATTAGATAAACTCTCACATTATAGTACTCCTACCTCTTCATGCAGTTTATGTGTCTGTTGGTAGAGATACAGTCAGTCAGCTCTGGCAGCTGCATGGTTTCAGGAAGTAAACTGCTCTAAAGTCATGATCAGGCTGGCTTTTTATGAAGGACTCATGCTCCAAAGAGAAATGTCTGCTGCTCTTAAGGGTAAGCACTCCAGCTTTCTGCTTGTGGCCTGTTTTGGAAGTGTCTCTTCTCAAGGCATGCTGTAACTGCAAAGCAGAAGGTTGGTGTTTCTGCCTCCCACCAGAAGGCAAGAGTTTGTGTAAATATACAACCTAGAGAGCCAGGTTTAGGCTGTATAATTTCCTATGTAGTCCCAAGACTGAAGACTTAAGTGCTTTGCTGCATTTAGCATCCTTAACAAGCTTTCCATAACGAGTAGTGCATTCCAGTAATGCAGAGCGGCAAGTTCTTGTTATGCTATTTAAAGCAATTGAAAACTTGGCCCCAGATCTCCCAAATCAGGCAGCTTCTTGTATGCTGTAGCAGTCCTAAGCAGAGTAATGGAACTCATTTTCACTGATAAAATAACTTGCTTTATGCAATATCTTTACAGTGAGTACCAGTGCTATTGCTGCTTGCAAGCTGCTTTAGTAATGCTAATTATCATACCTTGTTGTGTTAGTGCAGATGCTGAGCTTCCAAAGTTAGGGTTGGAAGGGACCTCAAAAGATCTTCTAGTCCAGCCCAGCTGCCAGAGCAGGAAATGCTTAAGCACAAGGAAATTTCCAAGCTTTTCAAAATGCTGTTCCAATGGAAGTTCTGTAACAATGCAGCTTCTGTTCAAAGGTGCCGCATGTATAGTTTTTTGTAGTTCACTTCAAAGTCGGGTTCTTAGACTACATGTGCATACAGTGTCTTGCTACGGGTGGTCTATCTGTACATTTGAGTTAAGAATGCATACTGTCTTTGTAAGGGCAGCAGATTTCCTAGCTGTCGTTATTTGCCATTGTAGTGAGTTCCTTTGAACTCAACTGCTCTTACTGTCTTCAAAAAGCTCTGGGTTTACTTTACTCAAACCCCTGCCAACAGTTTGTGTATCACTACTGATGTTTCACTGCTGTCTTTAGAGGTGAAATAGCAGCCATGAATGTTTCAGAGCAATAAATGTGAAGCCTGAGATCCCTGCTATAGCTAGGCATGGTGTAACATGCACTAGGTTATTCATGGTGACCCTTGGTTTCAGTTGGACTCACTGCTCAGCAGGTGTGTCCCCCCCACATATCCTTCTACTCCCAATGCAGAAATAATGCCTGATGACTGAGAGTAATTCAACAGTTGATACAGTTATCCTGATGCCCGTCCTCATTTCTTAATCCCATTTTCCCTGGGAGGTTCATGATGCAATTGTTTAGACACAAATTGGTATCTTTTGCTTTATAGCTCAGTTGTTAATTTATAAACCTCTTCGGTTTTGGTTCCAAGTGTTTGATTTCAGTGTGCCTTTGCCCGTTCTGGCCCGTGCTGCAGAATGTTCTTTGGGATCAGAAAAAGCCATTTTAATTTGACTGTGGTGCTCTCCTCCTGCTTAGTGCTTCATCTCATTTCCTTGAACTACTGAAGCAGCTGACCAAACGGAGGTCTGCTCTGAGATATTTTACAAGTAGAGAAAGAGGCCAAGCCTGATGAACAAATCATTATTTTAAAGCCTTAAAGTCAGCTCAGTTTGGCACGTGGTCATCTTTGTCAGAATACTGCTGTGTTTCCTTGCCCTGACAAAGTTGGTGCAAGCCAGAGGGGGTCAAGCAAAGTCAAGTCAACACTTACTCGTAAAATTCAGCTGCAGGCGTGAGCTTGTACTTGGAGTATTTGGTACCATTGCCAAGCGCTGACGCATTGAAGAGTTTGGGATCTGTACAGTTTGGACTGTTCCAACTGTTGTCGCAGTTTGTCCAGGGAAGCTCAAATGTGAATGATGAAAATAGATAATAGAGAGACCAAGCTATGATAGCGTTGTAGTAGAAACCCACGTAAAGAGCTATGAGTATGACTGCATAGCCTACACCTGAAGACAAAGGAAAACTAGGTTACACACTGTGGTTTACATGCAACAGTACATGTCAACACCAGAGTTAACTTCAGCTATACATGGTTGAAGATTACTTTTAGATCTTTAGACGACTGAAAGGAATTTGTCACTTACATATGCACATGCAGGCACAATGCAACCTTAAAACAAAAACATTACATTAACAATTCTGGAAAATGACTGGCTTCTAGCAAATTCAGTTGTTTGCCAGAAAAAGAAATTCAGCAGTGCAATGTCAATATTTGCTTTTGTACAACAACGTTGCTGACTGGCTTCCAATACAGAAGACTGCAAGCCCATGTTAGGATTGAAATTCACTTAATCTTCATAATGTTAGAGTCCTTGGCAACTTTTCTTGGAAAAGTGAAGCTTGAGACTTAAGTAAAGTTTTCCTGTGCCTCATTTTCCCACCCTCAGCTAGTTTGGAACAAACACTGATCCCTCTCCTGTTTCTCTGTCCTTGCCACTCCTCAGATTGTCTTCTCTCAGTGTGTAACCTCATGCGAAACAAGCCAGGAGCAGTCTGTGCTGTCCCACCACGGGGCTTTGAGTGGCTCTTGGGCATGCTGGTAAATCTCAATGAGTATCAAGCTTTGGGCTAAACCATGCTTGACCTTCATTTTATTATCTCCCTAGCATGAGTGAATCTGCACTGTAAAGCATTCTCTTCTGTCTTTGAATGTTTGTGTTACATTTTTGCATACTGTGACCCTAGAGAGTCCCTTCAGCTAGAAAACCCTGGAGGGTGTGTGTTACATGGAAATGGACATTTCCCAGTGTTTTAGGTGGAAGCTGTGGTACTAAAGTCAGCACAGAGAAAGAATTTTTCTGCCCAAATTGTCCAGGAAGCTTGCTTCACTGTTCTTTCCTTATTCTGTACACAACGTTGGTCTCTGAACCCTACTCAAAACCTGTGTGTCTTACACAGAAGAGGTGGAGGCTAGAGATGATTTATAACTAACATCCCTGTACTGTCACAGCACCTAAGAGTGATACTTTTCTCCTAGTTTTCTTCAGTTCAGCTTTTTTTGAGATTCTGCATTGGAGGCTGGATATCGTGAGGCTTTCACACTTCTTGATAAAGCAAGGAAGTAGCACATCCTGAGATTAATTCTTGGTTTGAAATTTGCATAAGGAACAGACATTGAACTGACAACTCCTTCAAGGCCAAAGACTAGTCTTTGCTCTTCAGGAGGCTTTTAATACACAGACAAGTTTGCTCATCCTTGACATTGAGAAAAAGATTGTAAAAGTAAAGATGAAACCTGTATCTTTAAACCCTTGGTACCTAAAGGAATCTGGTACTTTAACACTCAAACTCTAGCGATATACTATGATCAATCAATTGGAGAAAAGAGGAGAATCAGCCAAGGGTGATTCTTAAATGTTAATGTAATTGTTAAATCCCAAGTACAACCAACAGAAGTTGCACTGAAATGGGGTGATAAGTGTGTCCTAAACGAAATCATAACGATCTTCAGGAATCAAATTGCTCTCACGTTTCTAGGTTTAGCTTTTATTATAAGGAATGCCACGTGCCCTACACTCTAAGCCCTGGAAAATGCAGAAATGAAAACAGCCTGAGTTCCAAAAGTTACAGGGTGTATTTTCAATTGCTAGCTATTAATACTCATAGCTGAAATCAGTACTAGAGAGTGGTTCCTTTAGAGAAGCTGTTTGGGTAGCCTTTGTCCTTTTCATTTGAGTTAGCCAAAAACGGCTCAAAAGCATTAGCAGTAAAATTGTTCAGCATCAGAAGATTTGGTCAAAATTTCAAGAATGCTGAGTCTATACTAGTGCTGAGGTGCAAACACAACTCTGTGTCTATTCATTTGTGAGGACCAAATAATGCACTACTCTGTACCCTCGTAATACGAACGCCCACAAATCCACAGAAACCTATGGTCAGTCTACCTTGAAAATGTCAGCTGAAAACCACAGCTGCAAGGTCAAAGACACTTACACAAAATAAATTCTGTTTTCCTTTCTCAGTCTTCTCAATCCTGCAGTCTACAGAGACTACAGCACAGTAGTACCTGGCTCAAACATTTGGAGATCCTTAAGGTCTAATTTCTGCAGGCAGATTTTCAATAAACTATATCAGTTAATAAAAGGTATTAACTGATACCAGCAGGAATTTTGATTGAGCACAGGTCCTCAGGTTCCTGGATAATGGGATGAGTTTTGCCTCCCATGAAAGGATTAGAGAAGGGCTAGGCAAAATGATACTAATTCACTTTAAAATCCAGAGGCATGTATTTTATTAACTTGCCTTTATTTTTTCCTATTATGTCACTAATTCTGCTGTAGTTTGGGGTTTAACTGAAGAGGAAAAAAAACCCTTTGGTTTTCCTGTTCTGTGGCACTGAACTCCTTGAAGAGAACTGCATTTTGAGAAAGAAGACTAACATTTACTCAGTGTAAGCTATATCAAAGCACCAGATCCACCATATTTGGATTGCTATTGTTAAGCTTCTCAGCTTTTGTCAGTCATAGGGTGAACATGATCTGAATTTAAGCTTCTAAGATTGGTTTTAACCAATCTTAACCTCTGGCTGACTGGTTTAATCTCTCATAGCTCTGTTAGATACAACCTGGTATAGATGTAAGACAAATTACAGCAGACTTCTGGGCAATGCTTAAGAAAATTCTCGAGGCTCCTTAACAAATACTTGTTTCAGCTACAGAAAGGGTACAGCTTCTCTCACTAGGGAAGATGCCCTTATGCCTGACCAATGCCAAATGGTCCTGATCAGAATTCAAACGCTTAACCTCAGCTGTTCTTTGCTTGTGGAATGATTGCAACTCAGAGCACAAAGGCAACATTCCACAGGATTTTACTCAGCGATGCTGGATGGAGAGTTAACCTTAGTGGAAAATGCTCAATAGTAACAATATCCATCTTTCAGTAAGTGCTTTTCTCTGTTAGATTGGAAGAACCTGTTAGATTGACAAAACCTGTTGGACTTGTTGCTTCCATTTCACAGGCAGCAGAATTGATGTACAGAGCCACAGACAAGTCATGTTGACCGACTAAAGTACAGTCTTCACAACTCTGTCTTAGTGTTCTAGCTGCTGTGGTGTGCTGATGTCTGCAGAGAAAGCTCCACACAATGAGCTGGAGTCAGTGACTAAGATGTCACTGAGGAAGACAGGGCTGAACTGGCGTGGATAGGGTTTGGTATTGACAAATGCTTGCGTTGCTAGCCCCTCCTCCTGCCTAGAGATGCCCAGTTCCTCTCACTCCCCAGTATGAAAGGCAGAACAGGACTGAACAGCCCCTGTTCACTGCTTTCTGTTGCACTGCTCAGCAATCAACCTGAAAATGATTTCTTTGGCTTTTCCCACTTTGTGCTTCACTTGCAATAGCAAAAAAACTTCTGACTTCAAGGGTTGGGGAAAAGTCAGCAAATATGCCGTGCTGTCTATGGCAGGCTGGTACGATCAGCAGTGTGTGGCACCCTCACAGTGCTATTCCAGTGACAGGAGGGACACTTACCTTTGAAAACTGGACAGATTTTCCACACAGTGGCGGCTCCTTCTCGGTTATACTGTCCCAGTGCTAATTCCATATAGAACAGGGGCATTCCAGCAATGATTAAGAAGATGATATAGGGAATAAGAAAAGCACCTGGAAAGAGAATAATTAGATGTTGTAGTCTATGTTTTGGTTACAGTTTGCTTTCTCCAGTGCTTACGTTTGCTGGCTGAACAAAAGGCACTGCTTTTGGGGAGTAGAAAAGAAATATCAGGAAGGAAAACTCATGTTCTCTTAACCAGCTCCTGTACTTTTTAGGTCTTGGAGACAGAACCCTTGGAAAACACCTGTAGACCTAAAGGGATAAAAGAATATGTTCTTGAAAGTTAATCCCTAACTGAAGAAGAAATTATACCCAACACCCATGTAGAACTAAAAGGGAAAGGGACTATGAAAAATTTAGGTTTTTCAGTGCAGCAAGTTCAAAGGGGCATTTGGAGGCCAGCAATACAGGAAAGGAAAAGGTATGTGAGTTCCTGTAAGTGTGGTTTAAATAACCCTGTGTGAGGGGTACACCTCTGGCTTGAAAACATATCACTACTGGACTTTGGTGGCATATTTTCTGCTGTAATGAATTCCCTTATTCTTATGAAATATGTTATACAATGCCCCCCTTTCCAACTTAGTGATGCTCATCACCGTTAATATGCAGTATGTGCTGGGTTTTGTGGCCAGCTGGAAGTATCTTCATACCGCATCAGGACAGAGCCAGGGCTGCTTGCACCTTCCAGGAGCACATAACTTTACTTGATGGAGGTTTCTCCTGTGATTCCATACCACAGCTACTGTCCCCTGTGGAAAAATCCTGACATGTCAGTGCCAGTCTCAGAGAGACTGTTGAAAAACTGAAGTACAAAAGGATCATCTAATGTAGACTCTCAACACTTCTAAGCTATTTTAAGAAGACTCCCCCAGCCCATGGCTACATAAGATACCGTAAAACAATTACAGTTGATGCCACATTTAATAACTGGATGCTCTAACACCTTTCTCGTACCTGTAAAATGTAGTTTTAAGTTTATTTCATAGCTTACATGGCCCAGAACAGCTCAGTTCGTGCAAGACTTGTCTGTATACAAAATTATTAGATTACTTTGATAAGTAACGGGCTGACAGAGTAACTACATAGCTAACTGCAGGTCCTTGTGAGTGAAGTATGAAAAAGAAATTGGACTGCAAATCATGTTTAAATAGTTCACCAAAAGCAAAAAAGAGGAAGATCCCAGGTGACCTTAAAGCAGCTTTCCAATCTCTGAAGGGGGCTACAAGGAAGATGAGGGAGGGCTTTTGACACAGGTGTGTAGCGAGAGAAGAAGGGGAAAGGGTTACAGACTTGGAGAGGGGAGATAGACTTTGGATGTGAGGAACAAATTCTTTGCTGTGAGTGTGGTGAGATGCTGGAAGAGGTTGCCCAAGGAAGTTGTGGCTGCCCCATCCCTGGAAATGCTCAAGACCAGGTTGGATGAGGCCCTGAGTAACCTGATCTAGTGAAGGTGTCCCTGCCTGTGCAGAGGGTTTGGAACTGGATGATCTTTAAGGTTCCTTCCAGTCCTGTCAATTCTATGAGTCACTCTAAGAAGACAGCAGCAGCTGTCTATTTTTTTACAACAGGAAGTAGCAGGAACTTTTGCAAACCTCAATACACCCAGCCACTCAAAGCAGCATAACTCATTGAGAAATAACACCCAAGCCATTGGCTGAGGTCCTATCAGACCGCATCAAGCTCCAACAGCCCCAGTCCTCGGATGCTATTTATTGAGGTTTTTGGGTGATCTAGGGATTCCCTGAATGGGAAATCTCGGGAGAAAAGGGGCAGCTGCTGAGGGTCTAAATCTTTCACAGGATTAGCAGGGGAGCTATGGGGTCTGTGCTAACCCAGGAGCCTTAAAAGGCGGCTAAACTGGAAGTCGTGCTCAGACTGTGCTGAGCTCTGACAGTGCAGCTGCTTTAGCTGCTCCAGCTGCCAGGGGGCAAAAAAAAGGTAACAACACGGCAGCAGAGGTGACCAGGCTTTGGCCACCACTGCACATGGATGTGGAAACACAGAGGTTTCCCAGGAATGTAGCACTCTTTTTTGCATTTTCCTGGCCATGCACAGTGCAAGCAGGTAGATTATCTGCTTGACCAGGCGGCACAGTTGCAAGGTGAGGTTGAAATACTGCAAGCAGAACTAGAAAGGCTCAGGAGAATTAGAGAAGCTGAAATAGAGGTAGACTGACGGAGCCAGGCTCAGCAGTCTGGACAACAGTGAAATAAGAGTTAGACTCAGGGCGGGGCCTGTATTCTATAGTTCTCCAATGGAAGACAGAAGCCTAAGTAGAAAGGTTGAGTGGAGGCAAATGCAAGACTGTGACAGAAGGTGAGCACCCCCCCCTTATCTACTTCACCTCCCCAGGTGCCACTGAGAAATAGATATGAGCCCCTCCTGGAAGACAGCAGTCTAATGAGGATATAGAGGATAGAGAACCCATTCCAGAGGTCCTAGCAAGGTCCCATAAACCCAGGAAGTATCACAGTAATGACAAGGTTGGAAAAGATCTTAAAGATCATCCAGTAGTCCAACCTAAATCCAGATAAACCATGTAAATCTAGCATCTAGATCATGCCACTCAGCACCTCATCCAGCCTAACCTTGAACACCTCCAGGGACGGTGACTCAACCACCT
>JAOXOE010000720.1:6887834-6902794 GCA_028565055.1 Phoeniculus purpureus
CCTGCTGTGGCAGGGGGATTGGACTAGATGATCTTTCGGGGTCCCTTCCAATCCCTAATGATTCTGTGATTCTATGAACTTAGTGTCAATTTTCCTCCTCGTGAGGCAACCATCCGGCTACCCGTGGCGAACTGGAGAATTCTCCCCTTTCCTCTCTAGTTGAGGTGGGAGGAGAGGGAGAGAGACAGGAGATGAATGGAATTCTCTCAGCCATGTTCGTGGCATGAGGGAGGCCCCTGCTGACACTGGCCGTGTGGTCGGCCGCTATCTTGAGCTCCGCACGTGGCCAGGCCCATGTGGCCAGTCACTGCCATCTCTAAGCTATTGTTCAGCAGGAAAGAGACTGTTTGTCATTTCCGCCACTGAGAAAATCTGGGGATGCTCAGTATTGAGGAGAGAAGGAGCCTTAGGAGAGGCATCTGAGAATTCCTTTGTGCTTAGCTAAACTGTCTGTTCTGAAGGAAGCAGAAGGACTTGAGAATTCTTAGACCTTGGGCAAGGAAGAGAGACTGGGTTCTTTTTGAAAGCATGTCTCCTGCATCAAGGAATGCAGTTCCAGATGCTGAGGAATCAGGCCTGTCTGATCAGTGTTTTGCTGGAGAAGCTATGCTGAACAGTTTGCTGGTCTGGATGGCTGATGGTTTGGTGTCTGCAGACGAGAGTGTGCAACACATGAGGGTCCTGGAGGGTCATTCCAAACAAATAGAAGAGAGGGTGGTTGTGCCCCTCTCTGCTTGACTGACATGCTTTCCTCAGGTCTCTAATGTGAAAAAAAACCAAGGACCGATACGGTAGTAATCTCCCATTGTGTTTTTCTCAGAATATGTGATAGCATTTGTGAGTGTCTAGTTTGTGTGCACTAACTTGCTTAACTTTTTCTTTCTTCTTTCTGCATATAGTTATATAGTTAATAAACCTTTTTCCATTTTTTCCTAAGCTATCCATTGTCTGGCAAATTCTACCAGAGATCTCATCTAGACCTAACAGCTTTGTTTTCTTTTCCTTTTTTTTAAATTGTGGTCTTGAGCCCACCGCAGTACTTTACAAGAGATCAACTGCCTTTACTCTGATGAGTTATTCTATTGAAACCTGAACTGAGAAGAATAGTGTACACTTGTAAAGAATTGTGTTACTGGCGACTCCCTGTGCTACACTACTGCCTTTCCCTTTCAATTATTTTGATGGGTAACATACTTGTTTAAATGTGTTTGTTTAAATGTAGGAGGATTCTGAGTTGCTGAAGCCTCTGATACCGAGCTATCCTGACTTGACTGTTCAGCTTTTCGCTTCTAGAACTTCTTCAGGGTTTCAGGATGGATCTAAATGCATTGCCTGACTAAATAAAAGAGAAACCTTTGAGTTCTTTAAGCACTAATTATTTTGGGCCTCTCAGTTCCAGAAGGACACAGAACTGCTGGGGAGAGTCCAGCACAGAGCCACAAAGATTATGAAGGGAGTGGAACATCTCCCTTATGAGGAAAGACTGAGGCAGCTGAGTCTCTTTAGCTTGGAAAAAAGGAGACTGAGGGGTGAATTACATTCCTGAGAGAAGTTTAAATGGAGAAATTAATGTGTTCAATGCATCCACTGGACACCTAAATGACGTGAATGATCTCATGACAGTGGAGAGCTGTGTAGGGATCTGGATTTTGGGCTCTTGTTTTCATTTATCTTAGAGGTCCTTTCCAGACTGCTGGCAGGCAGTCTTGCTTCAGAAATGCCTGGCCCTGGAAGGCAAGTGAGTGGGCCAGTGCTGGAGGGATTGCTGCAGAGCCAAGGACCCACTGTCTTGCTGAAGCTTTAGGTGACAATAGTATTGACAACAAGCAAGACTTGCATTTCAGCTTTAAATTGACTGTCATAAGTAAATTATCGGTACATAAGACTTTTCTTTACACTATTTTTATGTGCATATTGTCAGATTTTATTTAAATAATTTTATACACAATATTAGAATAACTTGTTACATTAATGCACAGCTTAAAACAGTTTGTGTTTACACTGGGCACAGAAAGACAGAGGAATGAGGACAAATACTTCACATTCACAACCTTTATCAACATTTTAAGTATTAGCTAACCAGCACACATCACTCACATCCATATCCATAGTTATAAGAAATGTAGTTGTTTCTAGATACACACATGGACATGTCTGTGTCTCCCTTTCAAAACAAAAAAATTAGAAAAACAAGTGGAAATGCCATTTCTCTCAGAGAACCAAAGACTTACAAAAAAAAAGAAAGGCAAACAGACCTGCAGATTCACAATTAATAAGATGAGGCATGGAAATGTGGTCACACCTTTGGTCACTGGGGCCTTTAGGAGGATTTTCTTTACTAGAGGCAAATTTTAAAGTCCTATGAAAACATGCTCCTGAAAACTGCAGTGTGATCTCTTACTTTGAAAGTGGACTTACTGGACAGTAAAACGCTTACTGCAATGTTAAGTGATCTCACAACACAAAATTGCAGCCAAAGGATGCTCTAGATTTTTTGGGTTTTCTTAGAATTTAAATTAAAAACAACTTCCTTTCATTATATTAAGGCAACAGTGGAGAATATTGTGCTACAATGTGCATCGGCTGTAGGTAATGTTCTATTCTCCTTCATCACACTTGTACATTTGTAATCAAAGGCCAACACATTATTGTACTAGACTGGCTGACTACAAATCTTAACAATGGAGAAATAGGCCTTGTGTGATAATCTTGTTACATTACAGCTGAGTTTCTTGCCTTACAATACACACTTCTATTGTATGAAAATTAAAAAACCAAACTGATAAAAATATTACAAGATTTCCTATACAGAGGTACCTTTATCTAAGGTAATGTCTAGTCATTGCTATAAAAGGCATTAAAAATTAAGCAAAACGCCGGTGTAAACCAAGTAAACACTCACTATAAAGCTTTTACTTGTAAGGCAGATCATCAGACCTACTAGAGGTTGTTTCAAAATGTACTATTTGGAGGGTCTCCCTTTGTGACTGGTATTGCCCATAGCAAACTACAGCTAAATCTCACAGACAGCTCCACAGATGCAGGTCACCAGCAAGTTCTAGGACTCTCTGCAGTGACCAAGAAACACCATAACACCTTTAATGGATCTCAAGCATCAGTAATTTTATTACTTCACTGAATTTATTCTGCTCCCTTATTAAAGAAATTAAGCAACTTCAGTTTAGCATGGCTGCTAAAGAAACACCTTTGGAAAAGAGGAAAGCAAAGCAATGCGTGGTCCAGTCTTGCTGTGGGTGCTTAGGCATAAAAGGCCCACTGCTACCAATAGGAAGATGAATGGCAGCAATGGTTTCACTTGTGTGAAGTCTGCACTACTGGACTGAGAACTAAGCCTCTGTTTCTCCCCTTCTCTCTTCCCACACAACCACCTAGAACACCTTCATGTTCTTCTGAGGAGAATAGTTCCACTTAATAAAGTCATGGTATCCATGTTACTCACAGTCACTGACTGTCTTCTGTTTCTCTGTGTGCGTTTGCTAGGTTAGGCATGCTGTGATTGGAATTTATCTCAACATACTCTGCCTTTAAATGGTGAAGGAAAACTGATTAAATTCTGTACTTACTTTCTGCTGGCTGGGATGTCTTTATCGGCCATGAAGTTCTCTGTAACGGTCTCTGATGCACATAGGTGCATCTAGGTGCTGTGTCAGGCAATGAGCAGAACTGCTGTACAAATCAGACACCAGCTGAGCATCTTGGTCCCATGTTGATTTAATATTTATTAGGAATAATGGCAAAATCTGTGATTTTCTGGCCTGTGCATGACAAGGCTTACAAGTCTTGTTATTTCTCAGCTAAGCTTAGGCAGGCAAAACCACGTAATTGTGCATCTAATCATAGCTAAGGAACACACGTGTGCCTGCTCTGAGTGGTCTTGGCTGACTGTCACAAAACCTGTCTTGTGAGAATATGGGTTGGAGGGGGGGCAAGTGCTTGATGAGTTATTGCAAATGCAATCTGAGTTACAGCAGACTGAAATGGCTCAATAGAGACCTATTTGCCACAGCATGGACAAACTCTCAAACATGGGTGTTTGAGATACAGCTATTCAGTGTACGTGAACCTCTCTGAAACTCAGTGGTGCAAAGTCACAAACGTGATAGCACTTAACTGAAGGCTTAACTTCTGTAAATTCAGTTCTAATTTTTTTTCAGGCTGTTTTCAGGCCTTTTCTTCAGGCTGTACATTAATTTTTTTTCCTAATGGAAGACAGATTATGGTTGAATCAGCTAATACTAGTTTAGTAAATAAAGATGTATATGGACACCTGTAATAATTCAGATGTCCAAGCAGCTCCCCAATTCAGTCCTATACAGTGATTTCTTGTCAGTTTTGCTTTCAGCTTGTTTATAGATGTAAACTTAGTGAGGTCCTTCAAGGACATGTTTCTGACTTGTGTGGTGTATGAGCAGTTCAGCTTCAGGTTTTAAGAGTATCATTTTCCACTGATTAGTTAAGTCAGACCACAGTCATCAAGAGGAACATGGGTGTAAGTCAGAGGAATATAGACTGAAAAAGTGTTTTCCTTCAAAGGAGACTCTCTGAAGGTGTTTCCAGACTGTCTGCCTATGCTATAGCCAAAAGACTCCAAACTTGTCCAAGGGTCTGATCTGAGATACCTGGTCGCCCTTCAAATTAAGGAGATCGAGTTCTTGCACATGAGCCGCTCTGCGGATCCTAAATATTCTCAGCTCTCATAAAACAAAGTGTGTTAGAACAAACGTATCCTGTCCTGCTGCTCCAAGCCACTCCGAGCGCACACCTAATTTCTGCAGGTAGGTTGCGTACTGTCATCTGCTGAACTGTGATGCCAGTCACAGGTCTGAGTCCTTTAGACCCAGTTAGAAGTGCTTTCACAGGGTACTGCAAATTAACCATTTCTACATCTCACCTCTCTTGGAAATTGCTGATCTGCGGTTTAAATTTAGTTCTTAAGAAATAAATTCTTAAATGTTTGACAATACCTCATGAAACTTAGTGAACCCATCCAGGTTAGAATCACAGAACATTAGGGACTGGAAGGGACCAAGAAAGATCATCCGGTCCAATCCCCCTGCCACAGCAGGATCACCTAGACCAAGTCTCACAGGAACATATACAGGTGGGTTTTAAATGTCTCCAGGGAAGAAGACGCCACAACCCCCCTGGGCAGCCTGTTCCAGTGCTCCGGAACAGAAGCTATCTGCTCCCATTTCAAAATCAAGTATCAGCCAAGTGATGCTGCATGAATCAAAAGAACTGCAGAAGAGACATTGAAAGCAGAACTTTCTGCTTGGCCTCTTATGACCTCACAGTACAGAATAAACTGGGTTAATGTACAAACAAGTGGATGTACACAGAAAATACTGGGGTTTGATCTTTTTAAAGAATAGCGGCGTTTTGCTGAGAATTGACCAATTATAAGGAACTTCCTCTGGGAAAATTGCTCACAACGTACACTGCACACGCAGCTAGGGGACAGGTACAACATGTGAGATATCTTTCAAGTGTTACCAGGATGCATGCCTCCGGACATGAGAGAACACAAGAAGGACTGACAGAAAAGGTAAGGTCCAGACAGGGGCCAAACACTATATATAGCACTGGTGCCTTTTGGGCTATGGCCCATGAAACACCCGCTGTTTTTGCCAGAAATCTAAACCTCTGGAGGTTCAGTGTAACGTAGCTTTAGAAGAGTACTAAGTATGTGAAGCATTATCCTGCTGAATGATAGCGAGGGGGTACAAAGAAAATGGAGGTTCTCTTTCCTTGATGCTAATTATGTGCGGCTTGATGAAGCAGTATGGATCACAGGCAGGTCGTTTTTCACTGGCCGGAAGGAAGGTCAGAAGAGAGGTGCTAGTGTGTGACAACTACTCCCTTTATCAGATTTTTAAAAGGCTTTAAAGAAAATATTTCCTGGAACTGTCAAACAAGCTATTTAATTGCTTCACTGAATTCGTCCCACTGGCTTGTTACCAAAACAGCCAATGTAACTAGCATGTGGATGATGCTGCACCTTGAAGAGGCTTGGATAAATAAAACTGCTTCTTTTGGAAGTAGGCTGCCCACTCCAGCATGTACCTGTCATCCCATGGGGCTATCTGGGAAAACACCATTCTTCAGAGCAGGTCTGACCCCAAAATACATACAGCTGAGAAGAGTGAGCTGCTTGACTAAAAATTCAAGACTGAGTTACAGGAAGACCTTCAGAGAAACCACATGGAAACCACATGGCTGAGCAGTACTTGATCAGTGATCTTTTTTTTTTTAAACTGCATGTGGCTAGACTGAAGGGAGATGAGTATCTCAGTGGAGTTTGATAGTCTCTGTATTCAAAATGTATTTGGGAGCTTTAAGAAGAGCTGAGTGCCAGAGCTGTGGCTTCTTACTGGACTCTTTTTACCATATTGCTGAGTGGAGAAAAAGAACATGACCTGGTCTTCATAAAAGTATGTCGTTAGTTGTCCAAGAGGCACGAGGTAGTTGAGCAACTCATTCTGTGGAAACTGAAAACAGTGTTGTTCATCTCAGGGGCAGAAGTCATATTTATTTTAGGGAGACTTCCTTGGGATAATATCGTGAATGTAAAGCTTAGCTGTGAAGCCATGCAATTCATATTATTGTTTGTTTTCATGTGGAGGTAATACTCCTGGTAAAAAGCTCTGTGCTTTCTCTGATCTGCCAGTTGTCTTTTGCATGGACTGCAAGTTCTTTGCCTATAAAACCTCATCACGTGGTAGTAGTGCAATGGAGTCCTAAGGTACTAGTACTACACCAAACTGCAGAAGTTACATAGTAACAGGAACAAAAACAACGTAGTAGGTAATTGCTTTGGCACTGGAAGCAGTTGTAGTTGGCACTAAAAATGTGATCAAACCTTATCATGCTGGTAAAGCCAATTTCACTCCCAATTAAGACAGCAATTTCAGAGCAGAGTGCTGATGAAATGTAACTTTTCTTTTTCAGCATGGGTTTTGCCATACAGATGGTGCTGTGCCACAGGCAAAGGCTGATGCAGGTTTTTAGCCTTTCTAAGAATGCATAAGCTATTAAAGCTCCACCTTAAGGAGTCTCCAAGAGCTTCAGAATGAGGTAACTATAGCTATGCTAAGAAGCTTTTGAGTCATGCCAAGCCAGTGACTGAAGCAACTCTATTGCTGAAAAGTTGAGCTTTATGACACAAAAATATTCCCATTTTTGTAGCGTAGCAAGCAATAAAAATGGTATTAAATATGGTGATGGGATAATTTTTTTTGAAGCCCTCAACATTCTTTCACTGTTTGGGCTCTTGTGTAATTTCCAAACTAGAACCTCAATGTTTGAAATTCCTTTATTAATGTGTTTAGTAAACTGGGTTCAAACAACTATTGGTCATCAGCTGGGCCAGATAATGTGAGTGAGTTACTTTATAATTAGAAGGAAGTTGGTATTTAAATTGCTGTTTAAATAACAATGCTATCTGTCACACAGTCTGTAAGAAAAAAGACAGTACTTAATATAGTCCGAAGTGTTGATTATGTTGGAGGAAAAGGACAGAAATTCCCCTTTCACTGTTTTGAACAGTAACCAATGATATATGAAAGAGGCAAAATCTCTTGAGCTTTTAAAAAAATCAAACCAACCAAAAAAAACCTCAACAAAACTTGTTTCATAAATAAAAACCCCTCGTTCTTTTAAATGTTCTTTTTAAAAAGAAGCAGCACTACATACATTTAACAGACATTCCGAACTGAATGAACAGGGGCAAAAACCACTGCAGAGGCAGGGTCAGAGGGAAACTGAGCTGGATTCTGCCTCTGAAAATTACTGTGAATCCAGTGATAGATAAGTACATGAAAAAAATCAAAGCTACTGAATCTAGCGATCACTGGGAAGGTACTACTGTGAGAAACAACCACGTACTAAGAACAGCACCCAAATGCAGCGTTTGTTCTGTATCTCCTACCTTGCATAATACCAGCAGAGAGAGCTGAAATGGGCCTGAACAGCTGAGTATGCGTAAAATATCCTTCTAAATTATGCAACACAGCCTTACTTTGGTTTTAGTAGGTGAAGCCAGGTTAATTTATAATAGTAAAAGATATATATATATATGTGTGTGTGTGTATATATATATATCTCTCACAACAGGAGAACAATGCTGAAGTTTAGCAGTTTGGTGTCTCTGGACAGATTACGGA
This sequence comes from Phoeniculus purpureus, assembly GCA_028565055.1. Taxonomy (NCBI): domain Eukaryota; kingdom Metazoa; phylum Chordata; class Aves; order Bucerotiformes; family Phoeniculidae; genus Phoeniculus; species Phoeniculus purpureus. The sequence goes on from JAOXOE010000720.1 coordinate 6,896,018, forward strand.
AGTATAAATTATTCTCTCTTCCTAAGTATTTACATTCTGTATTTGGAACAAAATATAACGAAACAGTGGAAGTGTCTGGAACTTTCCTAGGGAGCTGAAAAAGCCTGGATCGTATAATAAAACCATTTAATTTGTTGATATAAAGGAATCTATTTTTCATCAAGTACAGTGTGGTATTAAACTCTATTCTGTATTAAGTAGCTGTAACAGGAATTCTATTCTTGCTGCTTTTCAGCTTGTGTAATTAACCTGGACAGCAAATGGCATGGACATACACAGCAGAGACAACCTTCTTCTGCAAAAGAAGAAACTAATAACAAACCACTAAAAATGAAGCACTGAGTCTTCACTTCAGCAGGGTGGAAACTCATTTCCCAAAGGACAGTATGGTAAGAAAGCTAAAGATGTTAGTACACAGTTAGAATTGCTCTTTCTTCACAACTGAGATGGACTCTTTCTTTAATCTAAGAACATTCTGGTGGTGTTGGTTTAAAATAGGTCATGGTGTGAATATCAAAAGTAATTGTTACTGTCAGTGAAGTTTAATTCACTTCTTCACCACAAAAGAGCATTTAACTTACGTTGATTGCTTTTATTTTCTCCGCTCCCCTCTCCTCCACTTCTGCCAATAGCAAAACTCACAAGTTTTGGTCATGTAGGGTTCTCATGGCACCAAAGGATGTAAGAAAAATTAAACAGAGTCTTTAAGGATCATTTGAAGCCGAGTAATAGAAGGGAGGCATTGAGAACAGAGAGCACATATCTTCCCTCAAGAGTCAGTAGATAAGCTCTGAGCCAGCCTTGGTCCAAGCATAATTGAGAGAGCTTTGAACTTGACTTTCCTGTATTCTCAGTTTAGCTTAACATACTGGCTCTCAGCCTGTTGGTTGTCATATTGTTAGCCAGTGTTGAAGCTGTAAGGGAACAGAAGTAGTTAATAACATTAATGATTTGAATGATGGTAGTGAGGATAGTTTAAATGCAATGGTTGAGAAGTCTACACATACTAAGAGATTTCATAATAATGGAGAGGTATAACTGAATTCCTGTGGTTACCAGCTGGCAGCAAGAAATGTGCTGAATACTAAAGCTATTTAGTCAGGTTTCAGTTCAGTATTAAAGTTCCGAACTGCTGAACATATATGAGAAGAAACTTCCTGCGCCCGTTTGGTTACAACAGTCAATGTTTTGTTTACGAGCTTGAATATGATGAGCAAAGCAGTAGCTGTGATTTAACAATAACGAAGCTATTCCTCGCTGGTTGTTGAAGACAGCAACAAATTAATAGGTCTCACTGTCTGACATGCTTTGAGGTGTCACTAGGAATTTACTTCTGGGTACTATGTTTTCTAGTTGGGTTCAGAAGACCACTACTGTGTAGGAATGGCTGTTTGTAGCCCGTTTGCACAGGACCATTTGCCTCTCGAAAGACCATGTTATTGCTTATAGCTGGACTATGAAATCTTCAGACTACTAAGGGCAGGAGCAGGGCAGAGAGAAGGCAGGAAGAGGTTCTGTTCTGCTACATATTCTTGCCCGTACTACACATTCTTGGTAAGTATTTGGGTTTTAGGAAGCATAACTTTAGCTGTGCAATACTGAGGGAGAGGCTGTTCAAATGCACATGACTGGAAATACCTCTTGGTGAGATCTCACTATACTCAAATAGACAATCTAAAACACTGGATTTAGGTGATAGGTAAAATTGTGGGTTCTGCTTAGTCAAAGAATGAGGGTGCTTTCCAGCAGAGGTGATGTGTATGGTACTGGGCTTCCTGCACCTTGTCACGCTGGCAGAAATAAAAAACCTCACAGATCTGCAAAGGTATCCACTGTCAGGAGATGGCTGCAAACTTGTAGCTGTTGGTAAAGATAGGAAAGGGTTGATTTTAGGAGAGGAAGCATGGTGGAAGCAGTACAAACCTTAAACTGCCTGACATTTCCTTGGGCCACAAGTTGGTGCTCATTTTCAGGTGTGATGCAGTAAGCTAGTCTCTAAACCAAACAGGAAGAAGAGGAAAACATCAGACATATGAAGTGGGTGTAATCTCCAATCAATAATGGGGAAGTAGCATGAACTAACTTTAAAATGGTAACTTAAATCTTTAATATCATTGCGTCATGTACCTTTAACTTAGCCACCAAGAGAACAAACTTATTGTAAGCCCCTTGGTGTTAGCCTTTAATATATGAAGCAGCAGTAGCAAGTTTATGTAAATACTAAATTCAAACCTTTAGCAAGTGCATATGGAAGAGAACATCAGCAACAAGTTATTATCAGAGGTCTTATGTCTCCTAAATTAATACTTTTCCATTAATGCTGAAATGGAGTTGACCAGTCCCAGTGTGAGAGGAAGGGGACACTGACTGCTCAGCTCATCTCCCATTTCTATCCTGTGCTGTGCCATTTTGGAATCACATGCTGGTTTTGGTTTATCACAAACTTTCAACTGACTTGGCATACCTTTCCTCACACTTTTAAGAGACACATTTTAAGGCATCATGTCTTGTAGTGGTTATTTGGATGTAATACACTAGCCTTTAGCGACTCCCCAGTTTCCCCATACACATAGCAGTCTACTGGAACTGTAAAAGAAAACTCAGAACCTGCTAACACTAACAATGAATGAGAAAATGTAGTTTTGGTCACAGGCTTCTGCATCCCATTGTCAGTAAACTTGTCCTAGCTGGCACAAGCCTGATGGCCTGATACAAATTATTACTTGACACTTGGATGTCACTAGCAAACAAGTTTGAAAAGCCTGAGGAATGGAGCAAAACCAAGGGCTTAGAGAATTGCTGGAAATGAGAATGGGAAATTGTGCACAACACTGCAAGTCTGAGCTGATGAAAACAGTGCAGGTGAAGAGGAGTTCCTGCTTTGGGGGGCTTGTCTGAGGTGAGCGTTCAATGAGGTGACTGTAACCTGCCAGAAATAATGTATTTCTCTCTTTGGGTCTGCTGGCTCTATGCAAGGGGCATGAGCCCTAGCCGGTAAAGGATGAGATTCTGTTTTAATTCTCTGTGTGGTGGTTGTTCTGTGATTTGTCTAAACACATCAATAGCTTCCTACACCATTGCACAGCTCTAGCTGTAGGAAAGAAGTGCAATACAACCAGGTATAAACAAGAGAGTCTAGATTTGGTTATAAAATGGCCACAGGTGATGGGACCAAAATTGGTGCTGTATAATGGTGAGGAGTTTTACTTCTCAACAGCGTTAGAGGTTTTGCGATTATAGCTCATTTGTTATGACAGGGAGGATAAAATTAGTATGATGGTAAAATTAGTATGATCAGTGAACATTAATCTTGTGTCATGTGTGAACCGATAAATAAAGGGGGAGTTGAACTGTAAGGAAATATAGATGTGTGCTTTTTCCATAGAAACAGGCTCTTTTAACTAGGATCCACACATTAATAACACAAGTGTGAAAATTTAATGAAAAGAACACTATTAAGGTTTCAATGTTAAACGTCTTGCTTTTAGGCAAGTCATTAGAATAAGATGCTCACAAATTGCTTCTCCCTCAGTTCCTGTCTCATTCAGTGCACAGACCAGGCATGTTATACTTGAAGCAGGTTTATGTAGTGCAAGGTGACGCAGTCTAGTACAGTGGTTCTTTTACAGAAGCAACGGGCTAGATGAGACCATAGGCCATGCCTGTATCAGAATTTTCTTGATTTCCAGATCTATTTTAGCACCTTGGTCTGTCTCTAATATTAACTTTCTTCAAGTATTCTGGCATTAGTGCTGACCACAGCAGGAAAATCTGCATGAATCCTAGCCTGGGCAGAATGCTGAAATAATTGCAGCAAATAGCAGATACAGACACATACCTGAGAGAGAAAATACAATGCAAGTTGACTGCTGTTAAAGACAGCACACTGACCTATATGGATCGATTGCTGTGACCCAGTAGCACATTTCTTCTGTCCTTTCTCCATGTCTGCTGTATAAATGAAGGCCTTCCTGAATACTCTGGGCTACCCCCTCACAGCATGTGGATATATGCTTAGACACTTCCAATGCCCAGGTTGGAGAGGTCTGACTTAACTTGGTACATACAACAGTTTACAACGCTCTAGTACAGAATGACAAAACATAGCTTGGACTGAACTCTACTGTTTAGGTAGAACAGTATGAAGACCATACCTCAGAACTGAATATGAAAACATCATAACTTGTATATTTTTTCATTAATAAGGAACAAAATAATATCATCTGTTGGATTAATTGCATGCATCAAACTCGGTTTTTCAGAACTATTACGATGCTGTTGGGAAGCTAATTTCTGTGTAGAAATCCAAAGAGCATGCCTCCAAAATCCTGCCTCAAAACTCCAATCCATCTGACATCTGGATCTAAAAGGTCACTCACAAGTAATAAGTATTGGGAGCAAGAGAAACAAACTGCCACGTTAGATCCAGCCATTTCATTTCATAGCAACAGTCAGCGACATTTTACAAGCATTTCACTTACTTCTTTAAAGGTCCCACGCATATTCATAAATTTATAGATAATATAGGCAGGCACAAGTATCATTGAAGATAATGCTATTCCCCAGCCAATGCGATTTGCCCAGAGAGGGAAGGTGTAGTCATCATAGGTCAGAGGTTTGAAATTTATTATGCTGACTATCACAACAAACTAGGGAAGAAAGAACAAAATGAACCACAGTTTTGTGATGAGGATACTTAGTGAAAAAACAATTTCACGTCTTATTTAGGCAACTATAAAGTGTATTTCTACCCGTCTTTACCATTTAACTTCATCCTCTTTACTTTGTGCTTCTTCCTGCTCAAGCTGTTGAAGTTCTTACAGGCTTTACTAATATTATCAGTTCATTTCAGCCAGTCTGGACAGAGATAATTTGAAATTTTGGTAGGAAGGTCAGGTGGTTGTCTGCTACTTCCCCATTTAAGCTAGTGCTACAGATAGAAAAAAAGTGGTTCTGTAGTGAAGAAAAAACCCTCTGTAGGTTCTACTGTTTTTCCCTTCTTTGTTTCAAAGAAGCATTAGGCTTCATTTAGAAGATTTGGATCCATTTTTCAATGAACTGTGTAATGCAAACTACAGCACCAAACAACTAAACAGAGAGGTCAGGCAGCTTTAAGACCTGGAAATCCAAGTTAGTTTTTTTCCTGCTGGTTGCTACTTTACACAGTGCCAGAAGCAAGAAGGAGAGAGCGGGTGGGGTAGCACCCAATTTCTCTCCTGTTATATCCATCTGGGTTGTGTAATACTCAGGTGTTCTTTGACTTGGTTCTCTGGGTCTGTACATCATGCTCCACACAGCAATTTCAAGTTGGAGTATTCTGAGCTCAGGGTTTCAAAGGCTACACAAGGAAAGTGGAAAGAAGTTGGTAGAATGGAATCTGCTTAGAAAATCCCATTTTGAGATTTTTTAGGGGGTATGATGTGTGTAGCTGCAGACAGCATGGAGAAAAAACTTCAAGGAGATATTTCCTGATACCAGATATCTGACCAACTCCAGTTTACCTTTTCCCAATAGAGAATAGTTATTTACTGTGAGGAAGTATGTGATACAATGCTAGTTCCTAAAGAGAGGACAACTTGCGCTAAGCACACGTGGGATTGTTATCCTAAACTATAAACCATAACCGATTTTTTTCCCCACTTGTATTTCCTGTGTTCACAACCTGTGTGATCTCTTTCTCTTCTTGCAAGGCAGTTTGTATGCATCAACTACGTGGTACAAAAATGCTGTTTGTTAGATCAAGTGATTAGGCTTCTAGAATTTGTAGTTTTTAATTACGCAGACTACTGATGGACAACATTTTTTCATTCTAGTGCCCATCTTTCTAGTTTTCACTTATAAAAAACCAAGTTAAATGATTTTGGTTAATTTAACATAATTTGCTCTGTTTTCTTAATGTGCTGAGTAATTAAGGTTGTGATGTCCATGTTGCCTTTTAGAAAATTGAGAAATTGTCCAGGTATAACAAAACTGACCAATGTCCCTGCCTGGTGTGATGTCGCTGCGATGACTTTTCAAATATATTGGCATCCAGTAATTATGTTGATGTGTTCAAACTTCTAGCTTGAAAACAATGTTGGTGTTGTGATGGCTGGAAGAAGTCTTATCTACAGATTCATTCTGAACCTCATTTTACAGGCTGCAGTAGAGAAGTATTTGGGCCATCTCACCGAAGAAATCTTAACGTTCCTGAAGGTGAAAGTGACAGTCACGTCAGCTTTCTCTAGCCAGCTTGCTAGAGCTCTTTCTTTGCAAAATTTGACTTTCCAGCAGTCTCCTAGTGTGCAGAAAACTAATGATGCTCAGTGCAGCATTTTCCTGTTCTACTCAGCAGTTTGTTTCAAGTGCTGCAAGCTTCTTACAGAAGAGTGGTTAAAAGGAAAACTGATACATACTTGGCAGCTGTTTATTGATGAATGGGCGTAGAAGATTTTATATTTTAAAGAAATAAAATAGTGGACCTGAAGGCTGTCATAAAAAACTACCCAGTGTGTCTTTGGAGTACCAGGGCTGCTGTAAGAATGCACAGCTTTAATGCAATTCATAGTCTTCTAAAATCTAACATTATTCAGCCTGACCTTTGTATTTTAAAATATGTGTGGGAAAAGATCCCAATATAAAACTGATTTATTTCTGAATCTAACCTTTACAGACAATTCACTCATTGGGAGTTTTTACTCCCAAATATAATGAAGCACCTGTCACAGAGCACTGGAACAGACTCCCCAGGGAGGTCATGGAGTCTCCTTCTCTGGGGACTTTCAAGGCCCGCCTGGA
>JAOXOE010000720.1:6902894-6913978 GCA_028565055.1 Phoeniculus purpureus
TGGCTCCATCCTCCTGACACCCACCCCTCACATATTTATAGACATTAATGAGGTCACCCCTCAGTCTCCTCTAAGCTAAAGAGACCCAGCTCCCACAGCCTTTCCTCATAAGGGAGGTGCTCCACTTCCTTCATCATCTTCGTGGCTCTACACTGGGCACCCTCCAGCAGCTTCATGTCCTTCTTCTCATCAGTCTCTTCATCCTGGTTGGGTGGTCTGTAGCAGACAGTATCATGTCCCACTAGCCTTTCCTTTGATTTAAACCTATAGGCTCTCAACCCTGTCATCACCATCATTAAGTTCTAAGCATTCTAAGCCCTAACACAGAGGGCCACAACACCACCTCTTTTACCTTGCCTGTCTCTTTTGAAAAGTTGGTAACCATCAATGGCAGCACTCCAACTGTATGACTCATCCCACCACGTTTTTGTATTGGGAACTCTATCATAACTTTCCATGTGCATAATGGCCCCCAGTTCCTCCTGTTTGTTGCCCAAGCTGCGTGCATTACCTTAAAGATCATCTAGTCCCACCTCCCTCACCTGCTTATTTTCCCGCCAGAATGATTTGTTTAATACACACATATGCTGAGGGGAGAAGGAAGACACTAAGTGTTCAGTGTTCCCTAAGAAAAGCTGCTCTGTTTCAGTCCTGCTACAGGGAAGAAACAGAAGATTATCATCACCTGGGTTATCGTTCACTATTGAAACATATTAGATGGACTAGAACCATTGCCACCGAGAAGAAGAACTAATTATATTGGAAGGTCTTCTACTCGTCCTGACAACATTTGGCATTGCAATGGTTATCTTGCTTCTGGCGCCTACTGTATTTTCTGGGAAGCAATATTCCTTTCCGTAAGGAAATAATTATCAACACTTACCAATAAAAAAGCAGGGCTAACGAATTTCCAGCACAATCTCCAGTAGAGCCCTGGCTTGAAGCCCATCATTTGTTGAATGTCTTCACTGAATCTGTCCACACCTAGAAGTTCCACGAACATCAGATTGACATAAATCTAAACATGAGGTGCTGGCATAAAACCACGTGCTTTTTCAGAAAACAGGCAAGAATGGCTTCCAAATTAGAAGACATGGAACCGATCTTGCAATGACTAAATGTGTCTGACATCACTGAATCCAAGCCTTAAATGCCTCTGAGCACTTAAGCAAATGGCATCACAATTGAAAAGTGGCATTCTGCAAATAACTGAAGTTTAAGGTGTGAATGAGACCTATTTTTTTTGTGTGTTCCTGAAGCTGACTTTTAATCTCGAATCCTGTTAGGTAAAGAGCTGAAATGCAGCTTTTAACTATGAATCAGAGAAGCTGTCTCAGAACTGTTTCTCTTTTGTTTGGATCAGTTCAGTAGAATTTATTTAATGTATTTAATATCAAAAAATCAGGAGACCTTGAGTTAGTTCTTTGTATGCAGCCAAAAGGTAATGTATTTACAAGGTCTGGCTGTAAACTTCTCTTTGATTTCCAGCCCCCAGTATTATGTACAAGTGAGGAAAAGTAGACAAAGGATCTGCAAATGCTCTTTAAATTTAATCTAATTCTATTTGCAGTGCCTTCCGTGAACTTTAAAGTGACTGAATTTTGGCTGTTATGAATACCCAGTGAAATTTATCATTGTACAGCTCAAAGGCATGGGCTGTGTATCTCAAAAAATGATATTCATTCCAAACAGATATGCCCAAAGTTCAAACAGTGTGTGGTGCTCAATTTCTGCCGCAAATGGGTGATGAATAGCCATGCTCTCAGTCTGCTTTTTCAAAACCATGCTTTTTCAATACTCTGTGTTTTCAAATAACTATTTCAAGAATCAACCTGTAAAGTAGGATATTGCTAAAACCACAGAGGATGGTACCTGCAGGGCTTGTTTTTTTCTGGTTCTTGAAAGCATTTACCCTGTTTTTTCATTGTAGGATAAACCGAAATTGTGGCTGACTCTTATTTACTGGAAGGAACTGGTGTACCACAAGCAGAAGTCCATATTACTTGCTGAATACCTGCTGTTGAATATGGAATTAAGTTCCTTGCTTTCCCAGTGAGAAACCATTAAGAAATACTATTTATTTTCAGATTCTGGTTAAACACAGTGAACTCAAACAGAACTTCAGTGTAATTTCTAATTAATAAGCACTGTAGCTGCCTAAGAATGTCTACAATAGTCTATTAAACAGCACAGAGAATTTGGCCCATTCGCTATGTACGGAATGCTGTGTTAAGGGAATGCAATAAAGAACAGTTTAGGAAGACAGACAGAAGTAGATTTGGCTATAAATGCAAGTTACCCACCTCACATTAGGACAAACCTCTTTCATCTCAGTGCTGCAGAGATCACAGTTCAGATAGAATGGAAGCTACACATTACCAGAAGCCCTCACACTTGCTGCCTGCTAGAACTTAATGAATAATTTTGCTGTGTAGGATCAGCCAATACAGCCAAGTGGCTTCAGAACCACTCACTTGCACAGACACAGGTCATGGTCCTGAGGTGAACTTCTGAGTGGATAGCTGAAATAGTGTGTAGGCATGTTTCCAACAAGTAGTGCCACAGCTCCAACAATCATCTGGCTACCTTCAAGCAATCTTTGTATGTATTGTTTTCCTCTTCTGTCTTGTTTAACTCTGTGGTGTGTAGTATTCTTTCATGTGCTTAGATTATCGTTTTTTTAGTTTGGAGAGTAAAAAACTGGTAGCAGTGCCTTTAATGCCATATATATATATACATACACACACACATGATTTAAATAAATCCAAGGAAAATCAAAGTACTACATTAAAAAATAATACAGTAATAAGAGAAAAGGTATCTTAAATCAATCTGGCCATTAACTTGCACTTAATATCCTTTCCTGTGAATGTTACTTTACTGGTTTCTCTCCCATATTGAGCTTTATTTGTGTGAACATGCATTAACAGTGTGTGAGCTCTTACAGTTGATGTGATAATGAAGAGTTGTAGTGAAACAGCTTATTTTTGGCCCTTGGGAATTATAGTAAATCATAAAACTATCTACTTACTCCTGCTGGAGGATTTTTTGGGAGGTCTCTAGTTCAGTTTCTTACTCGGATCTAAGCCAGCGCAATGGCTTAGTGCAGTTGGGTCTTGACAACCTCCAAGGACAAAGTCAGCAAGCACTGTCTGGGCAAACTGCTGCAGTGTGTAATTATCCTTATACTGAAAAATTATTTTATTCCTTTTGATTTGATTATGGGATTATGTCCTGACATTGGGTGCTTGGGAATATGACAAAGAAGGCATAAAAAGAATACAGAACCCATAGTGTGGTGCTCATTTGCAGATTCTACTTAGCACTGAGCAACACACCTGTTGATTACAACTGTCCCTTTTTCTTTCCTTAGTCTCCCTGCTAACTGGGATATTCAGTGGTGGTGACCCTCCCTGGTGGCACTAAGGGAGTAAGGCACAGCAGCACTGTTCCCAAAGAAGAGCAGCCGCACTAGTGGAAAAGCAAGCAGAGCAAAACTTCTCCCCAGTGTGGCAGTGCAGTAAGCTCACCCTGTTGGTTTGCCCCATTTGTATTAGTGCTCTGAGAGAATGTGTGCTTTCCCACTGTCTCTCACACCAGGCACAGAATCAGAGTGATTGAGCCTGGAAAAGACCTCCGAGCTCATCTTGCCTGCCCTATGACCTGACATCACCACATCAGCCAGACGAAGGAACTAAGGGTCACAGCCAGGCTGTCCTTCAACACCTCCAGGGATGGAGACTCCACCACTGCCCTGGGCAGTCCATTCCAGGGTCTGATCAATCCTTTCTGTGAGGAAGGGCTTCCTAACATCCAATCTAACCCTGCCCTCTCATCCTGTCTCTGGTTGCCTGGGAGAAAAGCCTGACCGCACCTGACTACAATCTCCCTTCAGTACATGGCACACATCCTTATAAAAGCATCTGTGAGCAAAGATGAGGACCAGCAGTCAGTACCTGGATAATTTTTTTCCTTTTTGCAAAAACAGTTTACCTTAGATTTTTATTTTTTTTCAAGTAAGTGCATCTTGTTTAACATTTCGGTCCAAGGGATATTTGGGGGCGATAATTTAAAAGAACAAAAGCAATGAGATTGCAGGTGAGAATGAAGATCATTGCTGCCTCATATTGAGCTTATTCCAGTCATTTGGGGAGATATTCCTGGTAAAATCTGGTTGAGTAAAGACTGATTGAGAGCTACAAGAGCACTGACATGAACGTGGGAAGGGACTGGGCTTTTCCTAGAATATTCAGCAGACGGATGGTATCAGATTTGCACAAGAGGAAAAACGGTGGCAAGCTATCAGTTACAATGAAAATACATTTGTAGAGCAAGATGAACTAGCTCTCCCTTCTCTTACGCATACAGTTAGCCTTTGCAAGAAGAAACTTAAGAGTAAGTGGTCCCAGGTATAATTTGAACTAAATTTCCATGGCTTTGATCTATGCCAAATGTCAGTGCTCGCCTTCAGGCTGGCTTAATATCCAGCTGGGTCATTAAGGCAACTGGGGTCTGTAGGAAAAGAAGAGGTAGACCAGACCATGCCAGATTCAATCAGTTTAAAGAGCACCCGGGGCTGTAATAAGTTTTGTATAAAGCAACAGGTCATGCTGTAAAAACTTCTGTCATCTGCTTATGACAAATGAGTAGATATTTTCCTGGTTATGGGGAGGCAGGTGGGAAAAAGGAAATGATGGTGAAGGATAACAGGTGCAGCAAATGAACAAAACTGGACTAACCTTGGCCTAGTCTGTGAACCACAGACAAAGCCTTGATACTGTAAAGTACAGGACATCTTAATAAGAGAACAATTTGCCTTTACTAATTGCAGACTACTTTCATGTCTCTGCTTGCAAGCTATGCTGTGATCAGTCCTTTTACAGGGATTAAAGGTGGTTGTCTGTGAGGTCTCATGGCTCCACTGTTTTGAGGGAGAACACCGTATGAGCTGCTGACTCCAAGCTGATGTTGGGTGGCAAAATCAGTATATTAAAGTTAGAGATGCTTTCTTTAGTAACAGCTTCATGCCCTGTTCTTCCACCTTATTACTTATCAACAGGTTTTTAACTGCAAGACAGCATTTGTTTGACTAGAAGAATATGCTGGTGCAGAACAGATGGATAAATAAATGACTGAGGGAGGAGGTGAATGGCAGTGAGACAGAATGTCTAAGAACCTTCTGAATCGTATGTTAATTGACTACAAATGAAGATGACTTTTAGGGGAAGAATAATCTTACTAGGAATAAGTGCAGATACTTCAATACAGTCTTCAATGCTGTAAGAGTTGGTTGGAATTGTCTCAACATGGTCATCATGGACTTGGACACTAAGGTATGGGACTTGGACGCTAAAGTACAGTAAGGCACCTCACAAACTGATCAAACTATTGTAGCAGAAAGAGCTAAGAACTCCCTACACCACACAGCTAATTACATAGTGCTATTTCCCTGTTACCTGGCATGGAATGGACTGTCAAGGAAGATTGATCACCAGGGCCACTTCGACATTGATAAAGAAATCTGGAACTTCAGGTGAACTTTGCTCATTATAATATCATTATAATACCAAAGCACACCTCCTGGACAAAAGCCACTGCCTCCAGGGAGAGCCCTCTGACACTCCTCTTTGGATAAGCTTGGAAGCCTGGCTTGGGAAGGCAGAGATTGGAAGAGCTCCATGGGACAGAAGTGGAGCAAGGTGTGTTGCGTGGCATAAAAATGGCTTCTTAGTAGCCAAACTTAGGCAGCATTTGTGGAAGCTTTCCCCACCATGGATCACCAGAAGATCAGAAGGCCAGCGGAATGCTGCCTGGACCTGGAACCTTGGGATGTCTGGGATCCTGTGGTCGCAGCTATTACCCTCTTTCCCCTCTTTACTTTGCCTCTTCCCCCTTTTCCATCACTCTTTCCGTCTATCACAGCTGCTTTATGGGCAAAACAATAAAGCTGCACTGTTGATCAAATAAGAACAGGGAAGTTATTTAGTAATATGGGCACATCATCTAAGACCTGACAAATTGTGAGCAAATGTCCTTGTCATGGTTCTGTAGCACATCACTGCTCTGTGGTTTGCACACAGTGATTCCAGCCTAGTGCCAGAGATTTGCCTGCCATATTTGGGATAAAATAATTTACCTCACCCTTCCTGTGGCATAAATTGGTACGTAATACTAGAGATGGCATAATTTCTGGTGTCTAGGGTGTTAGCGTATTCCATACCGTGCTATGGAATGAGAGAAATTTTACACCACTAGTGTTTTACAGTGAAAAAAAATATTGTCTCAAAGAAAGAAGATAACTGTGGGCATTATAATTCTGTAAAGAAAAACTACCTTTATTTTGTATAATATGGAGGAAGTTTGAGATTGGTTTTGGGGAAGTCATGAGAAGGAGTACCAGGTGAATCTGTGTTTCGGTTATTCGGCTTACTTGCTCTGAAAGTGCCAACTATAACCCTGTTAGTGTAAGCCATCAGCTCTGTTAAGAGCTGCAAAACTCTGGCAGAAGTAGTAACGTTTTCTTTACAAGGAAGTTTTCTTTGGCTTTGTTCAAAGCTCGGTCCACTGAGCTACATTCCTGTCACTAGTCATAAATCAGATTAAAATCACTTTATGAAACCTGCCTTGTCATAGTTTCAAGTACAAAATGCTGTGAGGTTTCCCTTGAAACAATGTGCATACTGTCATGAACACTTGGAATTTTAGGAAAGATTTTGCAGGTGCAAAATGAAGGACTTACCATAAAACCAGGAAACGCCAATTGCCTCCATGAGAACAGCAAACAATATTGATGTTCCAGCTGCAAATGTGTCCAGAAGTGTGAGCACATAAATTCCACCCTAGCATTGGGGAATTAAAAGATGCAACAAAATGAAGTTAAAATAGAACCATTTCAGTAGTTTAGTGTCTAGTTAGGGAGAATCTGCTTTGCCTTAGGCTGATGTCTCCTTTTCTCAGGCTGCCTGCATCTGCTTCCCAATGCTCCTGCCAGGGGAGCAGTGAGATGACAAGTCTCTATTACCAGCCCAGCACCAAAGCAGCTTTGCTCTGTTTATCTTGGTTGTGGTGTTAGCAAGCTTTGCTCAGTGGAGAAAGCAGAGTGGACCATTTTCCTCCACAACAGCACATTTTTGTTCTTTGGTGGTTCACAAGCAACAATTATAAATGCTTTTACTAAAGTCTTGTTTAACTGGTACATTTTTTTAACCGTGGCTTGGCCACTTTTTGCCTCATTTGACAATGTGGTATAGCTAGTTCGGGCTAATGAGGAGTGGAAGACCAAGTCGTGTTTACTTGTTTCAGAATAAATACAAAGTGTTCCATGGCATTTAGTCACATGTAATCAACTGAAATGCTTGCAGCAGCAGCAGATTTTCATTAAAATGCTTTTTAACATCAAAATGAACCTGACTATGCCTATTCAACAGGGAAGGAGTGAATGAATTATTTTCCATGTTTGTCTCAAGTGCAGAAGTGTCACTTGTACCATTTAGAACTCAAGATGACTTCAGTCTTAAAATTTCAGAGGACAAAATCACGGAGTGATCTTTGACACTGTGAGTCGTCAGATGAGATGGTATCAAAAAGGGTTTTCTTTGTACTTGGTATTCATTGGAAACACTCTGCAGCTGTAACCTGTATTAGGTTCTATACACCTGCTCAAGCAGGGGTGTTGGACTTGATGACCCCTGGAGGTTCCTTCCAACCCCTCATGATCTGTGTCTGTGTATGAAGAGTGTGAAGTTAACAGGTGACATTACTTAAAAGTGAGAGCCAGGTTGTTCTCTTGAACTGATTCAGCTCACTTGAAGGCAGTAGAACTGAACCAACCAGCAATTCAGGAGTAGGTTCTTAACCACTGGGTTACTTCTGATCTTCAGGCAATTTCACTCCAGTTGAAACTTGGAGTAAAGAAGGAGCATGCTGAATTCTTTCAGTTAGTATAGTGATAGCATGGTAATAGAAGGGGGGGAATTTTAAATGGTATATCTATTTTTAGTGTCTCAAATGGTTTTCAGTTTGAGGGAACTAGAGTAAAAATATCGTGACATTCTTTTAATGGAAAAAAAAGCTTTGTTACTTATGTCATTTCAGTAATCTTAATAGTTTAGCACTGGAAACCGTTCCCAGGGAAAGAGAGATGCTCAGCACATTTACTGTGAAGTTTTGGGGTTTTTTTCCTAGCACTGGTGGTGTCTTTGCTTCAAAGGTTTTTTGCTTTTTTGCCATAAAATTAAAAGTTCTCTCCAACCTAGAATTCTTATCCTTTAGTTATGAGAGAAATCACTCAGGATGATGGTAATGATAAATACAGGTATTTGAGGTCAGTGTGCTTTCTCTGGTGTTAAGAATAAGAGGTGAGACCAAGGTTCATAAAGGAACATTAAGAAACATGCAGGGGAGAGGAGTTTAAGAGTAGTTTCATACAGCCAGATGACTGAGGGTCTATTAACTTGAAATTCTTAGTTCCTCACACAGAAATAAGCACTCAGCACAGTTCTGTTTAATGTCACTTAAAAAAAAAAATCCAACCCAAACAAACCACACACAGAAACAACAGTAGCACACACAGTTCTTTGGAACAAAGCCTTGAAAGCCAGTGGTCCTATGAAAACAAACTTCATGTATATAAGACAAAAGTAATGTGCAGATGATAAAGGTGTTTAAGAATTAAAACTTGCAAGAAAATTAGTCACCAGAGCTTATTCATGAGGTTAACTGCATTTTTAAAGTAGCTTGTTGGCGGAAACTTCTGTACTTACATTGGTGATGCAAAAGAGGGCAAGCAGGAAAGTGCCGAAAGAAACACCAAAGGTGAAGAGTTTTCTATGCTGCTTCAGAATCTGGAAATCATCTGCCAAGCCAGTGATGACAGCCTCCATTCCACCCATCTGAAGAAGGGAAGGCAAGAGCTCTGGTTAAACTCTTGTAAGTATGGATCAAAGGACATAAAGCAGCTTGTACCATTAATTCCAGCCATTGTATGCTTTCTGATATTTCAGCTGTAAATCATGGGGTGTTCTGAAGTATTGTTTGTTTTTTCTTGTGTTAGAGAACTGAATCAGGGAATTGGATATCAAACACCCTGGTTGTGGCTCGATAACCATATCCTCTGCAGAGTGTTTGCTTACTCACCTGTATAGGAAGTGGAAAGTACTTAGGCAAAAATAACATGCATTTTGATACACACTGGGGGAAAAGCTGGTAGCTTAAATAACCGAAATCCTTAAGAGACTGTCATATAGAGACAGACACAACAAGTACCAAGGGGAAATGCACTGAACAAAGATTAAGTTTAGCCATTGATTAACCAAAAGCAGTTTGACAAAAGCTTTACAGACCTGGAAGAATCACTACATATGAAGTTTAATGTAATCAACTTTTTTTGGCATCATGAAAGAATATTCATTTGCATTCTAGAAGCTAATGCTGAACATTAACCATTATTGTGCAAGGTAAGGAAGGTACTTTCCAATTACATAAGGGTTATGTAGGTGGTTAATTTCAATCTCTCTCCACCTGTGAAAGCATTCTGTGTCCCCTCCACCAAGAAATTCTGAAAAAGGATTTAAGTTTTGTGCTATAATACATCAATCAATCAATCTATGTACTCTTTTGGGGAGGCTGGATTCCATGGTCTTTTGTTTTTCTGATGCTGAAAGATCATAACAAGTCCTGGAGTGCTTGGTGCAATATAGCAGCTAGTAACACATGCTGACATAGCCTTTTCCTATGAAATCAGCAGCAGAGAATTCTCTCTAGAATCTGAATGATTCCTGTCTAGAGCCACATTGCTGGGGGCAGGGCCTTTTTCTTTTCAAGGTAAATATCCTGAAAACCTAGTGTATTGTATTTTCAGTAATTGACCTGTGGTTAAGACGGGTTAATGTTTGCTGTTCTCAGAAGCTGTTTCTCTGTTGGCACTTAAATGGTCTTGGAGAAGTTGAAAATTGGTTATTACGGCTAAGGACCACTTAATGTAACTCGATTTATTCCCCTTAGTAATCATCTAAGCCAAACTAGATGCCCACTTCAAAACCTGTTTGCAAACATTTGTTCTGTACTCCGTCCTTTTCATTGTTGCTTGTTTAAACTTGCATGATCAGATCTGTCTTTGCTTAAACACTTAGGCGGTTCAATTTTGCCTAACCAATCTGATCTCCTTCTATGACGGGGTGATCTGCCAAGTGGGTGAGGGGAAGGCTGTCTATGTGGTCTACCTAGACTTCAGCAAAGCCTTCAACACAGGCTCCCAAAGGATCCTCCAGGTGCACCCTCCCCTGGGTTAAACACTGGCTCGATGACCAGGCACAGAGAGTGGTTGTGAATGATGCCCCATCCAGCTGGTGTCCAGTGGCCAGTGGTGTCCCCCAGGAATCAGTACTGGGCCCAGTTCTATCCAGCATCTTTACTGATGACTGGGACAAGGATATTGAATCTATCCTTAGTAAATTCATGGATGACACCAAGTTGGGGAGGGGAGGAAAATGCTGAAGAAAGATCTGGACAGACTGGGTCAATGGGTAGAGGCCAGTGGGATGAGGTTTAATAGAGTCAAGTGCAGGGTCCTATATTTTAGCCACAATAACCCCCTGCAGCTACAGACTCGGGGATGAGTGGCTGGAGAGCAGCCTGGCAGAGAGGGACCTGGCAGTACTGGTTGACAACCAGCTGAATAGGAGCCAGCAGGGTGCCCAGATGGCCCAGAAGGCCAGTGGCATCATAGCTTGGACCAGCAATAGTATGGCCAGCGGGCCAGTTATGGACATAACTTCCATCCCCCGCCCCCCTCCCCGTACTGGGCACTGGTGTGGCCTCCCCTCAAGTACTGGGGGCAGTTCTGGGACCCTCACTTCAAGAAAGAGATGGAGGGGCTGGAGCAATAAGGCTAGGGAAGGGACTGGAGGGAAAGTCTGATGAGGAGAGGCTGAGGGAGCTGGTGCTCTCTTGTATTGAGGTGCCCAAAACTGGACACAGTACTCAAGATGTGGCCTCACCAGTGCCAAGTACAGGGGGACAATAACCTCCCTACTCCTGCTGGCCACACTATTTCTAATACAAGCCAGGATGCCATTGGCCTTCTT
>JAOXOE010000720.1:6920749-6965684 GCA_028565055.1 Phoeniculus purpureus
CCCCAAACATTCAATTACCAGTGCTAATGTATAGGAAATGAGAAAATAAAGCTATTCACGACCTTGCTGTGTTTGGTTAGAGTAATGGTAAGAAGATACTGCACAGACCATGGACTTGAAGAAGCAAGTGGACAGTTTTTCTGTTGATGTTGCCACAATCATTTGTGTCCAATTTAATGAGTAGAACCTATTTGCCAGAGAACTTTGTTTCCTTGGCAAAAATAACGTGCTTCAACTACAGAACAGAAGCTCAGAATCAACGTTAAGGATTGGAAGGGACCTCAAAAGATCAACCAGTCCAATTGCCCTACCACAGCAGGATCCCCTAGATCAAGTCACACAGAAATGTGTCCAGGCGGGTTTTAAACATCTCCAGAGGAGACTCCACAACTTCCCTGGGCAGCCTATTTCATGTTAGGACAGAACTGGCTGCAGCACAGCTGACAGTGCGTTTTGCAACAGAACTGATCTTGTATGCTCTTGCTGCCAGTGTAGACAGAGCACACACAGCAAGGGAAATTGCAAATTTTTATTAAATACTTACTTTTGAACATTTGCTGAAACATTTTAGTTTGATGTGGTGCTACTGAGTTAACTGATGTTTTCCTCGCAAAGAGTCACAAAATTATTACAGAACCACAGAATGATTAAGGCATGGAAAAGCCCTCTGAGCTCATCCAGCCCAGACTAGCCCATGACCTAACATGACCACAACAGCCAGACCAGGGCAGTAAGGGCAACGGTCAGTCATCTCCTGGGATGGGAGCAGTCCATTCCAGTGTCTCATCACCCTTTCCACGAGGAAGGGTTTCCTGACATCCAACCTGACCCTCCCCTGGTGTGGCTTCAGGCTTTGCTCTCTCTCAACCTGGTGCCGGTTGCCTGGGAGAAGAGCCCAACTCCCACCTGACTACAACCTCCCTTCAGGGAGTTGTAGAGAGGGAGAGGGTTTCCTTTGAGTCTCCTCTCCTCCAGGCTAAAATAATTCTACAGAGTACAGCACCATGAACATCTCTTAGGTGTTGGTGGGTTCAGCAGATGAGTGAGGGAACTGCATGTGTGAAGGCAGCTAAACACAGCACACTGCTATCTGCAGATATTTTTGGTCTGTTAAGTGTTGACTTCCAGAAGCTTAAACAAATCCCTCTGTTGTTTGAGAGTTTTGTTTTTCCAACAGTTTTCTCTAAAGCACCCCAGAGCTATTTCCAGCAAATGGTGCTGCTTTGCACACATCACTTCCTCTCAGTAAGAACAGAACTGGACTTTCTCACTTTTTTATTTTTTTTTTTCCTTAAAGAAATTACTTCTGTACCAATGTGGTGTATGCTGATCTCTGTGTGCAGGGGACGAGACTTCTCTTTATCTGTTGGGTTCATTTTGGAAGTTGATTCAGATTTCAGACATGCATTGACTTGAATTATATTACTAGAATTTTGTGTAGCCTTGTTGAGCTGGGTACCTTGCTCATTGAAAAGGTGCACCAAAACATTCAGCTGCTTAGTCTCTGGCTTTGTATGTGTTCAGTGTACAATCCTTCTTTAACTTGTAGTATTTTCTTCTGATATAATGTGTTTTTTCTTTATTTTTCAATTTGTTTTGGTTTTTTTATGAATAGGAAAAAGTATTGCTTGAGCTGATCCTTCCTGAAGGAAGTGCTCTTGAACATCTCTGTAGTTGGTACTAGCCAAAAGAGGGGCATGAAGAGCTGTAGGGAAAAGAATGGGATTTGTGTTTGTCAAGCAGAGTGTAAGGGGAGCCACAGATCTGATAACTTCTGAATACTGGAATTGATTTAATCTTTTCTCTTTGGCTGTTTTGGCAAGAGCTCATTTTATACTGCAGTGCACTTTAAAAAACGTTACTACTTGTAACAAAAAGCTCTACTGATCTTCCATGTTTTATTTGTGTATATAGTTCATGTTATATAGATGTTTAATTGTTCACTGCACATTTGAATGCCTTGCTTTAACTGTACCTGATGTTATGTTTTCACTTAGAATCACAGACTTACTGAGGCTGTAAAAGCCCTCTGAGCTTGTCCAGCCCAGCCCATGACCTAGTATTACCACATTGGCCTGACCAGGGCACTAAGGGCCACAGCCAGGCTGTCCTTAAACACCTCTAGGGAAGGGGACCCCACCACTGTGCTGGGCAGTAAGAAGAGTCTGAAGAATGCACAGACATTAAACATTCCAAATACTCTTAAGAGTAAAGGCATCATGACATGAGTATGTTTGGTGTATGGGATTAGTGGGTATAGTTAAAAAAGAACCAAACAAAAGAATCCCCCCCCCAAACCAACAACAAAAAGAGGGGGTGACGTGGGCTTTGATTCATATTTACTTGTAATAGCAGAACCTAGTCTTTGATTGTTCAGTCTCACTAATTACACGTAATCTGTTTGGCCATACTGCTCACAAGTTGCTCTTAGAATTAGCAGTGTTTTCTAAGTGCACAAGAGCTGCCTTGTTACCTGTCACTATATAAAGAATATTTATAAAACGGAACACTAGATAATAAAGGCACAGATTGCTGTAACTTGTAACTTTTTCTTTGAGGTGATTTTTATTCTGTTTGAAAGAAAACAAAAGCAAGAGCAGAAATACTCTGCCTTGAGTATGACGACTCTGCCTTGAGTATTGCTGACATTAAGTAACTTTAGATATAAAACCTGCACATATGTAATTGAGCAAACAAGTTTATTCCCTACAGTTTTTGTCAAGGTTACAAAGTTTGCTTGAGACATGTGCCTTTCTGCTCTTACTAGAACACACTGCTTTTTTCTCTGCAGGTCATGGCAACCATAAGGAAAACAGTCCTTTCCTGAACAGTACAGAAGCTGGCAAGGGTGGTGATTACTATGACAGAAATCTGGCCTTATTCGAGGTAATTTGTACTTGCTTTTCGTATTTGGGATGTGATTTGTTGATCTCCCAAGATCGGCGAGATTGAGTGCATGGTGTTAAGTGGAAGACAGGTCATGGCAGTGGGTCTGTGCCTAACTCTCACCACATGACAGGTCTAAGTGCTGTTGTTTTTGGCATATGTCTAGAAAGTAGCAAAATGTCCTGATAGTGGAGGTGACCTGAATAATTTATTGAAGCTGTGGTGCTGTGGGCTCGTCAGTGTGGAAAACAAGTGTTTTTAACAAGTTTAATGTGTGAGGAACGACCATGTTATTCTGTAAGAGAATGCATAAATTTAGCCACTCAAAGCAGCCTGGGTGTCTGTATTACAGCTGGAGTGTATAAGTAATGTGAATTTCTTCCCCACATGCTTTTTTGTGGGTATCTGTCTGTTGTCTGAGGTACCAGTAGGTAGATATATCCTGTGTGATAGAAAAGCTCGGATATTATGACCACTTGAGGCAGAGAGGTATGACTGTTTTCATGTGGAAGCAAGGACTGGTGTCTCGCAACTGGGAGGCTGGTTAGAGCCGCACCAAGTCCAGCAGAAATCTCCTTCACATTCTCAGCTTGTTGTCATGGTGTGCACCGCCAGCTTTCTACAAAGTGTTTGCAGAAGTTCAAATCCTGAAGAGTGGTGCAGAGAGTCTTTGTAGGGCTCTGCAGCTGCTTTCCAGCTGGCTTTCTGAGTTCCAGCTTCACAGCATGAGTGGCAGCATGTGCTCCATGTTTCCTGTTCTGGGAACTCAGTGAGGGGCAGCCTGAGCTGGCTCTCCACCCTGGCCTATTTGGCATCTGTGGAGTTCCACTGTGTGGCATGGAGGCTGGACAAGTATAACAACCCTAAGACAGGAACTTACTTGGAACTTCTACAGTCGTGTTTGCAGTCACTCGCTTGAGCTAAAAGACATGGATGCATATTCCCAGCTGTGATGTCTCTTCCCTCCAAGTGCTGGTAACTGTGTTGTCAGCATGAACTCACTTGTACGTCACGGAGAATTGGCAACTGAGTTCATGGCTGCACCTTTTTCATAAGCAATAACCCAGTACAACAACAGGGCTGTAGGTTCTTTCTATATTGAAGAGGAGGGGCAGGTAACATCCCTAAGGCCATGCTGCTCATTTGAACGGGAAGCATGTGAAAGATGTGAACTGCAGATGAGATCAGAAAAGGGAGGAAAACTTGAATTCAGTTTCTGCCATCAGGTGCCAGGCACATAACATTACTGATCTGCACAGAAACTGCTGTTGATGATACCTGAACATACATTAGAACTCCAGACAATGAAATACTTCTTAATTGTTTTCTATTTCCTGTGCAGGAAGTTGTTATTCTGTGCTATGCATTAGTTATTGTGCAGTTAGACATTGAAAACACTTCAGTTTCAAAGAGAGAGGGGAATTATCTTGTTTTTATTTTTTATTTTTATTTTTTACCTTCCAGCTTTCGGAAACAAGTTGGATGACATGAATGTAAAGATACGAGGCCTCTGAACAAGTGGCTTCTGAGGTTTTTGTCTAGATCTGTGTGAATTAGATAGCATAGTTTGAAAAATGTAATACAACTATCAGCGTGCATGGGTGCCTGAAATGGTTGGAGTTTATCCACTAAGTCTCTATTGGATTGGTAACTCGACCTTTTTAAAAGTATAGCTGCTGAATGAATAAAGCTGTTATTAGAGATACATGCAAGGTACATGTCCATTTTCTTACTGTCCCAAGGCTCAGACAACTTCATTTCCTCTGAGTTGTCTTCCTTTCAGTGGTTCAGGCACAATGGAATACTCCGTAATACCCTGGATGATTGTCCTGATGTGTTCCTTGGCAGACTCCTTGGGCATGCCAAGGAAATGGAGACCCCACCACTCTTAATAAATGTTGTGAATTGCCAAAGCTTACTGGTTGTCTTCTTCAACAGGAAGAACTTGATATACGACCAAAAGTGTCCTCTCTGCTTGGCAAGCTGGTCAACTACACAAATCTAACCCAAGGTGTTAAGGAACATGAAGAAGCCGAAAGCACGGATGGCTCAAAGAAGAAAGTATCAAAAGTAAGTGAATGTTCTTTCTGTGGCGAGCTGATGAATGAATGATTCCCTGTGTGATGTTTGGGGATCTGGATCCCTTTCTGCTTTATCTTAACCTCCGTCAGGAGCCATGACTGTGTTGCAAAGAAATAACTTAACAACTCTGTAGGTAACCAGGTGTTGCCTGGTTCATTCAGGGACAGATGTTAAGCACTGTGTGCTTATCGTGCAGTTACAGACATTTAGTATGCGTTAGATACGTAGGACAGGCTTTTAGCAGTGAATCAAGTAAACAAGACAAAACCCTCTGCTTTTTCCTAGTGCTGTTTTAAGCAAGCCTGATAGGTATGACATAAGACTTGCAGGAGGCAACACTAGAGTGGTGGGGGGAGGTGAGATTGGACACCCTGGGGCAGCTCAGGTGCCATTCTGGTGTTGGGCACCTAGGCAACTGAATTCTGCCATAAAGGATCTGCATTTAGGTGGTTAGCTGATTTTGGGCTAGCCTGGTAGTTATTGGGTAGAAGGTGAGGTTGATTGTTGGTAGTTAGATTTCTATCAGCAGGGTATTGTTCCAACTGCTCTTTGTAGTCCTCTGGTGTTTCAGTGAGTGCTGAACCTTCAAGCTGCATTTTATGGCACTTGCAGGCCTGTGAGTTTGCTTGCAGATTTTCTCAAAAAAAAGCTCTCCAAAAAGCCAGGAGAGCACTTGAATTCTATACAGATTCTATAGTAATGCTCAGTCAAAGGATAAGACATATCAGAAAGAGATGAATAAGCCCATGCAGAACCCCAGATTCCACCTCTAATGCTTACCCCCAGTTCCTTAATCAGTGTAGTTTTACGCTGTGGTTAACAAAGTTGTTTAGTCAGACTGAAGCTTGAAATTCAGTTTTATCTGAGGCCACATGCACTAAAATACTGTAGTATTTGTTAATCACAGAATGTTTGGGTTTGGAAGGGACCTTGAAAGATCATCCAGTCCAATCCCCCCCACCACAGCAGTAACCCCTAGATGAAGTTGCACAGGAACATGTTCAGGTGGGTTTTAAACGTCTCCAGAGAAGGAGACTCCACAACCCCCTGGGCAGCCCGTTCCAGTGCTCGGTCACCCTCACTGTGAAGTTGTTCCTTCTCATATTTATGTGGAACCTCCTGTGTTCCAGCTGACACCCATTGCCCCTTGTCCTGTCATTGGATGCCACTGAGCAGCGCCTGGCTCCATCCTCCTGACACTCGCCCTTTCCATATTTATCAACATTAGTGGGGTCACCCTCAAGTCTCCTTTTTTCCAAGCTCCCTCAGCCTTTCCTTGTCAGGGTGGTGTTCTACTCCCTTCATCATCTTTGTGGCTGTCCTCTGGACTGTCTCCAGCAGCTCTGTGTCCTTCTGGAACTGAGGGGCCCAGAACTGGACAGCAGATTCCAGATGTGGTCTCACCAGGACAGAGTAGAGGGGGAGGAGAACAACTCTTGATCTGCTAACCACCCCACTTCTGATGCACCCCAAAATGCTGTTGGCCTTCTTGGCCACAAGGGCACATTGCTGGCTCCTGGTCATCCTGTGATACCATTGCAAGAGGAAGGCTGTTTGGGTACAGTGACTGAGTTCTGGTACTATAAGCTAACGTTAAATAAGTAACATTTTAAGAAACATTTTAACTGAATTTCTTGTGTGTGATACTTGATGTTACGCTAATTATTGAGTCCCATAGTTTTTATCTTCACACTACTGATAGGAAATGTCAGCTGCATGCCTTTGGAGGGGATAATGGCAGGCGTTAGCATGGTGTTACTGCATAATTCAAACAATTTTCAGTCTCTTCCTTCAAAAGCAAATTGATTGTTACCCTAAGAAAGATAGAATGGAGTGGGATAAAATAAGTACAGTCCTCAGTATTTTGAGAAAGTCTTGATAACTTTTGCTGTTTATTAATAAATTGCCTGACCAAAATACCAGGGTAAGGTGTCACTCACTTCCTTGTTGGAAAAAGTGTTGGGAGAATTTGTTGGTGCGTCTGTAAAGTTGGTTAAAGCAAATGCAGTATAGCTTTGTAAGGTAAAATGGGGCAAGTAATAGGAAACAGAAGTTGGTTTAATTACCTGATGATTTTTGAGGTTTGGTATGATTATCTCTACATCTCGGTATGATTCTGGTTTTTCAGACTACTGCCATAAAAAGAGATTGTTGTCCTGGTTAAAGTTATGCTTCTATGGCAAAATGGAGTTTCCACTTAATTCCTAGATTGTCCTGAATTATGCTTTCTCACGTGCCAAAAATGTGTGTTTGCAGGCTTTTCAGATGTGTTTTGTGTGGTAACCATTCTGAAAGTGACTGTATCGTCCTGTCTAAATATCTCTGTGTTTTCTGTGTCAACACTGCAGTTTCCTTAAGCAGCTCTCAGCCTAGCAAGTCTGTCTCCGGGATAAATTACATCAGCTGCAATATCATAACTGGAGTTTGAAGTTCTTCTGTCTGTTGCTGTGAACAATGTGAAATTTTAAACCTCCTGTAAAGTATAAGGAGGATGAATATTAGCCAAAAATTATAGCTGTTAAAACCAGGAAATTCAAAAGCAATCACTTTTGTACACGGCTATGATTGAAGGTATCCAGAATCTGTGCAAGTGAGATTCTTCTAAGCATTAGTTTTCAATTGTCTTTGAGGCATGAATCGGTGAGCTTAGCCTTTCCAGTTGAGCTTTAGTAAAGACGTTTGGATATCCACTGCAGCACTATAGCAGGTTCTGGTTTTAAGTGACAGCACTAAGTAACTTGCTGCCGAATGCTCAGCTGGATACAGTCAGCAAATGCGTACCAGGCCGTGGGACAACAGGTAAGCTGCTGGTCTTGATGGGTCACTCACTGGAGCTGGCAACTTACAGACAAAAATTGGAGCAAGGAGGGTGAGCAGACTATCCATCTGGTATTCAAAGAATGAATAATGAAGAAAGCAAGCCTTTCAGTAAGTGAATATATAATTCTCCATCTGAGTAGGTAAAACACATCTCTCTGTGAAGACTTTTTTTGTGACCTAGCATATCCCTGCCCAGCAAATCATATCCATTCAAATAAAAAAACAATCCCAAATCAACCTTGAAAGAAATCATAAAAAATCCAAACAAACAGAAAAACCACAGACACACAGAAGAGACAAGCCTGCTGTGTGCACAGGAATTGGTCACATCTCCAGCAGACAGAGTGAAAAAAAAAAATAAATTACATCTTGCTTCCAAAGCCTAAAGGATTGAAGAATGAAGCTAACTTGTGGAGATAGTTGTTGTCAGCTCCTGATTTCACCAGTGACAAGACCAAAAGACACCTGAGCATTTCCACAAGCTCTAGAAAATACGTTATGTGGCTTTCTCCCTTCCCATCCATCCCTTGGAATGACATCTGGAGAGTTTGTAACAGATAGGAATGAAGATCAGGACAACTTAAGTGAGAACAGTTCAACAGAAGTGTGCAGCTGTTTTGGCATTCCTGTTAACTGTTTACGATGGCATTGTGTGTTAGATACACACCAGATAGGCTTGACACTACTCCATGAAACAGGGTAGAAACTGGGTTGCTTTTTAGCTCTTCTAAGTACAGTCTTCTGTGAAGTACTTAACAGAAAAAGCACTATAAAGGTATCCCCTTCTTGTGGTGGGGAAAATGAGATGATCTATTTTAGTTCATGTATCTTTAACAGGGCTGTGCCTCTCTGTGCCTCTCTGTCCTCATCCTACAGAGCAACTGCAAGGGCTGTAATTACTGATCAATGTCCCTGAGCCCTGCAGCCAAGTGCTTAATAACCCCTCATGCTGTCCCGATGGAAATAGTGTCCTTTAGACTCAGATCAATATTGCATCAGTCCTGTGCCTGCAGCTGATTAGAATCAACAGAAACATTGTCTGCAGCACTGAAATGGAGACTGTTTTTTGTCCCTGCTTGGCTGGTCTAAACTGGTGTTCTTCAAAATGTCTTTCTTTGTGCTTTGTTTTCTTTGTGCGGCATAGAGGGTTTATTTTGTTTTTGCCTTTGGTAGCTGTTGAGACTGAATATAGTTAAGATTAACTTACTTAAGATTCAGATTAACTTCAGGAGCCTAGTGGGGCTCATTGACAGAGCTTTAAACTAGATTTGGAGAGGGAAGGATATAAAACTGAGCCTGCTGTAAATAACCCCAGGGCATGGGTGCTGTGGTTTGCAGGATGGTGTCAGAGAAGACTCTCACTCTGCCACCTCAGTTGAGATGAGGGATAGAGATATAACCTTCAAGGGTTATGGATGCTTTAGAAGCCATAGAAATACCTGAGAAGGGTCAGGCAGGAATGAGGGGACATGCCCACAAAAAGATGTCGAGATCATTAACATCTGAAGTGAATCTACAGACACATGCAGCATGGGCAACCAACAAGGGAAGTGGAAAGCCATGATGCAGCAGGAAAACTATGATGTGGCTGTCACAGAAACGTGGCAGGATACCTCATACAACTGCAGTGCCACAGTTGGTGGCTACCAGCTCTTCAGGAAAGGTAGACAAGGAAATGGAGGTGGTGGACTGGCCCTATATATTATGAATTGTTATGAATGTCTAGAACTAGCCTACAATGATGACAAGGGGGGATGCGTTTAGATCAGGATTAGGAGCAAGGCCAACAAGGCTGATACTGCTGTGGCCAATATTGCTCGCAGTCAGGGCAGTGAGGTGGATGAAATGTTCTGTAAATTCCTGGATGAAATCTTGCAGTTGTTTGTCCTTTTTCTTGTGAGGGACTTCAGCTTCCCTCATGTCTGCTGGAACTACAACACAGCTGGGAGGGAACAGTCCCAGAGGTTCCTGGAATGTGTCACAGATAACTTCCTGATACAGCTGGTGAGAAGTCTGCCAGGGGAGGTGCCTTGCTAAACCTGCTCTTTGTGAACAGGGAAGGGCTGGTAGGAGATGTGATGGTGCAGTCCAGCGTGGGCACAGGGACCAGGAATGTTCTCTGTTCTTAGAAATTAGTGAAGGGCTGGAGAACAAGTATAATAAGGAGAGGCTGAGGGACCTTTGGCTGTTCAGCCTGGAGGAGAGGAGGCTGAGGGGAGGTCTCACTGCTCTCCTGAAGGGAGGTGGTAGTGAGGTGGATGTTGGCCTCTTCTCCCTAGAGGCTACTGGTAGAACAAGAGGAAATGGGGTCAGATTGTGCCAGGGGCAGTTCAGATTGAATATTAGCTGTACTGTCACCGGCCTTAATATTCTCATTCAGAGGATTGTTCATGGGTTTCTTTAAATGCTCTCTATCAGGAATATGATTTGGAATTCAGGTTTACTGAGTGAAGGTAGTATGAAAAGAGATGAGCCTTTGAGAAATTACACTCTCTGTTCCCCCGTGTTTCAGTGTTTTGTGTCATTTCTAAATGCAAAGAAAACTTCAGACAGCGGAAGGGCTCTAGGGCTCCAAAGTGCTGCCAGTGCTAGGTGTGCCAATGCAGGGAACACTCTTGTGTTCCTTGAAATAAAACCCCTTTCAGTGGCATTTTGGTATCATTGTTTGGGTTATGACTATCTGGGCAAGGGAGAACTCTGGACGATGCTATTTACTATGGGGAGCAGGGTAGTATCTAACTTCCTTGAGGTCTGCAGCAATCAACAGGTTTCCTACTAGAAAGTTTGTGGTTCTTCGCAACACTGAGAACCTGTATGTTCAGTTGTCAGTAATTGGTATTAAATATATAGTTACATTAGTGTGATGTGTAGTTACTTCAAACGTGAAATTAACGTATTTGGGCTTTGCTTCATGTTTTGTGGAAGATCAGCACAATAGGGAAAACTGAACTTGTGTAGGGGGTTTGGTTATCTACCCTTTGAATAATTCCCAGTAATGGATGTCAATGGATTGTTTTTTCTTTTCAGTCACCCAGCATGGGCACCCTGATGGGAGTGTATTTACCCTGCATGCAGAATATCTTTGGGGTTATTCTCTTCCTTCGACTGACGTGGATGGTAGGAATGGCTGGAGTACTTCAGTCCTTCCTGATTGTTTTACTTTGCTGCTGTTGTGTAAGTATATAGGTAAATTTAATCATAGAAGGTTGGAAGGGACATCAGAGATCATCTAGTTACAATCCCCCTGCTCAAGAGAGACACACCTCACTAGACCAGGTTACCTAGAGCCCCTTCCAGCCTGACCTTGAACACTTCCAGAGAAGGGGCATTCACATCTTGTCTAAACAACCTGTTCTAGTGCCTCAGCATCCTCATATTGAGGACTTTCTTCTAAGATCAAACCAGTACAAACCTAAATCTATCCTCTTTTAGCTTGAAACCAT
This sequence comes from Phoeniculus purpureus, assembly GCA_028565055.1. Taxonomy (NCBI): domain Eukaryota; kingdom Metazoa; phylum Chordata; class Aves; order Bucerotiformes; family Phoeniculidae; genus Phoeniculus; species Phoeniculus purpureus. The sequence goes on from JAOXOE010000720.1 coordinate 6,931,981, forward strand.
TGGCCCTTGTGCTATTGCTACAGTGCCTTGTAAAAAGTCCCTCTCCAGATTTTCTGTAGCCTCTTCAGGTACTTGAAGGCTTCTATAAAGTCCAACTGGAACCTTCTCTTCTCTTCTGTTCTCTCTCTGAACAGACCCAATTCCCTCAGCCTGTCTTCATCACATAGGTGCTTCAGCCCTCTGATCATCCCCGTGGCCCTCCTCTGGACTCACTCCAACATTTCCGTGTCCTTTTTGTATTGGGGGCTCCAGAACTGAGCACTGTCCTCCAGATGAGGTCTCACAAGAGCAGAGTAGAGTGGGAAACTTGCTGGTGACACTTCTTTTGGTACATCCCAGGATACATTTGGCCTTCTGGGCTGAACACTCACATTGTTAGGTCATGTTGAACTTCTTATCTACCAACACTCCAAAGTCCTTCACCTCGGGGCTGCTCTCAGTGCATTCACCACCCAGCAAGTATTTTTGTTTGGGATTGTCCCAACCTGGATGTATGACCCTGGACTTGTTGAACCTCATGCAGCTTGCCACAAGCCACATGTGCGTGGGATAACCTCTCATATGTGTGTGAGACATAGTCTCTGTGATGTTATTGAGCAACTTAGGCAGACTGCAGTATAGGGGAAAGAAAAGCCAGATTCGTGCTAGACACTTCTGCTATGTTTGTAGCCATGTGATTTCTTGTTCTTTCCTACTTTTTTTTTTACGCTAGTATTTCTGAATGAGCACGCTGTCTCTAGTGTAGATTGAGCCTTAAAAATGGTGTTTGTGCAGCACGTAGCTGTTTCCTGTTCCTGGCTCAAGCCTTGGCTGCTTTGCTGGACTAGCCTTCGTTGGAATTCTGGCTCTACAGGTGGAAGGACACCTGTGTACTTTATCTTGCTTTGTCTGCAGACACCCCTTAGCTGACCTGATAAAGCAGTGGTCATTTCTCAAAAAGAAGTCTCAACAGCTTGATGATTACATTCTTGCTACTCTTAGTTTTTTCAGATAATGATCTGTCAAGGCAGGTTAAATAGAAATAGCATGTTGTACATGCAGGGGCAGCTTTACTCTATCAAAACAATGATGTTTTAAAGAATGCTGTTGACACAGTTGCTTCCTTTTCCTTGTTCTCCCCAGACTATGTTGACAACCATATCCATGAGTGCTATTGCCACAAATGGTGTTGTTCCAGGTAAGCCTAGTTTGGAAACTTCTCATTTGTATTTAAAAACCGCCCACCACATTGCTGTAAGCTGTTAATGTCCTTTCATTCCAGAGAAATTTGCTTAAGCCAAGAGACAAACCCAGAATTCATGTTCAGTATTTCTTCTTAGTATCAGTTAGGTTAAGTATTAACTTTGTTTTAGTTACCCCTGTTCAGCTGAACCCCCCAAAAAAGCAGATACACAACATGTCATGTTGTTGCATTCTTGTTGTGAGTATTACACAGCTTAGTGGAATAAATAAGTGATAACTTTACTCTCTTTTTTTCATAGCTGGTGGCTCCTATTTCATGATATCCAGGTCATTAGGCCCAGAGTTTGGTGGAGCCGTAGGGCTGTGCTTTTATTTGGGAACAACATTTGCTGGAGCAATGTATATCCTTGGTGCCATTGAGATTTTATTGGTGAGTAGTGCCAGAGTAGTCCTGCTTTTATGACAAGGAGCATATATAAAATGCCACAGCATTCTTATCCCATGTTTGTATACTCATTTACCAGTAGGTCTCTAGCTTCTTGGTGTCCAGTTCTGGACTGCTAGCTTCCCTTTGGAAGATGCATGCTTTTAAGTATCCAGACTGGAAGCTCTTTTCAAAAAATAGATGTAAGTATGACTTCATTGAGGAGACGTGCTCAGCATTGAAGTTGCTTCAGTCGTACTACTGAAATAAAATGGGCCATTAGCCTTTAGTTTCTCATACAAGTGGTGATTCTAACAAATTGGAAAGTGATGTCAAGTGATTGAATTTTTGATCTTGAAGGTCTTTTCTAACATAAACAATTCTGTGTTTCTATGATTTGTAGTATAGGTAGCACTGCAGTACAATAGATAGATTTCTGTTCCTGTGTTTCCTCAGCTTGCTTTCTTCTTCTTTCAGACCTATATTGTGCCACAAGCAGCAATTTTTCATCCGTCTGGTGCCCATGATGCATCCAGTGCTATGCTGAACAACATGAGGGTGTATGGAACTGTATTCCTCATCCTAATGGCAGTTGTGGTCTTTGTGGGTGTCAAGTATGTCAATAAGTTTGCTTCTCTCTTCTTGGCCTGCGTAGTAATATCCATCCTGTCCATTTACGCTGGAGCTATCAAGTCCATCTTTGATCCACCTGAATTTCCGTGAGTAGTGTTTCTGGATGGGGGTGCGGCTTTGCCGGCATATCTGGAAGGCATGATGACATCTACATTTTTTGTGACTTCCTTCAGACTTGTTTAGCTGTATGTAGTGACAGGGTTTGTCCTCTGAATGCAGAGCTCATGGAATAGAAGTTTTTAAGCTAAAACTAATTACTGTTTTGATAGGATGAAGTTGCATAGTGAGTGTACAGACTTGTGAAGGCTGACATTTTCCTGCAAAGACAATCCAGCACCTTAGCCTGTTACTGTTGAGTTTTTATCAAGAACTTTGCTGGGTTGCTTATAGAAATCAGTAGGAAGCAATTTTGCAAGTCTCTTTTCTCTAGGCCACTCAGACATGATATGCAGCCTTTGTGGTTGGAAACCGAGGTGGTATGAGGCAGCTGCTTGGTGAGAAATGGGGCATCTCATTGCAGTCTGGGAGGTGTGATGGTGGGGCCATGCTGAGGCTCCAGCACAACTTCCTGTCGGTTTGAAAGCAGATTAGCATGCCATAACTAGTCTGAACACAACATGTTCCTTGGCGTGTTGGTATTTAAACATGTAATACAGTTTCTTAACCTTGAGGCTGGCGTGGCAATAATGTGTATATCCGTGCTTTCCCAGAAATACAAACGCTATTTTCTGATACTGCTGACAAGAGATGAATGGGATGGGAACAGATGAGTTACGTGGTTTACATGGTTATTCAAATCTTAAAGCTTGACCATAACTTGTAACCATCAAGTGCTCGCTTTAGGTATTTAAGGCCCAGTAATTACAACGTTATACAACACTGGCAGGTTTACAGCAGTAAAAATAAAACAGTGTCTCTACCTCCTCCTCATTATCTCTTGGATTGTTCTGGAATGTTTTCCCTGTCATCCTTGGGCCTTATTCCTTTTTCTTTTGCTGAAGTAACTAGATAGTGTATTTACTTTGAATTCTGAAGGGGCATACTTCTCCAAAGTACAGTTGTATAGTCTGCCCTGGTTATGTATTTGTTGGCATGCAAACCCAACAAATACGGGGTTAGGGTTTTTTCCTGGCTTCGGGGCTTGGTAAGACTTGCAAAACCAATTAAAATGGAAGAAACAGTATTTTTTTCTGTGGGTATTTGCTGGCCCCTGGAAGAGATGCTGAATGCACTTTTAGAGGCAGCAAGCTGTTATATCATGGTCTCGTTGAGAAGTGGATTAAAATTTTTCCTTGCTGGAGTAAGCTGTGTTTGTGGTCGGGTGAAAGACAACGGGCACTGGAAGACTTTAGCAATCTTGCATGGTAGCAGCTGACAGGAACCACCTTTGCTTGTTGCGATTGAAACGTATGTTCCTGATTCTGAACCTAAAACACTGGGGCTGTTTGAGTGCTTCTGTACAGAAATGGGATAATGCAATCGCAGTTGCCTTTAGATATTCTACTTTTCTAGGAGTTTGAATGCTAGTGTTCTTCAGGTCTCTGCCACTCCACACATTCTGTTTAACGGAGACAGAAAAAATAGCCTAATCTTTCCCTCTGATTGTTGGAGGTAATGTGCCAAATTTGATAAATCACTCTGATGTAGGTTTTTATACCTGTCCCAGAGTTGCTGGAAAACTAGCTCTGTACTTCTGAGCCTTAAAGGAAATAGATGCGTAGTTTTTGTCCTGTTATCACCATATTTTTGAAGCTGAGAAATGATGTTAGCAGACTACAGACACTTGAATCTTCCATGATAGGAAAGAAGAATGGTGGGTAAGGGCTTTATACTTTCCCAGCACTACATAATAACACTGTTTTTCACATTTCCCTTCCAGGATTTGCATGTTGGGCAACAGGACGTTGTCAAGAGATCAGTTTGACGTTTGTGCCAAAACTATAGTTAAGGATAACATTACTGTGGCCTCTAAGCTTTGGGAGCTCTTCTGCCACACTACAAACTTAACCACTGAGAACTGTGATGGGTATTTCCTAATGAACAATGTCTCTGAGATAGCAGGAATTCCAGGAGCTGCTAGTGGTATTTTAAAAGGTATGGTAGAGTATCTTTTTTTTCTCTAAAGAAGGAGGTGTGCTGAGCAGTTGAAATAGACTGAAATGTTCCCTGCTGATTAAGAAAGAGGTACTGAAGAAATGTAATTGCAGTGTAGAAAATTATCTTCAGTAAGGAAAGCCAAGTCTTACAATCCTTAAAAGAAGTAGATGGCACTTTTGTCCTGGTACAGTGTTTGCTGTAGAATTGATTACATTTACCTTGTACACTCAGTTTGAGCAGAAAATCAGTTGTAATTATGAGTAAGTGGTTAAAATATTTCAAAACTCTGTGTAGCTGTGACTGTCCATTTTAGGCAGGCTAAGATTATGCTTGGTGATACAGTACAGTTGTGAGCTTGGTAGAGTAGGGTTAGTGGTTAGACCTGATCTCAGAGGTCTTTTCCAGCCTGAGTGATTCTATGGTTCTGTTTTGCTTTATGCATATGCTTTATGCAGGTGCTGAGGGCCTGAGGCTCCTGTTTTCACAGAAACCAGTTGTCTGCCTTCTAAAATGGACTCAGCATTAATAAAATTTCAGATGCCAACCTGTCATTTCACATGCCAACTCCTGTCCACTGTCTAAAGCACAAATCCATTTGCATCTAGAAAGCTGATCAGTGTTGCCAGTTTGGATTCTCTGGGCATAGTGGTTCATTAAAAATAGCCAATGGGTTTCTTGAGGTTAAAATAGATATGAAGTTCGTAGAATATTACATTTATTAATATTAAAGGATATAAACTGCTTAGACAACTTTGGGCTACTCATACATATTGACAGCTTTCATTACAGATTCCCCTGAAAGCAATATACATCTTCATTGGTGGTGTGCATGTCTTCGTTTGTCTTGATTGCCAAGTTGTGTGGTTGCATTTGCACTCGTCAGTCATAGACCCATTACAATGAGAGCAGGTTTGAACTGAATTATGTTTTCCTTTTCCCTGTGTGTTAACAACATTGAAGACAACTTATGGAGCAATTACTTGGAGAAAGGAGAGATACTGGAGAAAGCACATCACCCGTCTGTTGATGTCGCAGGCCAGAAGAGCAACCTTCATCTGTACGTGCTTTCAGATATAGCTACTTCATTCATGGTGCTGGTTGGCATATTCTTCCCTTCGGTGACGGGTGAGGATACTGGGACAAAGGGGGACTTCTTGGAGCTCTGAGCTTTCTTCTCTCTCAGGATCTTAGATCCAAATGTATTTTCAGGTATCATGGCTGGGTCAAACAGATCAGGAGACCTCAAAGATGCACAGAAGTCCATTCCAGTTGGAACAATTCTTGCTATTGTCACTACCTCTCTAGTCTGTATCCTTTTAAAATTGGTTGAGTCCTGGTGTGCTTTAAGTGGCTCAGATGACTCTGTGTATATCTGATTTGTGCAACTTCTTTTGAGTGATTAAATTATCGCTGTGGGTATGATTAGTCAGGAGGAGCCCAAAACTAGTCTTTGAACTGAAAGCATAAGAAATATTATCCTGCTGGTTTTCATCCTACACTTTGTTTTGTGTTGTACATTTTGTTCTTTTGCTTTCCTGTTAACTTTTTCTTTGCTAACCACACTGGTCTGCAGCCTTTCAGGCTGGTGGAATAGAGGGATTTGGGTTTTTAGGATGCAGTGCACTGTTAAGATGAAGGAAAGGTTTAAACAAGAGAGACTATAAATTGTGGTTTTACTAAATTTCATTTCAATATAAAAGAATAATTTAATAAAGCCTTTTTGTTTGAGTGACATTAAGAACTATAGGCTTTCTTGAACATTTTAGGGCAAGATAAAACTGCAGTTAGAAATAAGTCTAGGTGTTCCCCTACAGTGAGTGGTTGGTTGGCTGATGCAGTGTGGAAGGTTTGTGTGTTGAGTTAGCTGCTCACAAGTACTAATGTTAGATACTGACTTTGAATTCAGTGAAATAAGATCATCTCACACCAACTTATGGGACTGGTTGGTTGGTTTTTTTGTTTGTTTTTTTTCCCCCCCATTATTTTGAACTCATTAAAGTCATTTAGTGCTATTCAGTGATTGTTTTCAGACAACACATAGTTGGTGTGTGTGAAAGTGTTACAGACACTATACTTTGTTGCTGTGAATGACTTGTCCTTTCCTGTCTGCTTCCACTGGGACTGGAGCACTTGACCTGTAGAACGTGAGGATGTTCCTCATACCAGGTTTCTGTGTGCTGTGTGTGTTTGGAGCAGCAGCTTTGGTGCCAGTTGGATTTGCTGGGTGTTGTATTTGGTTAAAACTCTTCAGGGCTTTAGCACAACAGGAGCTTTGCTTAGGAAAGACTGACTACTAGAAAAGAGAGGAACCAAGGTCTTTGAGCTTCATCTAGCTGTTGGTGCCCTAAACAACTAAACAAAAATCTACAAAGGGCAGTTAATTTTAGGAAGGACTTAAAAAGTTATTGGGAGAAAATCCCACCCAAAGGGCAGCTGGCTGAGAGGGTGACTGTACATTCTGTTGGTTTGAACCTGTTTTTTAGCCAAAACTTGACCAGCTATAAATCATGACCCTGGCTTCTTGGGATCATAGCCTTTTCCAGATGTTAGTTTGGGATGTAGCTGACCCTATGTCTCCTGTGGCTGTAGTAAGTATTAAAGCAGGTTACAGGCATAACCCCAGAAATATTGTTAATATATGTGCAGGTCAGAACTATTTTCATAGCGGGTAACTATCTATGTAGATATTCATATGTCACCCAGTGGAAAGCTTCCATTGTAATGTATAGGAGTGATCAGTCTTTCCACTTTTATTATTTTTTGTATTTCACAGTTGCATTTGAGGGGTAGAGTTTAGGATTTAACCATTCATGTCAACTTAATTTACAAGATCAAAGACTTTACTGAAGTACTTGGTACTTCCAAGTGCAGAAGTAGTGGAGTTTAATAACAAACCAAAGATTCAGAGGCTTATTTGAAGCCACAATTTGGTTCCTATTTGTTCGAAATACCTTCAGACATGAGAGGAGAGAGAAAAGAAAGATATTTTAATACCAGTTTTGATGCCAGCAGATTAAATTGATCTTTATTTCCTTTAAAATTACTTTTTATGTTGCTATAAAGGAGGTATCTTTGTTAAAAATTGAAACTTAGAATAATAACAGTGTCACTTTAACATTAGAAGGTAGTTATGACTTGTGGAGCATGAATTTACTCCCTAGCTTTACCATGTTCTTTTGGAGATGCTGCAGTGTGAGCACTGTAAGACAGAGAAGCACTTAGTGAACTTTGCACAGTACTTGCTCTGGTTGTTTTGATCTGACATGTCTAAATAAATCCTGTTTCCTTAGCACACTCTGTACTCAAGATTTCAGTTGTGTGTTATTGTTTGGAGCCTGCATAGAAGGTGTAGTCCTGAGAGATAAGTAAGTTTTACAGCTTTCCTTTCTTCGTCTCTTTTTGCAGGGAAGGTGTGTTCTTTCCCATCTCTTTCTTCCCTTGCCATGCTTTTTTTCCCTTTTTTTCTGGATGCCTTTTAAACCACATTTGTATGTAAATTGTAAACAATTTTCTAAGTGTTCTGGGAATCTTGTGTTTGTTTTGATAGTTTCTGTCATGGCTTACTCAGATTTTCCATCCCATGTCTTAATTCCGCCTCCTGTTCCTGTACAACCTGGTTTGTCTTGTGTGGACAAAACTTTTTCAGTGTCCAGGGGTACTTGGACCTATAACCTATAGAGTAACCTGTAGAGTTCTACTTTTCCTTATCTCCCCTACAGAAGCAAGATACAAACCCCCAATAATTCTTCGTTTTTATCTTTCTGTTTCCCCCTGGATGAACCTTAGTTTTTTTCCTTAATCATTGTCCTCTTTTTGTTGATAAAGTTTTGACAAAATTATTCCTTGCAGCTTTTTTCTGGCTTCATTGCCATTTGAAGTACTGCTCCTGCTATTTATAAAATACTGGTGACATAATAGCTTATGCCAAATAGCTGAAATCATTTCAACCTTTCCCTGTCAGCAAGTACCTTACAAGGTTGCTCTAATCTTTCGTGAGCTTGCTGACCACCATCTCCCAAATCAGTGACCATTATAATGTACATTCCCTCACCTCTTGTCAAGGAAAATTGTTGTGAGACAGTCAGGTAGCAGCCATCTGTATCTGTCTGGGTTGTGTTTCTCGTAGTGGTTCCTGGGAAAAGTATTTCCTCATAGCATCTGTGATTATTTGCTTGTGTAAAAACCCAGTTGGATGTCCGCGACTGCACAGGGTTTGGTATTTGGTTCTCTCCACCCTTAGATTGTTAGTTATTAAAGATTTCTATCTGTAAATCTGGGGTTGCCAGTACTGGAACCTACAAGTGCTGTCTCTGAAAACTTCCCTCACACTAATGGGTTCTTTATCTGGACAAACAGTGAAGCATTTGTCAGTGTAATTTTCTGAGGGAGAAAAACCAAACCAAGACATGAAACCAAGCCAGCAAACACAAAATCATCAAAGGCTTCGGTAGAAGTTGTGTTGGGTGTTTTAAATAGTATTTTTTCCTGAAGAAGTGCGTATTTCTAGGTGAAAGTAAAAAATGACATTGTGATCATAACATAGGAGTTTTAGAATACATAGTCAAAGTTTCTGAATTGAGATGAGGCTGCAGACACTTCTTATCTGTGAATTAAAAGTAGCTCAGATTATTACTACTTCTGTTTCCTAATCAAGAAAATATCAAACATTTAAATGACATCCCTGAACTGAGGAAACCCAGTGTGTGTCACAGGGCTCAAATGTCTTGCTGTTCTCTCCAGGTATGGCGATGCTGTGAACAAGAACCTGGTAGTGGGCACCCTTTCCTGGCCCTCGCCATGGGTCATTGTGGTAGGATCCTTCTTCTCTACCTGTGGAGCAGGTTTGCAGAGCCTTACTGGAGCCCCCCGGCTGCTGCAAGCGATCGCAAAGGACAACATCATTCCTTTCCTCTGGGTCTGTATATGTTAAAACCCAACAAACAAATCAGTCTCCCAGAAAAGCCGTTCTGTACATAATAACTAACCAGCTGTTTGACTTGATGGTCTTGGGAAAAAGGATGCATTTTCCCCTAGTTTGCTCAGCATTGAAATGGAAAATATTGTTTCTTATTTGAACGCTTCATTTTATTTTATTAAAAAGCTAGGAATGTTTTGTAAGGAGTTTGAATGGACGTGTGTGGTGATTTCAGATGTATAACATCTCATTCAGCGAAGCAGAGCAAGCTGTTAGAGTAACTTGATGCCTTGCTCCAGGGGAAAAAGCCAGTAGGGAACTACTGCTATTTTCTGACACCTTTTCTTCACTGTACTTTACGGAATACTTAGAAGATGTGCTTGATGCTTCTGTTTCTTCAGATTTTTGGTCATGGAAAAGTGAACGGTGAACCAACATGGGCTCTTCTGTTAACAGCATTAATTGCTGAGCTGGGAATCCTCATTGCTTCACTTGACATGGTGGCTCCAATTCTCTCAATGTAAGCAGCAAGGCAGTTGCTATTTAAGGAAGGAGGTGGGGGTGAATATTTATACTCTTTAGAGACATGCTGATTTGGTTGTCTTTCAGAACCTTATCTTAATCCAGTAAAGCAAATTACCAGAGCCTGAGTTCCACTTCTGTTATTTCTATGAATTCTCTGACTCTAGGCTCTGCATGTACATGATTGTTTCTGCTGTGGAGTATCCTGTGAATGAATATGTTTTTACTATAGAAGGACTGTTATTTTATATTTGAAAATAGTAATTTTTTATCACAGAACAAAAATGATGTTGTGTAGAGATCTATCTTGAACCAATTAGAAAGCTTCTCTAACTACTTACACTGAGAGCCCAAGCTCTCAGTAGCTCTCCAGATAAGTGAAAATCAGAGGGATAGTCACACTTTACAGGGCTGCTGTGTTTTGATCATTTGTGTCATTTTAGTATGTACTGGAATCTGGAAATGTGTGTGCTAAACAGTTTTGTGGTTCTGTTTGGTTTTTTTTTTCCTTTGTTTGGTTGGTTTTTTTGCTTCTGCAGGTTTTTCTTGATGTGTTACCTCTTTGTCAATCTAGCATGTGCGGTACAAACACTTCTTAGAACTCCAAACTGGCGACCCCGATTTAAGTACTATCACTGGTAAGCACGAGTCCAGCATAATCTGCACTGCGAGCTTCGCAAGAAACATCTCCCTAAAGGTTGAGGACATACTTTATTTCTCTGGATATCAGTTCTAGACAAGAGTATGCTGTTGTAGTATTGTTCTTAGGGGACCAGGCCCAGATATTTAATGGTGTGAGAGGTTGTTTTCCAACAACAGGAGTAAATAAACGCTGTTAGGGACTGGAGAGATTCACTGGAAGCTTTACATTCACAGCCAGCTCAGAATAGGGGATTTAGAGAAAGAAGAGCAAGAGAAGAACTGACTTGTTTTGAACCTTTTTCTACAACACTACTCACTAGTATCTTCTTTTTGTTTCAGGGCCCTCTCGTTCTTAGGCATGAGTATTTGCCTGGCACTGATGTTCATTTCATCTTGGTACTACGCTTTGGTAGCTATGCTTATTGCAGGCATGATTTACAAATACATTGAATACCAAGGGTGAGTATTAACTGAATAGAAAAGGGTAACAAGGAAGTTGGGTCTGTTTTTTGTGAATTGTCTCTAGCCTTTACTTTTGGAGGAGAAACTGTCCAGAAGGAACTGGCTTAGAGGCTTGCCTTATTCACTTTTTGGTTGTTTCTACTGTCTCTGTGTGAAACAAAAACCCCTGAAGTGCTCTCTTGTTCAGCCTCTGAAGGTGGTTGGTGAAACTGGAGATTCACAGGAAGCAGAAACCTTGACTGGGGTCTGTCCTACAGTCACAGGTAGATAGCAGTGAGTCAGTGCTTATATCACATGAAACAAATAAGGCCATAGAGACACCCAAACTCATGGAAGCAGAGGCAGCGGAACAGTGTGGCTCCAGACTGTGTTTTCAATAGTGAAAAATATTTTAAGTAGAAGATCGTTTTGCTATGAAATTCTGCAGTCCTGGTCCATGATTATTCTGACTAGTTCTGTCTTCTAGTCACTACTTTATAAAAATGCTCCTGCTCTTGCATTACTGCATTCACGTATTACTGCAGATATTGCTCATATTCCTTCAGATGTCTGCTGTGCCTTCTGTTTATATAAAAACAGGTATTGTATTGAATTATGCATTTTTTTCCTTAAGGGAGTAAAAGTTATAGCTAATACATAAACCTGGTTGCTCTTCTCACCCCATCACAGTCATCTCAGGCCATCGTCATGCCCAGAATTTCTGAAGGCAGCCACCTCATTCCAATTTATCTGGGGTAAAGGTCTGTCTAGAACAGTCCTGGAAAAGCTGAATTTTAAGGTTTAGCTGCCTGAAATTGTTCCTGTCTGACAGTGTCAGTCTGTAGTACGGCTGTATAACTTGTAGCAGGTACTGAAATCCCTGATGTTGGTTATCAGATCACAGAATCAAGGTTGGAAAAGACCTTCAAGATCATCAAATCCAACTGTTCATCCTACATCCCCAAACCACTAAACTATCTCCTGAAACATTGTGTCTGCCTGTTTTTTGAACCCCTTCCACCCCCTTCCTGGGCAAGTGGGAAAGCATTCTCTGAGGTGGAGGGTTGATTGCAAATGAAGCACAGTGTGGTGCTAGTATAGCTTATGTTTGACTGAAACATACGCATTTCTCTCATGTGAAATGTGCTAAGTATCACATATGTACACATAGGAATGGTAAATGTAGATGCAATCGTTGCTGTGTAGTACATCATTAAACTTGTTACAATTAAATGATTTCTCTGTAGCATCACTGTAAATTCAATGCTCTTGAAACCCTATGTTGTCTAAATTTGGTGTTCTTCACAGTGCAGAGAAGGAATGGGGCGATGGTATCAGAGGTCTTTCGCTCAGTGCAGCAAGATACGCCTTGCTCAGACTGGAAGAGGGCCCTCCACACACAAAGAACTGGAGGTACTGCTTTTAGACTCACAAAATGCACTGTCATAACTGTGTACTTACATTTAAGGAATTAAACTGGACTCCAGACAAGGTGTGGTACTTAAGAGCTGTCAAAACAATGTAGCACAGAATTCCCTCAGTGCTTCAAATCTGCTTTGAATCAAGAGAAGGTTTTGGTTAAAACTCCTCTAATGTGTGAGATAGAGAAAGAATGTGCTGTTTCAGAGTTAATATTCAAGAATGATTAACATGATGAGAGAGATCACGTTAACTAGATGATTAACAGTGCTTTGTTAAAGTATTGGTGAAATCACATCCCTGGTTTTATTTTCTCTAGACCTCAGTTGCTGGTACTTCTGAAACTTGATGAGGATTTGCATGTAAAATACCCCAGATTGTTAACATTTGCATCCCAGCTGAAAGCTGGCAAAGGTTTGACTATCATAGGATCAGTTATCCAGGGGAACTTCTTGGAAACCTATGGAGAAGCCCAAGCTGCTGAACAGGTCAGTGTCTTAAACAAGTTGCTGAAGTAGAAAGGGTGAGTGGGCAGATACTTTAACAGGGTGATAATCATAAAACGTGAACGCATATCAGGGAGGCTTCCGTAACAAACAGGACCAGTTGAGCAGTTGTGCCTTTGGCAGTATGAGGTTAATGCTTGCAACTCATGTAAACAGCCTTGCTGCATAAAACTGGCCTCACTTGTACTAGTTACGATGGCCTATTGAAACATTTCAATACCTGTCCATTATTACAAATGTCACGAGTTGGCTCTCTTTCATTTTAGTGAGAAATTCATTGCAACAAATATCAAAGGATGGTCCTGAAAATGTGTTAATAAATCATTTCGGCTTGCTCACTGTGCAAACATGATGTTATAGCTCTGTTTGCATCAGCAAACATCACTGCTTTCTTCTCTGGGGACTTTTTATACAGGAAGACTCTTATAAAAGGAAAACTAATTATGAATTAGGCCTATGTTGACCAAGTTTGTTTAGTTTATAAACAAATGAAGGGTATGGGGATCTTGATTAGATGAGTGTGTTGGTCCTAATATTTGTGAATTGAATGTAATAAAGCAGAATGCTTTGCAGAAATGTGAAGCTGGAAATTGGAATGAAGTCAGTTAACCTTGAGTTTGAAAAGATGAGTGTTTTCGGATTAGAAAATGGAAAGTGAGGTAGTAACACAGGTGTCACTAACTACTACTGTGAGTAATAGGTTATAGCACAACCCAAACCACTCTGCCTTAATCTGTTTGAAATAATTGTTTCTGTTAGGCAGCTGTGTGTATTTTGAACAAGTGTTCTACACAGCCAGTGGGTGTTTTCACAGATGAGCAGAACTTTGCTTTTATATGTGGACATGTGAATCAGGTATTTACACTGTAATCACACAACAGAGAAATACTAAGAGGTTTTTTTGTTGTTTGTCCTGCAGACTATTAAGAATATGATGGACATTGAGAAGGTGAAAGGATTTTGTCAAGTAGTTGTAGCCAATAAAGTTCGAGAAGGAATTGCCCACTTGATCCAGTCCTGTGGACTGGGTGGCATGAAACACAACACTGTGGTTTTAGGGTGGCCCTATGGCTGGAGACAAAGTGAAGATCCAAGGTCGTGGAAGACGTTTATAGGTAAGCTTTAAGGCTTGTGTGTGATCAGGCAGAACAGAGATTTATTACACACATGGTACACGTAGAGGATTCTGACAGAATCCTTTGTTGTAGTCTGTTTTGCCTAGTGTTGATTGTGAAGTAAATAACTTCTCACAAAGCTGCTCTGTTTGAAATATCACTTCTTGTCGATAAAAGACCTATGAAAGATCTAGAAGTTTGATCTGGCAGCTACAGTACATCTGTCTGTTGAGTACTTAAAAAGAGTACAGACCTGAGAGGTACTGATTTTATAGCAAACTATAATTTATTTCCAGATAATCTGTGTCTTTTTTGCAGGTCCTAACCTGTGAAACCATTTGGTTCACTACTGGAGCTAACACACTCCTTGCCTATATCCCTGTCCTTCCCAGTAGTCAAGTTACTGAATGCAGTCAAATGAGGAGATGCCTTCTCCTCATACTTTTCTTTGAAGATCACTGCTTTTATTTCAAATATGAAATATGCTTGTGTTACTCTAGATGTGCTTTACCTGAGCTGTGTCTGACCTGCCTGTAGAAACTTTGCCGTACTTGATGTAAGCAGTGACAGTTATAGTTTCCTGACTTTTACTCAGTGAGGAACTTGTTTTTTAAGGGACTAGAGCTTTGGGCAACCTGGCCTAGTGAGAGATGACTGCCCATGGTGGGCAGGTTGGAACTAGGTGATCTCTGAGGTACCTTCTGAGCTAAGCCATTCCATGATTCTATGATTTTAAAAACTGTAGATCACTCTGGCACATTTGGAAGTAACTGGCTGTTCTTCATTTTTTTGTTTTTTTTTTCTTTTGGAAGGTACTGTTCGCTGCACAACCGCAGCCCATCTGGCTTTGCTGGTTCCCAAAAACGTGTCTTTCTACCCCAGCAACCATGAGCGTTACAACGAAGGCAACATTGACGTGTGGTGGATTGTGCATGATGGGGGCATGCTGATGTTGCTTCCTTTTCTTCTCAAACAGCACAAAGTAAGGAGCTGGCCACCCAACTACTTCTGTGTGCGTCAGTTTAAAGAAACAAAGTCTAGTAGTAGAGTGTGTTTAGATAAACGAGAGTGGATATGTTGATAAGCTGCTGTTTTTATAGAGCAAAATGTGGTTGGTTCAAATATTGAGAGTTTATGCTCCCTCACCAGGTTTGGAGAAAATGCAAAATGAGAATTTTTACTGTCGCTCAGATGGATGATAACAGCATCCAGATGAAGAAGGACTTGGCTACTTTCCTCTATCAACTCCGAATAGAGGCAGAGGTAGAAGTGGTAGAAATGGTAAGAGGTTTGTGCCTGTTTTCCACTTCATGTAGCAAATGATGGTATTTGCTGATGACCACACTACAACTATAATATTCTTTTCTGGTTTCTACAGCACAATAGTGATATTTCAGCATATACTTACGAGAGAACTCTTATGATGGAGCAGAGATCTCAGATGCTGAGGCAAATGAGGCTGACAAAAACAGAGAGGGAGAGAGAGGTATGTCCTTTGTGGTTGATGGATATGGGCTTGCAGAGGTGTGTAACACGAAGTGCCTTTCTGGAAGTGTTTTGTGTAGCTGCTGCTTCAATTTAAATTCTGTCTTCTAAAGGTGCTCCTTTGTGTAACTTGTGTTTCCCAACATTGCGGGTAGTCATCGAATAGGCTTGGCTATTGCTGTACTTGCAGTGTCATGCTAGAAATTACTTGGTGCTGGGGAAAGCAGTGTGTGTTCCCCTTTGTGATGAAAGTGATATTGATGACTTGAACATGTAAGTCTCAACTGTTTCTTTCTTGATCTTTATATGGGATATCTGGGGTATGTCTCAGTTTATAGTATATCTTTTCTCTCTGAAGATTTAATTCCAGCTTAGACTGTGAGGACACAGAGCTGTGAAATGTGTGGGTGGTCAAACTTTTTGCATGTGTGGTCCAATGTTTTTGTTGTTGTAAGTCACACCTGTCCATTGTGTGGAAAAGGCTAGACTGCCCTTCTTTTCTGTACAGATACAGGCCTCTGTTAGTCCAAATTCTGCTTGGCTTACACTCATCAGAACTGTTTAAAGTCAGGCAGGATTATTGGCTAGGGCAGGTGTCTGGCATCAGAACTGTCCTCCATGCTAAACTGACTGTACAAAATAAAGGATCCAGTGGAACAAACAGCCTTTCATTGGTTAAACAGAATCTGAGAACATAAATGAAGTATCTGAGTTCACCATGTCATTCATGTACCCTCTAGGCTCAGCTGGTGAAGGACAGACATTCAATAGCACGCCTGGAGAGCCTCTACTCAGATGAAGAAGATGAGGGGGATTCAGTTCCTGAGACCATCCAGATGACCTGGACAAAAGAGAAATGTGATGCTGAGAAGCGGAACCGAGGCAGTGCTGTGGGAAGCTTTAGAGATCTCATCACCATTAAGCCGTGAGTCTTTCTAAGTCAATAGCTTGCACCTCCTGAATCTCGACATGTTCTGTGCTTTTATTATCTCTTTGTCTCCTAATCCTTGGTCTAGACTCGAGACCTGACGACTGAAAAGACAGCTGTGAGCCTCCTGAGCAGTCTAACCAATGAAATACAGCACATACACCTTATTACATTACTTGGTCTAGTCAAATTGTAAACTAGAGCCGATAAATGTTGTAACATTCCTACTATCTCCCAAATGGCTCAACAAAACACACAAGTAAAAACCAGATGAATAATTTCACTGATCTAATCAGAATTTAAAAAAAAAATGATAATTTTGTTATCTAGTGTGTAGTATGGATGTTTAACACAGCAGTAAAGAAGCTGTGGAGATGGTGATGAATGCTGTAAAGGAACACAGTATGAAAAAGCCCTCCAAGACAGACTTACTGCTGAAGAAGCATTGACTTATAACAATAGCCTTATTATTGCCTTAGTGTGCCCTTGAATCCCGAGAAAGCAATCTCTGTTCTGGCTTCATACAAATATTTGTGCATCTCCTGCAGCCTCTCTCATATACTACATGTTAATGGGAGAGTTCACTCGGGCAGTTTTGCACATGTGGACAAGTTCCAGATATTTTCTGAATTCTCACTGCTCTTTCAGGAAGATACGATTTAGCCTGAGTCGTACTATAGGCATTCTGAACATGGTGTTAACTACGTGTACTTTTTCCTCTTCCATGCTTTCAGAGAGTGGGAAAACTTGTAAGTTTGTTGTTTAACTTAGAAGTATGTTACCGTAGTTCAGAGGGAAGGCTTTTGTTTTCTCAACTAAAAGCAGAAAACCTGTGTAATTATTCAAGGAAAGAAGTTAGAGTTGAGCAGTCTCAAAGGAGCTCAACTCTCAAAGGAGTTTTAAAAGGAGCAGAGTTAGCCACTTAAAGTAGTTGTCATTATAAATAGCACAAAAACTACAAGAATTATCCTGATGAGAACTAAGTCAGGAGAGAAGCAATTACAGGTCTGAACCTATTTTCTTAAGAAGAGTATGACACAAGATCTGGGAAACATTACTCATTTAGAGAAGCTCTTGTTCCACAACACTGAATGATACTATTTCTAGCAGTCTTTGGTCACTTAGCAAATCTTCTTTTTTTTATAGCTTCTTCAAATCACCAGGGAGATGCAGATTTTGTCACTTTAGAGAATCCCAAAACTTCCGTTTTCTCTTCCTTTTCCAAAACTGTACACAGCTAAAGCAGTATCTTGTTTCTGGTTTCTTCCTGTAAACAAAATCTGGCCTCTGTGTTGTCCCTGACTTTCTGAAGCTGACATGGTAAAGACAAATTATGTCCTTGTCTAAGTTAGATAAGAACATGGAATAACAGAGGTAATTCACAGTGGGTAAATTGTGCTGTCATAAACACAGTTCTTACCATTGCATCTTCTTCTATCTCTGTCTGCTAAGGTATTGCTTTGCAAACCTAAATAGAACGGCAAGGTTACGAAACAGTTTCTCCCATAACATGTAAAATGGGATTATCAAAACTAGGGATTCGTATTTTATTTATTTCTACCAATACTTGGTCTTAATATATCCACATTACAAAAAAAAACAAGTGGAAGGTCCTCAAAGTTGCAAATATACTCTCCCTTTGATAAGTCTCTTTCTGTATTGTTTTTCCCTTTATGCTACCAAAATAATGGCTGATTTCCTGTAGGAAGGAAACATTCCTCAACTCACAATCCCCAAAGGCTTCTTTCCAGTTCTGTTCCTGCAGGAATTTGTGTCGTTTTGTGATAATGCATTCTGAATAATTAATCCTGTTACCTCTCTTAGCCTGAATTGTTAAGGAGCAGAGGCTTACGAGATCATGTTATGTCTATTCCCTCCTCTCCTAAAAGTTTTGAACTAGTTTGCTATTTGGGCTGGAAAGCATGATGGAGATTTTTAAAGACAACTTGTGTCAGAAGCATTCCTTGTAAAGAGCCAGGCAGAGAGACTGAGTAGAGCCCACACGAAGTGAAGGTTTAAACCTTTGCTATGCACCAGCAAAAGTCCTGTAAGCAGACCTGCATCCAGGCATTTGTAGGCTGCATCCCAGGTCTCACCTCTGTACAGCCTCAGTCTTTCTCTGGAGGTATCAGCTGCTGTTCAACACTAAAAGATGAGTGAGCTTCTGGGAAGAGTCGACTGAGGGTGCCAGTCTCCTGCTTGGTTCCAGTGGGTCTCTGAGAGAGTTTTCCAGAATGGAGTCTGTGTGGTGTATGCTGCCAGGGGAGTGAGAGGACTTCAAGAGGGCTACCGAACGGGAAGGCTCTGCAGACATAAGTGTCCACAATTCAAGATCATGTCCCCATGCCTTTTAGCTCCTTGTGCAAGATGAAGTCATCTTTATGAAACACACTTTTGAAAAGCAATATAGCTTCATAAGCTTCACACTTGACTCCAAGAATCTTAAAACTGATGGACCAGCAGTACTTCTGTGAAATCTCTTTTGTGTCTTTTAAGATTGAAAAAATTAGAGTTTTTTGAGTTGCCATTTAATAGGGTGTTTGGAGACTTAAGGTATGCTTTTAAGGGCTTTTTAAAGAATTCCCTTTCCAGAGGTGTGTTTCTAACAGTAGGTCTGAATGTGTTTCTTCTACAGGAACCAGTCTAATGTCCGCAGAATGCACACAGCAGTGAAGCTAAATGAAGTCATTGTAAATAGATCGCATGATGCCAGACTTGTTCTCCTCAACATGCCTGGTCCTCCAAAGAATACTGATGGTGATGAAAACTGTATCCTTTCAGACAAGGCCTGCTTGGTTTGTGCTCAAGATCTTTTTGTAATCTGTGCTGTTGAATTGATTTTGCAACTAGTGCTGTCAAGCTGCGCTATGTGACAAAGCGTCCACAGAGTGGAGGTTACTGGCTTGTGGCCATTAGGTAGTAATTGCTTAAAGTAAACGTTGCTGCTGGTTGTTCTGGAAGCCTTTTTAACAAGACTGCCTGAATTAAGAAGGCAGACACAGCAGCAGTGCTCTGGGCAAAGCAATGTCTGAATTTGAGTGAAAGAAGGTCCTGAAGAAATGGACATAGTTCACGTGTGGGTCACATCATAGTCTAGCATGTGCAGGGTTCTGTAAGACCAGTGTTCAAACCTGCAGTATTTAGGTGCTTAGAGGGATATTTGTGCCATGTTTGTAAGCAAAGGCTGTGCTGAGGGTTGTGATTCTGCAAGCCTGTTGGCATGACAGTCCTCTGTCCACAGCTCCTCTTCTGCCTTGGTTTGTATCATTACGTTAGCCAACCTGTCACTGGCCTGTGCCACGACATATACATCACCAGTCACAAATCACACAGCAAATGCCTGTGTTCACCTAAATTGGTAGCAGTTAACTGCTGTTTCACCACAGCGTGCTAGCTAAAGAAAGGACAAAACCATTCCTCTTTAGCGTCAAAGAGATTTCAACCATCACAGCTATGACAGATTTTAAACTTAAGGTTACAGGTGAGGATGCTTATTTCTTCATCCTTCTTGGAGAAGCTGAGCTACTGTGACTGAAAAACTCTCAGTAGTCAGAGAGAGCATCTGGAAGGGACTGGGGCATAACCTGGTGCCACCACCATCAGAGTGGCGTAGCTTTGGGCATTGGCAGGTTTGTTTTAAAATTGGCTGAAGCTCTCTCTGCTGTGGGGGCAGCCCCCGGTCTCATTGTGGAGGACGCACCTTCAGTGTCCCCAGCCACCAAAACTTTGCCACAGGGGCTGGTTGCTGTGTATGTTTTGGGTGTGTATTTTGTCCTTGACTTTACTGAAACAGACATGGAGTTTCTTGAAGTCTTGACTGAGGGTCTGGAGAGAGTATTACTTGTTAGAGGTGGTGGCAGAGAAGTCATCACAATTTACTCCTGATCTAGTACAAGCTTCGCAGACTGGTCTACATTTACCTTCCTGGCGATAACAGACATTCCAATTTTAAATGGACAAGGAAAAAAGGTGTTTTGCCTAACTTTCTCCTCATCCAGCCATATTCATTGTCTTTCCGTTTGCGACACACATATCTTTTGGGATTGCAGCATCATTACACCATTCAACTAAGTTAATTGTGAAACTGTCACATTATTCAGTTCCTGCTTTGGTACTCCAGCATTTGTGCATGTAGTTTTAACACTAAACCTATTTTTAGTCAGCACTGCTGTGTGCAGTATTTTTAGTAACTGTATGTAAAGTTAGGACAGGAAAGCCAGTTACTGTAAAAAGATTTAAAAAGCTTTTTATATTAGGTTTGGAGGGGGTAGAATTACATTATATAGCAGCTAGTTTCTGAAGTTCAGCTATAAAGCATTTTCTAAGAGCACATTAAATTGTAAGAGAGGACTGAAAAAGCTTTTGTTTTTCTGGATTTATTTCCAGAGTTAAACTCTCAGTATTGGATAAGAATTTATACTTCTAATACATTTATTGATAGAGATTTAAATAAATTATGTTGATATAGGTGAAATTATGTACGTAGCTTGCTACAAATTGTGTTGCTTCTGAGACTTGAGGTTCTGTGAGGCCAGATCCCTATTTATTTTTGTATTTATTTGTCAGAGATTTTGGACACGCAGATGCAGAATGTGTAGGGTAACAGTTCTTGCAACAAATTTTGAATCATCAGGGTGTTAAAGGACCAGTCATGTGCAGTTGTTCCATGCTTTAAATTTCTTGCAGACCATCAGCCAAAGTACATTGAGCATGATGGAGCCCTGAGTGTAGAGCCAGGCGCTGTGCTGCACACACAGTGATGGGATTGCACTTGCGCAAGTACAGGCGACCTGCCGCTTCCTTGTATGCTTATGCCCTTAGAGGGAAAAGGAGAAAAGAAGACCTATATTAACCAATAAGTCTCTGGAGATTTGATCCAGCCTGTTAAGTTGTACTTTATTACAGAACATTCGTATTTTTTCAATAAAATGTTGCTTATACTTTGAACCTATCCTCTGCTCTGTGTGCTGTGCTGAGTTCACCCAGGAGACTCCCTCTGTCCTTCCCTCACAGTGCTGCTGTCAGCCGACTTCATCGAGGGACAGAAATCTGAGAAACTACCCAGGCTTTTATCTTTAATAACAGTGTAAAACCCTGATTAACACAGTTCTTTTAAGTTAAACTCAAGTTTGTTCTCTCCGTGACACAGGGTGTACCTGATGGGAGCAGAATGGTAGTGGTGTGTATAGGATCCCTGCAAGACAACGGCAAGGAAGCAAATCTTCAGAGGACTAAGTAGCACTATGCAAGTGTACAGCAATTGCTGTACTCACACCTATTTGCAAGCCGCCTTCTGTAGGAGTAATACAACTTACAAAAACCTTTTTATTCCTGTGATTTTTGTAGGTTCAACAATGGAATATTAACTTTTTCTTACTGAATTGAAACTTATAAACGTCCCGAGAAGTAGATACGCTTCTTCCTTATGAAGTGTTTTGTGTAAGAAGGGATTTGGGGGCCATCTATTTCCAGGCTTGTTTGTGGCTTTCATTGTGTTTTTATCATCAAACCAAGTGAATTTTCTTACAGACACGGTGGGTTTGTTTTTCAGAGGTAAATCTATACAATACGTATTTAAAAACTCCACCTAATAAGCTCTGTGTGGTCCCTGAGGTGCTAAAGGCTCCAAGTGTGTAAAACCTCTCTCTATACAGAAGGTTCCAAAGAAGTTCCTCCAAGGCTTGGCTTACACTGGAGAGCAGAGTCTGTAGTGCATGTTGGTGTAAGCAGTGCACTGTGGAAAATGTTGTGTAAAGAAAACATCAATGAAAAAGGTAATTCCGAGTTGAGTCAGCCTTTGGGTAACCAGATGGTCACGCTCCCTTTCTGTCCTTCGCTAAAACCTTGTCTTTAGTAAGGAGATGAGAACACAGCAACTAAAATCCAACATGACAAAGCTGGTTTATGCTCTTTGCAGGTGGCTGTAGAGAATCAGGCTTCAGTTCTCTGCAGTATAGTTGTGATAATTACCAAGTTATTTAAAAAATCCTGCAGTCGCACGTAGGTGTCACTTTGCTTTATTTTTCACCTCCAGAAAACTCGGCAATTGAAGAGAGCTGCCATGGAAAAGCCGTTTACCTGTCAGGACGTGATCTGCCGCAGCCTCTGACACCAGCAGAGGGCACTGGGCTGCCTCCTGCGCTGCTCCCCGGGCCGGCAGAAAAGCCTCAGCAGTTGCAGAGTGTTTGGAAATGCATGTTGAGTGGTAGTTTTCCCATGCTATTAATCAAAACAGTACTTCTTTGAGCTCTAGATGCATTGGTAGGAAGTGAAACGTGATAAATTAAAACATTCCCATTTAAACAATGCCTCCTCCTCCCCTGTCCCCGTTTCTCGTCTGCGTCATCTGTAATAGTGTTTGCTTCTTCAGCAGTTCCCTGGGGAAGGGAAAAATGGTCTCGTGCTGTGCTCCGGCGGTCAAAAGTTCTCATTCCTTTCTGGACTAGTTTTCTCCCTGCACAGTCCTTGGCCCAGGTTTGTAGGCAGATGCTGCTTTCTCTTGGAGGGAGGTACCCCTTGCTCTGGCAGGCAAGGTAGCAGGCAGAAATACAGTGCAGGCCAGCAGCTGGTGAGTTGTGAGGAAAAGTTCCCATTGGAGTCACTGTATTCCAAGCTCAGGCAGCTCTTTGAAGAGAATGTGCCCTGCCAAAGGACAGCTGACTGAAATGGAGACTGTGGTTAATGTAGTCTGTCCAAAGCTATCGCTCCACTCTTAAAACAGTGCAGGCAGGCTTCTTGCTGTTAGAACACATGTGGTACGGGTACATCTCTTCCTTTTGACAGAGAGGGCACTTGACAGCCAAGGAGATGTTCATTCCTGGCAAGCCTTGGTGTTCATGTAGTCTGTCAGTTCCTGAAGCCAGGCCCTTCCTAGTGCATCAGGGTGACCAGTGCACTTTTAAGATGTGCAATGGGCTAAATATGAGCTGAGAAATAGGTGAAAGGCTGAGCAAACAGGACAACTTCAACAGTGAAGTGACACCCACCTAGTGCTGACTGGCAAGGGCAGGTGTCCCCAGCTTGCATCTCTGCACAGGGCTGAGGTTCTTTCACTTGTCTGCGTTGTCTCATCATGCCCCCAGTGTTAGTACTTAACACTGCAAGGTTTGAGGCACCCCAGCTGCCAGCATCCTGGCAATGGATGTTACTACTGAAACAGAAATGTGGCAAATATGTTGGTGGCCCACAGGGACAGCGTTAGTAGTGAGGTAAGAACAAAGCTGGAAACGGAAATCACAGAGTTCTCAGCCTTGTAGAGGTCTGTATTATGTGAGGAGGCCAGTGATTCTGTGATGTTAAAAGAAGTGGGAGAAGATAGGACTGTGTGCTACGTAAATTTATTCTATTTATTAAATAAGCATTGTAAGTCATAAGTAGCCAATGTTTGGCTACTACTAATCTGTTTCCTTTCACCCACACAGGAGATAACTTCAGTGCTTTGACTGACATTTAGTTCTAGCTCAACATTTCTTTCAGCTCAAATGTAGAGAGTTTTATGAAAGATACTGAAATACTATAGGTTGCTGCTGCTTCTCGTCCTGCCTGCCCTTGCCTGCTGATTCTTTTGTCTTCTACTTCTGCCTGTTTTGTGCTGGCACAAGCAGTCATACAGCCAGGTAGCGGCTGGATGGGTTTTTGCCCCTTGTCAGTAGTGACAAATTAGTCCTCGTTAAATGCAGTTAGATGAGAGATGTTGAATGTCTGTCAAGGTCAGTTCTTGTAAAGTGATCCTTTCTAAGAAAAAACAAAAGCAGACAATCCACGCCATGCTTTTTCCTGTCAGGTCTAAGCTGGGCAATGCCTTAGAATGGTTTAGGTTGGAAGGTACCTTAGAGGTTGTCTTGTCGTAACGTCACTTGCCAAAAAACAGCCATTGCCAGGAGGGCATGCTATTGTCCATGCACCTCCAGACATTAGGCAATCTCCAAGGTTCAAACAGAGTAAAATGTGAGGGGAACTTGAACCGCAGCTGTCGTAGTGTAGGGCATGCACACAGTGCTCTGTGGGAGTAACACGAGCTTCATGTCTTCTGTAAGACAAGGTCGGCACTTAGCGAAAACAATGAATTTGAGTGAATGAAAGGAAGTTCTTTGCAACTTACCTAGACATTTTAGTTCCAAAAATGTTTCCTATGAAAAGCTCTTCAGCAGATTGACAGTTGAGAGCTGAATCTCAACAAATGCTCTTTTCCATGTGACTTAATGCAAGAATGTTGGTGATTACTGCACAGACTGAAGTACATGGAGTAGTTCTGTGTGATGTTGGATATGATGTCAATGCCAACAGTGTGTGGTCTTTACTGACAGCTTAGTCCTCTGCCTTGTACGTCTACAAGGGGCAAGTCCAGCAGCCAGCAGAGCGTGTAAATGAGAAAAACGAGTTTGCAGAAATAGAGAAAGGAATAAAGAACCCAAAGTCAAGAAGCTTATGAACTGATAATGATTATCACTCCTCAGGTTCTCATAATCTGTGGGAGTTCAATTTTGGTTGGATGCCTCAAATGTCAAGCATTTGCTACTTCTGTAGATGACCCACTTGCAATTTGCAAGTAACCATAAAGATTATAAGAATTAAAATTGACAAGACATTAAATTCTAAATTCAAGACTTAATCTAGGTAACAAGGAAGCAAGTCACATGAATGCAGTGCTTTGGCAAACTTGCTTGCTTTACAGAGCCAAATACATAGGGACTTCTTGTTACACATCTGAAAATTTCCTAAGTGTGAGTATTAATTTCATTCTGCTTTTAAATGTGTAGTCAGGATTACATGGTTTGGTTTGCTTTCTATTAGATTAAGAAAGCCACAATCCATTTGATAAGGAATCAATTGCAGAGGCTTTAAAAAACAGAACAGTTTGCCACAGAAACATTAAAGATCTAAACAGAATATGTAAATAGCCAGCTCATTTGAATGGGGACTATCAGGACTGAATGTATTTTCTCTTGGCTCCTTTCATGTCCTTCACCAGAGCCCAGACAAGTGTTCCTAAAATGAACAGCTCTTTGTGGTTTATCTGTTCTTTTATCTTTCAAGGACAAGTACCATTCACTTCCTCAGAGGTCAGCTGTGCTGGGGGTGAAGCACAGCCCTGGCCTGGGACTTAAGCACAACTTGTGTCTCCTCAGAGTGGCTTCAGCTCTGGTTTTCATACAGACTTCTGGTTGGCCCCCATTCATTACCGTTTTCAACAGTTTGCCTGAAGTTATGGAGATATCTCTCACCTCACAAGAGCTCACTGCAGTGATCAGCCGGGCCAGCCAACTAGAATGAACGAGCAAGCTGGATGAGCTTTGCTCCAGCCTGCCTCTTAGGTGGGTGCAGTTTAACTCCCATGCCCTGTTATTTGCTGAAGCTAAAGCTGTGTAGGATTCTGCTGTGAGCAAAGCTTAGCAGATGTGTTGTTCCCTGAGTAGTGCGTGGTTTCTACAACATGGGTTTATTTTTCCTCAGCTTGTAAAAGTTGCTCCTTTAGACAGGCATGGTTTACTCCTGGTGTTTGAGGTCAGAGCACTCAACCTACTTTTGTTCTTTCTGCTTGCTGTTGTGCCAGTAATTAATGGGAACTGGCAGAAAATACACATTGGGTAAGGCAGAAGTGTTTTAGCTCAGCATCTGCCAGACAGCTTCAGAACACACACTGAGAGTATATAACAGCATCTTCAAAGTCAGTATGGCTACAGCCTGATACAGTTAGAGCTGATTCCGATGGTTGCATCTTCTGCCATCTCATGCATGGAATTCCTTCTGGCTGCCTGCGTAACTGCACCTTGGGCACATAAGCTCACTTGGCTGATCAGGGAGATTCGCTGAAAGTACAGGCTCTTACTTGAAGCACGTTGATTTTTAGCGCGCAGAAATAAACACCATGCTGTTGCCACAAAAAGGACAGTAGATGTGACAGACAGGCTCCTTATTATTGCTGTCCTGTGCTGCAGTAGAGAGTCAGACAAAACTTGGACTTGGTGATCCTGAAATAATTTCCAGACATTATGATTCTGTGATTCTATGATTACAGTTGGTCAAGGGAGGTGATTCTCCCCTTCTACTCTGTGCTTGTGAGACCGCACCTGGAGTACTGTGTCCAGTTCTGGAGTCTCCAAAAGAAGAACACAGAGTTCCTAGAAAGTGTCCAGAGGAGAGCAACTCAAATGATCAGAGGGCTGGAGCACCTCCCCTATGACAACAGGCTGAGCAAGCTGAGGTTGTTCAGCCTGGAGAAGAGGCGGCTCCCGGGTGACCTTCTAGCAGCTTTCCAATCTCTGAAGGGGGTACAAGGAAGATGAGGGAGGGCTTTTTACACAGGTGGTAGTGAGAGGACAAGGGTGAAGGGTTGCAGGTTTGAAGAGGGGAGGGTAAGGTTGGACATGAGGGACAAATTCTTTCCTGTGAGCACGCTGAGATGCTGGAACAGAATGCCCAAGGAAGTTGTGGCTGCCCCACCTCTGAAAGTGTTGAAGGGCAGGTTGGCTGGGGCCCTTCACCTGATCTAGTGAAGGTATCTGTGCTTGTGCAGGGGGCTTGGAACTGGATGATCTTTCAGGTCCCTTCCAACCCTAGCCGTTCTATGACTCTCTGATATGATTCCGTATACTTAGATGTTTTCTGCAGCTGAAGAAGTAGATCATCATACAGCTGAACGTAAGGACAGTGAATTGAAGGTGGAGCTGGGACAGTTTAAACCAGAAGGGTTCTGGTTTCTTTATTCTTGGAAGACAGTAATTAACCCCCTATGCAATACACGTTTATGATGTATTTCGTGTGAGAACGATTGGAGCTGACTGATTTGACAGCGTCCCTGTCTATCTGTGGTCCCTGTGCCACATGTGTGCGTGATATGCATGCGAGTTGTCAGAGGACAGAAGAGATCTTTGCCAAGTTTTTTGAGGAGTTTTTGTTCCAGATGATCATTGCTATGATGACAGCCATTGCATCCAAATAAATGATTCTATCAACATCCTTTCTTCAGGCAAGATGTCAATACACTTGCTGGAGCTGTATGGAAGAAGTGTAGCCCTGTTTGTTGAATGATGGTACCTGAGTGACTGATGGCACCAGTCTCTACTTCTGGTGCATTGACAGTTAAAAACTCTGATTGTAGTGGCTGTAGCAGTAGTCTAGTGTTGCAGAGGTCCCTGTCTGGAACCCCATGCGTCCCACATGTGTTGCCACCAAGGTTGTGGGTTAGAGACCTCGACTGTACTTCAACCGAGAGCTCCCATCTAAAGCGTCAGACACAAAGGGAATGTTTGACAAAGCCACTGATGAATCTGCAGGCAGTGAAATAACTGATTCAATTTGGAGAAGAAAGGCTTCAAGACATTTTGATTCACTCCCCCCCCCCCAACATCCGTAAAAAGCAACTCCACGAGAAACAGACATACAGAGTTGTGTCACATACTTTTACACTGCAGTGAGATAAATGCCCACAGTATCATTGTTATCTTCATTGTAGCTTCTCTCTCAAATCACGGCGGTTGTTTGACTCCAGTCTCAATCCTCATTAATCTTCAAGGTTCAGAATTTTGTCTCTCTTCATTATTATCTTTCCAGGCGAATCTTCCCACTCATCATCAATTTCCTTGATCCTGAAGCGAGAGAACATTTTCAGAAGTGAACATTATATCTCAGTGGCTGCAACGCAGCTCCCCACAGTCCAAGACTGAGAGAAGCAGATTCTTCCCTCTGAGAAGAGAAGGGGAGCCACTTGCCAACTTTTAAAACTCGAACTTTAAACTTTTCTGCAGAAAACACACAAGCTGACAGATTCTAGCGCAGCATTTCTTCAATGTAAATAGGAGCTTGGAGTTTTGAGTTTCAGAAGGGTCTGCCAGCAGGGAGATCAAATAGTGTGACTTGTAAGCAGTATGGAACTCAACAGGCCAGTAAGCTGATAAGAACCAGTGATCCTGTCCTGGAAACCCAACACAGCACCTCTTTAACAGTGTCCTCAGGGAGAGAAGTTAAATTAACGTCTGGTCATTTGGAGCAGTCCAGTCTCAGGTCTTTCACTCGTAGCATAGACTGTTTTTTGGGTGAATAATAATTTATTACTTGACAGCCTCATTCCTGTGGGATTTCTTTCATCCGTAGAAGGGTGGAATGTATGGAGAAGTTGGGAAAAGTCAAGTAACCTCTGTCAAGCAGTAGGGTTTGTGGTGAAGAAATGCAAGGCAAGGAAGGCATATGTCCTGAGAGACAATGGAAGGTGAAAACTGCTGGGCCATAAAGAGCCCATTCCCAAACTGTGCTTGCTTAACCCTCTTCCCTAAATAACAAAACATTCTCAGAGGGCTTGGTGTTGACTACTATGATTTTTGTTCAAGCTTAGCCCGCACCTGATGTTCTGTGGATAGTACGGTTACTTATCCAGCACCACACTGTTACACGCATCATGCTGATGTGGTTAGTTAAGAAATAGGAAAGAGAAAGAAGTACCCTTGTTCCCTGCCCTTAAGAAGTCCTTGTCGCAAAGAACAGTGGAGCGTTCTGGTAAGAGTGATGGCGAAACAAACTCCAGAGCTGTTGCTGGAGGTTGAAGCACCTGATGGAATACGGATTTTCGCTCCGTGCTCGGCAAGATTCCACGGAAAACTTTTTTGTTCTTTTTTTTTCTTTGCTAGCAATATTTTTTTTCTCCTTGTGGCTTAACTTCCACCTGGAAGATCTCTCAAGTTGTGTGTTGAAATGACCAGAGGTACGGTTTCTGGTATTTTAGACTTGCAAGGACTGAATTTTCTTTACAAAGGGAATGTACTGTGAGCAGCCTCGGCCCTCAGAACAGCAGAGATAAGATGACTGGCCAGTAGATTTTGTTGAGAGCAGCATGTCTCTTGCCCAAAGCTTAGAAAGCTGTAAACAGTGACAGAACTGAACTAAATCTGATTATTCTGTGACTGTGGGGAGACAGGATGCATTCTCTTCAAAGTTCTACATTTCGAATAGCTGTTTTGTTGGTTTGGGTTTGTATTTTGCCTGCCTGCTAAGATCTGAAGCCTAGTGGCTGCTAAGATAGATACAAGGTACAGTTCAAGAATTTCTAGCCGAGGTTTATTTGCCGTTTATAGTCACTTGCTCTCATAACAAAACTGGCCTTTAGCTAAAATAGCTCTTCACCCTCGCTAGGGTTCTTGTTCCTGGTAGTGTGTTGCCATTTGAACATTACCAGAATTTTCAGATGTATGGATCTGAGCTTTCATGAGGAAAAAGGTGCATTTTGAGAATCGTCCCAGGTACCTGTCCTGGGGGCGTGTGGGCTAGGTGACAAGATAAAAGGGGCTGATCATCATGGCCCTGCCTCTTTTGGCTGGGCTCTTCCTCCCAGTTTGGGGATTTGGCTCTGGCACCCCCTCCCCTCCGCTTTCCAGGGTCGGGGGGAAGAAGTGAGACGGGACAGAGTGAACACGGAGCCTGGCTGCAGCTCTGTAGCCCTCCCATAGATGGCAGGGGTTGCCGGGCTTGCTTCCCTCGGCCCCCATTCTGCCTCGAGCAGGCAGTGGGGAAGATGGCTAGCTGCTGCTTGCCATGGCTTCACTGCCCCCAGCCCTGCTTCCCCCATCAGAAACAGGATGGAGGGGGCGCATCAGGCCCACTGCACTCCCATAGATAGCGGGATGGAGACCAGCGGCCCCGTTGCCCTCTGTGCAGCCCAGTGGCTCTGACTCGAACCCAGCGCTGGCTGGCACCGTGGATTGGAGAAGCAGGAACTAATGCTGATTTTCCAGCCCTCCCTCCAATGGAGCAACATCTAATGACCCATGGTGAGTTGAGGGATTCTTCCCTTTTCCCCTGTAGCATTCGGTTGGGAGGAGGAGGGACATAGCCATGCGGTCAGTCTCCATTTTGAGCTCTGCACGTGGCCACGGCCATGTGGCTGATCAGCTGCCATCTTAGAACACTGATCAGCAGGAAGAGAGACTGTTTGTCATATCTACCACTGAGGAAACTGGGGATGCTCAAGTATCAGGGAGAGAAGGAGCCTTAAGAGATGCATCTGAGAATTCCTTCGTGCTTAGCTGATGAAAGCAAGAGGAGTTTGAGAATCCTTAAACCTTGGGCATGGAAGACAGAGGCTGGGTCCTGTTTGAAAGATGTCTCCTGCATTGAGGGATGCAGTTCAGGTGCTGAGGAGTCAGGTCTGCTTGATCAGCGTTTTTCTGGAGAAAGCTATGCTGAAGAATTGAAGAGTTTGTCAGTCTAGACAGCCGAGGGTACCAGTGTCTGCAGGCTTCAGTGGTGATACATGAGAGGATGGTGGTACCTGTCTCTACTTGATTGGCTGATACAATAGTGATCTCCAATTATATTTTTTTCAGACTATGTGATGGCATTTGTGACCCAGTTTCTAGTTTGTGTGCACTAACTTGGCTAACCTTTTCTTCAGTTACTCTTCTATGGAATTATGATCAAAAGTTATGACTCCAGGGATATACGTATTTGTTTTTAATTCTCGTGATTCCATAGGGGATGTTGCACTTGAAACTGTAGTCTTTTTTGGCTATTGTTCCCTAAAAATGAGATTTCTAAACATCTCTTTGTATTTCCTTTTAGTTTTACTGCAGAGACATTGGTGAAATTACCCTGAGATAAATTTTCAGGCTGTTCAAGGAGCAGGATTGACCTAAGAGGATTAAGACTTTCTTTGAGCATATCATCAAGGTAAGAATAAAATGTATACTTAATCAAACTTCAGAAGCAAAGGCTTGAGAGTGGCATGGATGTACGGTCTTTTCGTAGATAATATTTGAGCTTTGTGGTGACAGTCTGGCTTGTTTCACTAGTACAAGATTGCTGTTACCAGGTATGTTACTTATAACAACGTGGTGGCTTTGTGGAAGCCACCATGCTGGTAAAGCCACCTGAGCTTTTCTTGCATATAAGCAGTTATGCTGAAGTCCTGGCTAGTTGTCTGGTAAGTCTGCTTGACTTTGTTTTGAAGCATTTAATTTATTGCTGTGGGGAACTAGTGCTGTTGACAGTCTCGGCTCTTATTCTCTCATCTGAGTTGCTTTTAAATCTGGATCTCAAGTGCAAAATGGAGCTAAGCAATGTATGTTTTTCTAGCTAGTAAATATAAATATTATCAAAAAAAGGGAGTGTGCCAAATGCAATAGGTAATCGTTCTTCAGTGCAAGCCTCTGTCTTTAAAGAAGAGCAGCAAGTGTACCACCTCTCTGATATCGGGCACTTACCCAGGTTTCTCAGAGATTATGAACAGACCACTGCTTCCTGCTGTTTTCCAGATGTGCTTGTTTGTGATGTTGTGTTGCCACACGCTTTTGAAATAAGAAAGTGCTGCTTGTGCTGCCTTAGAACTGGCCTCATGCTTAGGCATTAACATGTTCGCTAATGGCCAGACAGGGCAGTTTGGCATCTGCTCCCATTGCTAGTCTGGTGACGCTGTTTACGCTGACCTGCTTCAGCTGGCTGACCCTGGCTTGACAACAAAAAAGAGAATGCCATATCCCATGTGAACTCAAAGAGAAGCTCTAGCAAAGCAAACAGCAACAGTTCCAGCCAAATTAACATCAGGTAAAACAGCAGCAGCAAATTAACCAATTAAAAACCCGAAAATATTTCTAATGAGTTCAAAATTATTAAGGAAGAATTTGACACGAAATTACCCAAAACTTAATTGAAAATGCAGTTTTCTGCCAAAAGTTTTACCAAGGAATTATTTATCATCCTTCAAAGAGACCTACTCTGTAACTGTCAGGTGTGTAAATGGATAAGTAAAAATAGACTGCAGTGATGTAAATGTAACAACAGCAGTGGAGAGTCCTGCATCTGGGTGAGAACAACCCCAGGTACCAGTATAGGCTGGGGACTGACCTGTTGGGGAGCAGTGTAGGAGAAAGGGACCCGGGGGTCCTAGTGGACAGCAGGATGACCATTAGCCAGCAATGTGCCCTTGTGGCCAAGAGGGCCAACAGCATCCTGGGGTGGATCAGAATGGGGGTGGTTAGCAGATTGAGAGAGGTTCTCCTCCCCCTCTACTCTGCCCTGGTGAGACCACATCTAGAATATTATGTCCAGTTCTGGGCCCCTCAGTTCAAGAAGGACATGGAACTGCTGGAGAGAGTCCAGTGCAGAGCCATGAAGATGACAAAGGGAGTAGAACACCTCCCTGATGATGAAAAGGCTGGGGGAGCTGGGTCTCTTGAGCTTGGAGAAAAGAAGCCTGAGGGGTGACCTCATTAATGTCTATAAATATGTGAGGGGTGGGTGTCAGGACGATGGCACCAGGCTCTTCTCAGTGTCATCTAGCGACAGGACAAGAGGCACTGGGTGTCAGCTGGAACACAGGAGGTTCCACGTCAATATGAGAAGGAACTTCGTCCCAGTGAGAGTGACAGAGCACTGAAAAGAGCTGCCCAGGGGGGTTGTGGAGTCTCCTTCCCTGGAGGCATTTAAAACCCACCTGGACATGTTCCTATGTAACTTGGTCTAGGTGATCCCGCTGTGGCAGGGGGATTGGACTAGATGATCTTTTGAGGTCCCTTCCAAGCCCTAATGTTCTGTGATTCTGTGAACATCTTCAGGTTGATGTGGTGCTGGCTGCCACTTCATGAGCCCTTAGTACATACAAGTGTCCATGCTAATTTGTGAAGAGGAAGAGACAGGGTATACAGCTTCACCGGCCTTGCTCAGCTGTGTCCTGGGGTGAAGCTCAACCAAGCAGTCCAAGGATAGGGCTGACAGTCCCAGCCTCATCACATGGTAGGAGTCACAAAGCCCAGAGGTGTGAACAACCCCCAGGGAGCTGCAGGACTCATTCCCAAGAACCACTCCTGATCCCTCCTGGTTCTTTCTGCCAGTGTTCATGTGACTGACTCTACTGAGATGGATAGTAGTTAGCAGAGGGCAACACATGGGCTGGAGGGAAAGGTCCATGAGCCCCACAGTCAGGCTGGGGAGGCTGGGATCCATCGTGCAGGCTGCTCCATGACCAGCTGGGATCTGCCCTGGCCATCCCTTTCTGCAGAGTTTGGGCTGGGCAGAGTAGCTCAGCGTGGCGCTGCCTCCACGGGGGTACCCACCCGCTTCCCTCTGCACCCCTGGGAAGGTTCTGGACTAAGTGGTGGGCACTCCCTCAAGCACCCACCTCTGCCTGTGCCACTCTTCTGCACCCTGGGGAAACCCTGCCACCACAACCCCTCGCTCGCCTCCAGCCCCCCGTGGTGCAATACCCCTCGAGACCGCGCGAAGCCGGGGCATCCCTCCCGCTGGGGCCCGACGGCTTCGCACTAAGTGGGGCGGGTGGAGGGGGAAGCTAATCCCTGTAATCCCCCGCCCCAGCCCCGGGCGCGGCCCCACGGGACGGGACGGGCAGGTGAGCCGGCCAATGGCGGGGGGGGCTCCGGGCCCGCCCCCGGCCGCAGGTGCCCAAAGCGGG
>JAOXOE010000720.1:6965784-7013070 GCA_028565055.1 Phoeniculus purpureus
CAACCCATTCCAGGCTCTCACCACTCTCACGGTGAAGAACTTCCTCCTCACATCCACTCTAAATCTACCCAGCTCCAACTTTGCTCCATTGCCCCTAGTCCTGTCTCTAACCCGCCATCCTAAATAGTCCCTCCCCAGCCTTTTGTAGGGCAGTTCTTGCTTTTCCAATGCAGGGGTGTGACCACAGAGTGGGAGAGAGTCTGTGAAATCTTCGGTGAGGGAGATGAGAGAAGGAGACAGGGCAGGAAGGCTGATGCCTGAGCTCACACCTGGTCACTGCCTACCAAGCTGAAGTGCTTTGGGTGGGACTAAAAGAAGGAGCAGAGGGACAGAGGACGCTCCCTCCCAAGAAGTGTGAAAAGAGGAGGTGGATGTCCTCTAAATAGGGATAGTACTAGTCTGATTTTTATTAGTTCTAGACATGTGCATACAAATACAAAAGCAGGTAGACTTCCTCTAAATTGGGTTTTCTCACTAATAGCAAAAGAACCGTTTGTTCTCCGAAGCCGGTGCTGAGTGGGAAGCACAGCATTCGGTGGCGCTGGCTGCTCCCAGACGCTGTGGGTGCCAGATGTCACAAGGGTAGCTGTCACAAGGCTCTGCTCCGGCTGAAAAGTCAGAGTGGGAAGTGGCAGAAATAGAGCTTCGAGAAGTCTGCTCTCAAACAGGAACGAGAGCTTCTATAGAAATCAATCCAGAGTGGGAAAACTATTCTTCGGAGTACTTCTTACTTTTTTTTAAATTGTTTCTGAAAGCCTTGTTTGGTTATAATTCCCAAACTGAGTGGGTAACACATTCTCCTGCTGCCCACAAGGCTTTTGTGATCTCGTTCTGTAGCTTTATAAAAAGATTATGGAGGAAATAAACTCAAATCCAAACAAAACCGCCACACATCCGAAGCAAGCTGTTTTGCATCCTGGTTCATAGAAACGGTCCGCAGTCCAGTCCTGAGAAAACAGATGAGAGATGACTTTAACTGGGGAGTCCTGCCACCTTGTGGCAAGAACTCTCCCCTTTATGGCCTCAACGGGATACCTGCGTATTTAGAGCACGTTGAGGAACACCTACATCTAAACAAACACGATGTGGGGAGAGCAGACAAGCTTATGCTTCGCTCTTTGGGTACTGTAACTCGTAAATATTACTAATGTTTTAAGTAAGCACAACAACTTAATAGGCAAATATATTGCTTCCTTCATCTTTCTCTCCAATACACTATGGGAATTCACCATGTGGAAGGAGAGTATCGGGCAGGAGAACCCAGAACAACTGCATTTGTACAAATAGCTGTTGACAAGAGTCACTGATGGGGGTCAGTGTAGTACCCGCCTGTGTTAATCCTGGGAGGAGTCTGTTTTCAGTACAGCACTACTTACCTCCAGCCGTAGGAAACATGTAGCTATAGGTGTCTTCCCAGTGCATACAAAGCTTTTATGACTTCTTTATGTGATTTGTGAAGTCTTTTCTCTGTTCAGAACGTGGGAAAACAAAACTGGCCTCTGTGAAGATAAACATTCATCTTTGTACTTCTTCCTGTTTTGTTTGCATCCGATGTGATTCTGCATGCACATCTCTTCAGAGTACACGGCATCAACTGAAATGTTTTCATAGGTGCTGATCAAGCTTAGGTGAACGTGTGGGAAGTTCACTCACCAAGACAGGAGTTAAACAGGACAAATTTCTTTTACTGACTTGGTTTGTAACACTTCTGATTTCCCAAGCTCATACATGACAAATATGTTTCAACCACGCTGATATAAACACATTAAACCCACCAGCAACCCTCCCATCATCTCCCCATCCAAGTATGAACACACTTCATTGCAGGACCTGGAACTAATACAGTGATCGGTAGCAGAAACAAGCTGAATTTAATTTGCAATAGTTACGATTGCCTGCATTGCTGTTGTCATGCAAACAGGAGTTTTGATATATGGGATTTCCTCTTCCTAACATGTTGTAACAGTTTCTCATTAAAACACTGACAGTTTGCTCAAGAATGCCAAAGTGACAGCCTTGGAGACAGCAGTCTTTAAAAGTAAGCTACCACGTTTGGATTCTTGATAAGCAGGATGTGTCATGCTGTGTTGACGTGGCTTCTCCCTTAAGGTACTTCAGTGTGTGTGATTTTGAAGTGCTCACCACATGAAACAGTACCCGTGCCAAATGCTGGAGTGCTATTATGCAGGGTAGGTGATGCTTCAAGGTGGTGGAGTGTAAGGATTTTATGGAGAAACAAAACAGCAGTTAAAACCAGCAGCCCACAGCAGGCATCTGCGTATGCAAAGTCCTGCTTTCCCTGCTACAGCAATCCATGATCTAGTCTGCCACGTTGGTAAAAACACTATCACTCGGGATGTGGAAGTACTGAAATTAATGAAACCGGTCTGTGGATGGAACGAGCCTTCTCAGAGTGAGAAGTCATTCAACACATAATGTTGTCCTGACAGCAGCTGGTGTAAGTGCTGCTGTTACTTCTACTCAGCTTGCTCCTATAATGTCTGAGGTGACACACAGGGATAGCTGTAATCAAGGAGAGGCAGCTGTGCAACAACATTCTGGGCAGCAGAGATAGCTCTCGGGGTACTCATGAAGGGAACAGTCCTGCCGGCTAGCCTCTGCAGGAAGCATACGCAGCACAAGTGCCACATTATGAGAACTGCACACAAGCAGCTGCTAAGGCTCATCCAGGGATACTGCAGTAAAAAGACAGAAGAAACCTGACTGTGAACCAAATGAAGAATTTGGCTTCCAGCAGCTTTACACATGAGATAAATTCTGAACCTGCACAAAGGTGAGTGGTTTAAAGTCCAAGCGGGAACTCTGTGGTTCATTAAAAATGGCTGTTGGACATGGTTGATGAGCTGAGTTTTCCTGGAGGGGCGTGGAAATAGAGTGTTTTAGGTAGAAATGAGATCAGAGATTAAACTTGACTTTGTAAGGAGAGAAAATTTTAGGAAATAGGAAAAATATATTGCAAGCAATGACATTTATGCAATACCTACTTCCTTTAGGAAAAGGGGATGAGATTTTGGAAAGCTGGAAATGAACAAGGAAACATGAGCTAGGACTGGACTGTAAATAAGAAAATGAATCCGAGCCTGTTATTTGCTGCTTTGAATTTGGGAAAGAGTTTCCTGTCATAGGCATAAAAACTGGCCTGGATTCACGAGTGGTAGAGGACATTTTCTAAAGGAAGTATTTGTCTTTTCTCTTGATAGCAAATTCATTAAAAGCAGGGTTCTGCAGGCCACTTGAGTTGATGGTAAATGTGTTTGCAAGTGAAGTTTACCACGTTAGCAAGGGAAGCAACATTCTGAATGATGTAAAGACTTCTGTTTAAGCTGTCCAGTTAGTGTGGACTAGAGGATTGAAGACCAAGTAAGACATCTTATCTTTCAGGTAAGATGTGACTTGCACAACAGCTCTGGGAATTTCAATTGTGAGACTTCAGCTGCTTCTCTGCAACAGAATCAAACAAGAGCACGATGCCCCTTTGGTTTTCTGTGCAAAGAAAGCAGTAAAACTGACGACAGCAACCTCGCTGCTTTCCAAACGGCAGGATTGTGTTTTTGCACATAGTTCTTTGTTTCAAAGCTGCCAGCTCCAACAAAGGGAATGAAAAGTTCCAGGAGGTTGAGATCTTAAGTACCTTTGAAAAGGTCACCTGTCCTTGTTGAGCAGTGTGACTGACACAAACATCGTGCAGCGGCACTGGAAGTCCTGATTAAAATCCAGCAGGTGCAGTAGCAATCTGTAGATATTTCTTAGTGTAAATCCAGCCAGGTGCATGACCTGTACCTGTGCTTACTGTAAGGTCAGACTGAAGGTACTCGCTCTCAGAGCGGGCCAGCAAGAGGACGAGAGGCAGCCATCACAGACTGCAGCGAGGGAGACTCCAGTTCAGAGCGATGGAAAAAGCGTGCTCTGTGAATAAGCAAGCCCTGGGACAGGGCCCTGGAAAGACTGTGTAATCCTTTTCTTTGAACACATTAAAACTTCCACTGTACGACGGCCTGAGCAAACAGCTCTGCCTTTGAGGCTAACTTGATTGGAATCAGGTGGTGGGACTAGATGCCATCCCACTAGAAAACCCTCTGAACCGAAATTATTGTGATGAGGAGCACCTGTTTTTCAGCAATATAACCAGAGCAACATTTGGTGCCTCCTGTCAGTGAGAGGATGGGTGATGGACTACACCAGGAGGCTGCCACAAGAGGGAGAGAGCGCTGGGCTTGCAACCAGTACCGCATGAGGCTTGTGGGCACCCGGCTGGGCGGTAGCTGAGCAGAAAGCTCTTGCAGACCCTGGATCTCTAAAAGAGACAATCTCCAGGTGCCTGTTGAGTGGGAAGCTTGTGAGGACGTTTTTCAGCTGCTGCTCTGATATCAGGAGGTGTTGGTGGCAAGCTTTAGCTGTTGCATCCATCCCAGTGGAACGTGTGTGGATTTTGACCGCTGCGCTTTCCTACAAAGGTAACCAGCTCCGAGGAGCCTTTAGATAAATGAGAAAAAACCGTAAATCTTATGTCAGCCTCCACTTCTCAGCTCTGTTCAGTCATCATAGAAAAGAAACTGTGTTTTAGATGTTTTGTGTTTTAAGTGTTGCTCTGGGTTGCTCAGTGCAGGACATTCTTCACTTGGTGTAGTCCTTGCAGTGCTCTTTCAGCTCTCAGAGTGATTTCGGAACGACTAGACACGGCTGTGTTTTTAGCCAGGCAATTCCAAAAGCAAATTACTCTAAATGCCAAGTAATACTAGTTTGTGTGACACCTAGAAGTTAGGCTTTACACAGCAAGTGTCTAGGAAATTTTTGTCACTACCAAGAACAGCATTTCTGTACGTGGTGTGGACTTGGCAGTCTTCAGAGAAGTGTCATTTCTGTTAGTTGAACTGTTTGAAGGCGATGCATGTACAACTTCTGGTGAAAAATCTTCCTGAAAATCTTTTTGGACTTCACAGCGGTTGGCAAATAGTAAATCTTCGGACCAGGACCTAGAACATACAGCAAGCTGCACAGCAGTGAGTAGCACCGGAACCGTTTTATTGTGTGAACAAGGCTTGCTAGCTTCTCCTTAAGCTTTCTGAACCGACAACTTGGGTGTTTATCGTGAATAGCGGTTACACTTGCCAGACTTCGATTAACAACAAGTGAGATGGCTCAAACGATCGTAGTAACTTGTGAGCAGGGTAACAGGGGAGAGACCTGCACTGTGCAGTGGGCAGGCCTGGGAGCTCTGCCAGCCTATCTGCAAAGCTATGCTTGAGCCCCGAGAACACAGTGAGCTGCCATCTCTCAAGGACTTACTGGCCACTGCTTTGTCTGAGACCTTCGGAGCAGGGCCCCCCATGCTGTTTGGGGTAGGGGAGGGGAAAGAATGCCTAAGGCAGCAACTATAAAAGGGGAGAGAGTTGAACAGTGTGGGGCTGCTTCACCATCAGCCCTTCCCAGCCTGCAGCCGGGATGAGAGACTGACGCACTGACGATCTGTGAAGCTGGGGAAGCAAAGATCATGAATCACCACCATCTTCCCCTCCCCCTCGCCCCGAGAAACTAAGAAGACAGGCAGAGATCTGCGGAGCCAAGGAGTCTACAGTCTGGAGTGGTGATCTGACCTCTTCACTTTCTTCTTTCCCTTTCCCCTTCTCCTCTCCTGTATTCTCTGAGTTGGGCATCCAGTAACTTTAGTGGTTTCTGTACCCTCTGAGTCCAGTATTGGGTAGTCTTGGTGATTCTCTGTGCTGTTGGAGGGTGGAATCTGATAATTTCAGTAAACTTTGACTTCCATGCGGACCTATGGAGTCAGTCTCCTTAACTCGACCCCTGAGGGAATCCACGAACTGCGTCACTCCTTTTTATCAAGACCAGGAGGTGACAGTGCTGCACAAGGCCACGGAGTATCTAGTACCGATACGAGCTCAGCGTTCCCTTCAGAGTAATGGTTTACTCTAGACCTGGCGTTGTTCTGGAAGTGCATTTTGGTTTGAGGTATCTGAAACAAAAAAAGACGCCCGCAGAAGCGGACTTGCCTTTGTGATGCCGCCTTGCCAGGGTATTTTGATAGCAGCACATTTTTTGTTATCTTTCCATTTTAACAGTTTGCATGCTGAGCTACCGCCAACACGTCCTCTAGATTAGAGATAGAGGGATTTTTTTTCCACTGTGGTAACCAAGTCTGCGTTAGTGGCGCAAAGGAAGTCTAAGTTTGTGCTTTGACGTGTTTGACAGCAACGTCTGGTTCTTTCATGCTATGACCAGAAGAACACAATGTGCTGCCTTTTCAGCTGGAGAAATCTGGGTAGCACAAAGAAGAAAAAAGCTAGCGGTGTGTCTGTAAGTGTTCTCTTCTAAAACTGGTTGTGGCCACCTCTACCGAGAGCTCTCACTCGAGCACCGTGCAAACTCTGTCGTGGCACAGATACTCAGGAAGCCAAGTTTTTTACCTCTTGTGAGAGCATTTCCACACAACACATCCGTTTTCATAAGACTCGGTAGTGCTCACCCGTGCAGCCTCTGCCTTTCTCACTATTTCATGGTGTAGTTTTCCCTTAAAGCAGTGTCCAACCATTTCCAGAATATTGGAAATGTTGTGGAACTGGGCAAAACCCTGACACAACGAATGGCTGTCAGGAGCAGGGGCTGGAGGAGACACCGCCTGCACCAACCCTGGCATGGAGAAGAGCACAAGTTAAATAAGGGACAGGACTATGGGAAAGGAGGCTCAGATGGGTGACTGGGAGAAAGAACACTCCTTTCCTGTAATCTGCTGTCTTGTAGCTTTGAAACATGTTGTGGTCTCTATTCGCAGAGGGGGAACCCTAGAGTTCTCTAGTTTGCTCCAGTCCATCTGTCTGTACAGCGTGTTCTTGTTTGCATTCTAGGAAAGCATTATTGCCAGATCTGAGAGAGTGGAGACTGCGTGTTAATGAAGAGGCCAGCTGCCTCCCTGCATCAGACGTTCCTGGTCAGGCCTCCCACTGAGGTCAGCACTCTTAAACTGGACACTGGCTTTCCTTCATCCCATGTGGTCTACTACAGTGCTATAAAAGTAGTGTCAGGTCCATCCTGGTTTGTTCTACCTTTAGGAAATGATGCTATAAAGTGTATCTGTCTTGAAGTTAAAAGAATTCAACAGCTTAGGCTTTCTGAGACAATAGTTCTTGTCATTAGTAACTAGATAAAAAAAAATGAATAGTGTTAGCCGAGCCTCAATTTACTTCAGAATCACTGGATTCAGCAGTTTGAATTTGTCAGTGTCTTAAACTGTGGAAAGAGAGAGCGATCTTTGAGGTTGAAATATAGTTTTAGGTGCATTAATAAAATCTGCTGTGCAGTTCTTTTTAAAGGAGAAAGCAATGAACCTTCCACAACTCAGTTGCAAAGAAGTCTGAGCTTGTGTTTTATCAGAAAAACTTCCAGCTCCCCTGTGTGGTGGATAGCAAGTGAAATATCAAAGGAGGCACTTAAATCCAAGGCTGAAAGCCAAGACTGACTCTTCTATATATGGAAGTAGTGTGACCCTACTGAACCGCAGTGGATTCCACTTTTCCAGGAAGTTGGGCACAAGCGTGTTCCTGCCTCTTCCCTAGAAATCCTGACATGCTTTCCAGCCATTACTATCCTTGCTCCCTTTCACCCCTGTTTTAAGCAGTGTTTAACAGCACCATGCTTTCTCATTACTTGTTGGCACTTCATTGCATCTTTGCACAGCCAGGGAAGGAATAGCAGGTTGGAAATGATAAAAGGTAATACAGCACTCAGCAGGGGAACAGATAGACCCGACAGGGTTCAGTGCTACTGATGGTGGAAGATATTTTGATCAAAAACTGAGAACAATTTTGAAGACTACCCTAATGACACAATGATGGATTTCAAAGGGACCTGTAGTTTTTCTTAAAAAACATAAAAAATCCTTTGATTATGATGCATGTGTTCTGCTCCTAAAGGTATGTTTAACATTTATACATTGCTAATTATGTGTATTTATTATTTAAGGAATAATTTTGGCCGATGGTCAGCAAGGAATTCTTTATCTAGGATCCTGATCACCTTGAGTTGTCTGTCCTGTTGCAACAAAGCTGCTGCTGGGATCTTAGGTGGATAATTCGGAGTCGCACTACGTGAGATCACAGCGTAACTGGACTGTGGGGAGCATGAACTTCCCTAATTTTTTAGTACATGTTAGTACTAAAATAGTGAGCTCTCTTTCATTGTGCTTCATAAATTTGGCACAATAACTCAACACATTTGAGTATCAAGGTAATAGCTGTCATGGAGTCTTTTAATAAAGAATAAGATGGAAAATAAGGACTGGAAGCAGGATGAAAGGAATGTCAATCCCAATTGAGATGCACTTAAATAGCAGCTGTTTACTGAACCTTGTGCCCTGCAGAGTGGCCTGTCTGCTGGCAGGGAGAATAGGGGCCAGGCAGCTTGCCCATCCTGCCCAAGATGGCAAATGACAGAAGCATGCAGAAAAATGTGGTTTTTTTAACCCCCTTCAGTGCACCCTTGTGTGGCAGATGTACCCATCCTGCTTCATTATGCCGCGGTGCTCCCTGATGTGGGTATGTTCAGGCTAATGTGTGCTCTGTGGCATTCCTGTTTTACTGGTAGTAAGGTCCCAGGTAGACTGTAAACGAATGGTAGACTGTAAATGAATGACAGAAGCTAACTAGTGTGAGGTAGTAAAGCTTTATTGCTGAGGTGTCTCTGCAAATACTCACTCTGCAGCTCTCCAGAGGTGGTCATTTTCTGTTCTGGGCTGTGGGCTGATGGGTTTTTTAAGCTTGATGCCATAAACTGTTGTTCCTATCTTGTGCGCAGAGGTATGATGAGATTAAAAGCAGTTACACTCTCAATGGAAAGAGCCTTTTTGGCTCTAAAGTGTAGTATGGAGGAAGAGAGAGGATGAGGATAGGGTTGAGTCCTTATGGATAAGAATCAGGAGCAAGGCCAGCAAGAGTGATTTTTGTGGTTGGAATATGTTACAGACCACCCAGGATAAAGAAGCAGATGAAAATTTTTATAAGCAGTTGAGGGAGGTTTCACAATTGATGCCCCTTGTGCTCATGGAGGACTTGAATTTTCCCAATGTCTGCTAGAAATACAGTACAGCAGGGAGAGAAGAGTCCCAGAGATTACTGGAGTGTATGGGAGAGAACTTCCTGACACAAGTGGTGAGGGAGCCAACCAGCGGAGGTGCTCTGTTGGACCTGCTTCTTGTGAACAGGGATGGTCTTCTGGGAGAAGTAAAGGTTGGGGGAGTCTAGGGCATAGTGATCATGAGATGATGGAGTGTTCAAGCATCAGAGTAACAAGGAGAGGGGTCAGTAAAACTGCTACCTTAGACTTCTGGAGATTTAGGTTGGATGTTAGGAAGCCCTTCCTCATGGAAAGGGTGATCAGACCCTGGAATGGACTGCCCAGAGCAGTGGTGGAGTCACCATCCCTGGAGGTGTTTAAGGATAGACTGGATGTGGCCCTTAGTGCCCTGGTCTGGCCAGTGTGTTAATAGGTCAGGCTGGGCTGGATGAGCGCAGAGGGCTTTTCCAGCCTCAGTAATTCTGTGATTCTCTGAATTTAGCACGTCCCTCTTTGTCTCTTCCACATGGTGTGTGTGCGTGCGCTGCAAGCCTATGATGGTTTTGTGTGTCTGGATTGGAGCTGGAAGCAAGAAGAAAGTTTTGTCTTTGTCTTCATCATCCCTTGTAGTGAGGGAGATCTTCTTTTGTTCTTGAAGCAGCATCAGGAAACTGCCTCTGAATCTGTCTCATAGGAAACAAATGTGCAGTTTGGTTTGCATACCCCAGGGCTGTGAGAGAGGAGCTTGGCAAGACATGGGAAGCCCTAGTGCCTGGTTTACTCTGCATTCCCAATGCACAGTAGTTTCTAATTTTCTGCATTAAAACAAACTGTGAGCAAACTGATGCAGCTCTAAAGACATGTAAAACTCCAATATCATTCTGCTTATCTCTTCCTTT
Source organism: Phoeniculus purpureus (assembly GCA_028565055.1). Taxonomy (NCBI): domain Eukaryota; kingdom Metazoa; phylum Chordata; class Aves; order Bucerotiformes; family Phoeniculidae; genus Phoeniculus; species Phoeniculus purpureus. Next base: position 6,975,768 of record JAOXOE010000720.1, read on the forward strand.
TGGAATGTGCCTTCTTGCAGTAATGAAGTTTATTGAAAACAAGAAAAGGAAATCAAACCTAATATCATAGTAGCACACAAGGCTCATACTTTGAATCTGGATTTCACTGAGTTTAAAAGATGCTTAGATGTGGTGTTGGGGGTAAGGTTTAGGGGTAAACTTGTAGAGTAGGGTTGATAGTTGGACTTGATGATCCCAAGGGTCTTTTCCAACCTTAATGATTCTATGATTAATATTATTTTCTATACATCTAGAAAGATGTGGCAAGTCATAAAGGCAGAAAAATCTCCCTTCCAGTCAGGCAGTATGGGAACAGCATTGGTTATGGTGCAGACATTAGAGCAATAAGGGCTTCTTCCACCAGCTACAGTACAAATTCTGGCTGAATTATTATCAGGGAGTCAGCTGTGCCTTACTGGACAGTCTGAGAGTGTCAACTCGGTCCTGAAAGGTCTGGCCTTATTCTGACCCCAGGGGAAGTAGCTGGGCCTGGAGGAGAAGGCAGGGCCTGAAGCTGCCAGGGGCAGGTCAGGTTGGATGTTAGGAAGCCCTTCTTCATGGTAAGGGTGATCAGACACTGGAATGGACTGCCCAGGGCAGCTGTGGAGTCCCCACCATCCCTGGAGGTGTTGAAAGACTAAGATGCTATGGCCTTTAGTGCCCTGGTCTGGCCGATGGAGTGATGTTAGGTCATGGACTGGATGAGCTCAGAGGGCTTCTCCAGCCTCAGTAATTCTGTGATTCAGTAGTTCTGAGGAAACCACTCCAACAAGAACACCCAGACGCACAGACTCACGATGTAAATGAATGCACACATTGTCCTTAGGAAATAGTAAAAAACTCCTCAGGTTTGTACCCATGAGAAGAAGTTTGGAGTGACCCACTTCTGCTGTGTCTGTTAATGAATGAGAACACAAATGTTAAGCAGCCTTGAACGATTAACCTATTTCTAAAGTGCTTTCCTCTGCGTAGCTTTAGACCTTCACAAACATTCCCGATGCTGTTCCTTACTTTTTTTCTTGAAGGGCAAACTATGAGCTGAGTTATTAATTTTTCTCTACTGGCTGCTGTCACAGCTCCCTTGGTGTCATTTATATCGATTCTTGTGCTTGCACACTCCTATGTTTATTCAGCTGTCCGAAAGCTGCTTTCTGAGAGCATTTTAGGGCTGAATTTAAATCTGCCTCTCCACCTACGCTCCCTTTTGTATTAGCTTGTATGTTCCTGTTGCTCAAAAGTACTTCCTGCCAGATGGTTCCATAATTTAATGCATTTCCAAATCCTATGAAACAGAGACAGCATAAGCCAGGTTCTCAAATTATGAACCTGAGGAATTTTTGTTACAGGATCTTTTTTTAAGAATAGCAGCATGCACCTTTCTAAAGGCAAGTTCTGAGGTAATTTCTTGATGGTTTTCCTTTTAATAAATTAACTTTTAAAGTTTATTATATTAAAATTTATTACATAGAAAATAGATGAATTTTTACATAAAAATATAGTCACTGCACAGAGGACAAGGGGAAAGGGTTACAGACTTGAAGTGAAGAGATTGAGGTTGGACATGAGGAACAAATTCTTTGCTGTGAGATGCTGGTTGTGCAAGGAAGTTGTGGCTGCCCCATCCCTGGAAGTGTTCAAGGCCAGGTTGGCAGGGGTCCTGAGTAACCTGATCTAGTGAAAGTGTCCCTGCCTCTGCAGGGGGTTTGGAACTGGATGATCTTTCAGGTCTCTTCCAACCCTGGCCATTCTATGATTCCATGATTCTGCATCAGATATCTGATTTTACTGAGGAATATGAAGCTTTAAACCTAGAACATGTTTTCCCTCTAAGCATCCACCTCCTGTTGCTTTAGAAACCCTGCCTAAAGATAAGAGAAGCAGAGCATGCAGGTGAGGTGAACTGCCATGTCATTTCGTCATATTGTTGATACTTGCTCTTTGCTTTTACGTCCGCATACAAGGAATGTATAAAATCACTTCCTTTCTTAGCAAAAACACACTGCTGTGCTTCCAGAGGAATGTTTGCAGCTGTAAACCTTGCTGACTCATAGCGAAAAACAAATGGAAAGTTTGTGTTTTTCTTTTGTGTTTGTGTTTTGGAAGAATCTGAGCATTGGCTCTGCAGTACTAGAGTTCCAGCCAAACTGCTTCACAGGGCACATGGAACTAATCATGAAGTCACTCCAATGAAGGAAGGAGGTGACTACTCCCCAGCTTTATATGTAAAGCTGTCAGTAACTCATTGTGAGGGGAAAAGTACCCAAACATTTTCACAGCAAAGGTATTTTCCTTTCCTAGCAGATCTCGTCCTTACTTCACGTGGAACAGGAGGTATTCTATATCAAAAGTCTTTTGACTGACACCTGAAGGAATGTTGTTTGAGTGCTGAGAGCAGGGGGCACTTGGATTACTCTTCCTGTTGTCAGACCTATTTCCTCATGGAAATAAAGTGACCCCTTCATGTTTGACTTGACGCTTGCTTGCTAAGTTATGGAGAATTGTTGAGTTTAAAATAGCTTTCCTCTGAAAACGCTCCGATGCGCTGCGCGGTTTACAGGCGTCTTCGCACGGCAGCTTACTTGTAAGAAGCTGACCTTCGGAATGTCTCAAAAACCGCTTTCAGTGTCCATTTCAGTGTGAGGTTTCCCAAGTAATGAAAACAGAGGAGTCAATGTAATGGTAAAACTACTTTGTTAGGTTGTTTTTTGGGAGCTGTTTTGTCAGCTGCCCTAACTGAGGGAGGAGCTGGTTCCCCTGGTGGCAGCAGCAGAGTTTAAGGAATGGTTATGTGTACAAGACCACAACAGCCAGAGACAATAAACTCTCTCGGATAAAATAGCTGTTTTCCATTTTCCACCACTACCTTCCCTATTGTTTACTATTGTCTTTCTGTCTTTCCTCCTGCAGAATTCACCCAAGCCTTACAAGAAGCGGCATTTCTGCTCTGCCCTACACTATTAGGCCAACAACCTCTGCAGACTGGAAGCTTTGCTGTTTCGTTACCAGTGAATAATTTTGGTATCTCTGTGTGTGCAAACAGGAAAATGGAAATTCAGAGAAGTACAACAAAGTTGCTGTGGCTGTTGATGGTCTTCTCTGATATTGTGCCATTCAGCTACGAGAAATCTATGAGAGAGCGAGCTATTGAGCTGATGCAAGACGCACGTTTAATCGATGGGTATATCAAATATGTTCAACTAAACCCTCTGTGAATCTCAGCAAGGGAGGAGGAAAAGCTAGTGTGTTTGGCTCAGTGGGGACGTAGCACAAAGCAGTTAGTTATCGGTTTATCTGAAAGTAATTGGGGTTTGGAGAGTACTTACTATCAGATTATTCTAAATGCAATTGTGATTTTTCTGATCAGGTTTCACCACTTTATTACTGTTTCCCATTACACAATGTCCTTCTCTCCTTCCCACAGTTTAATGGTGTCTTTTATCAGCAGCCTCTGTGCAGAGCTAGAAAGCAAGCATCAGACCTTAAAAGGTGCTGAAAAGTCCTTGAAGGAGATGTGTCTGTGGTGAATATAAACTGACCAGGAATGAGAACAACAATTGTTCTAGCACAGGCAGCACTGAATATTCCACCACCATGTACTTGCTTCTAAGGATTGTGAAGTCTTAGTTCATTTCTTCCATTCCTTCAAAAACAACAGGAAAAAGATGGCTGCAGAGACACAAGCTATGACAACGGGAAAGCCAAAAAAGCGCTTGCTCTCCTCATTAAGGAATAACCCTTGTTTGCAAAAGAAGTTTGCAAACAAACTTCTTTTGGGGAAGACGTTACAGTGGAATAAGACATTACAGAGGAAAATTATTATTGGGATAAGACATTACAGTGGAAAAAAAATTATGTTTGGATTAGAAGGGGAACAACTTATTTCCATCACAAGCCCTATTTGTTTTCAATTCTAGCCACAATGACTTTGCACTGAGGCTGAGAATATTTTACCAAAATAGACTCAGTAGAATTAACCTAAGAGAACTCAACGAGACTCACACAAACCTTGCAAAACTTCAGGCTGGTTATGTGGGCGCTCAGGTATGTACTGCCTTGCTTTGCGAGTCCCAGAATGTGTTTTTAAATTTGCATACTTCCCAATAGCAACTGTGTCCTGGCCTGGAGTTTGACTCATTCTGTTGAAAATAAAAGATGAGTGAAAACCCATAGACACTTTTCCACAACATTTATATTTTAAAAATCTGCGTTCATAGCCCAAGGGCTTGGTGCTTTGGGAGAAATAAATTAAAGGGAACCTACATCTGCTTTGCTGCATGAGCTGCGGAGCAGCTGAGGGTGTTAGAAAGCTTTAACCATGGCTGGAGTGGGTGCTTGTGCCTTGCGTTGTGATCTTTCCTCTGCGGGGAAAAACTGTAGTGACAACTCCCCTTCTTAAGCTGTAGGAAATCGTTTTAGTCTGTGCTCGTGAAATTCACTGTTAGAAGATGAAAGCTTTGTTTCAAGCTGGAACACAAGTTATCTAGTTTACTTGTCAACATCTCTTTCAGTTTTGGTCAGTGTATGTTCTTTGCAGCGCTCAGAACAAGGACGCTGTGCGCCTGACCTTAGAGCAAATTGATGTTATCAAGAGGATGTGCAACAGCTATCCAGAGCTTGAATTTGTCACAACTTCCCAAGGTGATGCTCTTTATTATAACAGAAATGTTTCTAGTGGCATTGCAGGAGGTCTGTGCAAAAGAGGGAGTGCTGCAAGCAGGCAACTTACTGAGGTTTATAGAGTAACTTCAGATTTTCACTCAGCCACAGTAACTGACTGCAGTGGGCCAGGGCTGTGCACAGTTGTGAGAAAATTTGTCATACAAACAGGGACAGTATCAGCTCCTGTCCTGTGGAACTGTCAGTGCTAGTGCTTGCAATTTGCAGTAGCAATTGATGCTCAGCAGTGCTGGCTGCTTCTTGGTTATCAAATTACTTTGGAATTAACTTGATTTGCTCTTTCCAGGTATCTCTGACAGTCAAAGGATCGCGTGTTTGATTGGAATAGAAGGTGGTCACTCCATTGACAGCAGCCTGGCAACACTGAGGATGTATTACGACCTGGGTGCTCGTTACATGACTTTAACACATTCCTGCAATACCCCTTGGTAACTAACATGCATTTGTCTGTGTGACTGTCTAATGCAAAGAGGTGGCAGCTTCTAGGTGAGGCAAACACAGATTCACATACAGAGTTCACATTTGAAAGACTCAACCAAGCCAAGTATGACAAGGTTTTGGGGTATCAAGTGGGATCTGAGGGGCCTGTTATGAGGCGCTTGTTATGCTGACGGTTTGGGATCTTTTAAACTTTGTTAACAACACAAAGACGGTAAAATCTGCCTTGCTTAATTAGGAAATCCACATAGGGTAAACCAGGCTTAAAAAGATATTAAAAATGCACGTGATGCAGGTAAAAGTGTGTGCGTTCTACTTAAGACCCCGTCAATCAGCAGCCTTCAACACTGTCCTCTCCGGCCAGCACAAAATGCAGGTACAGAGATGGGGTACTGAAGTCCTGTATCAGAATGTTAATTCCTACTTATTGCTAGATAACAAAACTACGTCTCGTACTGGTTCTGGGCACAGGGAATCATGTGCAGAGCAGGCTGCCTGCCTGGCAGGTAACCGATGTTTGTGTGTCTTTGTTCTCTGGTGAGTTTTTGTCTAATCAGAAAATCTCCGATAAGCATCTCTGCTTGTCTTGTGTGTTGCTTCACAAACAGGCCTGAACCTGAAGGCATAATGTCCAGAGAACAGTGATGAACACAAAATAACGCTGTGAACACGATACGTGTTACATAGCTCATCGTCTCGTCCCTACATTTGGCTACGTGACACAGGAATGATTTTTGCGTGTACTGTAAGAAGCTTCAGCTGCTGATATTGTCCACAATAATACAATGCTTCTCCTTCCTTGCTCCTCTTTTTAAGGTCTGAATCATCATCTAAAGGAATACACAACTTTTATCCTGGCATTACTGGTCTAACTGCATTTGGACAAGTAAGGATCTCCTTTGAACGCTAATCTGAGCAACCTTTCACGCAACTACCAGCTTCGGGCGTCTTTTCAAAAGCAACTTGTCATTCAAGATTGATTACTGGTAGTTCTTCATAGTCAGGAGGTGATCAGGGTTCACTGGAACCAAATTCCCTATGATGCTCCTTAGGGTAAAGGAACAGTTAGGTTTAATTATAGCAGTTAATACAGATCAGATGTAGAAGTTCATATGCAGGAGTAGTGGAATGTGAATAACGGTTCATATAACTGTAGAATGGCCAGGGTTGGAAGGGACCTTAAAGATCATCTAGTTCAAAGCCCCCTGCATAGGCAGGGACACCTTCAAATGACTTATTTTAGACTGACTGAGTGTTGAACATGTGGTGGTCTGCTAGTTAACTGTGAGTGAATCAATGACTTAACAGGTAAATAGGAACCTACACAGGCACATTGTGTTTATGACTAGCTGACAGGTGCAGAACTGATTTACATCAGTTCATATATATCAGTGAAATGGTGTTCTGAAAAGAACCTTAATACTGACACTGTTGTCTGCAAATCTCTTACAGCAAGTGGTAAAGGAGATGAATCGCCTGGGCATGCTGATAGATTTATCCCACACTTCATATTCCACAGCAAAAACTGCACTGAGTATCTCAAAAGCACCTGTCATTTTCAGCCATTCCTCAGCATTTTCTAGTTGTAATCACCCGAGAAATGTTCCTGATGACATCCTCAAGCAACTGGTGAGCAATATGGTTTTTGCTTGGAATGTTCTTGTTGGTTTTTTTGGAGGGATTTTTTGGTTGGTTTTGTTAGTTTGTCACATCCTGATCAATCAGAGAAGGGAAAGAGGGTGACAAAAGTTCATGGATTAGCTTGGGTTGAATTAAGGAGACTTATTAAAGTTACTAGATTCCATCCTCAAAGAGTAGAGAAGAGGAAAAAAGGAAAAGAGAGAAAACAGGTAAGAGGTTAGAGCACCACTAGGAACTGGAGTTTGGCATGTTTTGACTCCCCCTCTCTCTTCAGCTTTGTGAATTTTCAGTGTCTCCAGCAGTCCTTTCATAGATCTCTCAGTGTGATGTGGCAGCCCTGAGACACAGTTTCATCTGCAGAAGCATGTGTATGCAGTGGGAACATGACAGGCTGCTGTCTCTCAAGAACTCATTTGCTGATGCTTTGTTTAAATCCCTGAGAACAAAGTCTCCCCCATACCACTGAGGGTAACAAAACACCCCTTGGCAGTAGGTGACAAAAAGAAGGATTCTGACAGTGCTGGGTAGTCATCACCTCACATCCCCAGCCTCACACTGCACTGAGAGACCTATGAGAAGACTTCTGGAGACACTGAAAATCCACACAGCTGAGGAAGTGGAGTGTAATCGAGACTTTATTGAAGGATCTCGTAGTGGTGATCTGGGACTTTGCTCCCTTTTCCTTCCCTTTTCTCATCTCCCCTTTTCCCTCTCACTCTTTGAGGACAGCATCTACTAACTTATGTGGACCTATGGTATAAGTGTCCCTTAATTTAACGTGAGCAAATCCATGACCTGAGTCACTTCCCTGATGGATTGGGGTGTCGCATATTTTTAGATTTCTGGAAGTTTTTAGCTTTGTTTTAATGGCACTGTTTGAGTCTGAGGCAAACCTCACACACTCCAGTCATGGTGTTAACACCTTCTCATCTCTGAATTGGATTGATAACAGACTCTTGCACAGAGGGTGACATACTTGTTTCTGAGACATTTTCTTTGTGATGTGTTTTGGTTTTGGCTGCAAAAGGGAACTGTTTACAAATACTTTGAAATTGTGATTGAGTTTGTAGTCATTTGACTTCCACTTATTCAGGCTACATGGAAATATCATGAAACCAGGATAAGGACAGACAAACCCTTCAGCTGCCAATGGAGCTTTGACTTAAAGTGTTGTTATGCTTATTGAGGGATGGATGTAGAAGCGTCTGTATGTGATGCCTGTGAGGTCTTCAGGACACACATGTATGCCCTCATCACCTGTCTCTTGATATCTTTCAGAGAAAGAACAAGGGAATTATCATGGTGACTTTCAATGCAGATGTACTGGCCTGTGGCAGAAGAGTTGTTAATATTTCTACACTTGCAGGTTTGAAGATAACATACTGTAGTTTTTGTGGACGGTTCCTATTAATTTCCTTCTGTCTGCACGGCTTTTGAGATCATGTACATTCTACTGCTTGTTCCCTTCCACACCTTACCCCAGTTCTAGGGGTTTTTGGAACTAGTACTCATTAAACAGTAACAACAGGTACAAGGTGTGTAGCTGGAGGACATTGTGCTCCCAAATGGAGACAAGAACCATTAATCCTAAAGTAGTTGCTTCCTGGGAAACAACTTAAAGCTTTGCAATTTTGCAATTAAGAGTGGAAAACACTGGTATGTGATGGGGCAGAATATGTCAACTGCATTATTAAATTTTAACCTGTATTTGCAGGAGGTCCTTTCACTTTTTTAAAAGAATTTGATTAAGAAGCCATGATTAATGAGAGCAGTTGACTAGTGCCAATACGTTTGAACTACATTATTTCTTCTCACTGAATGCTTAGATGTTTTCTTTGGTATTTTTTTCAGATCATTTTGACCACATAAAGAAAATAGCAGGTTCTGAGTCAATAGGGATTGGTGGTGACTATGACGGAGTGGAACGGTTAGTAAAATCGTAAATACATTGACATCTGCTCCTTAAGCGATTGTTACTTTCTTTTGGGGGGAAAAAAGAAAGCAAACTAGAAGAATTATAACAAGATGCCTTGCAATGAATACTAAAGTTTTATGAAAGAAGGGCACAATGATTCCTTTTTAGAACCATATAAAGAACCATATAAAACTACAGATGTGGAAATAGATCCTAAAGCTCTGTGAACTCTGCAGCTGGTTGTTCTAGGAAGTGGTTTGCATGTGTGAAAACAGTGATAGAATCAGTGCTTTCTTCCAGAAGCCAAACATACATGACAGAAAAGCTGCTGCTGTCTTCACATGGTAAATGGGTTAGCTCAGGGAGATGCTGCAAAACATTTTCCTCCGCTGTTAACTTTGTAGTGGGGAAAGCCCAAAGTGTTTTGGGGCTGTGAAACAACTCCTGCTCTTTGGATCTGGGAATTGTTTGAGGCAAGAAGAGCATGGCACAGTGAAGAGTCTGTCTACAACACAGCCTCTGCTGCTCACTCCTGGGTGTTGTGTTTTAATGACTACAAGCCCGGCAACAGATGCATGAACTGTCTGGTTGCTTTTAAGCATCAAGTCAAGGTGTATGAATATCATGGTGTATTTACACACAGCATATACAGATTCTTTTAGATGGCTGGTGATAAATTCATAAACTGCAGGATAGCTATAGTTCCTACAAACAAAAATCTCAAATACAACCTTAATTTCCCAGGTAAACACTTGCTGTAACTGAGTACGCAGGTCTTACCAAAAGGTGTCCCTTCTAGTGAGGGCAGAGTGCGAGCAGAACCTGCTGTGTCTTGATGTTACCAGATTTGTCCCCCCAATTAGGTGGATTATAGGGGTAATATTTACACTTTGTTGCTTACAGTTATGGTTAGTGTGTGGGTGGGGCTGTTGTCCAAGTACCATTCACTCTGTCAGCAGTCACTGAATCTGAAACCAGCACCTTTTGTGCTATTTTTGCTGGAAATTAGTGCAAAGCATATCTATCTGGCTTCATTCTCCAGCACCAAAAGGCTTTTGATAAGGGGACAATTTTGGCCAGACCTTTACATGAGAACGGAACATTTGGGCCTCTGCCTGGAAGATGCCTTACATGAGACTATAAAGTCTTTCTTTTATGGGCCATTATCCTTTGCAGGAACTCTTGAGCTTGAAGATTTCCTGGTGTCAATGCTGGGCTACAGCATATATAGCATGGGAAAGAAATGCAGAGTGGGTGGATTTTGCTCTTGTAACCCTAAACCATTTTTTGCTTCCTATCTTCCTGTTGAACCATCAGTCCTTTTTTTTTTTTTTTTCCCCCCCCTGGGATTAGATGCACTTGAGTATGAAACTCTCAGTCAGACTTACATCTGTGAAGCAGGACCACAAAAATATGCAGCACCCATGAGTTAGTGAATAATATTTCTGAAACTATAATCTCAACAATTCACAAACAGCATCAGTTTAACTGGTGAAGGAGTTCTTATGGTCCTAAGTCCTGGTCGAAAGTAATCTCAGAATGACTGAGGCTAGAAAAGCCCTCTGAGCTCATCCAGCCCAGCCCAGGACCTAACAACACCACATCAGTCAGACCAGGGCACTAAGGGTCACAGCCAGGCTGGCCTTAAACACCTCCAGGGATGGGACTCCACCACTGCCCTGGGCAGTCCATTCCAGGGTTTGATTCCCCTTTCCATGAGGAAGGGATTCCTAAAATCCAACTTAACCCTCTCCTGGCAGGTTCAGGCTCTGCCCTCTCATCCTGGCACTAGTTGCCTGGCAGAAGAACCCAATCCCCACCTGAATACAGCCTCCCTTCAGGGAGCTGGAGAGAGGGAGAAGGTCCTCCCTGAGTCTCCTCTTCTCCAGGCTGAACAGCTTCAGCTGCCTCAGCCTCTCTGCCTCTCCTCATCACACTTTCCCTCCAGTCCCTTCCCCAGCCTCGCTGCTTCTCTGGACCCACTTCAGCCCCTCAATCTCTTTCTTGAAGTGACGGTCCCAGCACTGCCTCCAGTAGTTAAGGAGAGGCCTCCCCAGTGCCCAGTACACGGGGAGAATCATGTCCCTAGTCCTGCTGGCCATTGCTGATCCAAGCCAAGATGCCATTGGCCTTCTGGACCACCTGGGCATCCTGCTGGCTCCTGTTTGGCTGGTTGTCAACCAGTACTGCCAGGTCCATCTCTGCCAGGCTGCTCTCCAGGCACTCATCCCCCAGTCTGTAGCTGCAGGGGGTTATTGTGGCCGAAGTGTAGGGCCCTGCCTTTGGCCCCGTTAAACCTCATCCCGTTGGCCTCTGCCTATTGACCCAGCCTGTCCAGAGCTCTTTGCAGCATCTTCCTCCTCGCAGCAGATCGACACTCCCTGCCAGTGGCACAGCTTGCGTGAGACATACTTAACACCACACTGCCAATGAAAAAAAATCAGAGAGTCATGGAAGTACAATTTAAAATAGCTGCTCAGTTCAGTCGTTGCATCTCCTAATTTATTTTAGTTTTTGCAAGGATTAGCACAAGACACAGGTCCAATTTGCTTACCACGATTTTTTCAGCAGAGAGTTTTGAACAACTTCATTGTCACTGCCCGAACAGCTGAATTGAAAGTGATATTATTGTCCCAATTATACTTTCTTTGGAAAAAATCACTAGTGTACACAAGATTGCCTGCAGCTCCTTAGCTTGTCATGTGTTTGCAGGTTTGTTTTTGTTTTCAGTTACACAAGTAGGCTGTGCCAACTCCGTCCGTGATGAAGCTGTTGTCTCTTACTGCAGAGTGTGGCTTAATGCATGCATGAGTTTGGGGCTTTTTGTTTTGTTTTAATATCCTCTCTGCTGCTGTTTTGCCGGTACACAAGTGCATCTTCACTCCAGAACATACCATTTTGTTCTGATAATTGGGTCCTCAGTGCAGGAGCAGCCTTTCATTTTGTTCCAGTCCTGCTTCTGATTGTCAGCTGAATTCCTGTTTTCCTTCTCACTGCTCAGAGGAAGAACTGGGTCCAAAGTGAGCTCACACCAGAAGGAATATGTGCAAAACAGTAATGATAAGTCTTTTTCTGCATTTTGTCAGTGATGGGAGGTGAATGTTCTTGTGTAACTCTTGCAACAGTTTCCCTGAGGGACTGGAAGATGTTTCCAAATACCCTTCTTTGATTGAGGAGCTTCTTAGAAGAGGATGGAATGAAACTGATCTAAGAGGAATCTTAAGAGAGAACTTTCTTCGTGTCTTCAGGGAAGTGGAAAAAGTAAGAGTAAAAAATCTTGATGCCTGCTAAGAGAGAGCAAATGATGGCACCTTCCTGCTTTCTTGGTTTGGGGTTTTTTTTTTCTTTCCACCCTCAGTGAGGCCACTGTGAGGGAATGTTAGCACTTAATTTAGCAATTTCAAATGCTGAGAAAGAAACATAGATGGCAAGAGACTGGTAGCAAAACAAAGGGAAATAAGAGAGAGTGGACAAATCTCTTTGGACCTTTGTGGACCAGATTATCTGTGATAATCTGATGAGTACACATCACTGACTTCTAAATAGAATCAATTCATGGTTTGGAGAAACAATGGACATACCAGTGTCACGGTCTGGCTGTTTGCAGTTGCAGGAAGGAATGCTGACTTCTGCAATCTAATTCTTGTCAGGGGATTGGACTCCTCTCCAAAAGGCTCCTGCCACGACTAGACCACTAGCAAGCCATAACCAAAACAACTAGATCACAACAAGCTTAAAGTATCGTGGTAGGAGCTAATCTGGAAGGATGAGGGAGAGGACAGAGACTCTGTGCGAGTAAGTCCCCTCTAAACGGTAACTTTTCCAAAAATCAGTTCATATCATGCACAAAGCCTTGGAGATAGCATGTATGTGCAACTGCCTGTTGTGGGATCATGTCAGATGAACCTAAACTGGGGAACTCTGCACTGTTCCAGTTCATTGACCAAGATATCTACCGAATGCTGAGTTGCACACTATGAAGAGGTTGAAAATCATAGAATCAGAGAATTAAACTGCAAAAGACCTTTAAGATTACTGAGTCCAGCCATTAACCTAACAGTCTCAAGCCCATCACTAAAACCTGTCCCTAAGCTCCATATCTACATGACTTTTAAGCATGTCCAGGGATGACAAATTAACTCCCTCCCTGGGCAGCCTGTTCCGAGGCCTGATGAACCTCTTGTTAAAGAATTCTTTCCTAATACCCAAACCAAACTTCACCTGGAGCAGCTTGAGGCCGTTTCCTCTTGTCCTGTAACTTCTTGTTTGTGCAAAGAAATCAACCCCCACCTCCCTACAACATCCATTTGTAGACAGCAATAAGCTGTCTCCTCTTCAGACTAACCAGCCCCAGACTCCCTCAGCTGTTCCTCATATAGAATCATAGACTCATTAGGGATTGGAAGGGACCTCAAAAGATCATCTAATCCAATCCCTCTGCCATGGGCAGGGACATCCCACCCTCATCACACTTAATCGATCTCTGAGATTTAGGGATTGTTTTCTTTCCAAATTAGAGGGGTCTGAAGCTCTGTTTCTGACACCTTGAGCTGTCTTCAGCAAAGAAAGGTTTTGCAGCTGATGCATCCACAGTGGAAGGAGCCAAGACAAAGAACAGACAGACCTGTGACTCCTGCATATCTGTACTGAATTCTAGGAAGTGTTTCATAGGAATGCAGACATCAGGATGACAACATCAATCACTTCACATTCAGACATGTTTTTGCAATACAATTTGAGTTTCTTCACTTGAAATAACGTTGGATTTGCGAGCTGCATAAAGCCTTTTGCTGTTGTGCCAGTCTGGTGTTCAGGGGCAACCTTTTGAATTTTTCTAGGTGCGGGACATGAGTGCACTACTGGATGTAGGTGAAAGTGAAATTCTGCAAGAAGCAGTACAAAATTCCTGTCGCCTAGACCTGTATAATCATCAGCTTCAGACAACAAAGTCCTTTGGATCTCCTGTGGCACAACCTTTTACCCTGACATTTGTGATTGCATTGTATTTAATACTGTTATGAATCATAAGATCTAAGGAGTCTAGAGGGATACACTCAGTAATCTGCCGTGTAACTAGTGCTTTGGGTTTTGTTAATGTAAAGCTAATCTAAACTTTTTAATATTTCTGTAACTTTACCTGCATACGTGAAAGTATAGCATTTAAATGTTGCATCAAGTGAATTTAGAATTTGAAATGATAAATTTTGTGGCACCTTTACTGAACCAGGACCAACATTATTAATGGAAAGTATTAACATCAAAGGAAAAGCTCTCTTATACCTCATACATGGTTTTGGTTACCCATATTGTGACACTTGGTATAAATACTGGAGTCCAGAATCAGCAGTTCCACACACAGGGACTAACTGAGAGCTGTGCTAAGATTCTTATTTAAATCATACAACTTTCATCATGCTTAGACAGAGAAGACCATGGCCCTGATATGTGTAGAAGTTTGTTTGGGTTTTTGTTTAATATGACAAGGTAGATGACATTGCAATTTCAATGTGGATTTCATGCCTGTCACTAGGATGAGGATAAAAATCCCTCCTGAAAGGAGTAAACTCTTACTTTTGAATCCTGACAAGCGTTGTGGGCAACTAGAGTTACTGAAAGGTGGAGTTAGGTGTCTTGCAGGTGACCATGCAGTGTAGGTACTCTTTTGTAATTTGGGGACTGCTCTCTGCTGCATGCTCATGAAGCTGGGAGCAAGAATAAGCCAGGACAAAGGGGTATTCTGGCTACTCAGAGAGTGAAATCTTGTTCTTTTATTTTCATTGCCATCTAAAAAGCCTAACACAAGTATGTAAATAAAAATTATGTTAGAATATTCTGCAGCTTTGTGGAAATCTTTTCCACATTTAAACAATGATCCTTACCAATAACAGGCTTTATTTTCTTAATTATATTATCATTGGCTAAAATCAGACCACGGTCAAAGCATTTATTGGCATGAAACTAGAAAGAAATCTTTATTACAAATCTTCCACTGTTTCAGCCTTTGGAACATGATTTTCAAATAGTGTTCCAGTTTTGAAAACCAAGCAAGTCTGTAAGCCAACTAAGCAAAGTCTGTATGCTTCACTTGTGTGTTTTCTGCAAGGAGAGCTTGGAGTCCTAGCTTTGGGTTTCTTCCCCACTTCCCCTCCCTCTTCCTCTTCCCAGACTCCAGGTTGGGTTTCTTCTTGTCTGTGGCTGGAGGATGAGTACATGTCACTGAGCTAGACATGGTGGCCTGGAGATTAGTGGGAGGAAAGCTTCATCTGGATTGTCATGGTTTGCTGAAGTGGAGAGTGTTTTCTCCATGTTTGTGACCACAGGAATTGGTGCTTAAGAGGAAAGGACCTTGAACAGAGAGCTGGATTTAACATGCCTGCTGATGCAGCCAGACACAAGTTGGAACTTCAGGGACATCACAGTTCTGCAGAAACAGAAGTCTTCTCCTTTTTTAGGGTTTGGACATTGAAGTTTTGGCTCAATTATGTAAGAACATTGTGATGAATCCCTGTATTTTTTTTGCTTGGATGTTTTTTTATTTGGTGGGGTTGTTTTTGGTTTTTTTTGTGGGGGGCAAATTAAATCTTGCTGCCTTTTTTCCCCGGAGTAGGTTTAGAGGTTGTTTCCTTGCTAGCAATTCATAAGTGGCTTTTTTTTAACCTCTCCCTGTATGTTTAGCACTCTAGCTAAATTAAGTTGTTTTAAATGTATTTGGGATTTTTAACCCATGACAAATAGACAAGGTATGTGAGGTTAAAAGCCACTGTAACATGTATATCATGATGTATGCATTGACTGCTGCAGACCTATTCTTGGTTCTAATGTGGCTAAAACCTGTAATTTGAATGAAATATCCTCAGATTAATAATAAAATTGTAAGATGGCAGCACTACATCTTTGCAGGGTCATTTCCCAGCGCTTGGTGGTAAATGCCTTCTCATGACTTGCACAGTTAGCTTGCTGTTAATTGTGATGTTTATCCCATGATATGTGCTTCTATTTACTGTTGACAACATCAGTAATTCTGTAGAATTTAGCCTTAGCATAAAATCAAGGCTCTGTATTTGAGCTAAGGACAGCATTTGTAAACACACAAAGTCTTAACAATACAAGACAAGGCTAAGCACAAGCAGAATGGAAATAGCAAGTCAGTTGTTTTCTAGAGCCACTTGACATTGTTCCTGCCCACCATTTTTGCATTTCATGGACAAGAAGCATTCATGGAAGAAGATGCCTTTTATTGCTTCAAAATGAAGCTTCACTAATTATTCTGATAAGGTGGTCTCCTTGGTAAGTGTATTTAGAATATACTACTGCTATACTATACTACTCAGTTCTTTAAAAAACATGTTGAATAATTTAGATGCACACAAGCTTTTAAGAGGAGCTTCTCAGTAATTACTGATCCACAGTGGGGAATTACTACCCGAGTCTTGCCTTCCTGATAACTGCATGTCTGGGAAAAGACTTATTTTACTGGTAAAATGATTAATCCAATATGGCAAATACTTAATTCCTGTCAGTATTTCTGCTAATAGCTTCATAAGCCATTGGAAAATTGCCATCCATTGTGTATTTTCACAGAATTAGTACTGTAAAAGTGACTTCATTTTGTATTTGAAACTTAAGACGCTTCCTTACTCCTCCTTCCTGTCACTTTTCTGCCTGCTAATTTCTACCTTTTTTTTTCCATACAAAAGCATGGATTACAAACGCATTCCTTTTCTTAAACACGTAAGTAACACTTTTAGGACCGATTCTACCATGTTACAGATATTTGTAGTTTGTTTTCTCCTTGTTTTATCTATAGTGTGTTGCACTTGTCAGAATTCTTGGTGCAATGTCTGATTTGTAACTTGGTGCCTAAATCTACACTTGAAACTTAAATGTTTCAAAGTGTCTACAGATATCAGTGTAATCTTACAGAACAGTGTGATTTCTCAGAACCCCAGGAAAAACTGCTGCAGAAAGAGGTTCAGAGTATGGATGGGGCTCTGGGTCTGCTCTTTGCAGAGAAGGTAGCTTCTTCCCCCATGGCAGGCAGGAGAAAGTCAAGTAGGTTTTAACCCTCCAGCATCCTGGGTGTAGATGGTCAGTCCTACCTTCACTCAGATACTGCTTAACCTGTAGATACATCCAAGAAAGTGCCCATGGGAAGAGAACGTAGGTGATTCAGTCACCGCAGTCTTGGGTTACAGTTACTTGTAGAAAATCACTTGATCAAGCCAGTTAGGTCCTAGAGAACAAGGTTTATGAGGAACTAGGCAGGTTGCCTGCACCAAGATTAGGATAACCTCTGCTTCACAGCATTTCTCACAGATGTGTGATGATCTAGAAGTGCCTTTCCCCTTACTAGTTAGAATGTTAATTCAGAATGCCTCAAATAAGCTGTTTGTGTAAAAGCAACAGAATGCAAGTCATCAAACAAGAACTTTGGGCATTGCGCAGCGATGATGCATATGGTATCTAGCCTAACAAAGAGTTAAATCATGTAAGACGTGGCTGCAACTGCTGTCACGAGTGCTTGTTCCTCCAGTCCTACTGAGAGCAGCTTGTAGTAAAAGTGACAACACTGCGCTTCCAACAGCTCACGCCTAAAAGGATTGCACTCTGATTTCTGCCTCCCAATGGAGATGATGATTCACCCTGGAATTGAATGCCTTTGCCCTACATAAATTAGTAAGAACAATTTACATTTGTAATTTTAAATGTCTGCAAGCTAAACTGACTGTCCCTGCCCATGGCTATGACAATGTTACTAGGGAGGTACTAGGCTTAACTGAGAAACCAACTCTATAGGAAGCTTTGGCTGCCAAGAGAACAGTGCAAGTAATATTTACCTATTCTAAATAATGAGTTGTACTAACATGAATTCTGAAAACAGCTATTATTATTTCTGTAAGCTCAAAATAGATGTACTATGAGTGCTCTCCAGGATACAAACTTCAAGATATCTTTAACAGTGCAAGACTCATGCTTTTGCACATGTGAGATGAACAGCCCAAAACGACAGACCTAACATTGACACAGACTCTTGATTCTAAAAGGTTGACACCAGTGCCCTTCCCCCCCATCCTTTTCCAGACTAATGGGCTATAGCATCCACAGAAATAAACTTCAGCTCTCTGATGTCTCATGTACATAAGAGGCAGTGCTAGAAAACAAGCCCAAAAAGTCTAAAAGCTGCTCTACCAAACGCAGCTGATCTGTTATGTAAAATCTGAGTAGCTCAATTCATGTAACTTCTACTCAGTAGATGACTTGTTTGGGCCATTAAAGGACTTTTGCATGTTTTACATTGGATATGGGCTACTGAACTACGCTGGTGCTCAACATCTACATTCCTTCTTGCAGTTGCTTAAGCAATATGCCAGCATCTCTCTATGTTTCAAGGTCAGTAAATATCACACGTTAAGTCTAACCACCTATGTTTATTAACTTCTGTTTGATCTTAAACTTCAGGTTCAGTGGGTACCTACAAAACAGAATCAACTTTGAACAGCTGGTTATCATTGCATCTCCATCATTTTCTGGAGCAAGACACAGTTCCACAGCAGCTGATGCCAGCATAATTTTTGCCACTGTACTCCCATTGTTTCTGCACTGCATGTTTTCTCCCCTGTCCTTTCTGTCCCAGCCAGTTCAGGGAGCTGATCTAGCTGAAAGCTCCTTTCCTCCCTCAAGTGACAGGTTTCCTGCTGGTCATGTCAGTGACTGGGTTAACCATGGCCAGTGTTAGTGGCGGGGAGTAGCAGAAAACCAGAGACTGCAGCCCCTTGGATTTATTCCATTTGAAAGCAGCAGCTTCTCCGTTCGATGTTTTCCAGATTTAACCATATGGAAATGATCAAATTCCTCCACATTCTGAAAATGTAATATGATTAAATTAAAAAAAGTCAAACAACCAGACGATTCTTCCCACTAGCAGCGGTTTTCATTTGCTCTTAAGATTTGTGGGATTTAATCTGCAGCCACAGAGCAGTATGTTAGTGGATCTGTTGAACTGTTTTCAGGACTGGCTGCGATGCTGGATAATCCATCTTGGGGTCTTTTGGAAGACTCAATCCAGTTTTTCATTAACTGTGTTTTATGATCTTTTTAATCTGGTTTGATGACTGTCTTGGTATCTTACCAACCAACTTTACACCACTACAGAGTAACTTCAGAGGGTGGTGGGTGTTTGGTACCCCTGTAATTTTCTTATTTTTCTTTTGAAACCAGAAATGAAGAAGCTAATCTTTTCACTAATGTTCACATCAATTTTCAAGTTCATTATATAATTTCTGTTGGAGGAAAACCACAATTTGTGACATTTTTCTCCCATTTTTAAATGTCAGGGATGCTCAAGATCTTCAGTGATTGAGCTAGAATCTTGTCACTTGTTCCAGTACTACCAGATGAGATGTTTGTAGCCTCTTCCACCTCCTGGCATTCAAATTGTGAAGCTGACAATTTTCACAGTGTCTGTACTGTTTGAGAAATTCTTGCAACCTGCAAAGAGGTTTTTTTGTGGTTTTTTTTTTTTTTCCTTGCAAAGGAAAAGAAACAACTCCTTCCCTGAAGTAGTGACCTCAGACTGATGGTAGACTTGATTCAGCTGCTGCAATCATGAGTCAACAAATACTAGGGGGGAAAAAAAAGCAGCAGTGAAGTCAACAAAGTTCAACATTTCATTTAAACCACAGAAATGCTGCTGCTTCCAACCCAGGCTCTAGCACTAATGATCAGAACTCAAATGAGAGGGCACTTAATTTTGATGTTTCCATTGCTTCTCGCCACATTGTTTTGCCAACCTCTCTAGGATGATTCCTTCTCCTGGATAATGGGTATTTCCCCCCAGATCTCTTTATAAGCACTTGGTCCTACTGCTTTTATAAAGCATTTATTTTTCCAGTTACACAGACACACAGATCATTAGGGGTTGGAAGGGACCTCCAGGGGTCATCGAGTCCAATACTCCTGCTCAAACAGGATCATAAAATCTAAGACAGGTTACACAGACACATTCAGATGGGTCTTTAAAGTCTCCAGAGAAGGAGACTCCACAACCAACTCCCATTCCAGTGTCCCTTACAGTAAAGATTTTTCTTATTTTGAGGTGGAACTTCTTGTGCTCTGACTTACACCCATCGCCCCTTGCCCTATCACCGGGCACAAGAGAAAAGAGATTGTCTCTTTCTTGACACCCAGCCCTCATGGATTTATAGACAATGATTATGTCCCCTCGTAACCTTCTCCTTCCCAAGCTGAAAAGTCATAGGTCTCTCAATCTCTCCTCATAAGGCAGGTGCTTATGAGGACTCTCTAGATCAGATCTCTGTCCCTCTTGAACCAGGGAGTCCAGAACTGGACAAAATATTCCAGATGTGGCCTCACTAAGGTAGAATAGAGAGGGAGAAGAACCTTCCTTGATCTGCTGGACATACTCTTCTTAATGCAGCCCAGAATTCCCAGTTCCGCAATGGAAGAAAAGAGGAGCTCAGGAAACAAGTATTCAAGCTCCCCTATGGGTTAGTTGCTGAGAAACAAAATAAATATGAAAATAGCTGAGATAAAAACTGAAGGTAATACAGGTTTTATCAGACAAATCAAAAGAAGGTCCCTATAGTCTGGAATACAAACATCTCAAAAAACGTTCAATAGGGCTTCAAAAAGTCCATTTGGATTAACTTTCCTGAGCGTCCTCCTGAAGTTAAAATCAACATCTAAAGAATCTTGGCTAGGCTTGTTTCTTCTCTGAGCCTTTTATTAAAACCATCACAAATCTATCCATGCTCAAAATGTAAATGAACTGAAAACTGATCCCTAAAAAAAAAAAAAGAAAAGAAGAAAAAAATCACAACAAATCTCTGGGTAGTATTTTTCTGGAATCTCAATACTGCCCTGAAAATTACTGCAATTTTCAACTAGCAGAGACAAATTTTACTCAGTTCTTATTTGAATTTACAGAATCTGAATTAGTGAGGGGAAAAAAGGGATCTCAAAGACTTGGTAACTTTTCAGTCTCAAAAAATGACATTAAGGTATCTCTGTAGAAAGCTATTCTATGTAGCACATACAGTTACGAGTCATTTTACAAGTGAGGTGCACATGCAAAAAAGAAAATAAGAAGGGCTTTTACAAATACATTAGTAGTAAAAGGAAGAATAAGGGTAGTGTGGGCTCACTGTTGAATGAGATGGCAGTCCTGATAAGCAATGGTGCGGAGAAGGCACAAATGCTAATTAACTTCTTTGATTCTCTTCTGACTCCTATGCCCAGCCCTTGTGAACTCCAGACCCAGGATGTAGGAGTGATTGCCTGGAACAGGGAGGATTCCCTCGAAGTAAATCAGTTTCAAAAATAAGTGGCACCATAGTGTCCTCTTGTGGTCTTTCAATGTGTTTTCCAGGATAACAGCATCAAAATTCTCAGTTGCATGTAGTCTACAAGCTCTTGCCTAAGTACAATGCAGGAACTGTACTGTACCTCTTCTTACCTATTTTTCTCCTAGAAGTGGCATATGGAAGGTTACGTATTGCATCTCCCACATCTTGCTCTGTCCCTACTTTACATATGGCTGTATGTGTAGTGGTCCCCCCAATAGACCTCTTTCAGAGACTGCTTATCATCTTTGTTAGGAAGAAACCTTTGCAGCTTGTTTCTACCCAGCATTGTCCACAAGGTTATTTTAATCTTCAGATGCGGAGAAGCAGCCATGTGCTGAAAACGTAAGTTCACTGTGGTGAGATGCTGTACATGAATGTGGAAAATTTCTTCCCAGCCTCATGTCTGGGGAAGCTGATTCGTGCAAGTAGCAATTTTTTATTTGTTATTTTTTTCTGGTGGTCAGCTATTTGTCACCCAGGTTCCACTCTAGCAGAAGAAAATTGTTTGAACCAAGAAACATACTACGGATCCACTGCTGCGCATATCCCAGCCTTTCTTTTATGCAGTTGTAAGTATCTGTGTTTCTGTATTTTGAAAGCATGATGCCTTCAAAACTTGCAAGTATTTTTCTAGGTATCAGGGCTTTGTGCATAACTCTGTGGTACTTAACTAAGCAGGGTTTCAGTCTCTCGGGGCTTTTTCACCATTAGGTCTATGCTGTCTATAAATCTGCAAATCTTTCCTATAACCAACAAACCTATTTCTGTTCTAACTGCAATTATTTTTACTTTTTTCCAGGGCCACTACCCTGCTACTAACTTGATGGTTGAGGATATCTTACAAATACTTTTAATATCACATTGTTTAGAAACTCCCCAAGGTTTCAAAGTACAAGCCTTGACAAAGAGGAGAGAATCACTATAATACTGGTCTGTATTAACAAAGATGCAAAATGATTGCTATCTAAAACAGAATCATAGAATCACAGAATTATTGAGATTGGAAAAGCCCTCTGAGCTCATCCAACCCAGTCCAGGACCTAACATCACCACATCAGTCAGACCAGGGCACTAAGGGTCACAGCCAGGCTGGCCTTAAACACCTCCAGGGATGGGACTCCACCACTGCCCTGGGCAGTCCATTCCAGGGTTTGATTCCCCTTTCCATGAGGAAGGGATTCCTAAAATCCAACTTAACCCTCTCCTGGCAGGTTCAGGCTCTGCCCTCTCATCCTGGCACTAGTTGCCTGGCAGAAGAACCCAATCCCCACCTGAATACAGCCTCCCTTCAGGGAGCTGGAGAGAGGGAGAAGGTCCTCCCTGAGTCTCCTCTTCTCCAGGCTGAACAGCTTCAGCTGCCTCAGCCTCTCTGCCTCTCCTCATCACACTTTCCCTCCAGTCCCTTCCCCAGCCTCGCTGCTTCTCTGGACCCACTTCAGCCCCTCAATCTCTTTCTTGAAGTGACGGTCCCAGCACTGCCTCCAGTAGTTAAGGAGAGGCCTCCCCAGTGCCCAGTACACGGGGAGAATCATGTCCCTAGTCCTGCTGGCCATTGCTGATCCAAGCCAAGATGCCATTGGCCTTCTGGACCACCTGGGCATCCTGCTGGCTCCTGTTTGGCTGGTTGTCAACCAGTACTGCCAGGTCCATCTCTGCCAGGCTGCTCTCCAGGCACTCATCCCCCAGTCTGTAGCTGCAGGGGGTTATTGTGGCCGAAGTGTAGGGCCCTGCCTTTGGCCCCGTTAAACCTCATCCCGTTGGCCTCTGCCTATTGACCCAGCCTGTCCAGAGCTCTTTGCAGCATCTTCCTCCTCGCAGCAGATCGACACTCCCCCCCCAACTTGGTGTCGTCTATGAATTTTCTAAGGGTAGACTTGATCCCTCCATCCAGATCATTAATAAAGATGCTGAATAGAAACATCAGAAGGCAGGTAATCTATCCAAGAAGTCTCATGTGTTTCGGATATATACAGTTATGGGTGTGATCTTTCAGGCTTCTCAGGCAGTGCATCCTGAGCTTATACCACCAAGCAGGCCATATATTCTGCCTGGGGACATAAATGTTACAGTCAGCAATGCCAGCAGTAACCGGACAGACTACTCCATCAATTAGGTGTTTTAAAGCTTCATTTACAGAAAATCAAACCTTCTACATCACTTTTTGGGGTTTCATGATATTCTAGTGCACTCCAAACAAATGTTAGGGGCAACACAATTTCAGAAATGAATTTAAAACAAATCTGAATTGTAATTCTGTGGTATATTTATAAGGATGATACCTTTTGCTTGATTTTCCTAGTTAGAAAAAACAAACTAGTCTGTTTAGAATTGGGCATCTCCCCATGAAATTCCAGAAGGAAAATTTCAGGAAATGAAGGAAGGCCATCCTCAAACACAGCTTCAGATGCTGGGACTTCCCATCCTTAAACAAATGGCAGATCTCTTTGAGGAGTTGAAATGATGCTACCTTTCGGTTTTTGTTAACATCACATATCGCAAGTCCTTAACTTAACAGTACTCCAGCGCCATTCAAAGGGCTTCTAGTGTGTGTGCTCCATCCCTCAGCGAGGGCTGAGGCAGCTGTGTCTTCAGCTACATCCTTAAAAGCCATTTCTATGACGATGTTAACTGTGCCCAGTTTCTCCCAGGCTGACTGCCTGAGCACCACAGGAGAACCTGGCAAGGAAGGGATGGAACACATACGTTTAAATCAGGCCTGCTTCTCTGCCAGCCGAGGTGTGTAGACACTACCTTGTGCTGGGCTGCAAAAGCCAAGATGATTTTTTTAAAGTGTGAGTGTGGATCACATCTAAGAAAGTATTCAAAGCAAACCTGACCTTGCTTGCCTGCTCTGAGGAATTTTATCAGGCTCTTTCGTGGTTTACCAAACTACCCTTCGAGAAGACTCAAGAGTTTCTCACACAACTTTCTTAAAGTCACGTGGCACAATCGTGCACTGACCTTTCAGCTGGAAGCTTATACCTATGTAAGGTAGCTGCAAATAGCCAGTGACTCACTAACTAAGAACAGAATAGTGTCTTTGGTTATACAGTTTAAAAATCAATTTAAAAAGCAGTTTCTGATCTTGGATCAGAGAGGAGATAATGGATTTGCTGATCTTTTTTAGACTGCTGCTCTTGATGATGCTGTTCAGGTACACTACAGTACTTCAATACAATTAATACAATATTCCTACTGATGGTAAAGGCAATCACCCAGGCTGAAATTTCAGTTCTCTTACAAAGCAGATGCTAAACAACAAAGCTGGTATGGGCAGAGATCTTATGTGTAAATATGGGCTTTATGCCAGTTATTGAAGAAATATTGCCTTTAGAAAGAAGAATTCTTTTTGCTTCAATAAACTTCACCAGTTTCCTAGGGCAAAATTCCCTAAGACATTCAGATACAGTTTCCATTCCAAAAAAGAGTTGCTGGTATATGTGCATAAATTAGCTTGACTTTCTATTTTAGTGCTATTGATTTAATGACACTTAAAAAGCCCACCATTTTGTTGGGGCATAGAAGCATATTTTGGTGCCTTTTAAAAGCCAGATGAGAAGGAAGCACCCAATTTAATTACTTTTCCTGATTAAGCATGTTTCCAAAAACATTAACTCCTGAGACTGCTTTCCTGTAATTCCCATCTTCTTTTTGTAGGAGAGTTTACTTAGACCAGCCACTTTCACTCAAAGCTTTATAAAGTGAAAAACAGGAAAGAAGACCAAGCATGAACTAACTTGCTTAATGCCGAGTATCATCTTGCCCTCTCTCTGTAAAAAATTCTTTTAACCCCTATCCATTCATACTTAATTTTACTGTTTCCTTGGTAAGCTCTAGTTTATGTTTTAAGGAACACTAATCATAGAATCATTGAATCATTAGGGATTGGAAGGGACCTCGAAAGATCTAGTCCAATCCCCCTGCCAGAGCAAGTTGCACAGGAGCATATCCAGGCGGGTTTTAAACGTCTCCAGCTGTCAAGGAAGAGCTGTTCATTACATGAATGGCAAAAAGAACATCAGTAAATAGTGTCAATTACTCTGAAGAGATTAAAACCAACAAATAAACCCCTAAAAGAAGTCTCTGAAGTGTGTAAAACAGATGAATGTGGAACTGTACTCCAGCATAACCCAACCTGGTTGGGAAACATCACAGTCAGGCTCACAGGGAAACACAACATAACCTGCAAGGAAGTGCCGGGTTCTCCTTACCTCCATGGGGTCAGGCACTTCAAATCTTGTTTCTGGAGGAGCTTTCACAACTATAACAGTTTGGTCTTTAAGGCCACTAATTTTTCGGATATCTTGGTATGTCACATAAGCTAATGTGGTTGCTGTTAAGGAACGCTGCAGCCTGGCTTGTGATAGAGTCACACTCTTAGAAGAGTTTTTGATTATTTGAGTTTGAATTATTTGTCCATTTTCTCATGGCTGCTCTGCTCTTAGCCCAAAGCTTTATGTTCTCTCCACTAGCTGTGAGTCTGGAGGAGAACTTCCCTTGGATCTAATCATTTAACACTGTTCACACGATCACAGAACATTAGGGACTAGAAGGGAACTCAAAAGATTATCTAGTCCAATCCCCCTGCCACAACGTGAGGCAGAAGACTCAGTCTTTGCTCCAAAACTATCTGCCCAGACGGTCAGGCAAAGAGGACCTAGGAGCTATAGAAGATCACAGAATCACAGACCACTAGGGATTGGAAGGGACCTCGAAAGATCATCCAGTCCAACCCCCTGCCACAGCAGGATCCCCTAGATCCAGTGTCACAGGAACATGGCCAGGCGGGTTTTAAATGTCCCTCCTAAACCAGATCCCCAACACTACACCTAAGCAACTTATAAACTCGTGCAGGGATGGGGACTCAACCACCACCCTGGGCAGCTCATCCCACTGCCTGACCACTTTCTCCATGAAGAATTTCTTCCTCATCTCTATTTCTTTCTGTTGAAGCTGGAAGCCCTTCCCTCTGGGTCTGTCACTAATGACCTGTGAGAACAGCCCAGCACCAGCATCTCTACAGTGTCCTTTCAGATAGTTGTAGAGAGCGATGAGGTCTCCCCTCAGCCTTCTTTTTCTCAAACTAAATACCCCCAGCTCTCTCCATCTCTCCTCTTCAGATTGATTCTCCAGGCCCTTCCCCAGCTTCTTTGCCCTCCTCTGCACCCGCTCCAGCACCTCGATGTCTCCCTTGGACTGAGGCGCCCAAAACTGGACACAGTACTCAAGGTGCAGCCTCCCCAGTGCTGAGTGCAGGGGGACAATCACCTTCCTACTCCTGCTGGCCACACAGTTTCTAATCCATGCCAGGATGCCACTGGCCTTCTTGGTTACTTGGGCACCCTGCTGGCTCATCTTCAGCTGCCTGTCAATTAGAACCCCCAGGTCCTTTTCTGGCAGAAGAGACCAGCACCAGCCTCACTACAACCTCCTTTAAGGTAGCTGTAGAGAACAACAAGATCTCTTTAGGTGGAAGAACTCTCCTCGCAGCTAGGAGAGCAACCACTACTGAGTTTCTGGCAACAAGGATATCTTTGATTCTCTGAGTCCTCCGTTAGCAGCTTGAGGTCCAGGGTGCAGCTTTGGATTAGCTCGTCCAGTTTCTTCTCTTCCTGAGTCAGTTCGGTGACCTCCATCGTGAGGCCTTGACGCTGCGCCAGCATGCCGCCGTCCTCCGACAGGCTGCAGCCCCTGCAGACAAGGGAGACACCCCTTCAGCCTTTGCCCCACTTGAGCTGATGCAACAGGAAGGGGAAGACTCAAGATTTTATGCTGCAGATCAAGCCCCTAGTCCTTTCTCCATAAACCAGCCCGTAGTCAATTAATATAAAAGGTGCTTTCCACACCTTTTTCATAGAGTCATAGAATCATTAGGGATTGGAAGGGACCTTGAAAGATCATTTTATCATGACTCCTCCTTCTGGGAAAGATGGAAGAGCCAAATCACAGAGTCACAGCCTGGTGGGCGTTGGAAGGGACCTCTGGATATCATCTAGTCCAATCCCTCTGCCAAAAGCAGGATCACCTGGGGCAGGTCACATATTCACAGAATCACAGAACATTAGGGATTGGAAGGGACCTGGAAAGATTATCTAGTCCAATCCCCCTGCCACAGCAGGATCCCCTAGATCCAGTCATCGGGAATTGGAAGGGACCTCGAAAGATCATCCAGCCAATCTCCCTTCTCCAGCAGGATCAACCAGATCAAGTCGCACAGGAAAATGTCCACACAGGGTTTAAATGTCTCCAGGGTAGGAGACACCAGACCCTCTCTAGGCAGCCCCTTCCAGTGCTCAGAATCTTCCTCAAGCAGTTCCAAAATCTTGCTTCTAGCTTCCTTCTCCTAACCCCACGCTGATAACGACCGAGGAAGGCAGCAGGTGAAAGGTGTGTCCCTACCAACCTCCTCTGCTCGCAGCAGCCAGACAAGATGCTGGTGTCTGACTTCCAAAGCAAACAGTATTTGTCCACCCAAACCTGTTGAAACAGAAGGTGTTGTCCTGACAGGAGGTGCTGTAGAAGACTACTTGGAGCAAAGCATTGGAGTGAGAGGTGAGAGGAGAAAAATCACTGCTGAATCAGGCCAGCAGGCACAGGAAAGGGTGCCGGATACTCACATCCACTGGATGTTGTTCTTGGATTTCTTCTTAATGAGATGGATGCCTTCCAGCACGTTGGTAATATCATAAATCCTCCTCTTCTGCACCTTGAGGACCTCTGCCGCTCGGTTCAAATCCAAGACCCCATCGGGAGACTGGCTCAGCAGCTGAATGAACTTCTTTGTAAGAAGCCCGAGCGACGTATCATAGCGAGTCTTTTCCGAAGGGGATTTCGGAGCTTAGAAAGAGAAGGAAAAAGAGATTAAAAGACCCTAGAACCACCCAGATACATCAATTTCTTTTCCAGTTTTGATCCAAAAAGCAGCATCTAGCAACGAAAGGGTAGAGATTCCAGATAGTGATTACATCTGTACTTAAGAAACCCCTCAAACCTGAAAGACCCAGCTCACCCCTGGCTATTTACTTGCATTTCAGGATGTACTTTTCCAAAAGTCACAGGTACACGAGCAAACACAGACACTTCAGTGAACGCAAACGTTGCCGTTAGTTGGGTACCTGCATCACAGAATCACAGAATGTTGGGGATTGGAAGGATCATCCAGTCCAATTTCCCTGCCAGAGCCGGATCCTCTGGATCCAGTCATTAGGGATTGGAAGGGACCTCGAAAGACCATCCAGTCCAATCCCCCTGCCACAGCAGGATCCCCTAGATCCAGTCATTAGGGATTAGAAGTGACCTTGAAAGATCATCCAGTCCAATACCCCCAACACAGCAGGATCACCCAGACTAAGTCACACAAGAACAAGTCCAGGCAGGTTTTAAATGTCTCCAGAGAAGGAGACTCCACAACCCCAATGGGCAGCCCCTTCCAGGGCTCTGTCACCCTCACTGGGAAGAAGGTCCTTCTCAGATTGATGTGGAACCTCTTCTCTTGCCCCTTGTCCTATTAATAGATGTCCCTGAGCAGAGCCTGGATTCATCCTCCTGGCACCCACCCTTCACTTATTTATAGACATCAGTGAGGTCACCCCTCAGTCTACTCTACTCCAAGCTCAAGAGACCCAGCTCCCTCAGCTTTTCCTCATAACAGAGATGCTCTACTCCATCATCTTCATGGCTCTGCACAGCAAAGTTCTACTTGGGCTTTTGCTATGTGAGCTCTTAAACGTATTTTGTGGAGTCTCCTTCTTTGGAGACATTTAAAACCTGCCTTGATATGTTCCTGTGTGACTTGGTCTACGTGATCCTGCTCTGGCAGGGGCATTGGACTAGATGATCTTCAAGGTCCCTTCCAATCCCTGATGATTCTATGATGAACATCTATTTATCCTGGCAGCAGCACCAATAGTCCCCCTATGAATTTCCTTCACTGGGCTAACAGCCAGCTCTCATCAGGGGTTGAGTTTCCCCTCCTGCAAAGATCACACACAATCAAGCAGGACGTTGGTGTAACTTCAGTGTGTGGACTGATTCCACCAGCGCCAGACTCCACACGAAACTCAAGTGAATGACAGGAGACTGAGGTTCAGTGCAACTGATCATCATCATTTCTTCATACTCAAACCTGCTGTGGGTGGTTTGTGCTGATCTCAAGGGAGTAAAATAAAAACCCCTTGTGCCATACGACAAGTGCTCTTACTTCTGGGACTGTCTGGACTCGTTGCAGCTCTTCCTTTCCCCTTTGGAGTCTTTAGTCCTTCAGCAAGGTACTGGTGGCCGCTTTCTCCTAGCTCCAGCCTTCGTTTTGCCTGTTAAAAAACAGAAAAGATCTTTCTTTAACTGATAATAAATGTGTTTCCCTTTATCAAACAACATTGGGGCTACAGGAAGAGCAGGTGGCAGCAAACTTTTCACAGCAAGGTGTTAGCACAGGTTTATACCTCATGTCCACAGAATCACAGAACATTAGGGATTGGAAGGGACCTCGAAAGATCATCCAGTCCAATCCCCCTGCCACAGCAGGATCCCCTAGATCCAGTCATTAGGGATTGGAAGGGGCCTCCAAAGATCATCCAGTCCAATCTCCCTGGCACAGCAGCATCACCTACACCAAGTCACACCGGAACATGTCCATGCAGATAGAGCAGCTTACTCGGGGTCCCACACAACTTGCCCTTCAACACTGCCAGCGATGGGGCAACCACAACTGCCTTGGGCAACCTGTTCCAGCATCCAAGCACCCTCTCAGCAAAGACTTTCTTCCTCGTGTCCACCCTCAGTCTGCCCTCTTCAAGGCTGGAACCCTTTCCCCTTGGAAATACGAAGCAGTTAACCCGCCTGGAACACGAACTGCAAGGAAAACCACCTCCAATATGAATTTTGTGCCTAGACAGAAACACAATTTACTCTCTTTGGAAACAACTCTAGACCCTGCCCTGCTTCTCAGGTTACTGAAACTAAACCTGGGGATACTTGTTATCCCAACAACAGCAAGAACATTACCTGGGAAGACATGGGAAAAAGGTGAAAGAGGAGGTTGATGTCTAATGAAGTTCAGCCAAATGATGTTTATTCAATTAGGCAGAATAATTCCGAGGGCTTCATTTGCTTGTTCCTGCCCCAGAGGGTTGGATCGTGTTCTGCTCCTCAACGAACCAAGACAATACCTCTGGCTCGCGAGGTACTTCTGCATCGTGGCTTTAGCTGCTGGGTTTCACTTGGGGTCTGTGACCAACGGAGGGCTCTAAATCAATTCATTTGGTGAGGTGTTGATCACTAACACCCGTGTACCCGACACCATTCGCAAACCTCAGACTCATTAAAAGGCAAGTTAAAGCACTGGAGACTTGTACAAGCCCACGGTGTAGCCGCACGGGCAGAGTGCTCAGAGCCACTCTTCTCTGTGGTTTGTGCAACGGGACAAGGCACCAACTCATTTGAGACAGAGCAAAAGTGAGCTGAGCACATCCTTCTTGGCCACATCCAGTGCTGGACCACTCAGTTCCAGAAGGACACAGAACTGCTGGAGAGAGCCCAGTGCAGAGCCACAGAGATGATGGAGGGAGAGGAGCATCTCCCTGATGAGGAAAGGCTGAGGGAGCTGGGGCTCTTGAGCTTGGAAAAAAGGAGATTGTGGGGTGACCTCATGGGTGTTGATAAATATGTGGAGGATGGAGCCAGGCTCTGCTCAGTGGCATCTAGTGATAGGACAAGGGGCAACGGGTGTGAGCTGGAACAGAGGAGGTCCCACATCAATATGAGAAAGAACTTCTTCCCAGTGAGGGTGACAGCACTGGAACAGGCTGCCCAGGAGGGTTGTGGAGTCTCCTTCACTGGAGATGTTTAAAACCCACTTATACATGTCCCTGTGTGACTGGATCTAGGGGATCCTAGAGACTGGTATCTCCTGTGCCACTTGGTCTAGGTGGTCCTGCTCTGGCAGGAGGATTGGACTGGATGATCTTTCAAGGTCCGTTCCAATCCCTAATGTTCTGTGACTCTTCCATCCAGCACAGGCACCCACCATCAGTGGCACCTTCTGCTGGTGTGAAACACCTCTGCTCCTCTGCCTGAGCCACAGGCTCTGTAATCCAAGGACAGTGTTTGCCAAGGTCAGCTGTTAACCACAGCACCCAGCTAATATGTTTAGCCAGGGTAATGGGATTAAATGAAGGTTTCAGCTATCCCACGGGGAGAAAGACATTTCACACTTCTCTGAGCACGTGGGGCTTTCTCCAGCTATAAGAGAAGGGGAAGGTGAAAAGGCAACGGTTCAGGGCGTGGGAAGACTGGGCCAAAGGCGTACAATTAAAGATAAAAGAGAATCTCAAAACCAGGTGTGAGAAGGAGGGGAAACGCTGAAGACTTAAAATCCAGGGATTTGCAGCAGCTCCCACTGTCAGAAGACAAACTCTGAGCTTGGACTGCTACTCTTTTTGTCTCAACTTGTTTGCAAGACATGATCAACGGTGTTTTGCCCCTGCTTTTGTGGTGAAACACTCAGAGCTTTCTCCTGAGAACTTGAATTAGGCTGGTTTGGTAATCCAGTCCAATCCCCCTGCCACAGCAGGATCAGGATCACCTAGACCGAGTCACACAGGAACATCTCCAGGTGGGTTTTAAAGGTCTCCAGAGAAGGAGACTCCACAATCAAGGCTGGAAAAGACCAGTCCAACCATGCACCTCCTGGAACCCCAAACCACTAAATCCTTGATCTAGGAGATCCTCATCAGACCCACGAGGAGCTGGCTCAGGGGGTGGCAACCAGCAGAATCCCATCCTCTGCCAAAACAGGAAGGAGTTTTCTGCTAGGGGTGACCTGTCTGCACTGAGGGCTGCTGAGTGGGAGCAGCGATGGGGACACCTCCTGCACCCACCTGGACATGTTCCTGTGTGACTTGGTCTAGGTGACCCTGCTGTGGCAGGGGGGTTGGACTGGATGATCTTTTGAGGTCCCTTCCAGTCCCTAATGACTGGATCTAGGTGATCCTGCTGTAGCAGGGAAATTGGACTAGATGATCTTTCGAGGTCCCTTCCAATCCCTAATGACTGGATCTAGGTGGTCCTGCTGTGGCAGGGGGATTGGACTGGATGATCTTTGGAGGTCCCTTCCAATCCCTAATAATTCTGTGACCTCTTGAGGTACCAGCATGACTCGAGTGACTTCGCTTTGGTGTCACACAGCAATCAACTTCAGCTCTTGGGGAATGGAACCCATTAGGAAGAGAAGACACATGTCAGACGTGTTACCTTGTGAGAGCAGAGCAGAGCAGAGCGCAAAGTGCTGAGCGCTGGGGGACAGCCAGCACCACTCTGCAAGGCTGCACCCTGTCAAACCAAAGCCTCGCTCGCTACGAGGCTAACACAGCTACGCTGGC
Organism: Phoeniculus purpureus; assembly: GCA_028565055.1. NCBI lineage: Eukaryota > Metazoa > Chordata > Aves > Bucerotiformes > Phoeniculidae > Phoeniculus > Phoeniculus purpureus. Next base: position 7,008,182 of record JAOXOE010000720.1, read on the forward strand.
ACGGAGCAGCAATAAAACATCCTCTAATTCTTTCCAGTGGCAAACCCACGGAGCAGAACTTTGCCAAACTATGTGCACGGAAATGTTTCCTGCTGGGTGCCTCCGCTTCAAGACTGGACGCAAGGCAGCTGCGCTGGTTGCCAGAGGCAGATCGATGATGCTACCTGTGCTACCGTCTGAAAACCCTCTGCCTGAAAAAATCCCTGCACCCACTGGGACTAAGCAGGTACAGGAACTTGGACAGAAGGGTGCTCTGAGCTGGACCTCTTCTCCTCCCTCAAAATCCCGCGTATGAAAACACTTGGGAAAGCACCGTCACGCGTTTTCTCTAGAAACACTAAGAGCCAAATTCCATTTCAAACTGCAAACCCCACGACAGCTCTTGGGGCTGCCCAGGCGACGCACACGTCATCTCCTGGGAGGTCCCACGCGGGACTAGTCCTGTTGAAGTCCCCTGGCTGGCGCTCAGGGTACGTTAGAGCAGCGTCGGTCTGATTTAAATACAAAAGGACAAGAGTTGAACTTGGAAGCAGAGCAGAAATAACCTGGGACAGAGGCTGCTGAGATGGAGACAGAAGATAAAACAACCTAGAAGAAGAAAACTGGATAGAAACTCCAGTTTAGGGTTGGCTGGGCAGGAAAAATGGGAAGAGTGGAAACGATGGAGGACAGAGAGGACTAAGTTGTGTGCATCAAGCGAGAGCTGCTGGTGTGGTGCCTTGGACTGGGCAAGTCAAGCCAAGGCAGATGACTAAGCCCAGAGGAGTCTCTAGAAGATACTACAATTGCTGGGGGCAGATAAAGCAGCAGCTTTTCTGGATGCCACCACAACGCTGCTATTACTGGGAGGGGATGGAAGCCCATCCCGAGAGCACAGATAAATGCTGACCGCAGCGGGGAAGCCCTGGCACAGACGCGTCACCAATCCCCACACGTTGCCCACTGGCTGGCCACGTTTTCAAATGTAAGCAGCCACTTCACAAACGAATTTCAAAGCCAAGGTTCTGAGGCACTGAACTCTACAAGGCTGCTCCAGAGGCTGGGAATTCACAGAACATTAGGGATTGGAAGGGACCTCAAAAGACCATCCAGTCCAGTCCCCCTGACACAGCAGGATGTCCTAGATCCAGTCACTAGGGACTGGAAGGGACCTCGAAAGATCATCCAGTCCAAACCCTGCACCAGAGCAGGATCCCCTAGATCCAGTCATTAGGGACAGGAAGGGACCTCAAAAGATCATCCAGTCCAATCCCCCTGCCACAGCTGGATCCCCTAGATCCAGTCACACAGGAACATCTCCAGGAGGGTTTTAAACATCTCCAGAGAAGAGACTCCATTGCTGGCCCATGGCCATCCTGCTGGCCACCAGGACCCTCAGGTCCCTGTCTCCTACACTGCTCTCCAACAGGTCAGTCCCCAAGAGAGCAAATGTCTTACGTGAAAGGGTAAATTAAGCTGGAGCATGATGAGGAGGGAAGAGAAGAAGGGGAAGAAAAAGATACCTTGGGGTAAATGCACAGAAACATTCCTGCACTGAGGAAGTGTCTCCACAGAACGAGGTGGTAGAGGCTACGCTCAAGTGAACCAGCTCTGGTATGTGGAGAGCCCCGAGAGCCTGCCAGGGCATTGCTCCCAGCTGAGGGCAAGGCAAACAGCAGGAGAGGCTGAAAAATGGGAGAGCAGCTCTCAGCAAGGACGGGACTGAGCTCTGCAGGTCTCCTCACAAGCTAAAAACCACCCAGGGCCAGGCAGAAAGTTGCAAGAGGACTATCAAGGTTCCTGCTCTTGGACTCCTAGTGCCAGCTCCTCATTTCTGGGCCCCTCACTTCAAGAAAGAGATTGAGGGGCTGCAGCAGGTCCAGAGAAGCAACGAGGCTGGGGAAGGGGCTGCAGGGAAAGGCTGATGGGGAGAGGCTGAGGGAGCTGGGGGTGTTTAGCCTGGACAAGAGGAGACTCAGGGGGGACCTTCTGCCTCTCTCCAACTCCCTGAAGGGAGGTTGTAGTCAGGTGGAGGTCAGGATCTTCTCACAGGCAACCAGCACCAGGGTGGGAGGGCAGAGCCTGAAGCTGTCAGGGGAGGGTTAGGCTGGATGTTAGGAAGCCCTTCCTCACGGAAAGGGTGATCAGAGCCTGGACTGGACTGCCCAGGGCACTGGTGGAGTCCCCATCCCTGGAGATATTTAAAAACAGCCTGGCTGTGGCCCTTAGTGCCCTGGTGTGGCCCATGGGCTGGGCTGGATGAGCTCAGAGGGCTTTTCCCGCCTCAGTGATTCTGTGGTCTAGTCCAACCACTATAAACACAGAATCATAGAATTGTTTAGGTTGGAAAAGACCATCGAGTCCAACCAGTAACCTAAGTACCAAGCCCACTTCTCCAAAAAGGTCTTTAAATTTTGCTGAGTGACTGCAGCCTCACCACCTGCAAAGCAGGAGAACAAGTCACTGGAAACTCTTCCACCCCATATCCTCTCCCTGCATTACTACAATTACACAGCATTTTCCTCAAATGACACAAAACCTTCCTGTCCACCCAAGAGAAGCAGGTGCTGGAGGAGCTCTGTGTGTTCTGCTGGTGTTTTGGTTCAGTTGCTATATGAGTTTTACAAGCTCAAAGCAGAGAAGTCCAAGAAAGCTCCCTGCTGGCAGCAAAAGGTGGAGAAATCTATGATGAGCTGAAGACCTGTGCCTTGGCAGGACCACACAGATTCCTGAGCTGTTGACTTGCTGCAAGCCCTCCAGTGAAGGCTACAGATCACACAGTAAGAGATTGAGAGAGGAAAAACAACTCACGGGCTGTGAATCATAGAATCAGGGATTGGAAGGGACCTTGAAAGATCATCTAGTCCAATCCCCCTGCCACAGCAGGATCACCTGGACCAAGTTGCACAGGAACATGTCCAGGCGGGTTTAGTGGGAAGATGCTTTAAAACTACTTTGGTAAAAACCACATTCTTCCTGCAGAAGAAATAAGAAGCGAGAGAGAAGCAAGGAAAGGGTTAGTCATCTTCCTGGAAAAGATCCTGTTTTCCTTATAGCTGAGGTTGTCTTGGGCTTCAAGCATGTGACAATTAAATCATCCTCGCAAAACCTTGGGCGTCTGCTTCAGCCATCCCCATGTTCCCTTGTGAAGCAGACGTGGTGCTGGAGAGCATCCTGCAAAGGTTGGGCCATTGGCGGGCAAATACCAGCCCCCGGGAGTGCCCAAACTTGCCCTGTGCAGGCAGCATGGTCCATGGGAGCAGAGCTTTGGTCCCCCATCTGCAGGGCTGAAGGATCAGGGTGTGTTAATGTAATTTGTGCTCTTACTTTCCATACTCACAAGAATGAAATGCAGGGCGAAGCTCCGAGCTTTGGGGTTTCCCTATTTCCTGCTGCTAAAATAGAAAAGGCAAATAAAGTTCCATTCAGGTAGGACTTTGCTTCCCCATATGGAAAGCTGTGGGTTTGCTCCTGTGTATGGAGAGCTGCGAGCAGCACCCAGACCCACCTGACAGAGAGAGCAAGACCACCAAAGAGTGCAGCTCACACTCCAGCTGTCGAGTGCAGGCACATGGAGAGGGACTGGGCCACCCGTTTCTCTCTCCTGAGGATCATCAAAGCAGAAGACTTGAGGTGGAGCACGAACCTGAGGAGTTCATGAGGTGTTGAGGATTCTGGTTTAGGGGTGAACTTGTAGGGTGCATTTTTGGACTTGATGATCCCAGGGGTCTTTTCCAACCAGAGTGATTCTGTGATTCTGAAAGACAAGGGAGAGGGCAGGCCCTGAGGACATGAGAAAAACAGCAGGAGTTTCACCTAAGCCTGGCCAGGGGAAAGGTTGGTGTCAGAGCCCACCACCATACCTGTCTCTCTTGAAGGGTCTTCTCCCAGAGAGAAACGCAAACCTAAGGTTTAGAAATGCAGACAGCATCTGAAAAAAACCCCAACCCACAGGAGTTTTTAGAGGAGCAAATCGGCCCTGGAGCTGCAGACAGGCTGGACACTCATCGCTCAGCTATTATTAATGGCAAATTAACAGACTGCTAATGCAATCAATCCCTGTTCCTAAGGACAAGTGTCTCATCACCTCAAGGCACAAATTATTCTCGAGGAGTCAACTGTTACCACATAGTCCTGCACTTGTGGCCACAGAAAATGCTTGTAATTACATAGGATGGTGTCCACCACCACACACAGCTTTAGCTTTATCAGGAAGAGGAACAGAGAGAGTTGTAGCCTTGTACCTGGTCAGGAACACGTTATCAATGTTCCACGCATCTGCAGGTGGCCCTCAGCTGTAGGGGATGGCTCTTGCTCTTTTCCAGTTTTCTGAGACTTCTAATTCATTTCTAAGATCCTGGAAACTTTCCATGAACAAGGAAATCATCAGTAGTCAGCACTGGATTCACCAAGGGGGAGTCATGCTGATAACCTTTGACCATGGAATGGCTGGCCTGGAAGATGAAGCAGTACGTACTGTCCATCTGGACGGCTTTCAAACACTGTCTCCCATAAGATCCTCCTCATAAAGAAGCTGTTGAAGTTTCTGGATGAGCAGACACCAAAGTAGACTTAAAACAGGTTGAGTGGCTGGTCCCAGAGGGACATGAATTCTGGCTGGGGACAACTATCTAGTGGTGTGCTCCAGGAGTTTAGACTGGTTCCAGTCCTTTTAATATCTTAATGAATCACAGAACATTAGGGATTGGAAAGGACCTCGAAAGATCATCTAGTCCAATCCCCCTGTCACAGCACAGGATCACATAGCCCAAGTCGCACAGGAACATGGCCTGGTGGGTTTTAAACTTGTCCAGAGAAAGAGACTCCACAATTCCCCTGGGCAGCCCCTTCCAGTGCTCTGTCACCCTCACTGTGAAGAAGTTCCTTCTCAGATTGATGTGGAACCTCCT
>JAOXOE010000720.1:7021138-7050455 GCA_028565055.1 Phoeniculus purpureus
AATGTCTCCAGAGAAGGAGACTCCACAACCTCCCTGGGCAGCCCCTTCCAGTGCTCTGTCACCCTCACTGTGAAGAATTTCCTTCTCATATTTATATGGAACCTCCTGTGTTCCAGCTTATACCCATTGCCCCTTGTCCTATCATTGGACGCCACTGAGAAGAGCCTGGCTCCATCCTCCTGGCACCCGCCCTTCACATATTTATCAACATTAATGGGACATCCCTCAGTCTCCCTTTTCCCAAGCTCAAGAGACCCAGCTCCCTCAGACTTTCCTCAAAAGGGAGGTGTTCCACTCCATTCATCATCTTTGTGGCTCTGCGCTGAACTCTCTCCAACAGCTCTGTGTCCTTCTTGAACTGAGGGGCCCAGAACTGGACACAATATTCCAGATGTGATCTCACCAGGGTAAGTAGAGGGGTAGAAGAGCCTCTCTCGATCTACTAACCACTCTCCTTCTGATCCACTACAGTATGTCACTGGCCTTCTTGGCCGTCCTGCCTCATGGTCGTCCTGCTGTCCACCAGGACCCTCAGGTCCCTTTCTCCTACACTGTTCTCCAACAGGTCAGTCCCCAACCCATTCTGGTACCTGGAGTTGTTCTTGCCCAGATCATGATCATGAAAACCAGACTGAAACTCACTTCAAGTAAGAGAGACTCTTTCAAGCACTTGGACAACAATTAATCCATTTATCCCCCTCCCCACAATTCATACCAGTAACTGAAAACTAACTCTCAGCTAGGGATTATTGCTGTTCTAAACCATGGCCCTAACAAATACATTTTTTTATCCTCAGCTACAAGTAAGAGCTACAAAAGGTTAAAAAACTGTGGGTATAGTTCAGACCAACATCTGAGATCTTGGAAATTGCTTTCTGTCAGAAAAAAATGTGCTGGAAGTCTCATGAGAAAAGGCTTATTTGTGATGTTGCTGGCACTTTTATTTCTGTTCTGAGCTGGAACATGATGAGAGCAGTCAACTTCTCACATAGTGTTTTGTCTTTAGGAGTTGTGGGGAAAAGGTTCAGTTCTAAAAGTAGAAGATTACAGTGAGACTGTTACCCTAGGTAAAATGAACACCTCTTGTTACTAAAAGAGACGATGGGATGGTTAAGTACACTTCTGATGTAAACTACAAAGCTTCACGCAGTTGAAGAAGAAATCATTGTTTCCTTTGACAAATTAAAAATTCCCCACAACTCCTGATTTTCAGTTATAGAGCCCTAAATTAAGAGAGTCTCTCAATTAACATGAGTAGTGTAACTCTGATAACCACCACGTTCTTATGGCAGTGCCCACATAAACCTAGCAGGGCTAGGGTCTTAGCTGTAGGTGGAGTAAATTGTCTGTGGTAGGCAAGTTACTTCCAAAACCAACATTTTATTTCCAAAATGCCTTAGAATTTTATCAGTCTTTCATTGCAAGTCTCCAACATTAGTTCTGAAAATGAACTTCCAAGTTACTTAGACGTAACTTTTTCTACTAACAGCTTTATGTGACATCATATAAAGTTGTTTGCAAGGACAGGCTGTTTTCAGCTCTGTGCACAGACATCTTCCTGTTGGGAAGGTCAGAAGGGGTGTGAAGAGGTGTTTACCTAATTTGTTTTACCACAAAATCCCACGAACAATTTAGACTGCCACAACCAAGACTCTGACAAAGATGTGGGGAAGATCAGCTGGGGACTGAGGAGCACTGGCACCAGAAAAGCTGTTCAGCAAACTGCAGCAGCCCTCTTGTCTGAGCATAAGTTGCTTCTGTTGTTGTCTAGGCAGCCAACTGAAGGAGAATTTTGCCTGGAAAGCAAACAGGTGTCGGTTAAAAGATGGGAACAAAACCTGCCCTTTAAATAATACAATCCTCTTTTAAACATCGGGGTGTCATTTAAATAGCCTGAGCAGAATTCAAATTCAAGGCTTCCTTGCAAACACACGCTGTTAGCGGCTGCTCGGTAAATCCATACTACAGCGCAACTACTGCATCTTCAAAACTGGGCTTGTTTACACAGGGCTTCTGTGGTAGAAACAGTTCTTATTAACATTTCAACACTTTTACGGGGTCATGTCTCTCCACGTTATAAATTCAGAACTCGTAGTTCAGGGGGCACTTTGGCTGTGCACAAACGACATGATGTTGCCCTTCTCTTTGAAATGAGAATGTTCACCTATAATTCAGGCTTAGGAGGACTAAGGGGATGCCCAAGTAAAAGAGTCACACACTGTTAAAGAATAACCTTACTCTACTTAGCCTTCAAGGGGGTCTTCTCCTCCTTCATCCCACCACAGATGCTGCTGCTTTTGTATGAACAAGATTGTTCCTGACTCCTGGAGTTTATTGGGCAACTAAAACTTATAATCTGCAGCCTCTTTTATAACCAAACACAAACTTATGACATTTAAAGGTCCAGTATGTTTGCCTATCCCCAAACCAGATCACACAATACAGGCATTTGTAGGGAAAAATTAATGTGTAAATTTTTAAAGGCTCTATAACATTTAGAGCTGTTATGCAGCTGCACATTCCCCACTTTTACGAATACAGGGCTGAGTTACTGCTCCATATAATGAAGTACTTGTTTTGGCATAAGGTAGGAGGTAATCCCTAACACTTAGTCTGTCTACAGGTCATACCTGTCTCCCCAGTGTTACTGGTACACTTTCTGAAGGGCGGTGGGACTAGACTGAGTACCCTTCACATACTGACCAGTACCTTTGTTCCCTATACAGAATCTCTATAAAGAAACTCCAAAGAATATGCTTTTGTTTTAGGGAACAGAAGGGTATTTCTGGTTTGCTCCTCCCCTCCCAAATCTTTCCTTCTAGAAATGACTCTCGGTAACCCTGCCTGTTAGGGTTTTTATAAAATCTGTGGACAAAAATATAGAGCCAGGAGGTGGATGCACACTGTAATGCTTAAATCCTTTTAATGGAACGTCTGTCTTGCCCGGGCTTACACAGATGTGATAGGAACATGGGAGTTCCTACACTGTTCCTACTGCCAGTGCCAGCTGTATTATTTTTGCCAATCTGCCTTTAAGTTCAAGAGTTAATGTCATCGGGTTTACATGCTTTCCCAAATGTGTCATACAGTTCACAGACAGAACTGCAGAATCATAGGATCATCCCGTGACAGGGACCTACAGAAATCATCTAGACCAACACCCATAGCTGTGAACAGGAACATCCTCAAGTAGATCAGGTTGCTCAGAGCCTTGTCTAGATAACAACGTTTATTTTGGCTGTCACCTGTCTCAGCAGCTGTAATCTCCTGGACTCATCAGGAAGACACACTTGTTAGTTTAGAAAATATTAAATTCACAGCAGCAGCAGCAGCAAACAGTACTGAAAAAAAAAAGGTTAGTGTAAACCCTGGAACGAGTTTTCTTTCAGTTCTTTCCCCTGAACCTTTGCCTTCCTGTATGCTTTTTGAGACCAGCCGTGTCTCTGCTGCAGGCTAAACCCCCTCCAGATACTAAATGCTGTTATCTTATTTGCATGCAGAAGCAGCACAGCATCTGTCACGCAGTCAGAAACAACTCTGCCTGGGTACTGCCAGCGAAGACAACTCACGTTGTACAAGAATGCTGTATGTCTGCTAGCCATGCAAAAATTCACTTACCTTCCATTTCAGCACACTTTTAGTTGCCAGTGTCTGCCCTTTAAGTACTTAGAGCTGCCATTTCCATGCTGAAAAAGCATCTGGTATTTCCATCTTTCATTTAGGACTGATAAACTGTCTAAAGCACCTGGTAACATGAACTCTGGGGCACTGGATAGACCAGGAACTACACAGCCTGGTTCAAAGTAATCCCAGATGAGAGTGTTTTGTGAGCGTGTCCTCCAGTGGCAGTAGCCACTGGTTGTCAAAAAATTCCACCCAACAAGACCACTCTTATTTTGCTGGCTTGTTTTCACTCTGCATCAGTTTCCCAGTCAAGTTAGCTGAATAGTTGTACATGCAGAATAGTTGTACATGTACAGGACTTCAGCCTACACAGACACTGACCCAAACCTTTTCCAAAGCACTAGACAAACATCCAAAAGCACTCTATAGATTCAGTAATTACTTCAAAATACTCCTCTTTTTTACAGGATTCAATAGTGGGAGGGTAAAAGAGGTAAAACAGACATATGTATACTCTACACTGTTTATCAGCTGCTGTGATCCTTATTGTGGGCTAGCAAGAGCCAACTAGATATTTGATTAAAATGGGTTTAAAGTACCATCCTCACTAAAATCACAATCCATGCTCAGAAAAACTGTTGGCTAGTCCATCAGAACCAAAACTATTTTTACCACTAAATAACGCAGATACTGGTCCACCAAGTCCTCCCGCTGTGCCTGAGAGTCTGTGTTCACTGCAGGCATTTTGTAGAGCTACAGCTCATGCACGCACAGCCAGTCTGGCTCTAAATCAGCTCTACTGGCTGTTGCTAACAGAACCCTTAGAGCACAGATCTCATTGCATGGATGCATGACGTTTTACAAAATGGAATGAACACTCGAGACGTTCAGCCAGCTCTGAGATCTGGTTTGGTTTCCCTGTTCTGCCCGTAGCCAGTCATTTCAACTGGTATTTTAACAATACAACTTCAGTTACATGAAAATAACATTTGCCTTAGCTGCTCTCAAACATCACGGAGCTTGCAGAGCAAACTGTTTCCCAGCATACAGCATTCGTATTCAGGAGAGCTCTACTGCTGGGATTCTTGCTATTTGTAGGAATAAGTCGAAGCAAAAAGTGACGACTGCGATTTGACTGATACAAACCCTGCCTGAGATGTACAAATGCAAAAGTTAGGCTGCCAGGAGTCAGCCTTCTCTGGGCCTGCCGCTAATGGAACACTGAGGAAGCGTTCAGCATGTTTGAACTGAATGCTACAGTAGTTTATTGAGTAGCTTTGAGTGTCTCTGAGAATTATGTTTTATTTGTTTCAGGAATAATTCAGTCCCAAGAATACTCTGGCAACACAGTTCAAACACAGTGCCATTCTAAGACCCCTATGAGGCTCAAGGGCAGGGAGCAATTTCCTTAACTGATGGTCATCCACTACCCCTTTCTGGCACTCCCCAGTTCACCTCCCACCTCAGTAGAATAAGATATGTTTCACAAAATACCTCATGCACTCCCCCTGAAGTCCTGAGTACCGGTCCTTGCTTTTTAAGCACACAGTTAAAAAATTCCAAACAGAAAAGGGCTTGAGGCAAATTCCTGGCTTAAATTGCTTTTAAGTTTGTGAGAACTTAGATCCAAAATATGTTACTTTAATCCACCTAATTTACCCAGTATTTCATCCTTTCCAGGCAATTCAGTCTAAAGCTTTATAGTCAATTAGCAACAGCTTGAGACAATGCCAATCTCTGCTTTAAATAATCACACGTAAAAAAACACATCACTGCTTCACACATTTGCAGTGGGCAGGTCTGAATTCAAGACATTATCCAGCATCTCGGGTGCAAGGGGTGCAACTAACAGGTTCCACATAAACATCAGAAAAAACTTTTTCATTGTGAAGGTGACAGAGCCCTGGCACAGGCTACCCAGAGAGGTTGTGGAGTCTCCCCTGGAGACTTCCCAAACCCACCTGGATGCATTCCTGTGTGATCTACTGTAGGTGATCCTGCTCTGGCAGGGGGAGTTAGGCTAGATGATCTTTTGGGGTGCTCCCTTCCAACCCCTACCTTTCTGTGACTCTGTGATCTCAGAAGCATATCCAAATCACCAGTAAGAACACTTAGGGAGATGCTAAATCATTTTACTCTGACATTGATACAGCTTCATGCAACCCCAGTTTCAGATCCCTCATTATCTTATCCTTCTTCTACCTGGTTCATCCAACACCACACGCTTTAAGCTGCTTCACATGAAGTTCTTTCTCTTGCATCTTGATTGTGACATGAATACACATTAAGTCCTTCAGCCTCCTCCTCCTTTACCACATTCAAGAGCACAAAAAATACAAAACTATGTATTGCAGCTTCTCTTCTACTTACGTGAAAAATGGGTCAAGGCAGATCTGTGCCATTTCCCTACCTTCCACCCTTTCTATAGTCACATCCTGTCTCCCTTACCTTTTGCCTTTGTTCTCTTAGACGGTAAACTCTTCACAGGAGATGCTCCACACTCTTAACACTTGGCCTATTTCAGATATTGCTCAAATACAGGTAATAAAACTATATTCCACACAGACCTGAACTTCATCTCACAAAAAACCTCCAAACAAACCCTGTGCATAACTGCTGATATTTTTAATGTCATAAAAGTAATGCTGGAGTCTATGTTTTTAGACACCGTGTTAAGTTCCACTCGTTTTTTGACAATCTGCATTTTCCTTTTGTGGATATGTTTTGTTTATAGTTTAGAAACTGGATGTTAGATCTCACATGATGACCTTTAAAATACGCAGAGCTTCACATCTTGATATCCACAGTGGCGTGGGAGTCTAAAGATGTGGTTGAAGATACTCGCTAGGAGGAAGCTAATGACAGACCGTGCCAGTTCCTCACTTATCAAGGAAGATCCCCTTGATGGTAGTTTTATGTTAAACTACAGCAGTCGATGATGCACTTTGAATCACAGAATGTCAGGGTTTGGCACGGACTTCTAGAGATCATCTAGTCCAACCCCCTCTGCCAATCACCTAGGACAGGTTACACAAGGCTGCATCCAGGTGGGTTTTGAAAGCCTGCAGACAAGGAGACTTCACAACCTTCCTGGGCTGCTTGTTCCAGTGCTCTGTCACCCTCACAGTAAAGAAATTTCTCCTCATGCTGAGGTGGAACTTCTTATGTTCTAGCTTATACTCGTTTTTCCCTGTTCTATTATTGGGCACCACTGAAAAGAGACTAGCCTCTTCCTCTTAGCACTCACACCTCAGAGATTACAGGCATTAGTAAGATCCCCTCCAGACTAAACAGCCCCAGTTCCATCAGTGTATTTGCAATGTATATGCAGAGGTTGCTGGCAGAGCTCAGCACTGTATACTGCCAACTAACTGACAGAATGTGTTTTGTGTTATTTATCTGTTATGCAAAGAATACGAATTTGTCCACAAAATACCGAGCAGTCAATAGCCAGGAATTACACTGAACGGACATACGTCAGGCATTCCTCAGTTTCACTTCCTGAATCACAAGGGAATGTATCAGGCAATTGCACATCCAGTTGGTCTTCTCATTATTCCTGTGCTAATTTGTGTGGAAACGTCAAAGAATGGCAACTGCTACATTGTTTTAGAAGACCAGCTACATCACATTAACAGTGTGGACTCCATGCATCACTTGATCACAGAATCACAGAATCATTCAGGTTGGAAAAGATCAGCGAGTCCAACCATTACCCAGACTGTACCAAGCCCACTGCTAAACCCTGTCCCTAAGCTCTGTGGAGATACCGTCCTTGAGAGGACAAACATTTTAACTGCCCTTTTGTTTTTCTGCTACAATACTTCAGGTATTGACTGACATCGGTAGTAGATTTTATTTGGGCCAGCAAAGGTGGTTGCCAATGTCAGCTGGCTGCTCTGCTAGATGCTCTGGCTGAAGGCTACAGACATGCTCCTAATGATCCTGGTGACACCACAAGGAAGCAACATAATGAAAACCAACAGTGAAACCAGTTGAATGCTACCAGCTTTACACAACAGAAGCCAAGGAAGAAATATTTGTACTGTTGAGTGATACCTACCTACAGGAGCAGTCATTGCCAAGCAAAGACAGGAAGGCAACAGATAGATGTTTTTGTCGTCCCAGCCACATGTCTTCCTGAACTGAAGTTAATACCAGCACTGTCTTGTTCTGGGAACTCAAGCGTAACGTCTGAATCCCAAATTGATAGAACCATAGGGTTGGAAGGGACCTTCAATCAAAGGTCATCTAGTCCAGTCCCCTTGCAACAAGCAGGGACATCACGCACTAGACCAGACTGCCCAAAGTCCCATCCGGCCTGACCTTGAACGGCTCCAGGCATGGGGCCTCCACCACCTCTCCAGGCAGCCTATTCCAAGGATCCACCACTCTCAGATTAAAGAACTTCTTCCTCACGTCCAGCCTAAATCTACCCTTTTCCAGCTAAAAACCATGACTTCTTGTCCTATTGCTCCCTGCCCTTGTGAACAGTCTGACACAGCCTTCTGATGGGCCCCTTTCAGGGATTGGAAGGTCGCTCTAAGCTCTTCCTGGAGCCTTCTCCTCTTCAGGCTGAACAACTCCAATCCTCATAGCAGAGGTGCTCTACTCTCTGATCATCCTCGTGGCCTCCTCTGGACTCACTCCAACATGCATCTCCTCTGATCATGACCCAATAGGCCAACCCATCTCCATCCAACCCGTCAAGCAGGTTCACCCAGAGATGCAAGAAAGGCTTGCAATGGAAATTCAGGGATTAACAAGACTGGTCAGCTTGACATGCCTACCCTAAAGACTGAGGTGGAAGAGACTGGTATTTACAAAAGCTAACACTAGCCCAGCTTGGCGAAGAAAACAACTGAGCAGAAACTATTCTCAAGTACCTCTGCAAACCCTCTCTTCCCCACCCACGCTGACCATGCAAAGAGCAGCCTCAATAAGGCCTGTAGGTTCTCAAGCACAGAGGAAGTGAGAAGAGTGAACTGTGTGGGCAAAACGTTCTCTCTGACCAGGTGATCTGGCGAATACACAGCCTGGGCTGATGAGGAAATAGCACGCTTGATGGCAGCCCAGCAGCGATAGGTGAAGATGCGAGACGTTTTTTTAACAGGATGAGGTTAGCTCTTCCTTTCATTGAAACACATGAACCCTTTTTGGAAAATCTTCTTTTCATCTAAGTAACTGTTGTTTGGGTTTGTTTTATTTTAAATTAAGATGTATAATAAAGAAACGGGGGTGGAACAAATCCATCTCCAGTGTGTTTTTCTACAAGAAAAAACAAAACGGAAACGCTGTCCTCCATCGGCACCACAGTGGTGCAGGACATCGTTTTACATAAACGGTGTGCATTTTTCTCACAAGGAATGGAGAAGCCTTCCACTGTGGACTCACAAGAGTTTAAATACTGAATATGAACAGCGGGAACTTTTTAAATGTTTTAAGCATTACAACTGGTTTTCACAGTCAGGCAGAGCAAAACATTAAAGCTGGAATTAGCTGTAATAAAGGAATGTCCCAGGCCAGCAAGAGAGTACATTTGCATTCCCTACCACTGATACAACAGGCAGGCATCATGGTCTAACTGTACAGTAATCTACTGGCTTAATGCTGTAGTCTCAGTATTCCATCTTTCCAAAATCCCATCCTTGTGATGTCTCTGCAAACACTCCATCTGCTGTTCCCTAAGGATCTGAACACCGAATGGTTTCTCTCAGAAGGCAGTTGAACAAACCCAAACGTTTACACTCCCTCCAGGGGAAATAAGTGCATGCTTCTGCTGAAGTGAAACTGCTCCATATTGTTTTTCACACCTTTAAGACCCTATGGGTTTTGTGGCTTGTATAGGTACCTCTACCCGGACATGTTTACTTGTGTGCTGTCTGGTGGCCAGGATTTGGCTCTATTTCCCAATCAATGACAATGGGTTCAGCTTTTAAACTGTTTGTTGCTTGGGACTCACACAAGTACCTTACTAGATTAAAAATTTGTGATGGTTCTGAGAGTGAGTGAAGCAGTAAAGCAGCAAATGGCATTGGTGTCTTTGCCACCTGAAAACCTTACGATATTAACTATTGCTATTTTCTTCTCTGTAAACAAACATGCACTCAATCAAACCACCTCGGCCACTGAGCAGCTTAGCAATAAAGTTTGATTGGAGCCTATCTGTCTTCCCTAACTCAAAAGAAGAACGTTTTCCAGCACTTGAAATTTAAAAAGGTTAAAGCTCTTCTCAGACCACCATGAGGGAAACCGTTTTCTTAGTTTCTGTTCAAGATGTTTAACATAAAGACCTATAACCAAATGCAAACAGTCCTCATTAACAGACACAGAGTAGACAGTGGCAAGTACGCAAGCATGCATGGCACATACAGCATCACACGATATACATCAGGATGCCAATGGCCACCTTAACCACCTGGGCACACTGCTGGCTCATATTCACACAACTGGCAATCAGTACCTCTAGGTCCTTTTCCAAGGTGCAGCTTTCCAACTCCACATCCTCAAGTCTGTAGCCTACCAAGAGGTTGTTATGACCCATGTGCAGGACCCAGCACTTGGCCTTGTTGAACCTCACACAGTTAACCTTGGCACATCAACCCAGCCTGTCTACATCCCTCTGTAGAGCCTCCCTACACTCCAGCAGATCCACACACCCACCCATCTTGGTGTCATCTGCAAACCTACTGAGGGTGCACTCAATCCCCTCATCTAGGTCACTAATAAAGATATTAAAGAGAACAGCCCAAATACTGAGCCCTGCGGACCACTAACTGTGATGGGACACCAGCCAGATTTAACTCCATTCACCATCACTCTTTTGGCCTGCCCAGCCAGCCAGTATTTTATCCAGAGTGGAGTGTACTTATCACAGCCTTGAGCCATGTTTCTAAAGGCAAATGCAGTGGGAAAGCCTCCTGCTCTGTGATATAGATGGAAACTTAAGCCCTATAAGCCACCTCATCAACATAGCTTCCTGAATGAGTCCAAACATAAGCACACTCTGGTTTAACACAGCAACGCCTACTGAGCTTGTTGAGCTGGTAGGTTTGATTAAAGAAGTAGCACTAAAGTGCTTTTATGAATGACAACTGTCTAGCTAATACCTGATCTAGTCCCCTTGCCAGTTCACATCTTTGAGAAGCATGCCCCTTCTGCGGGTCACAACAGATAAGAAAGAACCAAACCAAAGCCCATCCTGCCTCTCCCTCATCCCCAGCAAACCAAGGCACGCTTATGCTTTGGGTCAGAGAGCGACCGAGATGCCACGTCTCAGAAACCTGCCACTTGCCAGCTCTCTGAAATTGCAGCACTGGGGAACTCTACGACTTTGATACTCAGCCTTCGTATTTGTACCACCAAGATTTAACCTCACATTCCAGGGTGGGGTTGGGCTCAGAGCCCAGGACATTCCAAAAAGCATTCCAACCAACAAGGCCCTGGAGGTAGCCCCACAGTGAGCACATCCATGCTACAAGGCTAGTAAAACTATCTTTGCATTCCCATTCACGTTTCTAATGAGCAGAGTACACGTAGGCTACAGAGAGGACAAGCTACAGTTGTCCCCACACTCACGGCTCACACTCTGGCAGGTATCATTATGAAGATTTTATGCAGCATCGGTATCCAGAAAAAACCCAGACAAACCACAACTGCTTCCTTTGTTTGCTTTTTAAAGCCTCATGACTGAAAAGACCAACTGCTTCACAAAGTTCCATAAGATGAAAAGTGAATCAGCGCACAGTTTTGGTTAGTATTGATCGAGCATCATATCCACAACAAATTAAAATTACATATATCTATCTATCTATCTATCTATCTATCTATCTATCTATCTCTCAAGAGTGAGGCAAGATATCCTCCAGTACAACTATGGTCTCAATTGCCACCCTATGCAAGAAAGCAGAAGTGCAGCGGCTGGCAGTTAAATACTGCAGATGTCAGCATATTTTTCTGGAAAAAAATAATCTGCCACCTTCTGTTTACGAAAAGTACAGCAGAAAAAGAGAAGCACACAAGAAACTCACACTAACAAGTCTCCTGTGTCGTTTGCCCTTCAAAACTGATGTAAGTAGAACAATTTTTAGCAGGAAAGCACTACTCATGGAGGTACTGCAGAGCCAGGAACACACACAGCAAACACAGCCACCTCTGCACGGCTGGTCACACCTTAGCTGCAATAGTTAAGAGGAATGAAAGCACGTAACTAAAATTCAAGCTAAATTCTGACATGCACACACACATACATACAACTGCAACTTTTCTTTAGTTCTTTTGAATCTCAACACCAGGTGTCAGACCAGTTACACCGTCTAGCCATTTGCCAGAATGTACAGCCTTCGACATTTAGTGTTGAATGCTCACTCCAACAGGGGGACTCCCCACTCTCATTTCAGATGCTCTGTCTGACCTAGCTACGGCCATCCCTAATTACAGCACAGGCAATCTCGCTAGTGTATACAACTATTACAACAAATTAAGAAGAACAAGCAGAAGTGTTGGTGGTCACACAATAGTTTAAGTAAGGATTTCAAAATGTGCACATATTAGGAAACAGGAACACACACACCTCCCTCTCCTCAAACTTGTGCACACTCTGTACAGCCTACACCTCCCTAAGGCTGCAGAAGGATCAGTGTTCATCTCACGTGACAACGCATCAGGAGAGAAAAAACATAACAGGTACAAACGCCGTCTTGAAGATCTTGGCTCCTACACAGAATGATCCAATGTCTTTTCTGAAAGAGGTCTGAATCAGCAACGACAAAATCACTTTGTCCCGAGTGATTTTCTGGGTGCCTTTTCCTGAGCCAAGACACAAATTACAAGCTGTCACAAATGGATTTATACACTTTGCTCACAAGAGAGAGGTAGCAATACAGAACAGTGATTTAACAAAGTTTGACCAGTAAATGAGATTTTTAAGATTCGATGGCAAGGTACACCAGACTGTTTACTGCATGGAGGGCAGTGTCAGACAAAGCTGTCAAGAGACCTTTCCATTTACTTTAACGTACATAGAGCACATTAAAGACTAATTCTTCTTACTGGCAAGGAATCTTTCATCCTCTTAGAGGAGTCTCCTTGTCAGGGGTCCCTGCCCAAGAGGAGGTCCTGGCAGCCACCTGTCAGTCGGGAGAGTGCCAAGGGCTCTTCGGCTGCTCGCTATTTATGGAGGTAAGATGACTCATAGTCAAAGCTACAGACCAAACTGATCTTGTTGCTCAAGCCAGCCCTTGGCTATTGCACTGTTACCAGTTTCCCCTGAATCCATATTGAGCAGGATGCAATCATCATACCTATAGGCATCATTACTGTATTATTAGCTCAGAAGCAGAGTGTAGGAGTCCAAGTACAGTATTATACATCAGTACATGTATATCAGGAGATGAGGGTCCTGTTGACAGGGGGGTAAAGCACACCATCACACAGGCTCCCCATGGTTGTCAGCTTATCTGCAAATTTGTCCCATTCCACTCAATTTCCACCAACCCACAGGAATTGCTGCTATACAAGTCCCCACTGTATTTAGGCACCACCCCCTATAACAAGCAGTTTATCCAAAGATTCAATTTTAGACAAAAAGTTATGACAAGAGACAAAGCCAGAGTCCTCTAAGTAGCAGGACAAGAGGCAATGGGCACAAATTGAAATACATGGTATTTCCAAGTAGACACAGTAAGAAAAAAGCTCACAACTTACTTTCTCTTTACCGTAAGGGTAACCAAACCTTGTTATGAGTTGTAGGTTGTATGCAGAGACTTATTCCTTGGAGGTATGCAAAACCCATCTAGATGCAGACCTGGGAAATTTGCTCTAGTTAACCCTCTTTTGACCAGGAGAGTTGGATCACATGATCTCTAGAGATCCCTTCCAAACTCAAATGTTCTATGATTCTATTAAACTAGACCTAAGAATGACTTTTTCCTGTATTATTTCACGATGCTGGTTAATACTGGGAATTCTTTTGCTGCTTTGGAGTAAAATTCTCACACTAAAGTTTCATCAAATCCAAGTACATTTAACTGCATTTACGGCAACGTACAAAATGAAGAACTTTCCTCTCACACCATGAAGATTTACTATAAATTAATCTAATTGAAACAGAAGGCATTTTCAATATGATTACACATATATTTAATTTCAGAAATCTGAATATTACCTGGTGGAATACTGTTCTTCCTCTGTAAAAGAATTGTTTAAACAATTCTGGCACTATCACTTGAGGATAAAGATACAAACTTAAATAGGAAAACTATTTATGAACATTACAATTAACACAGTTTTCTATGTTCTTTACACAAAATGCTTTGAAGATCATGGCATGATAGACCTGTCATTTTGTTTTCAGACCAGAACAGACAGTCTAAAGATGCCTCATCCTGTTTAGGGAAACTGAGCCACTGTTTCAATGAATCATTAACTGAAATCCCTGAATCTCTAGATCCATGAAGATGCTCTTTTGGGTTTCAAAACTAATTTAAATCAGACGGCTCTGTGGGATTGCCATGAAATCAGAGTAGACCTGTGTCCTGTCTTGGCACACGGCATGTACTTAAACAGCAACTTATAATGATGGCAAATTAAGAAGGGTACACGTATTGCCAACAGCTAAATACTAAGGCAAACCAGTCACATTTCAAGAACAAATACGTAAGGCCACGTCAGGACGCCCATTACTGCAGGCACTGCAAGTACATGCCGACATGTACTGGAACGTTCAAGTTCGAAAGAACAAAACTCAAAATGGTTTTAATTCAACAAATTCATGGCTACCAGGTTTGGCTCCAGTTTCTTACTGGAAAAGTACAGATGCAATATCCAAGACCTGGAAAGGATGGTTAATCCTACTGTTACATTTCTGGAGGGTACAATGTAGTAGAAATTATGAATTATTACAATTTCAGTTCTTTCCTCTACAAAAAACTTTTTTGTCTATACAGAATGGTTTGGGTTGGAAGGGACCTCAGAGATCACCCAGTTCCAGCTCCCTGCCATGAGCAAGGGACACTGCTCACTAGATCAGGCTGCCCAGAGCCACATCCAACCTGGCCTTGAACATTTCTAGGGAGGGGCCATCCAAAACCTCCCTCGGCAACCTGTTCCAGTGCCTCAGCACCTTTACAGTGAGGAATTTCTTCCTAACATCCAATCTAAATCTCTCCTCTTTAGCTTGAAACCACCCCCTTGTCCTATCACTAGAGCGCTTCATAAATAGTCCCTCTCCAGCTTTCCTGTAGGCCCCCTTTTCAGGTACTGGAATGCTGCTCTAAGATCACCCTGGAGCCTTCTCCAGGCTGAACTGCCCCAATGCCCTCAGCCTGTCTCCATAGCAAAGATGCTCCAGCCCTCTGATCATCCTTGTGGCCTCTTCTAGACTTGTTCATACAGTTCCATGACCTTCTTGTATTGTGGTCTCTAGAGCTGGATGCAGTACTCCAGGTCTCACCAGTGCAGAGTAGAGGGGGAAAATTACTTCCCTTGACCTGCTGGTGACATTTCTTTTGATCCCACGCAGGATACAGTTGGCCTTCAGGTCTGAACTCACACACTGCCAACTCATGTTGATCTTCTCATCTACCAACACCTAAGAAGCTTGCAAAACATGCATAAAATGCTTTTTGACAAAGCTATGTCCACTTGGCTACTAATATTCCCCCACATAAATTTTCTGCATTAATGACATTGTTCTATAAAGAACCCATTTGCTTATGAAGGACATATTCATGCTCTTACCAGCACACTCTAAACCTCTTAAAAAACAAGTAATAAAACCAATGACAAAATTGCTTGGAAAATATCCGATATTTTAAAAAATTTATTATTTGGGATTACATTCTCAATGGTCTTTAAAATCAACCTACTAATTCATCCAATCTGAAAGCCACCATAGGGACAGAGAGCAGTGAACAGTAAACATCTCATTGCCATTTTCCACAACTGAGGAATTTTACCTGTCTCTGAGAGAATCCAAATGAAATGTGAACAGCAAGATATACAAACAGAACTCAGCTGCACAGGCATGAAACCTCTGATTTCCATGCTATTGTGGCATCTTAGGCACATTCATGTCATCTGTCTCTTCAGCAAAATTAGCTTTTTTAAGGGAAGGCTCAGCAAGGTCTTCTCCATGGTCCTTGTCATCCAAGCGCTCCTGGTCTTCCCTCCTCCGTTTGTTAATCAGGTTATTTTCCCCCTCACACAGCTTGCCCTCTGGGACACCCAGCGTCCTCAGACAGACAATAGCTGCAGCCTGTTCTGCTAGTTTCTTTGACTTGTCCCTGAAGAGCAAGCAGACAGAACACAGGTAAACATACAAACTGAAGCCTCTACATCACTACAAGACAATTTCCTGCCTTTGATGCAACATCATGAAACAAAGAACATCTGTAGTCATCTCACAGCAGAAGAGGAAACTAGGTCAGTGGCAGAAATTATTTGAAGCTTGCTAGGCGTCAATACCTCACTCCTGAAGTAATATTCCTAGAAAATCTGCTCCTATCAGGTCTTGTGTCTCAAACACTTCATTTCAAAGGTAGGAAGTCAACCTGTGTTTGGCCCAAGTGGCTGCAGTCATCAGAAAGTTAGGTTTTACAAATATAACCACTAAACAAACTGCATTTTTAAAGACAGCTTTCCTTGAAAGACACTAGAGCCCAAACATAATCTGACAGGTAAACAAGTTCACTGATGCTGACAAAAGCAGAAACTGGTCCATAGTGACAAAGTTTGTCATTTCTGAGCAGATTACACATTTGTAATTGATATTTGACAACATTTTCTTCTCAAAGTTTCATACCAGCTGAGCCTAACTTCCTATATTCTCTGAATAGGAATACTGCAAACATCAGCAAGAATCGTGCACTTGTCCTCTAAAATATTCACTGCTGAGCTCTAGCTTTGCAGTTAGATCAGCTTACATGGAAATACCTGTAGTCAACTCTAGTATTAATAGATGATTGTATAAAATACCATCATGAAACATTAGATCAGCCCTGGATGTCGATTAACTGTGACCTCTGCAAAGCCACTAACCTGTCCTCTGCTTCACTGTATACAGATTTTGATCCTGACAATCCTCTCATTGCAAGTTTTAAGCATCAGAAACAACTACAATGCAGCTGCAAAAACCTATTAAGGATAACTTACCACAGAGTTGATCTATATTTTTGCTCAGCTACTGTCACTACTGAACAGAATAACCTATCCAGTGGTCTCTGAATCTGGAGGGGAAAAAAGGAAGAAATGGAACAGTGTGTCAGAACCAGTAATGTCATTTACAGAGTATAAAACAGCATCAAGGATCCTGGTTATTCTTGCACTCCAATCACATTAACACCTTTAAAATTACTGTAGTTCCCATCACAAATTTAACCTTGCAAACTTGAGATATGAAAATACGAAGAAACTGTCTTGACTGTAAACACCTTTGCTTTACCATAAAAAAGTAAACCAAATAATGTTCCCATCTAACCAAGCATTTGCTCCAGAGCAGAACAGTTCCTATCTGTAACAGTGTGCAACAACAGGAAAAAAACATTCTGAATCCAAATTCGTCACTTCATGGAAGAAGGAAAAGAAAGTCCGTGACAGACTCCTACGCAATGACCTCTAGCTACCTTTTTCCACACATGAATCAAAACCAGACCAAAGGTCTGACTTTAAAGTTTTTATTTTCTTCTAGAGTCAGCCGCTGTTCTCATTCATAGGTGTACTACTGTTTCAGAAGGTGCTTACTCATGCCAGACTGGGAAGCAGATTTTTTCACTATCTTGAGTCCTAAAATAGTTTATTTCACAGACAAGGCAGAGGAAGAGGTCTTCATCAACTCACAGTTTCATAAACAGGCTGAGGATGCTTTTCTTTCCTACACCACTCCAGAAGACACATTTTTGGAGTAATCTGAGGTGGATATTCTCGCCTAGACAGAAAATTTGTGGTCAAAAAGTGTGCACAGACTTCTCTTTTAAAACAGATAGCACTGCTTATTACATGACTTATATCAGTTTATTCTGTGTGGTTTAATTTTACAGTTAAAATTACAAGAAAAATGTTGCTTCCTTATTAGATAATTCAGGTAATACATCCAACATAACATTTAAAATAAAATCTAGAGCTTTTCTATTAACACTTCCCGTTTACATCCTGCAGGAATACAATCAGAGAAAAGACATTTATCAGAAGGCAGATTCTGCCTAAATACATGAGATAGAAAAACAGTGCCAAATAGTAACTACAGTTATAAGCAACAATCTAAGATTAAACACTAGAAGAAAGAAAATAAGCTCCTCTAATGAGACAGTGGAGTTATAACCTAAAAAAGAGTTATAAATATAATCACAACTCCTTGTATTTGACAGAAGAAATTCTGTTAAGAGCACTGTATTCAGTCCTTAGAAAGTCAGGTAATAGCTCCTGTAAATAATAAAAGCATTAAACCCTCAAAAGGGTTTGAGGAGCATTTGTACCACACTCTTCTTGAGCTGCTTGACAGACTTTACAGCAAACACAGCAAAAGCATTGGGTGTCACATCCAAAGTACCATTTCTGAAGATCTGATGGATTATAATCAAAGGTTACTCAGAAAACGTTGTACCTAACTCTCTGAATTACTTTTTCAAAGAATATCTTATTAGTGGAACTTGTTTAGAAGGTTGCAGATGAGCACACAGGTTATCTGCTCGGAAAAGAGCATTATTAAACATGTGCAGGACTTTTTATAGAAGTAGTACTGGGTTGTAGCTAAATTTCACTAACAATAACTGATCTCTGTATACTCACATTCTTCTACATGCACGTCTGACTTTTTAAGATCACTCAGCACTTTCAGTAAGCTAAAGGAAAGAATTAAGCAGCTTCATGAAGCCTGAAACTAGAGAACACCTTAAAACACACAAACAGCAGCACAACAGTGATGCTAGCCATTGTGATTACACAAATTGTTTCATGGAAACTGACTCCGTGAGCACTGTGATGCAAACTGTTATTTTCAAAATAACTGTAAGGCACCGTCTAAGTCACTATTTTTAATTTACAGATCCAAAAGAGTGAAAAAGCTCATTCATACGCTTACTTGTCAAATCTAACAGCCATTTTTATTACATCTGGATCGTCCATTTGGTCATCTTCAGCTTGCATCTCAGTTTCTGATGATGTTCTCTTTGCTTCGAAGACAGCTGTTGTCTCTTCATAGAAGTCAGCCATTTCAAAGACTTCACTATTCAAACAGACACCCTCTGTGTTAGACATCAGCTTATTCATTTTTGTATCACATTACGATAGAGAGAAATATAGAAATCACAGAATCACAGAATGTTTGGAATTGGAAGAGACTTCAAAAGATCATCTAGTCCAATCCCCCTGCCAGAGCAGGATCCCCTAGACCAAGTTGCACAGGAACATGTCCAGGTGGGTTTTAAAGATCTTCAGAGACGAAGACTCCACAGTCTCCCTGGGGAGCCGATTCCAGTGCTCTGTCACCCTCACCATGAAGAAGTTACTTCTCACATTGATGTGGAACCTCCTACATTCCAGCTCACACCCATTGCCCCTTGTCCTATCACTGGATGCCACTGAGCAGAGCCTGGCTCCCACCTCCTGACACCTGCACTTTATGTATTTATAAACTTTAATGAGGTCACCCCTCAGTCTCCGTTTCTCCAAGCTAAAGAGATCCAGCTCCCTCAGCCTCTCCTCATCAAGGGAGATGTTCCACTCCATCATCTTTGTGGCTCTTGAGAGAGTGCCGGACTCTCTCAAGCAGTTCTGTGTCCTTCTGGAACAGAAGGGCCCAGAACTGGACATAATATTCCAGATGTGGTGTCACCAGGGCAGAGTAGAGAGGGAGGAGAACGTCTCTAGATCTACTAACAACTCCTAATCCACCCCAGGATGCCACTGGCCTTCTTGACCACAGCAGCACACACTATATATTCCATTTGTTGCCTGTATGCCCAGGCACAATCAATCAAATAGAGCCCCACAACATCCAAGACAGTAGTCCAATTAATAACTGGCAGGTTTATGAATCAGGAAAGAACATCTGAGTCACTCCTACTGCACCATCTCCACAAGGTCAATACGAGCAAAAAGTGGGAAATAGATTATTCTTCTATTTTTTTTGTATTTAAAAAGCAATCAACACTGTAACATCAAAATCCTTTAAGCTCTATTATTTTATGACATCAGAACATCATTCATATGAGCCCCCCCACATGAGGGAAGAAGCAATTAGGATTTGGGTCAAAGGCAAAAGCCTGAAATCTATTTAAATTTCAGATTCATGGCAGGCTGCATCTACTTTGAAAAACTGAGGCTACAGTCTGGGGTTGATAACAACAGTAAAGTCTGCAGCACAAGAAAACTTTTCATTTCTGACTGTTCACTGATGGAAGTTTGTTCAATGCCAAAATGAATCCTGCCCACAAAGCCATCTCCAGCGCTCTACATGGAAAAACAGTGAAGCTTTGTAAAACTAACTGATGCTTTTAAGATAACACAAATTATGTCCTGTTACATAAACATCTTTGTCTGAAATGCAGGAGCTTGTTCTCTTGCTTCAGGTACTGAGGTTAAAATCTCAAATGGCAGTAACAGGCCATCACCACCAGGAGACATCAGTATTAACTAACTTACTGGTCTTACGATACACTGGTGCATTTTAAATAACTGACTTTTCCTTTAGTTTTTTGGACACTGAACAGGCTGTTCAGTACAGAGCTTAAAAGACTGCCTCTGTAGGTAGAAAGCAGTTTTATGAATGGTCAGTTTTCTCGCTGTCCTTTTCTCACACACATACACACTACTCGAGTCACTTTTGAAAGTGGTAATCAACTTTAGCACATGTGACGCAGTATGTTCAATTTCGGAAGCTCCTGAAGAATTCCTAGGCATAGCACACACAACCAGCATTTGTAAACACTGGAAAGAGCTCTAGTGTATGTGCCATGACTGTTCTAATTACCTGTTTAAAGGCTTGACTCTTACAATGCCTTTTCTTTACATACTGCGCATCACTATTGATCCAATACAGAGTTGTCACCACCCTTTTGGCTAAGATTGGCAGTTACAAAATATTTTTTCGGTTTCAATTTGGACTATGTCTCTTCTAACCAAACTGGAAAAGTAGAAGCAAAATAGGTAGTTACTATATCAGAAATCGTTTGACTATTTACATTGCAAAAGTTTAAAGTAACTAACCAAAGCTCAAATGTTGCTCATGGACTCTACCGCTCCCTTATGAATAATGAAGGCTAAGTCCTTTTGTGCATAAAATACAAACTACATTCATTGTATTGGAATGTGATCATCATGGACAGCAGCTTTCGTAGAGCCAAAATGGGTAAATCACAATAAACTGGCAAAAGAATTGCAGGCATTTCCGTTAACGTTGACCGTGAAGAGAATGCTGATTACAGTTTGCTAGAAAACATGACCCTGCTTGCAACACAGTTCAAGCTTTCCACATTTTTATCTATTTTAATACATGTTAACAGTATCAGGACTGTTTATTTTATAAAAACACCTCTTTGCCTTGTTCTATCAGGGTACCTATAGCACATGACATGGATACAGAGTCATAGAATAGTTTTGGCTGGAAAAGACCTTCAAGATCATCAAGTCCAATCTCTTCCTAGCCCTATCATCACCACTACACCACATCCTTCAACACATCTACCCTTCTCTTAAACACCTCCAAGGATGGGGACACAATCCCCTCCCTGGGCAGGCTGTTCCAATGTCTGGCAACCAACCTGAACCTCCCCTGGTGCAGCTTAAGGCCCTTTCCCCGGTCCTATCACCAGCCACTAGAGAGAACAGATCAACCCACACCTCCCTACAACCGCCTTTTCAGTAGTTGTAGAGAGCAGTAACACCTCCCCTCAGTCTCCTCTTCTCCAGGCTAACCAGCCCTATATCCCTCAGCTGTTCCTCATAGGACACAGGTTCCAAATCCTTTACTAGTCTGGTAGCCCGCCAAGATATGACTCATGGCAGTTCAGACTTGTATTTTGTTCAGACTGGTATGGGTCCAAACCTGAATTCCCCTCCATATGAATCGCTCCGCTGTGTGAATTCTTTAATCACTGTCTATTTCATGGCTTCTCTCAAACTTTTCCTTCTTCTTTTTCCATCTCCCTCTTTGAGAAATTTCACCCAGACCATTTCAGACATCCAAAATGAAGAGAGTCATTAAAGCTACTACCCAGTTCCTCAAAAAGGTTGTTATCAATTATTAGATTACTTCAGATATGAAAAGCAACAGAAATAAAATATATTTCAGTATCATATAGGTGACTTTCACACATTGTCTCAAGTTTACTTCTAAGTGTTCATTTAAAACAAACATCTTGTCTTAAATATTCCAGTAACATTAAAACCCCCCCACACGCAAAAAGCTAAAATAAGTATCTCTGGAACAAGACAGGCTCCACCACTACTAACCTCCATACTAGCACTAGAGAGTGCTGAAACTTTTAAAATTCATCAGTCCAAGTATCAGATAAAGTCTTGTCACTCAGTGAAGCTCTGAGTATGTTGAATGCATAGACAGTTATAGGGTTAAAGCTGTAACATCTCAGCATGGAGGAAACCTGAAAAGGTTTACTGTATTATTCAGCATCTCACTAAGTGGAATTTTTTTGTTTAGTCTGGTTTATCTATGATTTTCTTGCAACTTCTGAAGGTATGAAATGTCAGGCAGTGAGTTCTACAGAGAAGTGGTTTGCAAGTCTGAAAAACTGGCTTACCAGATCTCCTGTGTAGACTGTGCAGCATGCAGCTTCTTACCCTGAGGAGTTTCCAGATGCTCCCTCAGCATCTGACATAAACAGTATTTTGTGTTGGTATAGTGATTGTCATACCTCACTGCCTGAAGAAGAGAGACAGAGTATATAAAAACATACTGATAAATTTCTCTGATACAATGCTCAGGTCAATACAATACAGTATTATCTGTACAGTAAAATTATTCCCTTTGCTTCTCTGCTGATAAAAGATTTGTGAAATTAATTACTAAAAAACTAATCTAGCAGCAACGGAGTTATTTACTATTCCTTCATTTTTTCTGTTCAATATTATTTGGACAACTGTAACATCAAGAGACTTCGCCCACGTATCATTAGCTTTTCAAATTCCTAGATATTTTTGAAGAGCCTTACACACCTCAAAAATGTACCCAAGAAACTGGGACATAAGAACACAATCAGGAATAGTTTTCTGAATACAAAGTTCTGAGCAATTTTCCTGAATAAAATAAAACAGAGGAAGCAGTAGCTGATTTTCTAGATTAATGTCATAAGCAATAGGTTAAAATACCCCCAGAGCTTAAGTGTTTGAAACTAAGAGGAGTTAAGGTGCTGTACTAAGAATTGGATTAGCCATGTTAACTACAAGTAAGTAAGAATTTCCCAAAAACATACATATTTGATGTAGTCTTGCATGACTTCCTTCAAGGGGAAAAGGCCCTCTTTTCTGAAGATAGATGGGTTCCACATGGCAGCACGAGCTATCATTACTGATGAGGCAGCTGTTATTTTCTGGAAGGTTTCAATGTCTTTATGTTCTTTGATGAAGTCATGAGATCCTCCACTAAAAATTAACATCACTGTTATAACCACAAAAGTATTATTTGCTATTACTTGTACTTCAAGACAGCTTTGTATTTCTGGTTTGACATTACATTATTAGTGATGCTGAGTCTAAAAAGTCAAACAAACAGGCTTATTAGCAATGGATCACGAAAACACTGAACATACAAAATATTTTTCATTATCTTCACAATTCTCTTAAAAACAGAAGACTAGTTTTATGAAGAAAGAATATCATTTTTGTTTTACACAAACTGCGCTTTCACACAGATCTGAAAGGATAAGGCTCCCAAAGAACCACTTCCATGTTGTCTGTAATTACCAGTCTAGCCTCCAACTACTACTTGGGTTGACACTAGTGATAGGGAAAGCAGGTTCAGTACAAACCAGACAGACAGACACATGCTCTCAGTGCTATGCCACAAGTTAGCAGGTTTTTATGAACTACAAACAGCTTTTAAAAAAATATATAAACAAAACCCGTGAAGTCACACTGAAGGTGAGTTTTTGACTGGTCACTGAAGAGTCAGAAGTGATAACAGAAATCCAGACGTATTCTCAGTTTCATCCATTTACACAGAAAGCCTGAGACACATCGTTAATGATCAAGATATCGCATGAGACATCTCAGCTCTATTTCTACTGCAGTTAAGTGACTTCTTGGTGGCAGAATTCACTGCATCACTTTCAGGGTTGCATCATTCTACTTTCACTCTTTATCCCTTGAAAAGTAGAAACACTGTCAAATTCAAAATAATTACTAGTGAATGATAATTTACTTTCAATTAATGATAAATTAAGACAGAAGAATTAAACTTCCTTCAATAATGAAAGATTATTCCATAAATAAAAGATCCAACACACTACTATTCTAGAAATCATAGCACCAATTCAAATTTTCTTCCCTTCTTTTAGTACCAGACTACTTCCTGTGTATTTCCTGACCAAGCAGGAAGTAGAAATGGTTAAAATTCTCAAAGCACTAGGCCAAGTAAGTTACAGAAGGGATCAAGCATCATGAATCAAATATATTTAGTATGTGTGATTCCAGGTTGCACATTTACATGTCTTCAGAGAGGAAGAAGTTTCACTGAGTGAATTTAAACTGAAGTTCATCTCCTTTTCAGAGAAGCCATAAAAAAAGCTGAGCTCAGCATGTGGTGATACTTGCAAAGTAGAAATTGATATGGGGATCAAGTAAACAATTTATCAACATTTTATATAACATCTAAAAATTTATATATAACAATTTATAACTATTGTATATTTATATGTAAGTATCTGTATTTATTCTTATAAAACAATTCATAAAACATAACTATTTAAAAATCCTTTTCCTGGTATTTTGTATCTTAAATGCACACTTCTACATCACAGAAAGTGCTCACACAGGCCTGAAGTTTCTGTGACATGTGTAAGAAAAATTGCTAGCCTCATCTTCCCCCTAGGCAAGCAAGGATCCATGGCAATTCACAATGCAAGTTTTGCTTGTTTTTTTTAATTCCACAAAGTTTAAAAAAAATTAGTCTAAACACTACTGAAAAGTGGATCAACAAAGATTATCAGCATGGAATAGTTCCTTTGTCCAGTGCAGAAACATCGTTGACTTTCAGTGTTATTTTCTACTTAGAAATGTGAGCAGGAGAGCATCTCTCAAATTCCTGATCCAAGTATATGGTTTGCAGAGATGCAGCTTTTCCTTGAAAACTCAAGATTAATGAAGAGAGAATTTCATTTAAGGTCACTGCTTCTCTGGCCAAGAACATTCTGTGGGCACTCACAAAGAAGTGAAACAGCTAAAGATGTTGGTCAGGCAGATCAGACACAACCCAACATGCTCTCCTTACCCCTGCTTCCAACACCACTCTTAAAACTTCCCTTTCTCTAGCTAAACTTTTCTGAGTCCCCTATTTTAATATCACCATCACTGAAGGTCCTGTCTGTACAAGCAGACAGACTGAGGGGGATCATGTCAGTATGTCTGAAGACTAAGGAGGTCTTAGGGAAAATGTGAGGCTACACTGGTTCTGAGCTGTTGGATGGGTCATCTCCTAACATGCAAGTGCCGCAGGTACACACTGGCTGCGTCAGAACCAGACACTGCACAGGGCTTGAAAGCACAGAAAAGTCAACCACCAGATGCCATCAGAAACCACTTGCTCAGGATAGACCAACGGACAAAAGCAGTTCATTTTGAAAAATACATAGAATTTTTACACTAAACACTTTACTTACTGTGATACCTCTTATGGTAAACTTTTGTCACTGCTACCTCTACTCAAGTTTCATCTCCAGTAATAGGTAATGCTCTGTTGACCCTACATGAAGGATAACTTCGCCTGTGCTTGCCCATTTTACGTTAGGTAGAGGTATCTGGCGATAATAAGCTAATTAATCCAACTTACTTTGCTATTACTGGAATGGAGACTGCTTCAGATATGGCTTTGATCACATCGCAGTGGACAGGGTGCTGAGGCCTCTCCTCCTTCTTCCTTTCCAACAAATGAAAAAAAAAAAAAGACAAGACCAAAGATTTCCTATAGAATTTGCAGATACCTGAATGACAACAGAAATGACTCACAGATTACTGGGACATACTTATTCCTACTTATTTACTTCATATATTTGATATAATTTCCATTTTAACCACAAGACAATTCTTTCACATACAAGTAATTTTAAACCACTGTTACCGCAACTCTACTTTCAGATAATCAGATAGATGGGTAGACAGACAGACAGACAGATATCCAGAGAACATGCAAGGTAATTTTATTTTGTCTTCACAGAAGAAAAAGACCTCTGAGATCATCAAGCCCAGCCCACGAACTCACACCACAACATCAGCTAGACCAGGGCACTAAGTGCCACAACCAATCTTTTCTTAAACACCTCCAGGGATAGGGACTCCACCACTGCCCTGGGCAGTCCATTCCAGGGTCTGATCATCTTTTCCATTAGAAAGTGCTTCCTCATATCCAGTCTAAATCTCCTGGGGCACAGCTTCAGGTCCTGCCCTCTCGTCCTGGCACTAGTTGCCTGGGAGAGGAGCCTGACCCCCACCTGACTACAGCCTCCCTTCAGGTAGTTGTAGAGTGATAAGGTCCCCCCTGAGTCTCCTCTTCTCCACGCTTGAAGACAAAAACTTTAGAAAAACAGCAAGTGGTTCAATTCCCTGATTACTGGCCTGATTACATGCTGAGTTTACTCTAATTGTCCTTACTGTGCTATGTCCTGTGTGTGTCAGCAAACATAAGAATGTAAGTATCTCTTGCCTAAAGTCGTATTTACCTTCCATGGACTGCAATGGCAGCAATGCCAGTTTTCTCTATTCTCTTTACCAGATTCACAGTATCCTCAACCTGAGGGATAAGACAGAACAACATGGTTTTAGAAAAAGGAACAACCATGATGCTATCATTGCACAAACAAATGTTGTAAGTCTTTTCTTTTACAGGAGGGATACAATTCCCACACTTCGACTGTGACTGCCAACATGCATAACCATTTAATATATATTTCAATTAAAGAACTACATATTATGGTAAAAATAAGAATCCATTTTCAATGCTTTCTTGAAACTCCAGCTCACATGCTTTCTCAAACCAGGGAACTCAACACTCTGTAGTAGAATAATACTTTCAATTAGGTTTTTAGACCATGCTGTGGAAATTACACAGAACACTTGACTAGCAAGGACTGTCTAATGACTACTCAGTAAATTGTACATAAAATCCATCATAATATGAGGGTGATTGTTGCCTTGTGAGTCAACATAACATAGAATCACACATCTAGAAATGTTCCTGATGATAATGGTATCCATACATTACCAGGGCATCAAAAGATACAAGGAAAAAAGAGGAAGCTCCCGGTGCATCTTTAAAAGAGGTAAGAAGCTGTCTGAAAGGGAAAAGGAAATGTGGCACTCTGCTGAATTAGCCTGTTTTATGCAGATCTGGGAGAAAATGAAACGAAAAAAAGCTAAGGCAAATTTTCTTTTCAAAGGCTGGAGAGTGATCTGTGGCGCCTCATAGTAACAGCACATTCCATCTCTGAAATATGCAACATGTACCAGCTGGCATGGACAGGGAGACAGACGCTCACCTGCTGTTCTGCAAAAGCAGCTTGAAACAAAAAGAGGCTCTAGGATAGCTCTAAAACATAAAAAGGACAGATGCCAGTTTTTTGATTTAGTACTCCACTGCCTCAGAACCAAAATCATTCTAAGAGTTAATGATTTTCCCCATAGGCTTCACTTACACATTTAATCATTTCAAAGTGTTGTCACAGAAATAAACAATAACCAAACAGTTTACCGTGACGGCTTCTGTACTCACTGAGGGCAAAATGCGGATTTTGCAGGTTACTGGTTTACAAGTTCCTTTAACAAGGGTAGTCAAGATCTGGAACAAGAAAAAGATGACTAAATTTAATGATATGAACACAGACCTCCTTTCTCTCTTGAAGAAAGAGAAATTACAACAATATACAGAACAGAAAAACAGTGTTACGAAGAATCTTACAAGCCGTCTGTAATTGAGTATGTAGTTTTATCCAATAGACACATAAACCTATTTCTAATCTAAATAACTTGTTTTTCCCCTTTTTGATTTTGTCTGGGTCTTTATAGAGCTGCTAGAGTTTCACTGCCTTTAATGAGGTTTGTTCTGATAATATCAAAACAAAGTGCAACTTTTTTTTTTCATTTTCATGCAACTCTTTTCCCAGTCATCTTGTACTCAAGTTGTGAGGCTCTTATGAAAACTCCAAGTCAGCCCTCTCCAAAAAGAAACTTCCATTTCATGAAGAACAAAGCCTTCAAGATGAAAAAAAAGAGATAAACGTTAATGTCATCGAATCTTCTTCAAGAAAAGGAAAATCACAAATTGAACACCACCCTTTACGCAGAGTGAACTAACGACAACAAACACAGAACTTGCAGGCAAACACGAAGCTGTTAGTTTAACCGTTTAAAAACTGAGCTACAGAAAGAATCTGCTTTTTACAAGCTGAATTTTAGTCCAACAGACCATACTTAGAAGGACCATGTATGTTTTAATCACTGTGAGACTGCATAGTAAATGGTATCAGACACCAAGACAACATGAGAATCTTACATTTGGCAAAGCCTAATGCTTCTCCAGGGTTAGAACTTTAACAAGCCCTTCTAATGGCATATCCTCAGAGAAGGAAATCAATGACGCAGAACCTGTTCTTAAGTCTGAGCTCACAAAGAACATGGACCAGCTTGTTGAAACTGTGGAAGTGCTACTAGCCTACAAAGCTGAGTGGTGTTATCCCAGTAAAAGGAAAGACTTACAAAAGACTGACTGACTCAACAATCCTTTTTAGAGACAAGAAAAAGTCCTGAACTGCAGCCTCGAAAGAGACTGGTCACCATTCCAGAAGTTATGCAAATGACCGAGGAGAGGCTGGTCTCTTGAGGAGACCCACACCAAAGAACCTTTAAAACACACTCAGAAGCCACCTAGGAAAAAGGCAAAGCAACGAAGCAATGCTTTTGGCACTTGTGTTTTGTCCAGATGTGCATACTTTAGTAGGAGAAATAACAAATCACAGAATCATTGGCAAACACTACCTTGAAACACTTGCCACTGCGTATTGTAATTCAGCCACTGCCAAGAGGCAAATTATAGACTAGAAATGACCTTAAGAACTTTGAGGGAGGATACAGTGAGCAACTGAAAGAGGAAGCAAGAGACAGTTCACAGTCAACTCATCTGAGCTATGAAGAATCAGCTCTTTAAACAGAAAGAAATGCTAAGAATGTTCCTGAAAACCCACAGCGATGTCTGGACTCTGTTTAATTTCAGGAATCTTAGAAGTCCTTAGGGAAAAAAATATTAAAAATAACATATGTATCTATATTATACACAAATAGATGTGTACATATATACTTCTTACAGGTTCATACAGGGTTTATATATCTTTATAAAACACACAAAGAAAGAAACATAGGATCATTAGGGATTGGAAGGGACCTCCAAAGATCATCTAGTTCAATCCCCCTGCCATGGGCAGGGACATCCCACCCTAGATCAGGCTGGCCAGAGCCTCATCCAGCCTGGCCTTAAACA
>JAOXOE010000720.1:7067526-7094032 GCA_028565055.1 Phoeniculus purpureus
CTCCTAAACTGGGGGGCCCAAAACTGAACACAGTACTCAAGATGAGGCCTCACCAGGGCAGAGTAGAGGGGGAGAAGGATGTCTGCATATAGGTAAACTGGGAAGCATTCAGCTTTACATGAAAAAGGTCCTGTGTTTACCAGAACTGTAAAATAAAGAAGTTTACAATGTAAATCATGTAGTAAGTAAGAAGAGTTTTTACCAAGACTGAAGGAGATGTCATGTGGCCAATTTGTGATGGAGAAAAAACTAAAGACTAGAACAGAAACACGAAGGTTAGTACTATTGGAGTGTCTGACACATTACCTCCCCCTACATAGGGTCAACTGTGGTCTGGGATTAAAACAGAAGACTTAAATTACACTTCCACTCACGAATTATCCCCATTTCTTAAGTGACAAATTTGGTGCAGTCAATTTGAACAATCATGAGAGAGGATAGATGCTCCCTTACACACCAAAAAACCACTCTTCTGTACTTCCAGAAGAACACTTTATCCTACCTTTTCTATTTCCGTCTGTGGGGACTACATTGCCCTAGAAATACAGCTTTTTGCTTAACCTTAAAAAACGTCCAGTTAGCAACTGGGTACTAGTCCATCCCACCCCACACTGTTCTAGGATTCTAAGAAACCAAGATGCATGGATTCTTTAATTCATGCAGTGGAGTTTTTGTAATAAATCTTTCCCTTTTTTTCAGCACAAGTTCCTAAGGGTCCTAAGGGAAGGCTGCAGAGTTTGTTCAGGAGGCAGTAACACAGATGTCATGTGTTTTTAAGGCCCTCTATGGCCTGTCTGCCAGGTTTGTTTCTGTTGTGTAGTTTATGCTTCTCTGGCCTCTCTGAAGTGAGAATCTCAGGAGACTTAAAATGGAGTTGGACAGTTATGGGACTATGATCTTGACTCAGTTTAGTACTTTCTTTCTTTGCCCCTCCCCAGTTCAATTGCTGCCTGTTTAGTATCTGTTTGGTATGTCAGTTTTAAGATGAAGAACCACTTATATCTTAAATAATTACAGTGGTGTCACTTAGTACGTACTGATAACCTAACATTTTGTTGGCTGAGCAGTGTCAATTGAGTGGATAACAGCCAAGTATCATCAAATGTTTTATGAGCTACAAATCCAGGTTTCTGATTTTAACATCATGACTTGATCAGATGTAAGAGAGTGGTAAGTGCATTTTGCAGACTGTTTTGTTAGACCTGGCACAGATCAAAAGGGAACACACCTCTTTTTCTTTCTTTGTTAAAATCAGGCTGTGTGATGGAAGTGTCACCCATTGTCCACGCCCACCGAATTGACTTCTTTGGCAGTTATCCCAGATTTCAGAATTTCAGCTGCTACTTTATTTGCAATAGTTTCTCCTGTTTCTTCTTTAGGATTTATACACAGTGTAAGCTGGCTGGTAAGCTTATGCTATTTGTTAAAAATACATCATGCAGGGCTGAAATTAATATGATGGGGGAGAAAAACCCTGCTGCTACAGACAGACTAGATTGGACTCATCAATACTGGTGATACTATACTGTTTTGAGAAGTGGTTTTGTAGAGTTTGAGGTGGTTCTTTTCTGTCCCCCTCCCACTTCTCCCTTTGCACCACATTGAAAAAGCACTGAAAATCAGCTGGGGGCTCAAGTTCCAATAAACTTTTCAACCACGTCAGCAGCATACCTACATCCACACCAGTGGAACACAGCAGAGATAACTCGCTCTGCGGTCAGCCTTGTAGTAAAACAAGAGCAACGACATAATTTTACTGAGTCGCTCCCACTAGTTTGATTTCACAGTGTTCTCTCTGCTTCAAGTCCCTACTGAGGGGACACAAATGACAGCTGAGCCACTGACAGAAAATCTATTACGCTGAGGGCTGTGTGTCTCGGGTCACTGAAGACTTGCATTCAGCTGCTGAAGCCACTGCTCCAGCTGTTTGCTGCATGAATGGCCAGACAGTTCATGACAATCTCTTCAAACTGTTGCAATCTGTAATCCAGAATCTTAAAATGAACTGAGATTAGGTTGAAGAGCTCAGCCACTTGTGTGGTGATTGACACACACAGCCACGGGTGGCAATCCCTGCTCCAAAGGACATGTGTCACGTGGGCAGTACTGAAACACCTATCAGAAGTTATCCATGGTAGCTTAGTTGAAGTGAATAAAGCTCTTGTGTGATGAAGCCAGTGCTTTTAGTTATAAATTGCCAAGTGTTTTAGATAAATTACCAAAAAAGAAATACAATTTTAGAGTAACAAATACTCTTTTAGAGGAACTGGCGCACTGATATATTTGTAACATCTGTGCTTTGTTCCCCTGCTTGTTGAAACAATTCTGTACTGCTACCCTTAATTTACTCTCTCATTGTGAGACTGACTGATAACTTGTCAGTCAACTCATATATACCTGTAGCACCTTACTGAATATTTCACACTAGAATAACACATTTAGCTGTAGCAGGTACTCAAAGATCAGTGTCTGAAGTTCTAACATCAGATGTTAAGGCATTCTTTTAAAATCAAATCTCAACCAAATACTAGCAGACCTCTGAATTGCTCTGTTCTCTCTCAGTGAATGCTAAGAGATGAGTATTTTGTACTGGAGCACTGTGAAAAATATAAACAATTCTTGACTCTAAAGACACATCTAGGAGTAGGGCAACTGCTTTTCCCTTGCAGGGAATCTGTAACCAGCATCTGTATTTTCTATAGGACAAGAGAATCTCTCTAATAAGCATCTTGAATTTTTGTAGGACACAAATAATGCCTGAAAAACTTCCATTGAGAAACAGAGCAGTTCTATTTATTCAGATTCCAAACATGGAATCTGATGCTTCCATGATGTTTCTCTAGGATGTTCTATCAGCCTCCAACATGTGCCTGTGCTAGGGAACTCTGAGCCAGAGCATCCCATTTGGATTTTAATTCCTAGGGTCTTTAAAGTCTGTGCAAACTTCTGTCATTCACAACCCTGGGAGACAGTAAGTTCCAAAGTATGTATAGCTACATACAGATGTTGATTGTGCTGCAGGAATACTTGGTGGCTGTTTTCTGTCCCAGTAAATGATTTCCATTACCTTCTCTTTGCTCCCTGTTCATTTTAATACACTGAGCATACTGTCCTCATTAGTTCTTCGGGCTGAAGTCTCTTGGATGATTCACTGTAACTTCTGTTCCAAATCTTTGGTCATGGTAGCTGTACTTAACCTAAACTCCTCACAAAACAACATGTATGCATCCAATTCTTGTGTCACATTGGGGCAAGATGAGAGCACATAACATATCTGTATAGTAGCATTTGTTCATCCTCCATTGGTTTACTTTTAAGACTACGTTCAACACTTCTGAGCAAGTTTTCATACAACTGCCAGTTTTAAATTCAAGGCTTAAATGAGAACAGGTCAGAGCTTGTAACTGTATGGAATTAGGGCCATCTTTTCTCTTCCTTCCCTTACCCAAGCACCCACTCCTTTAACTGATTTTCCTCCTGTACAGATTTCTAGACACTTTTTGTTTTCACTGCTCTGGAGTAGCTGAGTAGCAGCAGCAGGGTCATGTTTACCAGCTCTAAATCATGTTTAAGCATGAATCTATACATTACAGTTAATAGTTCAACCGGTGTCTACTCTGTTGAGTAAACAGAGCTGGTTTTTGGCATGTCAATACAGTTGAGGTGAACTGATCAGCTGAGGTTATTCCTCATTGTCTGTTTATTCTGAAACCTTTTTACTGCCACTTCAACTTGAGACTTCTGGCATGTCCCTTCTTCAAAGGATTTGGGCATCAGAATCTCTAGTTCCCCAACTCCGAGCATTGATACAAAGCTAAGTTAATTGATCTAGTTTTAGCTATATTCCTGATTTGTCATCTCTTGGCCAGGTTTCAAGACAGCTAATCATTCTCATATTCTTTCCTGGTTTCTGTATTTGGAAGCTGCTTGTAGTCACTCTTGCAGAGCTGCTGTACATTGGTCTGAAACTTCATAAATAGCTCACAGCTGCTTGAAACCATTTTATATTTTTTAAGTAAGATTTGTTTTCTTCTAGTTCCCTATTTGAAATCTGTCAGCCTATACTGCTGAAATTATTACATACTGAAGAATGAGCTTTTTTATTGTTTAAAGCAGTTCCTGTATGCTCCTTTAGATCAAATAAAGAAATGTTTCCCATTGTGGGTACTTCTCATGCCTTAGTGCTCCATGAAGCACTGATCACACTTACCCGTTCTATGAGAGATAACTCAAGCATTCAATTGGGTAACTCCTGCCTGTGCAGAGTGCCCAGTCTCCCACAGCACACCATAGTGAAAGGGGCTCTCTGGTTCAACAGTGCAATTTAGAAGCTTTACTCTTCTGAATTTAAGCATGAATGTTACATTTGTAAGCATTTGCACTGCCAGTTGATTCTGTTAGCATGTCTGACGTGACACTAACCTCTCTTCAAGGTACAGAATCTTCTAAGAACTTTTCTGTGTGAACTGATTGTCTTTCCCACAACTATTCAGTATTTTAATTTGTAAAATGGCAGGTTTCTCCCTTTCTCAGACAGCACTATTTAGTGTGTAAGCCTATTTTTCTCTGGCTCTGGCTTTCTGTTTGTGTTACCTTTTTAAGGGGGACCTGCTCACATATATTTCACAATTGTCAGGCTGGAGTTTGCCAACTGGTGTATCAGTCCTTTAGCTGATGGTACTGGGATCTGGGGGTTATTTTGAGTTTTCAGTTATCAAGAACTCTTGGCTTTTCAACAATGATTCTGTACCTACCAGATTCTGAGTTGAACAGGATATAGTCTTGAATACAGAAATAATCAAGTCATAACTGCTGTTTTGTAATTGGCTTGCCATTTCAGGATACAGAAAGGTCTAACTGGTGTACAGACTACTTTCCCCAGTTTTGCCATTCTGAACAGTAGCTACTTATCTCACTAATAACATTCTGACACGTAAGGACAGCTGAAGAAAAAGACTGAAGTTCAGTTAGTCTAGACACAACTGGGTGAGAGTTTCAGTAAGGCTATACACAGAGCTTGGCTACTCTACCATTCCCATTCCCAAATCACAGATATTCCTCTTTAAAAAAAAAAATCTATGGAGAAAGGAAAAAGCATGTGTGTGGGGTGTGCATATAGGAAAAAACAAGAGGGACAGGCATTCTCAGCACATTTGTAATAAGGTGAAAACCACTTCAGGAGAATGAGTATCAACACAAACATGTCAGGATCATGCATCCCTTTCTGTTACTATTAAAGAGTCATAATGCAGAATTGTATTGTTTATGTGTGAAACAAAACAGCTCAAAGCATCTTAAAATAAATGCAGACAATCTGTTCCAATTATAGTGTGTATTCAACTAGAAATCTACTTTTGGTCTGTATTCCTGATACTGAGATTGTGCCATTTAAACTGACATTGCTTCATCTTCTTAGAAGAGAAACATTCTAAATCTCTTTGTTAACTGATCTGGCCACTCTAGAACTTTTTCCCAGGTTTGGCTTAGGATTTTCATACCCTTTCTGTTGCTGCACTAGATCCTGAAGCACTTGGGAAGTTCTGTGGCAACTCTTTCTCTAGAGATATCTGTACACACACACACACACACTCTTTAAGTGGAGGTTTTTACTGAGTGAGTGTACACCTGCTTCACAGCTTCTGAATCTCCAGCTATCTGAGAATACACAGGTGTCCAGTTACAGCAAGTTATTACATAGCACTTTTCACTATTAAAACACTTCCCCTTTCCTTCGTGCTCCAATTTCAAACATTGAAGCATTTCAGTAAGCAGACTCACCCTCTAGATTTTCCACAAAGGAGTTGGACATGAGTGCTGAGTGTTGAGTCCATTTCTCTGTTGAACCTGATGGCTGGTATTCCAGGTCAGAGAGAAAACTGTCTGTGTCAGAGAAGAAGACAGACATAACTACTGACTGGACTGAACCAAGAAGTTACAGTTCACTCAACCAGGAAGTGACTTTCACTTTTCTTTTAATAGCACTACCTTTAAATACCCAGTTTCATTCACCACTACTACATATGTTGACATAAGTAATTAATTATAAATTATCAAGAGTGCCTATTAAAAACAGTATCACTTATTCTTTAGTTACGTTTTAGTTAGCAGCCAGAGCCATAATGGTAAACATTTCTGGATGTCTGCCGTGTTGTATCATCATGGACCTTGTGCTAGTTTAGTGTCCTTTTAGTATTTGTGTTTGTTTAAAACATTTCTCCTGCAGTTTTCCCCATCTGCTTTACTTACTGTGGTCAGGTTACAAGTGCTCCTTAACAGCAGCTCCACTGAGCAAGGTAACCTTTCTTGTTCCTGCCCTTTAAATAGAAAGAACTGTTGCTTTAGTCAGCTGTTAGCTTCCCCTGTACTTGCCAGACAAGAGCTATACTTTTTGCCCAAGCACAGTGTGAAGTGTTGGAAAATCAAGCATTATCTTGGGATAGATGTCTCTACAGGACCAGGGCAACGTGAGAAAGCACAGGGAAGTGGGTAACTAACTGTGTTTCACGGAAGAAAAGAGTTTGCAGAACAGCCTATTTATTACTATAACCAACAAGTGTGCTTTGTTCAGTTGTGATTTATGACCTAGGCAGAGCTCAGAGCAGTAGTGTAGGTTGGGTGGGTTGGCTGGTTGTTTTTCTCCTGTGCAAGACAGAGTTGAAAGTTTAATAAATCAGGCATTAACACAAAACCACTGTGGAAACTGGCGCTCTGTACCTTCTGGCTAGAGCTACGTATTGGCTTTTCCAGTAAGATTTCTACGCCCTGGGAGAACCACAAAGTATACTCTTAGTGCCTCCTGAAATTCAAGCCGTTCCAATTACTTCTTTGGGCAACTTCTTGGGTTTAACTGTCCAAAGCACTGAGTTACAGGTATTTAAACAGGACGTGGAAAGCATTATCTGGGTTTCAATGGAAATGTCCACTGCCATTTTGAAGGAAAGGAGTAGACGGACAAATTCCTGTCAAATAAGAGACTAAGAAAAGGTCGTCTTTTCCCACCAGCTCTGGGGTGGTGTGAACACAAAAGTGGCATTTAAATAAAAGTCTTATGAATCTAGGGAGACAGGCAGGAAATTACATTGGGATGAAACAAATTAACTTTGAGCTCTAAAGATCTTCACTAGTAAAACTCTGAAAGGAGAAGACAATAAACAGTGACAAAAGAGAACAGGGGAGTTAATAGCTCTTTTAAGCAACAGCTTCTGCACCATGAAGTCTGCACAGCTTATTACAGTAAGGATTATCTGTCACCGTGGCAAGGAAATTATTCCAAGCAATTTTTCCGGTTTATTTAATAATAGGGAATGTTTCTGAAGCTTTTCCATGTCCTAACAAAGCTGCCAGCAGTATAATGGTTTTGCTTTTGTAAGTCTCTGACAAAACAGGTTCTGTGTAGCACAGGTAACCTGTCTCCAGCCAGCACCTTCTGGAATGAAGCACCCACTTGCCCTGGGCATGTGGTACATGGTGATTGTGAAATGTGGTAAATAAAGCAACAGCCTTTTAAAGGGGTGTAATGTTGCATCAAGGTTTTGCTCAATACACGCTAAAGTAGAACTTGAGGTATTGTTCAACATGCCTTTCTACCTCATAAACATTTGAGGACAGTACTGCTTAGGCTTTCATTTCTTAGGTGTTTCTCATCCAAAGAATGTAACACCAAATGAAAAACCATAAAACTGAAATAGGAGGACTGACATCCTGCACATCTATTTAACTTATCTAAAACTCATACTTTTACAAACTAACTCTTTGTCTTGGCTCTGCCCTTAACGAAAGTTTAAGCAAAACTTTAAGCCCTCGATTACCTGTGCCAGTTTTAGGTCAAAATAGTAAGTCAACTTTAGATTTCTTCTACAGATACAGGGAGACCAGATGGCTGCTGGAGTTAGGTCATTTGGTTTTCAGAATCTCTTCCTACAGGAGTCCAGTAACGTCACTTCTTGTAGTACTGTCTGGTTTGAAGTTTAGCCTGTGTATCCTTTGCTACTACTGCTAAACTGGAGTAGGGTACATGGGCAATGGACTTAAACTAAAAGTCTAAAAGACTGATACTGATTTTAGGAAAGCAGATCCCAAAACATTGTGGAACACATGGCTGTTAGCTGCATTCACTAGAGAAAGTGGCATGGTGGGTTTACAATACGCTTGGCAAACAGAAACTTGCCAGGACTGCCTAGGTGTGGTAGTACTGCTGCATCCACCCAGGATTTCATGTGTGTTATCCTCATAGCTGCTGTAAATACAGCAGTTCTCTAAGTAAACATCAAAGAGCATCCGACTGCAGC
Organism: Phoeniculus purpureus; assembly: GCA_028565055.1. Taxonomy (NCBI): domain Eukaryota; kingdom Metazoa; phylum Chordata; class Aves; order Bucerotiformes; family Phoeniculidae; genus Phoeniculus; species Phoeniculus purpureus. Next base: position 7,075,815 of record JAOXOE010000720.1, read on the forward strand.
CCACACTTGCTCAGCTATAGGCTGCCTTCTGCCAACTCCAGGCAGAGCTGTGTCAGCTGTGTCTATGAGAAGAATCCCTGCAGCTATGTCACATTGGTTAGTGCAGTATATTTAGCCTGGTTTTGACTCCACACTTCAACAAGTAGTACAGTGTCAACTTTCCCAAAAAAATAGAAGCTGCCAGGCTATAATTAACCACCAGTGATCTCTGCTGTGGGGCCAAACCCAGTCGCAGGGCAATGGCAAACTATCAAGGACACGGTAGGCTGCTTTCACAGAATCACACTGATTGGAAAAGACCCCTGGGATCATCGAGTCCAACCATCTACCCTACAAGTTCACCCCTAATCCATATCCCTCAACACCTCATCCAAATGATCTTTGAACACATCCAGGGATGGCGACTCAACCACCTGCCTGAGAAGCCTATTCCAGTGCTTGACCACCCTTTCTGTGAAAAATTCTTCCTAATGTCAAGTCTTGGCGAGCTACTATTTCAAGCTGTAAGACAGATTTTAGTGAAATTGGCCTTGAACATAAAATTACTAACAAGTCCCTTTTTTTTGGATAAAATAAGGCAGTATGAAACCTCAGGAGCAATCCAGTTGCCCTGTGCACATGTTTACAGTGATACAGCCTGAAGGCACCTGCAGAGTCACCCTACAAGCTGCACAGGTATTTGAGACAGTTACAAACATCCCTGTTTGTCATGGATATGATGTCACATTTTGTATTTTTGTATCCCAGAGAAACCAACTCATTTAAGTCTTACATTTACATCTTTCTCTCACACAAGACAGACGAGCCTAATACAGCAAGTATTAAGTGTGAACCTCAGAGCTAGAGGACACATGCCTCATAGGATCCTCTAACTGCTCACAGCCCTGGACAGATAAGTGTGCTCACTTTTCCTCACTGTTCAGCCTTTCCCTTTTCATTTCTTGCTCAGTCTGGATCTCTCTAGTTCATTCATAAAACTAACCCATTCCTACAAGTACAATCCTCATTCTCTTCCAATACATTCCAGGTTCTGTCTTGTCAGTTTACTGAATCTCAGCATCTCACTACAGGAGCCTATAAGCTTAGGAGAAGACCTAGAACTGTAACTGGCTTTTTCTTGCTGTCTCCATACTGCTTGACATGATAGATTTAATATTGAGAACATAAAGAACAACCTTACTAAACAAATTACACTAGCGCAGTTTCCAGAGTTTTACCAACAGGAATACCTTTGAGAGTTCTGTGTACAGTGTTGGTGAGACTTCTTGTCACACAAATCCATGTCAGACATGCTGTGTTTTATTCTCTGTGTTACGAAACAGTAAAGAAACCTGGAAATGAAAAACCCAAACTTGGCTCCCCACGTGCTCACTTGGGAAAGGCAGTAACAAACTGGAATGAAGGTAAACTCTGGGCTTGCAAATGCAGATTTCTGCCAGGCGCTAGTTTATTAAACTGTGTTGGACTTTCCATCTAGGAAGTTATCAGTCCTTCTTTAACCTCAGCATTACAGCAAGCATTACTGAAAAGAGAGGAATTACTGAGGCTGTGGCCACTGGACTTGTATGTCTATTGATTATACTTCTCTGAACTACTGGAAAGTAGTCACACCATGTGGCTGTTACAGCTTTTCCTGTGGTTCCCTGTTTTTATCAGTGCAGCAGCAAGTAAGTAATTTCACAGGGTTAAGCAATGCAAAATAGTTTCTAAAAGCTACTAGTATTTGTTATGCAGAGGAAAAAATTGATTGTCTTTGTGCTGTGCATTCCTGTTAATTTCCAAACAAGTATAAACCAAGTGCCAAACCTCTGATTTGACTGAGAAACTTAACTACAGTGGTAGTATCTTATCTATTTCTACATCATCTTTTGTGGGTGTAGAGGCGTGTATGTGGTTTAGCTGGGATGGAGTTGATCCTCCTCACGACATCTCTGATGGTGCTGTTTGTGGTGGTAGATGGAGAAGTGTTGATAACACACAAGTGTTTTGGCTGAGCAGGGCTCACACAGCACGAAGGCTGTCGACTGTTTTTAACTTAACATTCTCCCCAGCTGAGGAGGGATGAGCTGAGCCAGCTAATCCAGACTGACCAGAGAGATATTCTAGACCATATGGCATCAGCCCAGCCATTAGCAGGGGGACATTTGTTGATAGCAGTTGCTCCAGAAGACAAAATGCCATGTTTATCAGGCCCTGCCTCCTATAATGGTGGCTCACATACACTGATGAGAAGTACTTGCCTTTGTTGTCACATGCAATTTTGCTTGTCTTTATTAAACTGTTATTGTCTTTACCCGGAAGCCTCTCGTTATGTTTCTCTCTGTCCTGTCCATCCAAGAAGGGGACGTGATAGAGCAGCTTTGGTATGTTCTAACATGACCCTTCTCGAAACATTAGGTGTCTTCCTCACTTCTCCAGTACAGAAGTAGAAAACGCTACCTTTTTTGTTACATTGTTTCATAAAGCCTTGCTCTTCTCTCAGCAAGTCCTTAATAGCATCGGTCCCTTTCTAAATAAAGTTGATAGATAAACAGCATTTCTAAAAGGAGAGCTTTGTTTAGTTATGGGTGGCCACTGACTAAGAGTCCAACTGTATTACAGTTTCTCTCATTTTCTTCCTAGTTTCAGAATAATAGAATCATTTAGGTTGGAAATTACCTTTAAAATCAGAGTTCAACCATTAGCCCAACTGTCCCAAGGACACTGCTAAACCATGTCCCTAAGCTCCGTATCTACACAACATTTAAACATGTTCAGGGAAGGCAATTCAGCCTCCTTCCTGGGGCAGCCTGTTCTAATTCCTGAAGACTTCTTCAATAAAGATGATTTTCCTAACATCTAGACTTCCCTGGTGCAGCTTGTGGCCATTTCCTCTTAGGTGACACGTGGACATTTAACAGATGTTTTACACTTAAGTCTTTACACTACTACAAATGAAATAAAGTAATTACTAAGGATGATTAAAAAACCCCAAATCCAAAACTACAACAGTTAAGGCTAGTGTAGAAAAGATGTTAATAAGATTTCCATCATCAACACCAGATACCTTTTACAATCCTTTTTCAAGTCAGACCTTCTGCTTTTCCAGTCTTATTAACATATGCTCTTTACATTGCTGAAAGTTCTCTTTTCACTAGGTTGGGCAAGTTTCGTAAACTAGTAGTCCAAGTATTTCAAATAGAGAAAGGTATAGCTTGGCCTTTAACACTAGTATGTCCTTGCTCTGCTTGTTAACCAAGTGACTGTCTCAAAAAGGCAGCCAGAAGGGTAGAAAGCAGAAGACCTGTTGTGAGCCAAGGTGCTGAATGGCAACAGCATGTACAGACTGTCTATGAGGAGACCAAGGTGGTGCCCAGATGCGTGGGGTGTATTTCTGCAGTCTAGCACGTCTCCTCTCAACAAGGAGACTCTAAACAATGTTTACACAACTTGCACCTAGTACTATGACTGTCACTGAAAGACACTGAGATAATCAGAAAATGTTTCAAAGTTAATGCCTTATGTACAGTTAGTGTACAAGTCAATCCTCACATCTTGTTTTACAGCAAAAGCAAAGTGTCTGGGCAAATCAGGCAAAGAGTTTGAACTGTGTAACTATAAATTTACAGCTGATATAACTAGGTTTAAAGAAGCTGTTGCTTGGGAATCAAATCTATTACCTCATTTTGATTATACATACTTCTATGAAAAGTAGTGAGTTCTAAACAAAACAACCCTCCTCATACCCTCTCTGTACTTTTAAACATAGCTTATAGCTCAGTTTTAAGATACTATATCTACTTACCATCATCTAGTGTGATGTCTTGTAGTCCTATTGTTTGAAAATTCAATTCTTTATCTTCAGGTTCTGGTTTAATGTTAATAGCTGCCCCATCTGGTGAAAATGGAGATGAATCGCAGACAGTGTGGTGTATGAGGGATGGTGCTGATTTAAGACCTCCCAGTACTGGACTGTGTGCTTGAGGGGAGTGCTGTCCTGAGTCACTTACAGCAGCTGGTGGCGGAGATGAGGCAGGTCCTGAGCTGGGAGACTGGTAAGGCATAGGTTGTAGTTGGGGTGAAGAAGGTCCAGAGAGCGGTGAATGGACCAGAGGGTGGGAAGCTGTTGGGGATGGTGACGAAGCAGATGCTGGATTTGAAGAATGGTATGGGACTTGCTGTAGCTGTGGAGAAGCCTGTCCCAGGGATCGATTCATTGCAGAAGGGAGAGAGCCCTGCCCGGTGCTTGGGCAGTGGTATCCCATCGATGGTAGGTGAGAAGATGACTGTCCTGAATGAGCTGTGTGTACTAGTGGATGCCCTGCTGTACCCGACGTTGACACAGAAACTGGACTTGAAGAATGGAACTGTATTGGTGGTAGAGCTTGGCAGCTAAGGTTTATCAAATGAGGTACGGTGGTGTCTTGCTGAAATGAAATAGCATCAAACCCCTGGCTAGAGGCAGAGTTCATGGGAAGACCAGACTGAGTATTGTACACATTGCTAGACTGCATAGGCTGGTAAGAAGGCCTCACAGGAGGTGCTGATGTTACCTGAAAAGACTGAACCACAGCAGGAGGCAAAACATGACACTCTTCGCTAGGACCAAGGTTTCTACCTTGCATGTGTGGCAGGTGGGATACTGCCGAGGTCACCATAGTAGTGAATTGTGGTTGAACTGGACACACAAGGCTCCTGGGTGATGTTGACAGTAAGTTGTCATGTGGATGCCCTTGCTCTGGTGAAGGCAACTGAGTTCGGATAGAATGCAGGCCCTGGATGTTGCTTGTGTGAGGGATGGCCAAAGAGGTAACAGTAGACAAATCCACCTCATCTCTGCACTCTTGCTTCATTATAACTAGGAAAAGCAAACACACTACATTACAATTCCAACCCCTAAACACACATTAATCGCTGTTTAGCAGCCACAACTGCATTGTGAAATGTCCTTGCTTTCACTTCTCTCCTTTTGCTCTGCCTGCAGTTTTTTTTTTTACTTTATGCCTGTGACACTAGCTCTTAAAAGCCACAGCTCCTCACCTAACATTTATTCAAAGGCAGTTACATTCCCTCCTAAAACACCCTTCTTGTGCAATGTTTGCTTTTAAGAACATTTGCTGCCCAGACAGAGAAAATTCAGTTCATCTACAGCACATCAGGGCTCCACCAAAAATAGACATAGAAGAGTTCGGTACTGGGCACCAGAAACTTCTACCTGGCTTCAAAATTCTTGTCACCTCTGATCAGGGTGATAGCTGAACACTAGCAACACAGGTAAAGTAGTTTAAATAGCCTGAGTACCAGAGACTTATAAACTGTGAAGGTATGAAGCAGGTGATTTTAGAGCAGAAGTGAGCAAAAGTCACTCAAAAAAAGAATGTAAGTGGCAGGCAAAGGAGTAGGCATTGCTTATATGGTGGTGACCACTTCCTCCTTCCAAATGGAAGGGGTTCAGATGTTGTAACTACACATACAGTTGACATGGACATTTCTCACTGCTGGTGTCTAAACTTTGTAGGGTTTTTATTTTTAACACTGGAAGAGGGGGAAACAACATATACAATCTGTTTCACTGATCTCACTATTCTCTACATCATTACTGGGGTTATTTAGCAATGCAGCTTCTGATATTTACCGTCTTCCTCAAAGAAAAGTAGAACATAAATTAGTCTGTAAAAAATGTCCCAAGGAAATACCTGGCTGTGCTTGTAGCACTTATTCTAATTTCCAGCTTAATAATTAAGCTTAAGCTGTCTTACAAACAATTCAAAGATAACTTCTTGCCAAAAGGTACAAGGTTTTCTGATGTCTTTGACTGTCTCACTGTCAAGTGTCTACTGTAAAAAACAAAACTCAAGGCAGCTGTTACATTTTCTATCAATACCTGGTGTGTAAGTAAAACGCTGAGACTGGCTTTTTTTCCTCTTGCCATTGCAGAGATAAAACTGCACATGAACCGCAGCTGTAATGGTTTTGTTATGGTATGGAGGAACTTCAAGTACGATGTTTGCCTATATTGAAGTGGAAACAAGAAGGTTTTACTTACCAAGTGCCAATGAAACAGCTCTTAATTACAGAAAAACCATATGCTAAAGCAAACTGGCATTTTGAAATTTGTAAACTTAAGTTTATGCGTCTTACACAACAGAACAGTACTATGAGTAAACTATCCAGTGACTTTTTTTAAACTCAAGTGCTCTGAAGGAAATGCTTTTAATTAAATAGACACATCATCTCAAGGGTGCTTTGTTTAGACGTCAAAGCATAGAAGAGCTCTAGCAGTCAAAAAAGTAAAATCTTCAGTTGTGTTTTCTCACTGCTTTCCCATCACAACATATTGCCAGTTCCTTCAAAGCATTTGCTTATGGCTACTTTGTAGGATTAAACCCATTCAGAAGTATCCAGTTGTCTACTGTCTGAACCAGCCAGCTGATGTAATTAACTCAATGTCTACCCTTCAAAAACAACAATGAAGATGTCTAGTTTTTTATTTCAAACCCGAAAGCTTTCTAAAGTAAGAAAAATTGTTTCTCACCCCTTGACACTTCTCCCTAATTATTTTCCCTTCTACCTCCCACTGAGGTCGTCCATCTGTGGAGAGAAGTTTACAAATAATTCAAGCCAAAAGCATTTCTCAAACACTTAAATACTTAATCTTAAAAATACTTTAAATACATTTTATTTACTTTCAGTCTCAAAGCAAGGTCATTCAACTAGCAGATCTTTGGTAAACAAAGCACAGAGATGCTTTTGGAGTTTCAACACTGCAGACAGGGTAAGCTGATGTAGTGTGGGCTTCTTCCCAGAACTTGCTAGTCAGACAGTCCATTTCATTCTAAAGGAGGCAGTGTGTACTCTCAGGGCAGACAGATCTCCCCCCACATTTTTCTAAAATCAGAAAACCTAACTTCTTTAACAGGTGTTCAACTTGTATATCAAAACAAACCCATACCCATTGACTCATATCTTATTATTTTCTTTAGTGATTTATTTTTGCTACTGTTCTCCCAAAAGTTCAAATCAGGTATTCAAGTCACAGCAAAGATGTGACTTGAAAAATATAAGTTTTATGCTCTGTTGACAGGACAGCCAGAGAAGGAACTCCATATATTAAGATACCTAGTCCTACATAATTTTCAACTGGTTTTCTGCATGTTAGTCTACATAATGCATTTAGTCTGTAAATCCAGAAGAGCTACACTACTAATTAAGAAGGGATGCTGGGATTCTGAACAGTAAGTAGCATGCACTTGCACACTTGCGTGCAACACTAAACCTGCAAAACACTCATTGTATCTGGTTATGGTAAAACAAAATAACAAGTGTTTGATAGTTTTTTGGTGTTAAATTGTCTAAGTCAAGCTGCATCATTACAAAAGTGATGGAAGAGAAAGTGGCTTAAGGAAAAAAACCCCAAACTCTCAAACCTGTACTTAGAACAGGTGTTTTAGACATACGCCTCTAAAAGGAGAAAATACATAGAAAGAAACTTTAAGGTTTTTCTCAGACTTTGAGATTGTATTTACTACAGATTTGACTGGAAAATGTAATGTTACTCTCCCAAAGAATAATTTGTTGGGATACACCGTGTCTGTAATATACTTCATCTCAAATATATGCCTGCAATACAACTTTTAAGTCTCCTTTGGTAACACACAGGTGCCAGCCTGCTGCAGCAGTTCTGACCCATAATTACACATTGCCTGGAAAGCTGCATTTGGACTCTAGAGAATGAGAAGCCTGTACTACAACCAATTACATCACTTCTGATTTCTTGGCAATTGAACACTCGAACAGTTTGCAACAAGCTCAGTGTTTACCCCCTGTACAGGAGGTCTCTGCTGTTCATGCCACTGCCTGTGGCCAGGATCTGACCGACAGGCCTACATACAGGTGTAAAGATGCACAGCCATGAGCATACACTGTGTACCAGAGCCAGAGCTTGAGACTTCTTAAGAAACACATCCCTTAGGAGTGACTTCTATACAGAGTCTTATATACAAATAAACCTAAGAAGAAGTATCAATAGTGGTTTCTAACTGCTCCATTTCATTTGCTTAGGAGTACATGTGTACACAAGGCCTAATTCAGATGTAAAGCAACATTAAGGCCAAATACTATGTTTCCATTAATTCTCATTTTCATTTTTTCTTCACAAGGAGAAGAAAATACAGGGTATGATCTGCCAACAGAATCTTTCAAATAACACACAAAGTTCATTAGCTTGTAATTGTCTGTCTGAATCACAAGTACTCCTCTTTCATTAAGAGCTGCCAACCAGCATACAGTGCCCAAACTGAAGTTTCAGACTACTACTTGTGACTTATGTTTTTCTTCCTGCTTAAAATGTCCTCACTGCCTAAAAATCAAGCTCAGGTAGTGGTTTTCATTTGGCAAGAATAAAATAAGTTTAGTGCTTACCTTGACCTTTTTCAAAAAATATAATTTTGGATTCTGGAAGAAAATTGAACCCAGTCACCACCATTTCATGGCCTCCATTTACTGAGCAACTATTGATGCTGTACTTCTCAATCTGAGGAAGCTCTTGAGCAGATCGCTGAGCTTTGGGAAAAAGTTAGGAAAAAATTATTCTTGACAATTTTTCAGTGACCATTCTTTCATGATCCTCACTTGAAGAGCAAGGGGTGAAACTACGATGTCCATCTATGATTAATTTACCTATACATGAAATATTTACTTATTTGTGTCTGATTTATCTTTGGTTTTAAGATTATATTGAAGTTACACAGTTCTAGAGAAAAAAACATCAGGAAGTCATGAACTTCAGTATATTACAGACAGAATAAATTCTGACAAATTCAGATTGTTTATGGTCATGCTTTAATTTCTTAGAATTTAATAAATAAATAAGCTCTCTAGTTCAGCTGAAAAGGCAAGTAATGGGTATAGACTCTTGTAAGTGAAATAGTTCTTTCTAAAATGAACACTTATTTTCTCTGACCTATTATCAGCTGCCTCTGCTGGTATGCAGGAGCTACTGAAGCTGCTGTGTGACTTCAAGTATTCTGTTGAAAGCATAAAACATTGGTTTTCCTCCAAACCTTCAGGCTGCCACTTGGCAAGTACCATCTTTAACAGAGTAATAATCTTGGGTAATTTAGTTCTTCACACACACCACCTTTCACCTTGTCAGAATTATCGTATCACTGACACATATAGAAAACACAAGTATAAACTATATATAGTTAAAGCAATCTTACAGCATTCAACAGGTATGGAAGCAGTCTGCAGAGATAAGACTTTTCCGCTAGGCTGTGGGATGTGCACACGAAACACCAGTCGAACTCTGGTATTCTTTCTTCCAATATCTGTCTCTCCTTTACGGAGCTCTATATCTGAATTGCGAAGTTTCAAAATACCAGCACAATCGATACTGGAGAGAGGTAAATATAAACGGATCAGAAGAGAAATAGAAGAAAAGGAATCAAACTATTGTTAAATTATATTCTGTAAGCCTTAAAGAATGTATTTCCCCATTATGCTATTTTAAATGTCATAGATTAAAGGATCTGTTAGGTGTCAAACATGACAGTGAGTACACTGTGGTAACACTTTGTCCTGCTGCTTTTTTGAGCCTTTAAACAATTGTGTGTTACTGCACATTGTTTAACCTTCTAAGTGAGTTACTTCACAGAGTAAAACATTATTTACAAGGTGCAAAAGACCTGTATAGAGCTCTTCCTGAGGAAAGGATCAGAGAGCAGCCATCAAACCTCTGCTGGCATTTCATTTAATTGTCAATTACTCACAAGAGTCACACTTTCACCAACTATGTACACAAAAGCTTGTGAGCACTTATCTTGCTCAGCATCATAGGTTCACAGCATTCAGTGACAGTGGCATGAAGTCTGCAACCAGGAAGATTTAAGCTGATTTGAGGAATCTATGTAAGAAATAATGTGCTGCTTATACCAATAATTATGTTTATTCCGCTCCCTGACCCTCCACTTATAGCTGAGCAGCTCAACTGTTGCAGTAACTAGCCACTAAACTATTATTTAGCACATCCTATCAGGCAAGACTTGAAAAATCAGAGTAACACAACTGCTAACAACACATCCAGAAAGGAAAGGGCCTTTCATGACACCAGAAATTAAACCACCAGATTCAATCAGGAAATAGACAACTGAACTGTCTGGCTGCATTTTTTACAGAAAAATATTGTACATCTTTGTAAAAATCAAACAAAGCCGCTACTGGCCAGTAACCCACATGTGCTCCTGCAAGTGTGGAGTCACACACTGTATGGACTGTACGGCAGTACAATCCCAGCAGCATTCATCTATCTGTGCAGCAATCTCATAAGCTCCAAGTCTTTCTCTTGCCTTCCTTGTGACTAGCTACATAAACTCTGGACTGCTTGAAGAGATGTCTATCTTAATCACAAGTCACATTTGTGGAAAACATCCTGTTCTACAGATTTTTCTTTCATCCTTGTGCAAGTTAAAACTAAAAAGATCCATAGCAACTGAAGAGCTGATTTAATCTGTGAAGTACCTGGCTGACATGTTATTTTCAGGAAGAAGTGGTATTTCCAAAACCTTTGTGCTGGCAATGATTATCTCTTGACTAGCTGTTGCAACTGTTTTTCCAGTGATCCGGTGCACCTGGTAGAAGGCATGAGGTCTCAAGTAGCGATCATCTGCTGTTCCAATGAACATCTGCAGGTTTACTGGCTTTTCGTTGTAGCCCAGGAGCTGGTGAGAGAGTACATGGCATATTCAAGTGTTGCTTGACTCCTACAGCATTCACGTGACAATACACAGTGAGCACAAACAGCAAAGAGTCCAGGTATATGGAACAGATACCCATCCCCAATACAAGTACCCAAAACATTCACCAAAACAAACAGGTATCAAGACAGGTTTGTTACTTCTGAATTTTCACTGAGCTATCCTATACTCTAGGTGCCACTTCTGATAGCTTTTAATGAAAACCCAAGTAACCACTTGATAAACACCTAACTTTTAGAACTACTAGAATTAGGAGTCCTACTATGGAATGCAATACCAAGTTTCATTACACTTAAGAGGTTTTTGCAAATGCAAGTCTATTAGGAAAAAGAAAATATAATGTGTAGCTAGAAAACCAGGTGTGGTTAGTTTTGGCAAGGAAAACAATTTAAAAAATTAAATTGTCTAAGTGTTAAATTACATATCTTTCCTTTTCTTAAAGCGTACAACTCACCAGCAAAGCCTCACTATCACACCTACTGCTTAAGCTAACAGCAGTAAATCTAAGCACAAAACACATTTAAACATCAAAAAAACCCCAACCAACCCCATTGTAAAACTTTTATAAATCCATAAATTTGACTACACCTTCGTCCAACCAGCCAACTGACACACAGTGGAAATACACACATCCTGAAAACCACCATATCAACTTCTGTACAAACCAAAGGGAGGCACGGCTTTTGTCATGTGTTTTTTCTCTAGGGAGAGCTGTTTGGTCACCCAACACTATTAAGCAAGCTCTTTAAAGGATATAAAAAAAAAAATAAACTAAGCCACATCAATTTAACCTAATTACAAGAATAACTGAATGCCAGCAATCAGCACTACATGAACACAAAACACACCCATGCACAGCCATCAGAAGCCCCTCCTGTAGAAGTCTAGTATCCTGTAGATGTCTAGTATCCAGTTGGCAGCCAGCTTCACGTACATCAACTCAATGTGTGGATTTGGATTTGATGTTCAGGTTATTCCTATGGGAGCGCCTACCAGTCCTGTCACTGCTATTAGAGGTTTTGCAATGAAGAACAGAAATTTAGTTTCCAACAGAACTCTACAATTTTATAAAACCATTTTCAAAGCTCCTGTCCAAAATGCAGTACTCAATTCATCCAGACCTCCCCTCCCACTTTGCCTTGTTTGTGGCCCATAGAACTCTGTATGCTAGAAATGGAAGACTGGCGTGGAGGCACAGGGAACTGGCCCTTAAACCACTGACCTTGAAGGGCACACGTACAGATAGGCATCACATTTCCACAAGGAAAAGAGCTACTAGGGGTTTCTCACCCCGTGGCAGCAGTGAATTACTTGAGGAGTTTAAAGAAAACGAAGGGACATCTATTAGTGTAGCATTTACAGCCATCTTGTTCCAAGTAGTTCTCCACCATTTATTTTGCTCAGAGTTAAAATTAAATCTGAACACAACGGAACACAGCCTAAACATGACGTTTGTTAAGTGTGCTCACTAATACTGGAAACTATATAAATTACAAGCCAGAGCTTGTGATCAAAAACTTTGAACGCTTCCAAACAGGGTCACTGTGACAAAGTCAATTCCCGATTAAAGCTATCTTCCTTTTCCTGAACAATGGCCACATACAGGTTGGCTCTAGAGATCCTGGAGATAGGAGAGAAACTGAAGTGGGAGGGAGGAAAGGAAGGATACTGCTAGAACTATGCTGTTCTGTCTAGAAACCAGAGTCCCAAGGAAACTATGAAGAAAACTACAATAATGCAACAGAATAGGCTTTTACAGTAATTTAGAAAAAACTTGTGATGTTTGAGTATGGAACAGAGAAATAAGGCATTTGATAATTAAAAATGGTAACAGCATCAGAAAAACCCCATGATGTTTCACAAGTAGTTTAAAGCCATGCTAGTGCAAACCAGCCTCAAAACAAAATAGCCAACAATGTCCACCCCAACCCATGCCAATCAGCTCCTTATACCACAGCTTTGTCTCAAATTTCTGTAAAGGATTTGCAATGACATCTTGTTAAAGGTACTGAAATACACACATGTACACAGATATATGGGATGGATCTATACACATGGTTAGGCATAGCCGTAACACATTGGCAAGGTGGCAGAGACTTCATACATTTATGCTTTACATTACAGATTTATTGCCTTTAGTTAGAGTTTAAAATAAAAACAGTGTAAAGCCCTAAATGTAACCAATACATGCAAACAAGTATGGCAACTCAGCAAGCTGGGGATTGGAAGAAAAGAATTACCGTCTCCCATGTTACAGAGCATAATTCAGCACCTGATCACAGTAGTGAGTGCACTTAAACACAGTGGACTTGATCAAACGGCACGCTGACTGCAGTGTCCTCATGTTTCCAATAGCCACAACTACAGCTAAAAAGATGAGCAGTTTCACAAGCTATTGGTACCAATGGGACAGCTCAAACCTAGAGGCAGCTGAAGAGGTTGTCAGAAACACACTGTATGCCTCAGAATTAACACTTCCCCCTTAAGTCTTGTCTAACAAGGGAGGTGACTACTCTAGGCATGACACACATTCCACAAGAAGGAAATCCAAAATTTACAGCAGGTCTGTAATCAAAGAGAAGAGTTGGAGGGAGGGAACAATAAGCCAAGGGATAGGTAGAAAAGGACATGACTGTTTATGGAGAAGATCCCCGCATATCCCACATAATTTCTAATACATAATCATTCAACACATTCAGTGATGCAGAGCACTGTGTCCTTACAGACAGCCTGTGTCCTACCACCCCTGAGAAGACAGCTGTGACTTGCTTGAGCACATGCCTACCCACAGCTCACAGTGACAGTATTTGCTGACAGTATCTCAAGGCCCCAGCAATAGGAAGCTGTAGGTGTCTCTCCCTACACAAAACCTTCACAAGGTAGAGCAAAGCAGAATTACCAACCATGTGCCCTTGTCCTGTGTTCAGTTCTGGGCCCCTCATTATAGGAAAGACACTGAGATGCTAGAATGTGTCCAGAGGAAAGCTATCAATCTCATCAGGGGTTTAGAAAACAAGTTGTATGAGATGAGACTGAGGGAGTTGGGCATGTTTAGTTTGGAGAAGAGGAGGCTGAGGGGGGACCTCATTGCCCTCTACAACTATCTGAAAGGAGGCTGTAGAGAGGTGGGCGTTGGCCTCTTCTCCTTAGTAACTTATGACAAAACCAGGGGAAATGGTCTGAAGTTGAGGCAGGGGAAGTTTGCACTGGATATTAAGAAGAAATTTTTTACAGAAAGAGTAATGAAGCACTGGAAAGGCCTTCCCAGGGAGGTGGCTGAGTCACCATCCCTGGAGGTGTTTAAGAAACTTGTAGAGATGGTGCTTCATGTGGCAGGCATGTAGGGGTTTATTTTTTGTTTGCTGATCGATCAGGTATTTAGATTTTTCATTGTTGTGGGTATGGCTGGACTCCGCCATCTAGGAGGTCCTTTCCCACTATGATTAATCTGTGATTCTGTTCCCACTGGAGACTGAACTGTCACAAAACCCAATCTACATTGTCTCCTGAGAATGGGGTCAGCTCTCACCTAAGAGAACAATGAACCACTAATTGCCACTACTGGTGCAATACCTGTGTGAGCTGAGTTGTGGGAGCTGCAAAGGAAAACAAATTGTGAAAAGGGATTCTCCCAATAAAAACACTGCTTCAGTTACCAGTGGAAAATATCCTAGACAGAGTTGGAGGGCTGAACTTACTACCAATCCTCTTGAAGGAAACTAAGTCATATTTCGAAGAAGTGAATGACTAATCAGGAGCAGAAGAGCCCTGCCTCCAGTCAGGTGATGAAAATCGACAAACTGGATTTACCCAGCGAGGGTGACAGAGCACTGTAGGGGGCTGCCCAGGGGGTTTGTGGAGTCTCCTTCTCTGGAGAGGTTTGGAGCCCACCTGGACATGTTCCTGTGCAACTTGATCTGGGGCGTCCTGCTGTGGTGGGGGGATTGGACTGGATGATCTTTCGTGGTTCCCTCCAATCCCTAATGTTCTGTGGTTCTGTAAGTTATGGGTGTGATCTGGAAAACAGGAGGTTCTGTATAAATCAGAAGGAACTTCATCACAGTGAGGGTGACAGAGCCTTGGAACAGGCTGCCCAGGAGGGTTGTAGAGTCTCCTTCTCTGAAGACGTTTAAAACTCACCTGGATTTGGTCTAGGTGATCCTGCTGTGGCAGGGGGATTGGACTAGATGATCTTTTGAGGTCCCTTCCAATCCTGGTGTTCTGTGATTCTGTGGATCCAATGGATTGGCACTTGAGACCCACAGGTGTACAAGGCCCTTGTAGACACTGGCTGACAATGCACCATAGTGTTGTCAAATTAAAAAGGGGCAGAACCCATTTCTATTTCTGGGGTGACAGGGAGATCCCAACAGCTCACTGTATTAGAAGCTGAAGTGAGTCTCACTGGGAATGAGTGGAATAAACACCCTTACAACTGGCCCAGAAGCTCTGCATGCCCTTAGCATAGACTATTTCAGAAGGTCTTTCAATGACCTGAAAGGGTATCAGTGACCTTTTGGTATTGCCTTGGAGACACACAAAGTTAAACAGTCATTTGACCCCCACCTGGTCTTTTGGGTGACCCATCTCTGGTGGGGTTGCTGAGAGTTGAGGATCAGAGAGTTGAGGATCAGCAGTTGCCAATCACTACTACAACACCAATACAATACTAAACTAGACTCCTTGACCCCCATCCAGAAGCTGATCTGTCAACTGCAGAGTCCAAGAGTGATCAGCAAAACACTCACCCTTTAACAGCTCTGGATGTGGCTTGCAACAATCCAGCAGCATCTCTCTTGCCCTGAGACTGCTGCAACATACAGAGCCTGAAAGCCATAGACTAGATGAACTCAGACATCTTTGAGGGATAACACCTGGATTAGGGAATATCTGTACATGCGTATGGGCAGCAAAATACCTGCTACAGGTATGACATAGGTGGTATAGAATAATGAGTGGAGCATGAACTGGTTTGGTGAGCACAGGGTTAATTTACACAGCCAGGTTAGCTGGGCCAATGGGTTATTCTGTAACACGCTGACATCATGCCCAGATCTATATATAAGGGCTGGCTGGGGCCAGCAGGAAGTTCCAAATGGCAGCTGCACACCAGCTGTGTGTGTCTGCATTTGTTTATGCAGCAGGGCCACGGCATGGCAGCAGGGAGCAATGTCTATCACCAGTTCCAGTGCTGTTATAGCTGTTGTCCTCTTCTGCCTTTTCCTTTTATGTTGATCAATTAAATTCTCTATCACTTGGCTTTACCTTTTATCTTTGTCCTACTCCCACCCAATCTGCCCAGGGAAGGTGGGTCTGAGCTGCATGATGCTGGGTTCAAACCACAACACTGTGTCTTGGGAATATTGGAGAAGACTTACTGTTCAATCAACTGCAGGATTAACAAATCAGGATAACTAACAAGTTTTGGAATTTAAAATATATTCCTTTAAAATGCAGTTTTGGTCTCACTCAAGAAATTGTTTGCTCTTAGTCTCAGTTACAGTGGGATGATGCTTTCTTATCACCTTGTCTGTTTTTACACACAAATCTATGCTGAACAGCCCAAACATTTAAGTAAACACAAAAAATAATTGCTAATTGTTCTTCAGTGAAAACATCTGCATCATTAACTTGAAATAACAAGTACTGCATTCTGTTCTAAGAACTAATGAAGCCACAGTATCTGTACCTTTAGCTCATCTTAGTAATGAGTATATACAATATATACAAATAAACATATAATGTCTCTACACAGACCAAAGGTATTTAAATTAAACTATTTTACAATCTACTAGTAAGTGCTGCAGAATCACAGAATGGTTGATGTTGGGACATTAAAGATCATCTGGTTCCACACACTCTGCCATGGGACACCTCTCAGTAGACCAGGTTACTCAGAACCCCATTTGACCCAGCCTTTGAACATATCCAGTGATGGAGCAGTATTCAGCAACCTGTTTCAGTGCCTCAGCATCTTTATAGTGATGAATGCCCACAGTGAAAATGCATTACCATAAATCACTACAACATCAGCCTGCCCAAGATTCACTCGGGATCACTTGCACAAAGACACTAACTTCATCTGGGTTGAAGAGTGAGCACCAGTTTTATTTCCAATAAAGCTTTTACTCTATTAACATGTAATCCTACAGCCACACACTAAAAAAACCCAACTCATTTTACTTTAAAAGAAGATATACCACTTTCCCAGGAGTAGCAAACAGCATACTGCAGACATTAGTAAGTTATTGTACACTGCCACTCCTGACCTCTGGAAACCCTCCTCTGTAACAGAATACTGACACACCACCCACTGCTTCGCTGAGGAAACTCAGCCAAGTTGTTTTTGTGTTTCTATATCGTTTCCATAGCAAAGGTCAGTGCCTGCGTAAGTTAAACTAAAGCTGGAAGGCTAAAGTCTGAAGGTCACTACAGGATAAGCCAGAAGGGCTTCATGCCAAAGCAGTTCCAGCCACATTACTATCGCATATGCAGTCAACTCATGCATGCATGTCAATACTTAGCTTAGAATTTGTACCAACTGACTACAAAGACATTAAGTTAATGAGAGAATTTTGGGACTATCAAGAAGTTACTTCTGAGATACAAAATGCATCTGAGCTTAATGCATAGACAGGAAATTTTTAAAAGGTGTAACACTGGAGACTATGTAGATTAACTCCATCACAGAAGACAGAAACATTTAACTTTGGGGTTTTGTGGTGGTGATAAGGACCTTCTCCACACTGAGGAAACAGATCACGTTAAACATAAAGACAACAACCTGGAATAAGTTGTGTTTTTCCACAGTACATGCAGATCATATTGTGGTCATATATGACTCACACTTCACCAATTCCATGCTCTGATCTAAAGGAAAGCTTGCAACATTCAACAAGCTCATGAGGAGACTTTAGTCGCTAGCATTTCTAAGTTTTACTTCCCCTTCTCACCATCGTTTTTTAATTAAGGTTTTGTCCATTATTTTCATTTACTGACGCAGCCCAAGTCCTACTCAAACACAAATGTTACTTACCCGCAACATGGGATTTCTTAAGACCTGTCACAAGACTTGACAAAAATATCCACCAGAAAACAGATACTTGAAAGTAAACACATGCTTAAGGACAATACTAAGTACTTTAAGACAGCCTGGTTTCACAAACCAACTCACCCCCATTTACTCACCAACCCTCCAACAGCCAATAGCATCACTGAACCCTGAAGTGGATTAACAGCTCAATGTCCAGATGGAGACTGGTGTCAAGTGGTGTCCCTCAGGGGTCCATACTGGGGATGGTGCTGTTTAATATTTTCATCAATTATATAAACAATGGGATCAAGTGCACTCTCAGCATGTTTCCAGATGACATCAAGTTGAGTCTTTGTTGGTGACATGGACAGAGGCATTGAGTGCACCCTCAGCAAGTTTGCTGACGACACCAAGCTGTGTGGCGCAGCAGACACGCTGGAGGGCAGGGATGC
>JAOXOE010000720.1:7094132-7121889 GCA_028565055.1 Phoeniculus purpureus
AGAACGTCTTCCTAAGATCCAATCTAAACCTCCCCTGACACAACTTGAGGCCATTCCCCTCATCTTATCGTTAGTAATTTTGAAGAAGAGACCAGCAGCAGCCTTGCTACAACCTCCTTGTAGAGAGCTGTAGAGCAAGGTCTCTTCTCAGCCTCCTCTTCTCTAGACTGAATAACCCCATTATCCTGCCTTGGAAAGCTGAGCAGTCAAGTCTACAAAAGTCATTCTTTAATGAAAAGGCAATACTGAGCCAGGTTCAGCCTCTGAAGCTCAGGTCTGTTCAGTGGCCACTAACAATCCTTGGGAGTCCTCGATACTGCACCTTTTCTTGGGCCCCATCTGACAGCACGATGGAAGAAGGAGGTGCTGGTGAGCACCATCTAGGTCAGAGCCCATGTTCCTCCTGGTCCCCTCTACCAGACAACAAAACTCTAAGAGGTTTGGCTGAAGTATAGGAAATGACACAAGACAGTCTGAGGTCATCTACCCTGCCTAAACAGAGATGGATTTTGTCCCTGAAACATGGTGTGAACTAAGCGTTGGGCTGTTTTCATTAGCTGTAGCACGCTCAGACGCCTTTATCTGCGTGAGCATCCTGTTTGTCTTCTCAGTCACAGTCTTTGCCATTGAGTCTGAGCTATTCTTTTAGGGTAATAGTGACTTATTTTCCTTGATTTAAAGTTTCCCTTTTATTACTTGCAGTTGCTTTGTGCTTCTAATGAAAAGGTACAACATCCACCTTCTCAGCACTTTGAAAGAGTTTTATATCAACGCTGCTCTCTACATTGACTTCCTTTCGCTGGTGGAGCAAACTGAGGCTCAAAAATCCAACCACCACTATGAAAAGGGCTAAAAAACACCCCTAGGATGAGCTGGTTTGATTGAGGGAGGGGGGAACAAAGGCACACGCTACTCCTAAAGCAAGCTGCTCCCGTTCAGACTCACTGCACTCCCTTGCTTCCAGCTTCCTGCAGGAGAACGGAGAGCTGCACACCAGTGTAATCCACGGAACTGGAGGGATCCTGCTGTGGCAGGGGGATTGGACTAGATGATCTTTCAAGGTCCCTTCCAATCCCTAATGACTCCATGATTCCATGATTCAGTGTCCCAGTCAGAACTGATGGCTACTAAATTAGGAAAGTCTCACTGCAGTGAAAACCCCTCTAAATCGAGTTTGCTAACGGGCATTGGAATTGCTAATTGGAAAGCAAACCCCAGGGGATCTGCAGCTGTTCTCCAGCAGCACTGCGGATCATCTTCTTCCCCTCTGGGATAACTCAGTGATTCAGACCCCTTTTCCAGTGTTTTTTCCTTCCTGACCCGCCCTTAGGTCCATGCTGCTGCCTGCCCATCGCTGCTGTGTTTATCCTGGTGGGGAGTGACAGGAGAGGCAGGAAGGCTTTTTTCATCAACTAGGCACTGCCTTTGCCAAGCCAGCAAAGCAAGACGATGGTGAGCTCTCAAAATCTTTCTCTAGCTCCTTTCTTCTAGTAGCTTCAGGCCCTTCACCTCAGTTCCCTGTCTCCTAGTGAACCCAGACTCTTTCCCTCCCTTAGCAACTTCTCAAAAACGGGTGGAGAAGCTTGTACCAAAATGCCTACGCTGCCACTGGGAATTCGTACGTCGGTGGGCAGCGCTGTGCTCCAGCCCTTCCCAGGACCCTGTCGGCAAAGGCGAGCGAACAGCAAGTCAGTAGCTGTTGGGGAATTCAAGTGTAGACCTCAGGTGAGCTCATCGCCATGCTCTGTCATTTTCTTCTCATGCAGTACCTCTGAGTCCAGCTTTACTTTGGTGTATCCTGACCATCTCACTCTGCTCCTCTGGTGCAGCTGTGGCTAAGTTCTGGCCCCACTCTGCACCTCCGACACCAGCTAGCGTAGAGCACGTCTTCCAGCAATGAGCTATTTGAATGCAGCCAACTGAATGCAGCTGCTTGCTGTTCTATAATTAGTACATTAATATTTAATTAGCCATTTTGCTCTCCAAGTCTCATTGTTTCCAGTGATAGACACAAGGCTGAGTAGGATTCAGCAGTACTGCGATTCTGTTGTTCCTTACCTATTTTATAGACAGCCTTCTTGCATCCCTGCTCTTGTTTGTGTTGGATCCCCACATGCACCTAAAAAAATGTCACTAAACCCAACCCACGCTAAAAATGAGCCTGAAATTGTTAAATCGTTTAAAGGGTTGATATTTAATCCAACTGAAGTGCTTTTGCATCTTCTGAGCTGCAAGACTGGATTTCAGCAGTGTGGTGGCCATTTGGTCGTAGACGCAGGGTGTGCTGGTGCTCTCACTTCACTTCTCACTGACTTCATGCTGCCCTGGCTCTGAGGGCAGGGAATGATGATTCAGAACTTCTGTCCCTGGGGAAAAAGGGGTCTTGGGCTGCTGTTTGTCTCATTTCATGAGAATATACTTCAAAGAGAATATACTGGGCTCTGAAATAAATTGGGCACTAAGAGGAGGTGATGGTGCCCCTGTTCTCTGCAATCGCGAGGCTGCACCTTGACTACTGGGTCAGATTTTGGGGGCCACAGTATCACAAGGACATTCAGGTGCTGGAGTGGGGCCAGAGAAGGGCAACGAGGCTGGGGAGAGGGCTGGACAACAGGCCCTATGAAGAGTGGCTGAGGGAAGTGGAGTTATTTAGTCTAGAGAAGAGGAGGCTGGGAGACCTTAGAGGAGAGGAGGTTGTAGTGATGCTGGTACTGGTCTCTTCTCTCAAATTACTGATGATAGGATGAGGGGAAATGGCCTCAAGTTGCATCAGGGGAGGTTTAGATTGCATCTTAGGAAGAAGTTCTTTGCTGAGAGAGTGGTTGGGCGTTGGAGCAGGCTGCCCAGGATGGTGGTGGAGTTGCCGTCCCTGGAGGTGTTTAAATACTGAGCACTTGAGGCCATGTAGGGAGCTGTTGGGATGAGGGCTGGACTTGAGGATCCTGCAGGTCCTTTCCAGCCATAATGATTCTCTAAGTTGTTCTTATTTCAGCCAGAAGGAAGGTCTCTGTAAATCTTTAAGTCAATATGGCTTTTCGGATAAAGTTAGGCACTGTGACAAAACCATTTCTCTTGGATGTTGGATGCATTACAGTAGCTTTAGAGACTCAAGGGCATAAAATGCAAAGCTCACTTCCAAATGCTCTCTTAATTTTCCTCAAGGGAGTTGGGGTTTTTTTACTTTAAAAAGATAATTCTAGTGTGCAGCTGCTGCCACTGCATGTAAGGAACATTCAGGGAGTGCGCTGGAAAGTACGGACACTTGCAAACACATGTAGAACTAGAGTTGTTGCCTCCATCAACACCCCCTTGTCACAGCAGGAGCAACTCCACAAGGCCACGTGTGCCTGCTCTGACCCAGGTGTCAGCGATCTCACAATCACAGAACATTAGTGATTAGAAGGGACCTTGAAAGATCACCTAGTCAAATCCCCCTGCCACAGCAGGATCACCCTAGACCAAGTCACACAGGAACACGTCCAGGCGAGTTTTAAACATCTCCAGTGAAGGAGACTCCACATCTCCCCTGGGCAGCCTGTTCCAGTGCTCTGTCACCCTCACTGGGAAGAAGTTCCTTCTCATATTTATATGGAACCTTCTGTGTTCCAGCTCACACCCATTGCCCCTTGTCCTATCACTAGAAGACATTGAACGGAGCCTGGCTCCATCCCCCTGACACCCACCCCTCACATATTTATCAACATTCACGGGGTCACCCCTCAGTCTCCTCTTTTCCAAGCTAAAGAGACTCAGCTCCCTCAGCCTTTCCTCATCAGGGAGATGCTCCACTCCATCATCTCTGTGCTGGACTCTCTCCAGCAGCTCTGTGTCCTTCTGGAAGTGAGGGGCCCAGAACTGGAGACAAGATTCCAGATGTGGTCTCCCCAGGGCAGAGTACAGGGGGAGGAGAATGTAGTGATCACAGAAACAAACAATGGTTTGGGTTGGAAGGGACTTTAAAGATGGAATCACTAGTGATCAGAAGGGACCTCGAAAGATCATCTAGTTCCAAGCCTGTGGCCATGGGCAGGGACACCTCTCACTAGACCAGTTACGCACTTCCTTCCCCAGCCCTGCATGGAAAATCCATGCGGTTGCTCAGAGCCTCCACTTCATTCATGCCACAGGAATTTTGCATCACCATGGTGAAGAGATCTGGTTGCAGTCTGCAGGCTCTAAATTTGGTCTGTTCCAAAATTTTGCTCTTACAGAGGGGAGCTGGAGGAGCTTCATCATTTCATGTGAGAAATGATTTCTCTCGTTCCTTGTTTCACGACCCCTTTCTCCCCTTGGTTCGTTGTCTGTCTGTCAAGCAGTGGAGTACTAAGTACTAAGGAAGTGTAAGACAGTGAGCCCAAGGTGCAGGGGACAGCTGAGCCCTTGGCCCCTTGGCCTGTTCGTGGCCAGAGTGGGCTTGATGGACAGGAGAGGAAAAACCTGCGCTTCTCCCACATGCAGTCTGTCCTTTGGAAAGCAGATGGAGCAGCTGTAGGAGAGCAAGGTGAGGATAAAAGAAAACCACAGTTAGACCCGAGGAAGGAGAAACCGTTCCGTCGAGTTTAGTTCACTGAAAGATCGTCTGAAATCAGAGCGATGCTATAGAAAAGGCTGTGAAATGTAGCTGGGCTGCAGGAAAACACCTGCACACCTCCCCCCAGTGCTGGGGGCAGTGCTGGGCCCCTCGCTTCAAGAAAGAGATGGAGGGGCTGGAGCAGGTCCAGATGAGAACGGAGGCTGGGGAAGGGACTGGAGGGAAAGTCTGATGAGGAGAGGCTGAGGGAACTGGGGGTGTTTAGCCTGGAGAAGAGGAGACTCAGGGAGGACCTTCTCTACAGCTCCCTGGAGGGAGGCTGTAGTCAGGTTGGGGGTCAGGCTCTTCTCCCAGGCAACTAGTGACAAGAGGGCAGAGACTGAAGCTGCACCAGGGGAGGGTTAGGTTGGATGGTTGGAAGCCTTTCCTCAGGGAAAGGGTGGTCAGACCCTGGAATGGACTGCCCAGGGCAGTGGTGGAGTCCCCATCCCTGGAGGTGTTTAAGGACAGCCTGGCTGTGGCCCTTAGTGCCCCGGTCTGGGCGATGTGATGATGTTAGGTCCTGGGCTGGGCTGGGTGCTCTCAGAGGGCTTTTCCAGCCTCAGTAATTCTGTGACTGTGACAACAGGGCGTTTATTGCCTGCACTAACCCTTACTACCTGTAGATGTCTCCTCTCAATCTGGTTTGCTCAGTCTGCTGGAAACGCAGCTGCTTGGGGGCCTCTGGGTTCCCTTGTTCGCAGCTGCAGAAGCAGCTTCTGTATTCAGCTGTTGGTAAATAATCTCCTGTCTGCTGGCCTTAAAATCAGAGGTCCCGTTATGTTTCTTGTAAAACAGCTGATTTGGGTTTTTTGTTCCTGTTTTTCTGCTTTAAATATTTTCCGTGCAGAGTGGTGTGTTCGTGGGTATTTGATAGGGTTGTTTTGAAATCTATTTCAAATTGTGAAAAGTACAGCAGCGTCTGACTCCCTTTACTTGGAAGAACAAACTGTCAGGAACTGCTTTATGAAAAAAACCCATTAAGGTATCATCTAAGTCCAGTGACAAAGGAAATCCAGTGAACCCTATTTATACAAGAAATCTAAGACAAAAGGAGTGCTTTAGGTGTGACCTAAACACTAGTGTGTTAGAGTAGAACACAGGGAAGTATAGGACCAAGAACCTAAGTCAAAATAACCCTTTGGTCTTCTGGCTCTGTAAAAGGTACAGCAATACAGTAAATTTAAGGATTTATGACTGATAAACTTGATAGCAACAACCAGGTTGGCAGCATGAGCTGGATATAAGTTTGTCTGCCCACCTGCTAGATCCTAGCGTGGGGTTTCTGTGTTGCTGATTGATTTACTCATGTGGTTGGTTCTTGGTTTGCTTGTGCGTTACAATGGCCTCAGGATGGGCAGGGTTCCTGTCTCAGAGGTGGTAGTTCTGTCAAGCTGCTTGTTCAGCTTCTCATTGCTGGGTTTGTAAACCACTGCTGGCAGGGAGAAAACTTCTTATTTCAGATTCTGTTTCCAGGCTACTTCAGATTTGCAGCTGATGGATGTCCTGGCATGGTGGCCCAGATACACAAAGATGTTGGTACTTGTCCCACGCCTGATGCTACCTTTGCAGAACAGGCTGTGCCTGTGGCTCAGCATGAGGAGAACCAGACTTCACACTTTCCCCTTCTCAGTCACCCTACCTGTGCACTGCCCACGTAGAGGAAAAGCCAGATTGATGATGTAGGCCAGCTTTCATTATCAGCCTTTCCCCTGCCACTCGGGTCACTTCCTTTGGATGTGATAAGCTGGCATGAATACCACGAGCTGGCAGTCATCAGAAAGTCTCTGCGTAGAGGACCTCATGCGTGTTAGTCACTCAGACCGTAGTGTGGCTGTAGAAAGGGGCATCATAGAAATGGAGGTGCACCTGATAAATGTTGTGACTGCTTTGTTTGTTCAAGAGAGAACTCCGTGAAACTAGGAGTGGTTGTCAGGGTGAGCAGTTGTTTATCTGTAGCTCCACTACTAAAATAAATAAACAAGTGTGAGTTGCCTCTAGATTTTTGTTGCTTTGAGGCATTCCCTGTACTGAGTGCCATGATGTTTCCCACACAAGGCTAAGGAAGGTGTTTTTCATTCATTTCAAATGCGAACACAGCAATAGAGCTACGAGGAGAAGTTACTAGCTCTGCAAGTTAGGAGTTTATAAAAGCTTATAAAAGAAACTTGCGCTTCGTTAGAAAACACAAGAAGTTTGTTTGAGAGGTTTATTTTTCAAGTGAAAGCGCATAAACCTCTAATTTTTAACATTAGAACTTCTAGTTTCAAAATGCTGGGTTTTTTCTATTCCTCTTGTTTTCATCCTGTAAATGTAGAGGAATACAGAACACAAATGAGTCTGTGTTCTGCTCAGGCTTCTGGCTTTGTGCTCAGTGAGTTTTGAGGTATCAGGAAGTGTGACAGAATGGTTAGCGACAAGGGAGAGTTTAGCGAAGAGTTAGGTGGTTGAGCCAGTACCAGCAGAATGAAAAGTTTTAGACTTGGGACAACACAACCCACCTTGTGTCAGAAGCAGGGCCCTTCACTGCTTGTAGACCTTTAAGGACCTTCTTCCCTTGTGGAGCTGTAAGTCAAAGCATGGACAGTGTGTGTCGTACTGCTGCTCCTTTGAGAGCACAGCTCTTCCACAGACGTGATAGTTGTGCAATTGTTCTGGTTTACATCAATCTCTTGTGCTGCTTCCTGCCTTCTGGCTTGGCTGTTACCCCTGAAAGTTTTGTTGTTTATTTGTTTTCAATAGTCACCTATTACCAGCACCTAATTTTCTGCTCACTGGGGTGAGGGAAAAGCTAGTGTACTGCAGCTGTGGGTCTCTTGTAGGCAAATAATCCCTTTTAGAATGACTTTGTGCTTAGAACTCCTGCAAAGGCAGCTTTAAAGCTACCTTTATTGGCAGAAAGCTTCCAACTCTTTACTCTGGGTGCATTTAAAAAAATAGGAAATATGCAACAGTGTGCAAAATGAAGGAAACCTTGTGGATGGTGGTAAAAAGAAGTAAGACTAGCAGAACCAGAGGTGGAAGGAAACAAGGGCCGAACAACTGAGGAGAGAAGAGTAACAGTGTGATGGTACTTTGGGAAAAGGAAAACTTGCAGGAGTTTTCTTCCTGAAGCTCTGAAAAACTGGTGTGTACAATGGAGTAGCCTCAGCATTTAGGTTCCCCTGCTGCATCAAAGGCTCACCCTTAAGGGCTTGTCAGGGAAGGGAAGGGCCTGACTTTTCCTGTAACACTTTGCTCTCGAGTGCAAAGTTTGCTCCAGCTTAGTCCAATGAATTTTTATTTGAGCAAGCTCTGAAAATGTGGATCTTGTTCCCATTGGGTTAGGTGTGTCTGTCTTCTGTTTGATGTAGTGCAGTCCTTGTGCAGTCGTGAATTTCACTGTGAAAATCCACAGCAACTCTGCTGAGTACTCGTCGTAGGAGTAGAATTAATTTAGAAAGTCCTTGGAAAGGTCAGGACTAGTTTTTTTGCGAAAAGCAGTGCAGACACTTAAAAGTACAACCAGCTTTGCCTGATTTTCACTGGCACTGATGTAGAACATTATGCGTCAGGTTACTTCACTGACACTGCGTTTTCTGTGTGGTGTTTACTCCTTAAATCCCTCTAGAAGGATAAATCCTTAGAAGGATTTGTCAGAAGTCGAGTACATTCCATTCCTGGTGGGATCTGGAACACGGATCAATGATGATCTGCAGGCCATAAGCAGATATATCCTAAACAAGCAGTAAAACATTGCAATCACACCTGTTAATGTTCATGTGAGTGATGGACCATCAGTTTAGGTTGTGAGGAGGAAAAGGCTTACAGGGATGGGAGCCTCAAAGAGAGGTCACTACTTCTTGTCTCTAAATTTAATCTTTTTGTTCAGCTAAGATACTGGTGACTGAGGGAGAGCAGCATGTCAATGGCTTTATTAAAGTACTCTGGTCTTACTTTGCAACAACTAAGCTCCCAAAACATAAGGGATTCTGAGTGTTCAGGCTGAGAGGACGGTAGCAAAGCTGGCTTAGAAAGGAAAGTAAATGACAGTGCCATGGGCCCAGGCACTGAAGATGGCTGCCCAGAACCATTGTGCTAACAACAGTGGAGATGGTTAGTGCAGTGAAGGCAATAGTGAGGGGCTTTGGGTTGTCCTGTTTGTTCTCCCTTCTGCTTGCTGCACCAGGAGACCCTGCAACTGATCTTTTTTTCATATACAGCCACTTTGGAATCACACTGAGGTGCTGCAGTGTACTGACTTGCAACTGAAGTGGACCAACTGTCCCCTTCTCAGTCACGCAACTGCGGGGCAAGTTCCACTTGGGATGCTGTGGCTTTCAAGAGGGTTGGTAATGATGAAACTCTTTTGTCTAATGGCATTAGAGGTCAACATCACTCTTCTAAGGATTTAGAAGCTGGTGTGATTTTTCTGACCTGTTTTGTACTGGAAAAGCATGTTGGAAATGTGCTGAGGAGGCAGCCTACAGTATTAGCTGTGTCTAGGATGGGATGAGCTGGAGACAAGAGGTATAACTGCTGGCAGGCTGTCCTTGGGGTGATTCTGGACAGGCCAGAAGTGGAGAAGGGAGGTGAGGAGGAAAATCAGTCAAGTATTTTGTAGGTGTAGCTACATCAGCTTTGACTTGGGGAGCTCTGTATCTGCCAGCAATGCAGCCTTGGTAGTGCCGAGTGCGGTTACAGCAAAAAGCTGGACATGCAGGATACTGTGAGCTGCAAGGAGGTGGTTCTGCTCATGTCTCATGAGCTGCAGTCAGAGCTGTTTATAAAATGATGAGCTTTAGATTTTTGGAGACAGTGAAGCTAAACCAAAGTGGGGGAAGGGTTGCACACCTGTCATTGAGCATAACCGACTGCTTAGCCTCTAAGTCTAGAATAGGAAATTGGGTTTGAAATGAGAAGAGCCGAGGAACAGTTTTTCCTTATGCCAACGGTTTTCGTGCCCCTGAAACAAGGCTTATTTAGCAGGAGGGAACACAGAATATTTGTGTTGATATCATCAGTGTAAAAAGCACTTCATTTTGTTTGAGGTGTAATTAAGGAGCTGGTAATGATGCAGCCACCCTCAGGTCTTAGAAACCTTGAATTAGCAACTCTGGCATTTGAGTCAGAAATCCTTGAGAAAAGCTGTTACTGAATTAATGAGTAACTTGTGCCTTGTATTGAGCAAGCACAGCACATCTCTTCAGAAATTCTTCTCATTCCCAAGTATTGATACTGATTTCAGCAATACTTAGTTTCTTAGCTGTAGATATGGAATTTGTGATGCACACAGGGGAAAGCGTGGCTAGTGCTTAACAGGCTGCACCGCTAAAACACAAGCTCCCTGTGCAAGAGGAGCCGCATGTTTGCCTGACGGCTCAAAACCCCCCTGCCTTCCCCACCCACACTCCAATGTTTCTCTCTATTGTTCAACGTACCCAGAAAGATCAGATTCTGCGGTTTGTAATTAATTCTATTTTTTACCCACATAAACCATGGGGAGGGGAGTGTGTTAAAATAAAACTTTCTTGTTGAAGCCATTCTGTCCCTAGTCAAAATTTAGACGGAACCTGGGAGCTGAAAATTAACTTTGCTGCTTCACCAGTGGCAAAGTTGTGCAAAGAGATCACCGGGAGTAACATGGAAAATCATCCAAAGTACTCCCTGTCACTGCGGTGGTGTCACAGTGCTCAGAAGGGGTAAAGCACGGTGGGTTTGGGTTTTTTAATATGAGAATGACAGCAGCAATTTCTACCAAGGGTAATAACAACACGAGAGTGCTAGAGAAGCTTTAATTCTGTCTTTTGATGTCCGTGGGTCAGACTGTGTTTCCAGAATGCCTTTGTGGCTTAGCCCGGACTGTGTTTCAGACCTAAAGGACTCTCACTTCTCTGGCCTGTTCTCTGTACGTTCCCCCATCAGCCTGTGCCCCGCTTCTGTGCGGTGTCTACCTCATGAGCACTTTACATCCAGTTACCCAGTGTGTGATCTACTTGAACCTTTCTCTGAATGGGCTGCACAAGTAGTCCAGACCAGCAGTCTGCCCAGAGCAACAGGCATCACTGCCCGGGTTTCCTCTGGTATTCCCTAAGTCTAGACTTTGTCTGCAAAAGGAGCCCGTCTAGTTTTGGCTGTGGTTGGGCACATTTGAAGCATGATGTTAATGTTTAGTTCAAAATGATCTTGTTTTCCATGCTGTGTTCTCAGCAGTCAGTAACGCTGGTAAGGTGACTTCTTCTTCTTGTAAATTTTTCACACTCGCATTCAGAAGCGCAAAGAGAGAACTTCTTTGTAAGCAAAAGTTATTTTCTGGTTGACTAAATGCTCTCCATTCCAGACCGAAAATCAAACCACGTGTATTGCCCTCTTAATTAAATGTTTGAAGGTAGGGAAGATAATGTTCTCTCAGTAATGCTTGGTGATGGGAAAGCATTCCTCCCTTGCAAAAAGTGCCTTTGCGTTCCTCTCGCTGCAGTGTTCCCTGAAAGACTGCTAATGTGGTGCTTTATAAATAATCCTTCCTGCACTGCTCTAAGAGTACTTTAATGGATGTTTCTGTGAGGACATGCTGATGGGAAGATATTTATCCGAAGGTATCAAGGGGTGCCTGACAAACTGAGGTGAGTGGCTGGCTTTTAAGTCGGAGAGCAGAGGAGGGTGTTGAGGAACAGTTTGCGGCTGTGTGGGGTGAGCACACTCTGTGCCTGCTGTTCCCAGCCCACCCATCATGTTCTGAGAGGAGCTCGGCTCTGCTGCTCTTGTAAACATTGCTCCAGCTGTGTGAAACCAGCAGAGCGGCTGCAGTAGTTGCTGGAAGGCCAACCAAGGCCAGCGTTCATTATGCAGACGCTTTAGAGCAAATAGTTTAAGCAGTCCCAACACCGAGCGAGCAGATTTCCTCATAACCCTGCGATAGCAGGAAGCCCTTTTCCTGAAGGACACGTTTTTTCCTTTCCAAATGGCTTCTCTTCTTGGAAGTCTACACTGAATTATGAGTCCTGTCTGGCTGTGCCTCCAAATCTAGCCCTTTCTTACAGAACCATAGAATTGTTTGGGTTGGAAAACACTTCGTGAAGTGCAACCATTAACCCAACTGCGTGATGCCCACTGCCAAAACATGCCAGTAGACTCCATATCTACATGTTTGAGTGCATCCAGGTATGGCAATTCAACCTCTTCCCTGTGCAGCCTGTTCCAGTGCTGGATGACCCTTTTAGTCATGAAAAAGTAGTTTTTCCTCGTTTTGCCGAGGATCCTCTTTCTTACAAAGCAGAATTTCTCTGTGCAAGATTCTGCACCGTGTCTTAGACCAGCAAGGCTGTCGACATTCTGGGACTTGTTTTTTTTACAGGATTTTTTATCTTTCTTGAGGTGTGTGCTGTGATAAATTGCTGGGATATCAGGAAAGTGATCTGTAGGATTCATTGCTGCCCTTCCCCAACAGACCTTCCTGTGTCCTTTTTCTTTAGTGTTGTGGAAACAACCCGCTGTGTGATCCTCTCTCTCTTTCAGGCGTTACCTTTTGTGGCAGGGGGAGACAGGAGACTTTCTGAGTAGTTGTTTAGCACGGCTGGTGTTTGGGGTGATTTGTTTCATGTTGTTTGTATGGCTGAAGAGCTGAGAATTAAAGTTGACGGATGGTTCTTTTCTCTGCTGGGAAACTTGTGGGAACAGATCTTGGCTATTCTGGCAGGTGCAGAACAGTGAGAGAAATATCCCTTTTGGCTTTCACTCAGAGCTCGTCCAACCTTTGACGAAAACCAATAAGGTGGGGAGCGAGGCGTGTTCCGCTTTAAAAGACGGTATAAAAACCAGGCAGTATAAAAAGTGGGCCCGTTGGCAGAAAGAGTCAGGAGTCGGTCTGCAGGTGGATGCACTGTGCAGAACTTTTCTGTTATCAGAAGGATCCCAGACTATCTCTCTGGCAATTGGAGCTTCCAGCAACAGTGGAACAGGATGAATTGGGCCAGAGTAATGAATTGGATTCTGCATTTTTCAGGTATTGTCTGTGGTGGCCATTGCATGGCTATGGCAGGACATGAGTTGTGGTTGGTTTCTCTGTTGAAGTTTTAGCTTGGTTTGCTTTCTGTTGCACCCATGGTGAGCGGGTCTGTAGTTTCATCTGCTTCCTCTGTTGCCAGCTGTGCTGTTTCATTTCTGTGCCCCATAGTGAAAGATAGATAGATAACAAAATCTATCAGTGTTTTCTGCTGGTGGCTGCATCCCTTTTGTTAGGCTCCATAACTAGTTTGGTGCTGTTGTAGGAACAAGAGACGGAAGTTGAATTAACTGTTTTTATATAAATTGCTCATAACTTTTGCATTAATAAGACAGAGATGGGTGTTTAAAATTTCTAGGGTTCATCACCATGTGTTACTTAAGTGAATTCGGTGTTGGGGCATAAGGTGTTAGGTGAACCTGAGCATCTCTGAGTAACAGCAGAAGTTTGGAGCTGAAAAGGACTGTTAAAATTAAGTAACAGCAACAGAAAGGAGGGAGGGAATTCTCCTGAACCAAAGAGCTGACCAGAGGCATTATGGCCGCTGCAGACGTAGGTCGCAGGTAACACAAGCACTTGAATGGGTCTCTTCTGTTCCCTCCCTGTGTGCTTGCTTCCCTTGTCTATGGTGAGAGCTGGGGACCTGCGGAGAGAGCATCTGGACCTGTCTAACCATGGCTTCTGACTTATAGGTCCTACCTGGGAGGATCTGATCCTTTTCTTCCAAGTGGAATCTGATAGGGATTCACTGACTGTGGCACAGAGGTGAAAGGAAGCAACTGCCCATTTGTTAGCACCTTCTGGTTAGGAACTGGCTTTAAATGGTGAACCTGTCTGGGGTAGGGAGGGAATTCACTGATGAAGCTGTGTGTGGTTGAAAGCTTGCGTTACAAGGAAGATGGGTGGTGGAACAACTCATGATAGATCTGTGATATGTTGACATGTGCCTGTCTTGGTATTTGACATAACTGCTAAGGCTCTAACATGCTTTATACGCTTGACCTGAAACGTCATCCATCCCCTATATTGAGTTATGGGAACTGGGGATCACATTACTGAACAGAGATTTAGTTATCTCTGTGGGACGTAGTGGAAATAACTTGATGGAGTTTTCACGGAGTTCAAACAGTGATTGCTTAAGAAAATGTTTACCTTAGCAGCCTGTGCAAACTCAGGTAACACATAACACTTACAAAACTCATCTGTACTCCTGCTAGCTGTGAGATTCCTCAAGTGATTGGCTTCCTACGATTAATACCAAATGCTGCTTTCCAGATGAGTGGAAGTTGTCTCCTTGGTGACTAACATGAACTTTTTTCATTTATTGACGGAAAGTGGGTCCCAACCAAGACAACAGCACAAATTGTCTATGACACAGTGATACTGAAAAATCAGTCCATTCCATTGTCCATTATATCAGAGCTTATTCAGTGCAGTGACAATGTCCCTCCGGTGAGCCTTGAGGTTCAGGTATGAACCAAATAACTGAGTGCCCAGCAGAGATCCCCCAGTGTGACCACTGGTTACTAGAAGTTGCTTTTACCTCTCTAGCTTGCGTACTGTCAGCTTTTCCTTGAGCCATGTTTTTTGAATGGGGAACCCACCCAGTCGCTGTTTCAGTTGAGTGGATGAAGTACTGGGCAGATGGGTCACTTGCTGAAGTGTCCTGAAGTCTGAGTTTGCAGATTCAACACTTACAGGGGTAAGGAGAGCCTCACTGTTCCCCAGATCACCCGAACTAGCACTGGCTAAGTGTGATTTAGATTGTAGTACTGGTTTTAATCGTAGTGCTCGGGGCAAGCGGTCATCTTGTTTTGCTTTTAATAAAAATAGGAGTAGAAATAAATAAGCACGGCTGTGTTTAGTCTAGCTGCATTTACACTGTTTGAGAGGCTCTCTTCTTGTGCAGTGAAGAGTTTTGCTCTTTCCCCTCAGATAAGAGTTGCTTGAGGGTTTGTTCTTGGTGTCTTCTACAGATGTGGGGTATTGTTGGCTTTTACAGCCATTATTCCCTTTCAAGTCTTGTAGAGGATTTATGCCAGTTAATGTTTCCTGCTGACCCGCTTTGTGCAGATCCAGTTATTCTTTGCTCAAATAGGCGACGGCTGGGCTACCCTCTTAGTTGAAAAAAGGCTGTTTCTCTTCTCTCCATATGTGCTTCCACATATTAGTTCTTTTACTAAACCGCTTAGTTTTTGCCTTGGTGAGGTTTAGCATTCCTCTTCTGCTTTGCTCTCCTCAGCCCTGTGATTAAGTGTATGTGACTGCTGGATTCACAGTGAATTTCTGGTACCATACTTGCTCTTCAGCTGGAGACATCTCTTAGCTGTCACTCTGGCAGCGTCTCCTGGAAAAGGCTGCTTTTCGCTGCTGTGTATGATCAGAGAAAGGATTAAGATAGCCCAGTCCTTAGTTGATTCGTACTAGTACCAACAGAGGTCTCGCTGGAACTTGGTACAGGGCAATACTCATCAAATTCCTGCTTGGTTTTGGTTCAGCCAATGCTGGTACCCTTGGTGACCTTTCTGCATTTCAGATCTCATCTTCTGTTCCTGCTTGCTTCTGCTTATTGGTGGTAGTCAGACTGAGAATAAAGTGATTCAAAATATGATTCAGAATATGCAAATGGGGAGAGAAGATTCAAACTGCATGTGGTCTTTCCCTGGCTTTACTGGGAGGGGCTGGAGCTACAACAAGGGGCATAAAGACGGGCTCTCTATATGGATTAAACACTGCAAGACACTTCCTCTATCCCCATTCTGCAGCCTGAGGAACAGATTTTACTAATCCTAAAGAAGTCAGCATGCTGTCAGGAGCAGAAAACCTGACTGAGCTTGGTGACTCGGCAGTGTCAGCAATGCCAAATGGAGATGTGACAGTGTTTGCTTGTTTTAAACAAACCTGAGAGCTTCAGAAATGCTTCCAGCACAACTGGACAGCCAGTTCCACATATCTCCATGTCTTCTTAAAGTGCATGATGTCCAGTTCTGATCCCACATTCTCTGGCCTATCTGCAGTAGAGATCTACTGTCTGCAGAGTGTCCTTCAGTGATGCCAGTGTGTTTTGGAAGCACAGTGTAGCCTGAACACTGTCCTATGAGGAGTGCAAAGACAGAATTTCATTGCCTCTTTTCAGAGGGGGCCTTATCCCTCTCTATACTCCCTGAAGGGAGGCTGTACTCAGGTGGGGGTCAGGCTCTTCTCCTAGGCTACTAGCAACAGGATGAGACAGCAGGGCCTGAAGCTGCCAGGGGAGGGTTAGGTTGGATGTTAGGAAGCCCTTCCACTGGGAAAGAGTGATCAGACCCTGGAATGGACAGCCCAGGGCAGTGGTGGATTCCCCATCCCTGGAGGTGTTTAAGGACAGCCTGGCTGTGGCCCTTAGTGCCCAGTCTGGCTGAAGTGGTGATGTTAGGTCATGGGCTGGGTGAGCTCAGAGGGCTTTTCCAGCCTCAATAATTCTGTGATTCATTCTTGAACTTTGTTGATGACTTTGGTCACTGCTTAAATATTTGTTGCTCAGTATTGGACCGTGTTTAGGCCATGCCCTTCCAAGCAAATGGGGCTGGTTTGTTACAACTAGCCCAGCTATTGTTTCATCTGCAAAGAGTTCTCTATTGTTGTAAAAGTCTTGAGCTGGTGTGCTGCCTGTGCAAGTGACCCAAAGCAATGAAGGCACAGTCCCTATGGGGGGATGCAGAAATGGCACAGAACAATTGAACACTAAACACCGGAACATCAGCCCTGCTTTGCTGGTGCAGTTTAACCCTTGCTTATCTAAAGGGTGCTTCATGGTTAATGTTCTGCAGTAGTGGAAGAGAGGAATTGGAGACAGACCTGCTCACAAACCAAAATATTTGTCTTTTTTCCCTTTTGTAGCTGGGTATCCTTTCTAGCTCAGGAAACTTTGGTCTCCAGGGCATTTGAGCAGCTGGATTAGTTCCAGAGGGTTTAGGCTCAGACAATCAGAATTTTAGACTCTCAGTGAAACTCTGCTGACAGCCCCAAAACGTATGGCATTCTTTCTCTCCAAACCACAGTGTCATTGAGCGCAGAACTTGGCCTGTGCTGGACTGCTTGTTTCTTTCATTGTTTGTGCAACTTTTCCATCACAACTTCTGTCAGCGGTTTATGTCAGAGGTCGGGTGGCAGTGATGACATTCTTGGCATAGCTGCTTTTTTTCGTGTCGTCAGAAGAACACTCCCATAGTAGCACTTAATTCAGTTTCAGTATTGCCTTATTTGTCCTACTGGCTTGAAAACTTGTATTCCCCGTCCAGTTACTGTAACTACAGCCAGGCAAATGTCACAGGGCAGTGTCTGCTGTTACTTGAATAAAGATATCCATGACCTCTCATATTTACTTTCTGTTTAAGTTTTTATAGGCAAATTTTTATTCCTGGTAAGGGAAGAAGTGGTGGGAACACAGAATTGTGCAAATGCATGTCTCAGCAGAACAGCCAGCGTGCCAGTTAGCACAGCTGGAGAGAGGAACTCTGCTGGAGGAGTTACTCTGAGAACTCAGGGACAATCGCACAGTGCAGACCTGGACAAGAGCTGCTGTGCGTAACAGGCAGTTGTAAGGATTAAGTGTTGGGAGTGATCAGTAGGCACAGAGATGCTGCATAAAAAGCACACAGGGGACCTGCTGAGTTAATGGCAGTTACAATGGTAATCTACGAATCTGTGCAGATGTCTGCATGTGCCTGAACTGAAACTGCTTCTGGTTTGTAAACGACTGCACCTTTTATTGTGTAATTCTTGCCAATCCAGACCTTAAACTGTAACTCCCTAAGTCACAGAAAAGCAGTGCTTTGGAGCAGGCTGTGCAGCAGCTTTGAGTGCGCTTGGTAAAGACAGAAGACTGAAAAATCAGCCCTTAGATCATACTCGCAGAATTTCCTACTTGAAAACAGTGACACATCAAAGTTTGTCCTGTCATTTTCTGACATGTAGGAAAGACTTGTCTGGTGGATATGGCAGGGAACTGATGGAATATTTACATACTCTTTTATTGAGGTAACCAAGAGAACCAGTACAACACTCACCTACTGTATGTTGTGCACATTTCTTGCAGTGATGGATCCTCTGCCAACGTGGCAACACGGTACTTCTGTAGCCATCTATTTAAATCTAGGAAGGCAGCCCCGAACATTCATGCCTAGAAATTGCTAAACCCTAAATGAAATCCTCAAAGTTTACACTGGTGTTAAAGCCAGAGCTGTGCTCACTTTGCCGCTCACCAAAGAGCTAGTATGTGTAGATGTTGGGCTTAGGAACTTGTATGTTTGGTACTAGATACTGCAGGTGTAGAGTTGCTTACTCATTTTTAAAACTGCTTCCCCTTCCCAACTGTCACTGGTTTTTCAGCAGTCTGCTTCCTTGTCTTCTCTGCTTTTTATTAAAATGGTATTTCCAAGTCATCAGCCACTTCTCATTCCACTGACACAGGAAATTCTAGAAACAGTTGTTCTCTTTGCCATCCAACTTAATCACCGTTAAGAGTGATGGGGGGGGGGAAGCCCCCAACAAGCAGCATCTGGGCTTCAACTAGTCAGTCAATTATTTACAGTATGAACAAGACAGTTACTCACTGGCATTGAACTTTCTGATGCAGGGGCAGGACCTCTCTGATCAGAAAACCTCTTTAGTGCTTTCAGACTGTCTTGCCTGTATAGTTTCTTGGCTCTTCAGCACATTGTCCCTCTTGCCCTGACCTAGAGAATCCATCCATCCAACCTTCAGGGATGTTCTGAGCTCTACAGCTTTTGCATTTCTCCCAGACTCCAATTTTTATTCTTTTTTTATTTGCTGTGTTGCAGTGAATCTTTCCATAAGAAAATCTGAATAGCAACATTGTCTTTCGAAATAAATCTCTAAGGGCTGAAGTTCTTGGGCATCAAATTACTGATTTGAGAAAGACACACAAAGTGCTTTAATAAGACAGGGCTGGTTAGTTTATGATGTTGCACCAAACACGGCCTTGCTGAAAAGAACAGGCTCTACAGTATTTCTCTTTATTCTGTGCTTATTTACTCGCATGGATTTCTTATCCTCCTCTTAAACACTTGTTTCATCTTCACCATGTAGATGTGATTTGGATTCTGAGAGATGGTCCTAGCATTTCTTTATGGGAAGTGTAACTCACTCTGCAGTGTCCCAGGAGCCTGGGGCACGGGCAGCTTCATGTGATTCCTGCTTGGTTTGTTCAGTGTGAGTTGCTCAAGTTTTCTCTGTGCCGCTGTGCACATCAGTTGCACCAACGTTTCACTAGGTGTTTTTGTGAATTAAGGTGTTGAAGGGCTTCTTTTATCTTTTTCAGGGGAAAGACCTTGTAACAAAAGACAGACTACACACCCTCTTCCAGCCTTACCAGCAGGTGTCACAATGACAGCAAGGAAGAGTAGTTGCTTTCAGTTTCCAGACAATATTTAAAGATATTAAACAGTAACCAACCAACAAAAATTCAGTCTGAAGTCACAGAAGTAGCCTGGAGAACTTGTCTAGCTGACTTGTCCTGTGTGCAGGCCTTTGCAAAGCAAATTTCCTGGTTTTATAGCTCTTAATGTCTGGTTAATTTTTTTTCCCTTCCAGTATGTTTTCCATGTAGCAGATGTTACTAGAAACAGAACATTACTGTAAATATCCCATTGCTTACAGAATCTCAGCAAATGACAAATAGCTTTGTATGTTAAGAATGACTGACTGATAAACATCATCCCTTTCAGCAGACTAGATAAAGCACAGATAAAGCACTTCTATTACCAGAGATGTCAGGATGCAAACCTATGTGTGAATTTAAACCCATTAGCAGGCTCTTAATGGCTTTTCACTTAATATTTTAATCAG
Source organism: Phoeniculus purpureus (assembly GCA_028565055.1). Taxonomy (NCBI): domain Eukaryota; kingdom Metazoa; phylum Chordata; class Aves; order Bucerotiformes; family Phoeniculidae; genus Phoeniculus; species Phoeniculus purpureus. Next base: position 7,113,533 of record JAOXOE010000720.1, read on the forward strand.
TACAGCAGGAGCTAGTTCCTGTAAATCATTCTTGTAAATTAGTTAAAGCCAAGGCAGGTGGCATGGGGGCAGGTGGAGTGACCATTTGGGAAAGATTTTTATCTGTACCTATCTGCTACAGTGGAGTAAGGGTTGGACTTGCTGCACGCTGTGGTATTTGCTGTGGTATTCGAGTTAGGCTGGGAGAGATGGCAGGGTCAGGGATAAAAGCCCAGCAGACAGCCCAGGTAATGCTGTGAAATGTTAGAAGGAAATACTAGCTACAACGAGAATTCTGCCAGCATTACCTTGGGTTTGGGTCCTAAAGAAACATAAACTAGTGATTACTCTTTTAAAAGAACTGGCTTTAATAAAATACTACTTCTCTCTGATTCTCTTTGAAATGAAAGAGCAGCGTTTCGCAAGGGAGACGGGCTGTCAGGGTTAGCTGTGCTCAACTTTAACTCCATTGGCATGACTGCACATCCTATCATTTCTCCTATCAATCTCGGTGACTAAGCCTGTAGCCTGTTGCTTCTGAAAGACAACTTCAATTGGCAGTAAAGTGTGTGCAGCCAATCCGTGGGTTATTACTGGTGCTGCTGTATGCTAATTATACACCAGGTAATCACGCTAGAAAACATGTGGAACAGCTTTCGAACTGCTTGTGCTATTTTTAGTAGAACTCAGCTATAATACTCTGCATTCGTTTCCTGGCACTGCAGCTACTCCTTTCTGCTGTATTTATATATAAAACAGACTGGTGAAGGTAATTAGTCAGGGCATGCTCTTGGGCTAATCCAAAAGTGGCCCCTGTGCAACGCAAGCAGATCACTGATTGCTGCTCCCCTTCTCTCTGGAGCAGTTATGCCTGTCTAACCAAAGGCCAGGGCTGCTGCTTCATCGCTGGGTTTCAGTAGCACTAATAGCACCAAGATGAGTTACAGACTTTAAGGCCTGAACCTACTGGGCCGTTTCCTTCATTACTGCTTCATCAGCCAAGATTTGGCCAAGTAGGAATTTTACCTTTATTTCTGATGCAGTGGAACCATGTCTTGCCTTTGATATCCTTGCGAGAATGGAAATAACTGTTTACAATATGCTCCCTGAATATTATTTTCAGGAATAACTTCTCAAACTAATCTTGTGATGTGAGACAATGACACCAGCACACAGGAAACCACTAGTTCCTGTGCAGACTGTAGACCGTTCGTTAGGTGTGAACAGGCTCCCCGCACCACAAACAGGTGGATTCTTCCCCGTAGGTGCTCTGCATCTGCACGTTAAATAAATGACAATGCATTTGCATTCTTTTTATTTATTTGAACACTATGACTTAAGAGCCTAAATGCAAGTTTTCCCTTTATTTCTCTGCAAGTAGCACTGCAATCATAACTTACAAAAATGTTTAAAATACAAAATGTACATGAAATTACAATACAAGGCTCTGTAAACATCTAGAACTTAATCTTTATTGTCCCACATTTTTTTTAAATATAAAACTTTAATTTGAATGATTTCCGAACTTCAAGGAATGACATCCATTGCGAGTATCAAAAATAGATTCAAAGCTGTGTTTGTACTAGAACAAAACTGTTGTGTTGTTTTCATTCTTTGGTTTAAGAAGGACGGCAGTTCTGATCACACGAGAGTTTTATCTATGGGAATTCAGAGTGCTAGTTTACGGTAATTCTGAAATCATCCTCTTCTTCCCCTTCTCCCCCTCACCTCATCTAATAGACTACCCCTTATTGTTTTCAACACTGATCTTTCGCCCTCCTCATAGAAAAGCTACCTCACCATTAAGGCTTTCCTTCAGGATTACCTAAACCCTTAGAGTTTTGGAAAAGTACGTGGGAGTGATGGGAGGAAAGGACTGAAGGCCAAGGAAGTGGATGCCAAAAAAATAGCAACAATTGTCGAGTTCTGTGGTTTAATTCAATTTGCATAGTCCAATAGAGATTATGTGCTTGTCATATCACTAAAATTATACAAGATTAACAGTCTTTACCTATGTTATCACACAAGCTAAAATAAAATTAAGACCCTTGTACTGAAGCTTTTACAAGGCAAATACAAAAACTGCTTTAGTATCCAAAGCTGGCCTTTTTTTTTCCATTTTTTAAATAGGAAAGCATCTCTATGTCTACAGGCATCAAGGTATTCAAAGGCATCAAAAAATTTAGTGCATAGCAACTCCTGATTGATTGTTTGGGCTCCTAAATTACAGTGTGAACTCCAGCTACCTGGAGAACACGTGAGAACTGTATAAATCCCATACAGTATGAAAAGTTTTCAAGTCAGAATTCTCCTACAAACTGGTGAATGCGACAGACCCAACACATAGTTCACTGTCTTGTGTGGTTTGGTTTGGTTGGGTGGGTTTTTGTAAGTGTTAAAAACATACAAACATCTTTCTAAGCATGTGAACCATTTCTGGGATCTTTAACATAAATGAGCAGAGGACAGAGTAGAGGACCGTCACTGAGGGACACTGACAGTGTTATGATTTTCAGTCCCTGCCAATTCTCCTATGTAAAGATTTGCAGCATTGAGCAATACATTCTCACCAGAAGGATGCTGACAATTCCCAGCACACGTGTAGTGGCCTTGTGTTGTTTGAAATGACTGTATAGTGTCAAGATAGTAGCCTTGGGCTGCACTCTTAACAGGAAGTATGTGATGTAATGGGTGAAATGATAGATCCTTATGTACGGTCTCGAATAGTTCCTGATCCAGCTGTTACAGAGATGGGATTATAGCTGCGTACTGACATGCTGAGGTGCTGGCTTAAATTTAGGTGCAATGTTTTGCTTGCAAAGAAACTTCATGGAAAATTTCCCCAGGACCACCTGCCAAAAAAACATCAGCAGAACCTCTGTTTGCTCCTATAGGTCTTACACTTCAGTACTGCCAACTCCTTTAAGAGCATTCGCTGTAATTTTAGGAGTCTGTAGTCATCCTTTATAGAAAGGGGCATGTGCTCCACATATTAAATCACTAACCTGTCCAGCTTTCTGAACTGGTTTAAATGCAAATACACTTTATATACAGAAGGTTTTAAATAGAAATTCATTCTTGATTTCTGTTGGAGCGTCATGGCTCGCCTACATGAGAAACTGCAGCTAACATGTAAAATGTTGTGAGCTTCAGTGTATTTCTGATCTTTCTTGGCCGTAACGATGTCTTCTGGGGAGGGAAATGTTTGTGGCCTGAGCAGACAGCTTCAGACCCACTCCTAGGGTCTGTGTTTTAATCACAGAGGCCAGAGACTTTTATTTACAATGTAAACAGGTAATTTCAAATTAGATTCTGTAGGTAAGGAAAATGCACTCTTCAAGCACATCTTCTGTATTTCTTTGGTAGCCTCTGCTTCACACACTTACCATTAAACATGGGCAAATTATATGACGCAACCTAATCACTAATTCACAGCAACTTCGTAGCAGACTGACACTTATAAACAACTTAAAGGTGAGAAACCGAAATTGTCATCTCCTTAGGACTTGGAGATGGCATTGGGTGGCATTCAGCATATAAAAGTGGCATGGGTCAGGCATTCAGCATATAAAAGATACTGACACGATCAAATGATTTATTGCATGGAAAACTCGATTGCCACTGAATCGGTGGCTTCAAAACCATATTCTGCAGGGCTAACAGGAACACTCAGATTCTTAGCAAATATTAAAATGTCTCCTGTATTTAACATGGCTTTGATGTCACTGTGTTTTAATCTAAAATCCTACTGCTCAGATTCAATTACAAATGTAACTTTCTAAGAAAAAGCTATTTCAAGAAGGAGCCTGTGCTAATAAAGAACAGGAAGGTTATCCACAAAGTTATAAAAGTTAGATTTTGGAATGTTATTTCTATCCCAACACTTTCATGATGGAATGGTCTTTTTGCAACCTATCAAGTAACATTTTCAGTTTACAAACGAGTGCAGATCTACATTTGGCTTTGCTTCCTATGAATCTAAGAAAGAGAACGCTACGGTATTTGTATACACAATGGCTTCCGTGGCATTGGCTTCAGGTGACCGGTATGATTTACCACTGGAAGATTGTATTAAAAAACCCCCAAAAACAATAGAAGCTTTAAAGGCTTTCCAAAATGACTGAAAGGTGTTACAAAGAATCATTTACAAACTATCCTATCACTAAGAGAAAGCAGCACGTTGAAGATGTGTATTAAATTTCTTTTCCACATTCAGTACTGTGAATATTATAAAAGCAAACTAACATCTCCACACATCTGAAGCTCTTACAATATAAAAGTATTCTATTTAAATGCAAAAAAGCAAAGCTTGTTTGTAACTTTAAAACAGTTAAAATATCTGGTGTAGATTCTGTGTGATCATTTGAAGAAGTCTCTTTACAGCATCTGAGGAACTATTAATTAAAATGCTCTGTCTCTACATCAAAAACATAACCCACTAAAAGGGCTTTGCAAGGATCCACTGTTCCAGTTCATAAAGGCCACGGAGTTGGAAGCACAGTAAGTCTAAAGAGGAGGAGGATGAGGAAATAATCAGAGAAATCATGACATTTTCATGGATGTTGAGTTGTAAGCTTATCTGTTACTGGATTCCATCAGATATTCTTGTCTCCAGAGATCCAGGACACGTGTGTGCAGACTGGCTGGCCACTGGTGTTCCATGTGACACTGAGATCTGTGACATATCTCTTCCTATGATCTCATTCACTACAAAAAAAAAAGCAGAAATGACTGGTTTTATGCTTTCCAAAAGGCAACACTCACCATTATATCTCTCCAGAAGTAAATATGTCAGTGCTAGTCCTTGATATGGATAAGTATCAGAGGACAAATCAGGAACCTAACTTCAGCAGGAGTTGAGGAACAGGCAGGGATGTTGGGGTGAAGGTCCTAGTTTCAATTGGTACTTACCATAACGACACTGGAGAGCCCCTAAAACACTCTAAGAAAATAAGACACAGATACTCATAACAGCCAGGTAACTGAAAGCACAGCATAGGGCACTTCAGTACAGGTTTCCCCACCCTTCCTGTTCAAGAGTGTTACAGACACGAGTAATTCCATCAGCTCCTGGTTCTTTTAGCTAATTACAGCACGTTCAGAAATTGGATTAACAGAGTATTTGTTTGGTTCCTGTGTACCTATCAAACTGGCTATTGCATTTGGGATACCACAGCAACAATATTCTTTAGTTACCAGTTAACTTTTCTAATGAAGAATGAAGACCAATTTAATACATCAGTGTGTGTGTGTCAAGTTCAGCAAAGATCAGTCAACTATTCTTACTTACAAATGAGGGCTGCTACTGTGAATATGCTAAAGTAGTGCTTATGTTATCAGCCAAAGGCAGTTTTGGAGGGTTAAAGCCTATGTAATTGATGGAGATCAGTTAAGTTTGGAAGATGACAAAAAGAATTAGTTTTGTGGGTTAGTGTAAGTGCGTTGACATAAGAGTCCTGTACACAATGGAAGATGCTAGAGTTAACTAAGAAAATGGAGTTATATTCTAAGTGGAGATGAAAAATATCACCTTAAATAGTGAAACAGATTTTTGATAAATGTTAGATGATAACTAAAAGCAATTTAATAGTTAGAGGCAGTCAGTCAGCAGCTTTCCATGACTGAGGGGCAGTAGGTACCCAGTTTATTCAGCAGGATCTTGAATACACAGAATTATAATAATAAAATAAAAGCCTCTGATGTTAATTTGTTTGGACCCTCTAGAAACAGACATTTACTGGAATCTTTTTTGTTAAGTAACATTTCCAGTAAATATAAGGCCTTTTATTTTGCTAGTAAGCTGATGCTATTGAAGATATTAAACAGATTTGGAACCTAGGCTTTGGCTCTCATTTTCCACCAAGCAGTCTCACAGAACAATGGGATGACCTCATTAATGTTTATAAATATGTGAAGGATGGGTGTCAGGAGGATGGAGCCAGGCTCTTCCCAGTGTCATCTAGTGATAGGACAAGAGGCAATGGGTGTAAGCAGGAACATAGGAGGTTCCACATCAATATGAGAAGGAACAACTTCATGGTGAGGGTGACAGAGCACTGGAACGGGCTGCCCATGGGAGTTGTGGAGTGTCCTTCTCTGGAGACGTTTAAAACCGGCCTGGATGTGTTCCTGTGCGACTAGGTCTAGGTGATCCTGCTGTGGCAGGGGGATTGGACTAGATGATCTTTCAAGGTCCCTTCCAATCCCTAATGTTCTGTGCTTCTGTGAACAATACCAATACACTTCACAACTTTCTTCATGCCTAGTGAATTTTCAATAGCAGGATCTAGCTTCCCAGTAACCATTCATGTCTAGCAGCTGCATAACAATCAATCTACAGGTAGCATAAATTACTCTTCATATTTATGGACTGTTGAGCCTTGTCTTTTGCTGTCACAGGAGCATAAGTGGGTCTGAAAGAAAATGTAGTATTGCTGTGAATGCTCTGATGTATGAGGTACATAGAAGCCAAGTCTGAAAAGCAGGTTTGTCTATCTTCTTTTAGTTTACCTCAGAAAGCTTTAAAAATCACCTGTATGTGTCACAACGGAAGAGGTCTTTGCTATCTAAAAGCTGACCAGTGGCAGTGGCATTCCTTTACATAAACACAAGAACAGCTTGTTAAAAAACTGGTTGCAGCCCAGAGGTTAAAGCAGATCAGACAAGCTGTGTTGTACTGAATTCCCTATGGTGCTGCAAGGCCTGTGTTTACTGGGTGTCATAAAAATCTCTCCTTTTGTGAACTTAACTGGGTCTAAGACATTGAAAATGGCAGTGACTGCAGGTAGGAGACTTGCAAGAGTTTTTTTAATGCCAACACAATCCACAAGTAAAGACCTATTAAAAAACAAGACTCCTGTTTTTAAGCCAAATGTGTGTTCAGCTGTAAGAACTCTGCTCCATCAGTTCTGTCGGGATGCTCGCTACCCTGCTGTGTAACATCAGGACCCCTGAAGCCATCACCTGCTGTACACTCACTGCTTGGTGGCTCCTTGGTGCAAATCAAGTACGGCAGCTCTTGTTGCTCCTAAAACATTGGTTAATGGTACAATGAAAAGTGACTTAACTAAATACCTTCTGTATATTTTAAAATTAGTAGATGGTTACTTCCTTTATGTTCTGATGGATGATAACGTATTTGTACTGGCAGCATTGGGACAAGCTGGCCTGTGCTGTTGCAATGATTTACAGTTCCCACAGGCAAAGATGTTTAATTGAACAGCACACAGCAATGTGGCATCAGATCTTCCTTAAATCACATTACACTGTGAAAATGCAGGCTGGCCATGAGATTTTATTTGCCAAAGTTCAACATATAGAGTAGTAAATTGAAGTTACTGGTTATTTTGGATTTCAGTGGAGCTTTTTTAATAGTCATCCATTTTTGTGTAGAAGAAGCTGCTTTGTTGGTTGGTGCAATAGCTCTGTCATACCTGTCAGTTTGTTGTTGGAGACAATTTTTGGGCCAGGCTGTTAGCATGGTTTATATGGATTTACATTCGAAACATTCTATGATCTACCATTTCTAAAGGGCATGCAGTGCCTGGACTCCTCCTCAACAGAAAGTTCTAGTGGAATAGTTCTGCTTGTCACAATGATGACTGTGTTAGGATTGCTGGTTTTTAAACCCCTCCAGGACTCAAGTGCACTTTGACGTACCTAGCTTGTTCTGTCACAGCCATGTGCAGGCCTCAATAAAAGGCCAGAATTCTTTCTCTGCTGTGTCTGGCAAAGGTCATTTTTGGCAGACTGTTGCTCTCCACTAGCACATCTTCCTATGCTTTCTAAGAGGGCCTATTCCAGCTGTCTGGAAACTGTAAGCAACAAAGGGCCAGGGGAAGCCTGCAGATTCTGGAACACTATCTTCATTTAGATTGTGTGCAGGCCATGGTAAAAAAAACTTCAAAGGAACCAGAGTCTGCAGAAGCGAGCAGCTGAGCTCAAACTGCTCTGTCCAACCTCTTGTGGTGCAAATCTGGCCGCCACATTTCAGACAAATGGGTAGGGTGTTACTGGAGTGCCACAGTTACAGCTCAGTCACTGGATGGGCCAAAACGAGCAAAGTAAGGGATGAACAGGGACAGTAGGGAGCCCCAATCCAGTGCGCTGGCTAGCAGATGGAGGAATGGACATTGAAACCAGAACAGCAGCTTTTCTAGAGAAAGCTGGGCTCTTATAGCAGTTTTATAGTGTGTTTTTCAGGCTTTAAGAAGCCATTTTCAATACTTAACAACATGAGGCAGCCTGGAAATCCTCTGGAACAGCTCACTGAAGAGAAGTACAACTCAGTTTTAATGTAGCAAATGAGATCATAGGATCATAGGATCATAGGATGTTAGGGGTTGGAAGGGACCCAAGAGATCATCGAGTCCAACCCC
>JAOXOE010000720.1:7121989-7138570 GCA_028565055.1 Phoeniculus purpureus
CAACAGGACGTTTTCTTTCCTTCATAAAAGCACAAACCTGTAAGTCTGAAAATTCTACTAATTTTCAAACCACGATACCTTCTTAAGGAAAGTCCAGCTTTCTAGACTCCTTTTATCCTTCAGGACTGCTTCACAAGGGAGTCCAGCAGTCAGTCTCCTAAACAGGTTAAATTCTGCCCTCTGGAAGTCCAACGAGGTCGTTATATTGACCTCTTTCCTTGCTCACTCAAGAATTGAAAACTACTATCTCATGGTGGCTAAGCCAAACATGACCAACAGCCTTCAGATCTCCCACTAGTCCTTCTCTGTTTCAAACGGCAGGTCTAGCAGGGACCTTCTCTAGCTGGCTCACTTACCAGCTGTATTAGAAAATTGTCTTTCACATGCTCCAAGAATGTCTGGGACTGTTTCCTCTGTGCTGTATTTCCAGCAGACATCCGGTAAGTTGAAGTCCCCTGCAAGGAAAAGGGCTACTGATTCTGAGACTTTACCCAGCTGTTTACAAAATACTTATATGCTACTACATCTTGGTTGGGTGGTCTGTAAGAGACTCACACCATGTCAGCCTTGCTAGCCTTCCCCCTGATTCTCACCCACAACAGCATCCTAAACAGGAGTCCTTATAAACCACCCCAATCTAGATTTTTTTTTTTTTTACTTCTTCCCCAGCTCTCTCCTTTAGCTGTCAGGCACAGCTCTTGCCTCTCAGAAGCTGTTTGTGTTTGCTTCCCTAGAGATCGAACTCTGTAAGGCTATGAACTGTGTTGCAAAGCACCTAAACTGGTCTATCATAAATAAGCCGATGATCTGCATTTATGTGATGGGGGTTTTTTTCTTGGTTTTTTTGAAACTGCCTTGTTCAGTCAAAACATATTAATTGGTGTTTAAAGGAATGGTGCGTACAAACCAAACTCTCTTCCTTCCGTGTAGAACGTCGTGCTGGCAGACTGCTTCTATTCCTTCTATGATCTGCGCAAAGAATTCCACGCTTGCTACCCTAGTTCAGCCGCCGTGAAGGATCAGACTATCAAGACCATGGCGGAACGTATCCTTTAGCCGCACCGTAATCGGCTGATTGTGCTTCCTTGGGCTCTGTGACTGTTACGAGTTTTATCCTTCTAAAGACGTGGGGGTTAAAAACTTGCAGGTAAAATGCAAGCAATGGTTGGTTTGGTGTATGTTGTGGGGAGTGGCTTTTTTTCCCAAGCTGAGACCAGCGCTGAGTTCTAAACTGTATTTAGTAAATCTGCTAAAGAAAAGCATCGCTTGCATCGATACTTGATCCCAAAGGAAAGGCTTAGCTGCAAGCTTTTGCCGTTCTCTTGTATGATCCTGTCTGATCCGACCTGTAAACAGAAGAACACCTAAATGTGGAAAACAGGAAAATCAAACCCCATACGTCTGCGTTTTAGGAGGACTGGTGTGGCCTAGATGAATGTGGTTAAAGTTCAGCAATTCAGCTCTTACTCCCTTTCAGTTAACCCTGAAATGATGTAAGCTATCAACAGTTTTCAGACTGTTGACTACTAGAGTGAATATTAACCAGTTTATGAGCACAGTAACAAATGGCTAATGGTCATGTGTCCCCACTAAGGCCAGTACATTTGATTGCCACTTCTATATGAATACTGGGAATGCCTTATAACTTGTTTACAAATGATTGTGCAAGTCTGTTGTTTTCTATAATCACTTGCTTAGATCTAGGCTTAGCGACAGATGAAACAGAGGAGGACTTTGGCGTGTGGCAAGTGAAAACCATGGTGGCTATAATTTTCAGCATGCTCTCTGAAAGTTGTAGTAAGTGAACTTTTTACATAAAATGCTGAAGTCTGTCTTTGCTATAAGACCTGCAAGCGGTACTGTCATTCTTCAGTAATCTCTGAGCCTGGTTATAGTTAAACTTGCTGTTTTGTTGCAGATTGCGTGTTTACTGAGCCTGAAACTGTGAAATACAAGTATGAAACAGGTCCTTGGTAAGTGCCCTTGTCATGATTATTCACAGTCAAAGATGAGTTTTGTCTAGGGTGTGGAATGCTAGCGAATATTTCCTCAAGGTCACTGTGGAAGTAGGTTGTTGCCTGAGCACTGTATTTGGTAGTCTGGTGTAGAGAGACTGTAGCCGGTGTTCTGAACACTGTACTTAAGTCTGTCTCTTTAAAGTCACCCAAGTTAAGTGCTCTTTGTTCTCTGGCTTCTGTTTTGCATGGTGGTGAGGGCTGACTTATCTTACCCAGTGGTTAAGAAATGTTTGTGAACTTTCCCTAAGTCAACAGGGGTTCTGGCTGATGTACTGACTACTGCACTCCATAGGCAGCTGAACTACCTAGTGCTTCTGAAGAGAGGTGCAATGTGCATGTGGGGTTTAGAGGGAGAAGAAACAGGATGATCCTTTGTTGTCAAGCACATTGCAGTGACTGGAGAATGAAACATTTTGAGCATAAGTGACATGAACTCATTTTTAGGATTGTCTTGTAATCATCTGTGTTCACATAAAATTAATCTGGTTCTTTGTTACTTAACTTTGATGTTACTTCCTGTGGTGACAACACAGCACATCATAGGCATTGTAAACATGAAAGGATTATCCCAGTCGACTTTCCTTTAGAGAGATAAGTAACGGGACTTGAAGAGTCCCAACAACAAATACAGTCCCGATTTACACGTTAAATGTGCTACAAACTGAAATTTGGTAAGATAATGGAAAACCTGGATTAAAGCTTACTTCAGTTTTTGGGTTTTTTTTATCCTGAGCAGTAGTAAGTCAGAAACTGTGGACAGTGAGACAGTAATACGTGCCAGAGGATTACCATGGCAATCTTCAGACCAAGACATCGCTCGATTTTTCAAAGGACTCAACATTGCTAAGTAAGATAATAACAAGAAGAATTTGTCTTGCTTTATGACTTTGCCTTTAATAGTGAGTTCTTTCAATATTTGTTTGACAGACATCCTCCACTAGAATCCTTGCTTCTACTGTCTTTCCCCACCCAGGCCCCTTCCCACCCTGTGCTCATGATAACAGCACAGACAGAGAGAGAGAGACAATGTGACTTAGCATGCCTGTCAGTAGTTATTCCAGATTCTCACCATTGAAAACATTAATTTAATTAAGTGTATGATGAAGTTGAAATGTCTATACCCGAGAAGATAGCAAGGGCTTGCAAATCCACATCTGCATGGAAATTTGAAAAGTGGTGATGAGCAGCATGAGGTCCCAGGTCTTTCCAAAATGGATTCAGCCATGTAATTGTTACATCAAAAGTTAAATTGTGGATAAGAGCTTCCTTTCAACCTGTAAATTCAATTTAAATCTTATATCTCTACTATACTTACACAAACACTTAAGAAATACATTGAAGATTCAAGCTAACTTCTGGGTTGTTGGCTTTATCTTCCAGAGGTGGTGTGGCTCTTTGTCTGAATGCACAAGGAAGAAGAAATGGGGAGGCGTTGGTTCGGTTTGTTAATTCTGAACAGAGAGATCTTGCACTGGAAAGACATAAGCATCACATGGGCAGCAGATACATCGAGGTAACAAGTAGTGACTTGGAACAAGTCTTTGGAGAGCAACCTGAATATTTTAGGCTAAAGTTTTAAATGAGAACAAACTGCACTCAGTTTTTACTTTAAGTCCTAAAATACAACTCTCTTGTTTGTGGAAGAGCGTGTGTGGCTTAGAGTTGAATGTTGTCGTTTTCCTGTGTGGCTCTTATCTTTTTGCCTTTTCTCTTGAAGGTTTACAAAGCAACTGGAGAAGAATTCTTAAAAATTGCAGGAGGTAAGTGATGCTGGAGTCAAGTGTAATTACTAAGAGAACTAGAACACTCTGAACTCTTTTTGCCTTGGCTGAGGACACAAATGGATAAGCAGCTTTTCCTGTTTTACCTTCCAAGAATACTTGACCCTGTCAAGTTCTGGTTTCATGTGGTTGGATTTGTGCTGTGAGCGTTGTTGCTGTGGTGTTCACAGACAGGTCTGTCTGTTTGGGGGGAATATTAGCCTTTGCAGTGGAAGCATCTGTGTACCTTGTCTAGGTTCACAGTAGCCTCAGCTTTGTTTCGATTTCATTAAAATATTAAATGCTTTCAGGGAAAGGGATTTTCACATCCAAACAGATTACTGGAACTTAGTGGTGTCTCAGGTGTTCTGTGGGTTGTTGCTAGCTACTCAGTTCCTGTATTCCTCCTTAATGCTTTAGTGCTCCTGCATCCTATAGAACTGACTGACCAGTGGACCTTGTATTGTTGGCTGACCATCTTTTGTTATGTTTCCACCAGGCACCTCCAATGAAGTGGCCCAGTTCTTATCTAGAGAGAATCAAGTTATCATTCGGATGAGAGGCCTTCCATTCACGGCTACTCAGGAGGATGTCCTGGGGTTCCTGGGGCCTGAGTGCCCAGTCACAGGAGGAAAAGAGGGTCTTCTCTTTGTCAAGTACCCGGATGGCAGGCCCACAGGAGATGCATTTGTCTTGTTTTCCTGTGAAGAATATGCACAGAACGCACTTAAAAAGCACAAAGAAATTCTTGGGAAACGTTACATTGAACTCTTCAGGAGCACAGCAGCAGAAGTCCAACAGGTTGTAAATATTGACTGCGACGCTCCAAACTTAGCAGTATAAACAGTTCTTCTAATCCTCGCACACAGATACACTGTAGACAACCGTGAAAGCAGTATTATTTTAAATATGTCAAGTTCTAGAAAGGGCGATATGTGCTTCTTGATTGGCATGGAAAATCGCACAGCACCGGGTTTGGGGTTATTTAATTGCCATTGCTAGTGTTTTGGTTTTGTAACATCCCTTACGTTGTAAAGTAAAATCGACTGGATGATTTTTTTGATAGTCCTCAAAGTCCTTTTGAGACTGAAATCTCAAAAATCATTCTAAAAATATGTTTGATTGATAGTACTGTAGTAATGCTTTTTGAAAATCTGCAGTACTGTCTTTAAATTCACGTCTCCAGGTGCTTAACTTCTGGATGCATTAAATCAGCTTTTCCTACAGCTGCCTTATTGGAAGCTGAGGAAGTAAGACAAGTGAATAATTTTTTTCCTAACCTAACATACTTCATTTTTTTCCCCCCTATCCTTCACCAATTTCTGTTACCACCTTCTTAAACTGGTACAGGCATTTTATTTGGGCACCAGCAGCTCAAGCCTGTGAAAAACATTGCACACCGAACTTGTCTGCATGACCTGGTGTTTCTGGACTGATAATGCAATAGGGAACCATTACAGGACTTGGGCTGGTATTTGCATCACCACTGGCTGTGAAAGCTTAGTACAATTACTGATTCAGCCTGTGTGAAATGAGAAGCCTTTTCCATAGAAGGAATGGGGCAAGGGAAAGAGTATCCATGCTTGTAGACTTGCCGTTACCCTCACCACAGTGATACTAGAATCGCAGAGAATCCAATGTGTGTATTATGATACACACTAAATTAAATGGTGTTTAGTTTTTTTTCTCTTCTATCCTCTGCCTTCGTTTTTGGGTTGTTTCTTTTTTTAGGGAGGCTTGGATAAAACTTGTGTAACCTGTATTCTAAAACCATGTCATTACTTCTTCCTCTGTAACTGCTGTCGAGGGTGACCCTAATTTTTTGGCTGCTTGAGCAAGAAAGAATTTTGGGGGACAATTACAGGCTTCTTGCTTGTGTAATTAGAAGGGGTAAAGCCAGCTCTCATCTACTCAGTGTTACGACAAAGTAATTACAGTGTTGGAAAAGATTTACAGCCTGCAAGGTGCTGCAAGTAGATCCCTGGAGAAAAAGGGTTTTGTTGAGACAGGCTCCTGAGACTGAATCGTTATTGACAAAACTAAGGCTTTGCAACTTCTTTCTCGGTACCTCTTTCAGTGGAATGAGTTTCTGTATTTCAGACTGTCCTGGTGTTGGCTTTGTGTAGGAATTGGAGCTAGTGGCTGCACTTATTAGTTAATTCACATCTTAATTCTTTTGAAGATGCTGTCTTTAATTGACCCCAGTTTAAGAACTGTCTGTGACAACAGTGGTTTATTTAGGACAAGTGTGATTTTGAAATGTTCAGCTCTGGGGTATTCTAAAATGAATCGTAATCCTCTTTTATACTTTTAACACTGAGCTTAGAAAGGTCTGTTATTAGGGTCTATCAAATTAGATTTGTGACACTTCCACTATTCCCTTCTGATTTTCATAGAATCATTGGGGATCAGAAGGGACCTCGACAGATCATCTAGTCCAATCCCCCTGCCGCAGCAGGATCACCCAGACCTTTTGAAGCTTTCACATGCCAAGAGGAAGCTACTTGCAATAACTATGTTTTTTCTCTGGTGTTGGAAGCAGATTTACTTAAATGTGTGAAGCAGTATCATGAGAATTGATTTGCGCTCAAGGACGCGATGTGTGAATCTCTTATCAGTCTGCTTTTTTTTTTGCCAACAGGTGCTTAATCGATACATGTCAACGCCTCTTATCCCCACCCTCCCAACTCCCATCATTCCTGTCATACCGCCGCCGTATACCATTGCCACAGGTAGCATACGTGACTGTGTCCGGCTCAGAGGCCTTCCATACACTGCTGGCATCGAGGACATCCTGGAATTTATGGGAGATGCCACAGGTGATATCAAGCCCCATGGAGTTCACATGGTCCTTAATCAACAGGTACCAGTATATTGCTTTTCTGTTTATATAGGTAGGCATGAGAGCGGAGAGGATGAAGCATGTTCCTTTCGTTAAAGCTTTATCCTGGAGCTTGCGTCTTAAGTATTCTCTTGTGTTATTTCCAGGACTTGACTGAAGCACAAGCTGGAATTTTCTCATGTTAGATGGCATAGCTGCTCTGTCAGCTTCAGGGGTTCTGCTTGGTGGTAGCTGTGGTGTTTGAGTGATATTTGTGGGGAAAAGACATGGGTTTTCTTAACTTCTAAGTTGATTTCGAAACTTCTTGGGTTTTAAAGGAGGCTGATAATTAAAAACTGTTGTTTGAATGTGTATCAATGGCATAGGGATGACTTTCCCTTTTTGTCTTGTATTAAAAAGAAGTTTTTAGCCACAGAAATCCTGAGGTATTAAAGAAAAGAAATGTGTGGGATCTGTTGCATTTGTTCTGCTTTTTCGCTTGAGATTTTATTTTAGTATTTTACATGTAAAGCAAAGTCTTGTCAGGTTGCAGAAAATCAGACCTGGAAATCAATTTCTGAGGTAGCTGTGGGCTTTACTAAAGCATGTATGAAGCTTTGTGTTGTAGTACTAGTACCCGAAAAGTAGAACCATAGAATTATTAAATTGGAAGAGACCTCCAAGGTCATCTAGTCCAACCATCAACCCAGTGCCACCATGGATTGGGCACATCGGAGCAGCCTGCTCTTGTGCCTTCAAGAGTATTGTTGTTGAAGAATGCCCAGCCTTCTTGCACCACTTTGACCTTCAGCAGTGTCTCCTAAGGGATTCCTTCAACCAGTGTCCTGAACACACCGAAATTTGCACTCAGGCAGTTTGTTCACCCTTCTCTTTAGTTCACCAAGGATTGAGAACTGGAACATTTCATGATCATGAAGCCCAGGTTGGCCTCTGGCCACAACATATCCCACCAGACCTCCTCTGTTTGTGAACAGCAGGTCTAGTGAGGCACCTCCCCTGATAGGCTCTCACTGACCAGCTATGCAGGAAGTTGTTGTCTACACATCTGAGGAACCTCTTAGACTGTTCCCTCTGCTGCATTGGATTTCCAGCAGAAAAGTAGCTACAAGGAAAGAAAAGTCAGATTGTTCCTAGAGCTTCAGAGCGAAAAAAACAAGAGACAATACTAATAAAGACAGTGCATTCAGGAAAATCCCGGCTGGGTGAAGTGGAGCCAGGAGGACAAATCACAGCAAGAAATTAGTGAGGCCCCCAAACGGGTTCTCAGAGAAGCTGTAGAATGAATCTCCACTCCAGAGATGGTTGGAATTCAAGTGTGATGTAACTTGAAAGTTAGCCCTGCCTGGAACAGAGCTTGGTTCAAAGGCCTCCAGGCTTTGCTTCCACACTAAATAATTCTTTATTGCTTTCTGGAGAAGACAGAAGTAGTGTGGGGTCTCTGCGCACAGGCTGCGTGACTCTTGCCGTTCTGCTTTTAAAAATCACCGTTATTGGTGCCAGATGAGGAAGAACAAACCACAGACATTAGATCAGTAGACAGGTGATTGTAGCTCTTCTTCTGCTCTGTCTGTGCTCTGATTGCCCTGCAACTGTTCCCCTGCTTCTCTAGGGACGACCATCTGGTGATGCTTTCATCCAAATGAAATCTGCTGAGAAAGCCTTTATGGTGGCTCAAAAATGTCACAAAAAGATGATGAAGGACCGTTATGTGGAAGTATTTCAGTGTTCAGGAGAGGAGATGAACTTTGTGTTAATGGGTGGCACTTTAAATCGTAGTGGCTTGTCCCCACCGCCATGTAAGTTACCATGTAAGTCTCCAATTCTTCTGCTCTCTGCTGCTAAAGGCTGATGTGTGGTAGGTGCTGAAGCTTTGTGGCCTTTCACCTTTTGACTCGGGTTTTGCCATGATCAACAATCATCCGCCTGTGTACGTGCTGAGATTGGAATTGTTCCCTCTGGGCGATGGTGGGGCTGATCAGAAGCGTATTTACTGTGTTTTCGGTGGTGAGTAGAGGGCAGCAAGGTCTTGCCAGAGAAATTGTTGCACACTTTGCTTTTTACGGGTGAACTGTTCTTCTGAGCTATGCCATGGACCTGCCTGTAGTGAAACCTCCTTAGAAGCACAGCGACTTTTAAAAGGGGGAGAAGTTGCAGCTGCCGATGAGTGCTCTTGCTGTCTTGCTTAGAGCATCGAGAAGGTTCTCTATGGGCTTTTTTTTTTTCTTTTGAAGGAAAACACCCGCCTGGGTGACTTGCTGACAGACCATAGAGTGGTGGAGCTGGAAGGGTTTCTATGCTTCTGTGACTTCAGGTTACAGTGAACCTTACTGTACAACTAGGGTGGAATTTTCCTGCGCCAGTCCAGTCAGTCGCAGTACCACATCGCTACACGCCTGCTGCTGTGTATTTGCACAACAGTAAAACGCTGCCCAATACAGTGTTTAAAACCAGTTTGACTGCACACCAGGCAAAACTTGATGTCCCTACACAAGTCAGATATGAGTTCATCAAAATACCTCAGGCTAATAGTCCAGTGGAGCATTATATTTTCCATTTGCTGTATCTTAAAGGAAGCCTGTAATGACAACTCGTGGCTGGCAGTCGTGGAGGGCTCTGTGTAGCTGACAGGACTTTATTTTTATCCCACAGAGAGTACAACTTCTGTCAGAGAAAAGAGAGGGTGTGTTGGTGTGCACGCCTGCTTTCTCTATGCACATGGCTTTGTACTTTCTTTGAAAACCTCTGAAGTTCCCCACTCTGCTTTGGCGTATGGACAGAGGTGCTCAGCTATAGGAGTTACAAACTCTTAGGAATGGCACATTTCAAATGCCCCAGTCGTCATGCATGTTGATGTAGCAGGGGTCTACAGGGCAGAGGCTAGACAGCATCTTTGCTCCATTAGTCACTGATGGTATCAATCCTCTTCTGGAGCAGAGGTCTCCATTCTGATTTGGTTTTTATTGCTGTGTCCTGGTTTGGTTTTAGGTCTTTCTCCACCAGCGTATGCTGCTTTCCAAACAGCGGCTGTGATCCCAGCAGAGGCAGCACTTTACCAGCCACAAGCCCTCTTGCCTACCACCAGAACGGCCCAGGCCTCTGCAGCTGCTCCTCCAACTGTTACCTACTACCCAGCTCAGGCTGCTCAGCTTTATATGAATTACACGGCTTACTATCCCAGGTAACCCCTAGGCTGAGCTGCTTTGCTTGATGTGTCATCTGAATGGAGTGAACAATGGTGTGAACATCTCTTAGGTTACTTCTGGTAGATAATCCTGAGACCCTGATGTTCCTCAGCAGAGGCAGTAGCCATTTGAGCTGATTTTCTGTGGCCTTGTAAGGAAATTTGGCTTTTATGTAGGTTCTGAGTCAATTTCATGGTAGTGTTGGTCTAATATTTAACAGTGGTTTTGGCACTGGGACAACGTCATCAAGCAGTTCTGTTTCTTGGCCACATGAGAAGCTATGTCAACATATGCCTCGACCCTCATCCCCTGGTTCGGTCTTGTATTTATAATACTTTTTCCATACTGAAAGGCTCATCATAGAGGTGCATGTGCTCGCTTTGATTTCCTATATCAGTGAGATCAAAGGACACTTGACATGTAAACCGAGCAGAACATCTCCACCTAGTCCCACTGATGGTATCAGCATGACTCACTGAGGTCTGGCACTTGTGTCCACAGGGAAATAGCCTGTTCATTGATAGTTCTTTAGCTTGTGACACTTGGCTGCTTTTCATACCAGGTATTGCCCCACTTTTCTATTTATGGTTTTATTAACAATCATAGAACAAGTCATCTGTAGCTACTGTTTTTCTCCTCCTCTGTTAAATAACAAGTGCTACTCGTTGTCTTCAACTACAAATATTAGCTATTTTCCTCCTTTCTCTAGAAATTATCAGATGTTGAAGAGACGTGAGGGGAGTCCACAAATCAGTCTGTACCAGGGGCGCTTGTTTTCCTGTGGGTTTTGGGCTTATTATCTGAATTTTCAGTTTCAACTTTGCCTATGCCGAGTACCAAGTCAGTCTTGTGACAATTTTGCTTTTTTTTTTCTATTTCAGTCCTCCAGTATCCCCTACCACAGTGGGGTACCTTGCAGCTCCCCCAGGAGCTGTTGCTGCCGCTGCTGCTGCCACTGCCACCCACACTCCAATTGTGCCCCAGCCTGGAGCGTTAGTCCGTATGCAGGGTTTACCATATAACACAGGAATGAAGGAGATACTCAGTTTCTTCCAGGGGTACCAGGTTAGTATGAAGTCCTTCTCATTGATGCCGTATTTGGGCCTCTAAGTAGTGGTCAGTAGTGATCAAACCTAGCAAGTCAGTGCTTCTGGAAACTACTAAACAAGGGTGCAAGCTCAGTGTCGAACATCAAACTGGCAAACTGAGGTGCAACTTGCCTTTATTTCTAATACAATAGACAAACACATCCTGATTTGAAAGTAGTGGTTTAGTGTTTAGGGCTGAAGTTTAAACTGGAAGGGACAGAAAGCACAGAGCCAAGGTATGAGTGGCTTTGCCAGATGAAGGTGAGAACTGCCAAAAGATTTCAGTCCTGATCACAGTTTTGTGGGAGCCCTATGTAGGGTGAGTGTTTGACTTTCAAGACTTAAGTGTTGAAGTCTACTGAACTGAAAGCAGAGTTGTAGTACAGTAGGCTGTGGTCAAGGTGTGGTGACTTTGTTCCAAAAGGAGAGAGACAGATGCCTCTGCCAGCTGCTCTTTCAGGAACTAACTATTTTGGCTACAGGCAGGAACATTTTCCAATTAAAACTGAATTATATCACAACCAAAAAGAGAACCACGTTTTCCAAACCATCTCATAGTGAATGTGCAGTGTGCTATAGGTAACTTCATACAGTAGGTAGCAATTCAGTGTTGCTGAGCAAAGAACATAAAACTCACCTTCTTGATGAATGTTAACACAAAAAGCACTGTGTTCAGACACTGTTTTTAGCAGCGCTTGTTCATGAAATAGGTCTTTCCATGTTTCTCTTCATCTTTTCATCTCGGTGGGTATTGTACCTATACCCATGCTTTGTCACCACGTGTGCACTAAAAGCAAAGATAGTGCAATATGGAATATTCTGGTGAGTATCTAACTTATTTGCATAGCAGCACCCACACAAGTAAAATCCTCCTCGTGGGTCTCAAACGGCTGTTTGAGTGATATGAGTGAAAAGACAACAATTTCTGCACACTTGTCTTTCAAACTCACACCACTGTTACCTACTTTACGTACAGTGGCTGTATGGTATGATGCATGATATGTGCTGTACGTGGGTTACACACGGATTCTTTTCAATGCACAGCAGAGCTTAACGTGGACCGTTCAGGCATGGGGTGTTGTTTTTTCCCTTGAGGTTATTAAAGGACTTGTGTCGGTAGTCGTATTACCCTGCGTATATAAAGGAGTGTAGAATAAGAACAGATGCGTGAACGCACGTGTTTTAAGGTCTGAGTATTCTAAAGATCCAGTGCACTCACTCCCTGTTGTGGCAGCTTCTCAGATGTTACATTTACACTTGGAAGCTCGGCATACTTGGTTTTTCAGTGGAAAAATTTGTAGGTTAACTTGTAGAAAGTGTGAGTTTTGACAAACATTTAAATACCCAAAATGTTGTACTTTATCAACAGAGGTCAAGTAAAACTCAGTTACTTTTCTCAGCTACTTTTCCATGCCCAAGGAATTATTGCACAATGCTTCTGTTCATTTATAAAATGAGCCCTTAAAAATTGTCAGTGGTTTGGACATGGATTTCATCTCTCTCTAACTAATTGACGCTGGTATTCAGGGGGCTTTGTTGTCGGTATTCTGAGAACCAGATTGGAGATGCTGAGATTAGAGGGTGATTTTTGTCTTTGTACATCCTTTTCTGGAAGGAACAGGTTTGAAGTTGTAGTTCTTCCTTTATTGTCTTCTGTTTTCATCCTGCAGTCTTCATGGTCTTTGTGTATTGCATGTGTGCACAGGCTTTACTGAAATGAAAGCATCTCTTACGCCAGACCTGCCTCTTAAGAGAGTGACTTGGTTATCACAGACTTCAACAAGCTGGTCTCAACATCAGTGCATGTTTCTAATAGTGAAAATCTGCAGACCAGCATTTAAATTTTCATTGAATTTTATCAGTTATCTTGTTTAGTGGTTCAGCAGCTGGATTTCTTTTTGCAGTTCAGCCTTCGTTTCTTTATTATTGAAAATTCTTTCCAGCCTGCATGTGTTTAATGTGTCTTGCATTAAACAGTCTTGGAAAAAACTGAAGAATTTAATAGTAGGTCTTGGAGATGGTAATTTTCTTCATCACCTTTCTCTATTTTGTAGTGTATTGTAGCGTTGAAAAAGGCTAGTGTTCATACCCTGTAATTCAAGCTAAACTGCTTTTTCAGTTGTACTGTAATGCAATAGGGCCATTGATTGTACTCCAGTCATATACTGAATGCATAGCTGAAGGATACTTTAAAATAAAACACAAACCCAAAACAAGCCCATAACAGTAACAAACCCCACCATACAATTCAAATAAGACAATGGGATGACTCAGCCAGCAGCTGTTGTAACTGGGTATTATGTTGAAGTGAGTGACCTATCCATGTTCACAGGAAACTTCCCTTATAATTTAAAAAGTGTGTGATTGTGAAGAGACGCTTCTAGAACTAGAAAATTTCTCATTCAGGCCCTACGGGGAAAGGTTCAAGGAACAAGCAGTGCAAAAATTGTAATTACACACACCAGACTTGTCGGTGTTACTTTAGGGCATTGCTCTGGACAGCTGTAGGAGCAGTGGAAGAAATCAAGTAGATAAGACAGGAGTAGGTGGTGCAGTTTGATGAAGTTTTCATGCATATTGAAATACATTTTCACTAACAAGTGTTTTTCTCTATTTAATTACTGGTTAAATCCTTTATGGATTTTACTGTAGCTACTAAACAACCAAAATATTTCTCATTGCCAAATAATGACCTCGGATTTTTGTTTGGTTTTTTTGGGGAGTTTTGTTGTAGTTCTTTGGAAAGTGCAGGTTTGTTGCTAACACTGACAAAGCTGGTGCTCTGAAGTGGACTGTTATGCAAAAACTTAAGTAGATTCAGTCCAACTGTGTCTGTGGTCTTAGCTGGCCAAAAGCCAGTTCAAAACTGTCATCTTAGCTGTGATTTACTATTAGTTGCCCAGTGTGTTGGAGGTTGGCATGAATATAAATCAGACTAACCTCTGCCTGAAAAAGATCATGTAGATTAGTTCTTAGAAAGCAGATTTGCTATAGGAGGTTCCACATAAATATCAGAAGGATCTTCTTCACAGTGAGGGCGACAGAGCACTGGAACGGGCTGCCCAGGGGGGTTGTGGAGTCTCCTTCTCTGGAGATGTTTAAAACCCATCTGGATGTATTACTGTGTGACTTGGTCTAGGTGATCCTGCTGTGGCAGGGGGATTGGACTAGATGATCTTTCGAAGTCCCTTCCAATCCTTAATGTTCTGTGTTCTGTGACCCCACCCCTTCCCTGGGCAGCCTGTTCCAAAGTCTAAACACTTTTTCACTAAAGATGTTTTTCCTAATTTCCAACTGACCTTCCCCTGGTACAAGTTGTGGCCATTTCCTCTTGTCCTCTCAGCAGTTATTTGGGAGAAGAGGCCTCCCTATACCCTCCTTTCTTGTAGCTGTAAAGGGCAATGAGGTCTCCTCTCAGCCTCCTCTTCTTCAGGCTAAACAATCCCAACTTCCTCAGCCTCTCCTCATAAGAGGTGTTTTCCAGTCCCTTACCATACAATAGGCTCCACTACGACACTTATGAGGTGTCCGGGGCTACCTCTGTTTCTCCAGACAAGACTTGGATGTTATGCTGAGTGAGAGCCCACACCAGCAGGACAGAAATTACGAGCAGACTTAATCTGCAGCATTGAAAAACTGCTGAGCTACTCTTCAAAACTGGCGCTACTGACAAGGCAAGTCCTTTTCTCAGAGAAGCTACAGGGAATTTTAACAACTGCAGAACCAAGGGAGATACAATAAACAGCAAGATCTTCCAACTACAGGGCATCTTTGTGCTTTCCTGCACAAGTTTTGGCTTTGGTCAGAATGACGAGCTATTTCAGACATAGAAAAAAAGCTTTGTAGTAGAGTAGTAGAGCTGAGGGACACAGTTTAGGGGTGATCTGGAAGCACTGGGTTGAAGGTTGGACGAGTTAAAGTTCAATCAAAGAGATTCTGTGAGGCTCACTCACCACAAGCATAGTTAGAAGGACTGAAGTGATCCCAGTGAATGCAATGAGACTTGGAATTCAATAAAATCGCTAACGGAAACCTTGGTCTTTGCAGCCCAACTTTTATTCTGGGGAATAATCACATTAGGGTGTTTCTCTTCAACTGAAGTGAACCTGCTGTTAACTGTAACCTGTAAAGAGATTTTCCTAAAATTCAGTAGATTGTTAGCCCTCTCCTGTATCTTCCAAACAGAATATAATAAATACAATAAATAATGTAATAAATGCAATAAACAACATGTATGTAAAGGCAGATTTGCCTATGATAATCATCAGTGAGGATGCGGCAACCAGGCTCCTTCATAACCTCCATCAAAGCCAGCAGGAACGAGCTAGGCTCCAGCTTTACCTCATGGCAAGGCACGTTATGTTTGAAGTCCTCCTCCTAAGCACAACATGGATGAACTTACAAGGATATTGGACCAAAGGCACAGCCCAGCCCACCTTCTAGAGGTGTCTGTGACCCACCACTAAAGAACCACCATGGGCTAAGGTCATCCAGTGACCACCCCAGAGGCTGCTCTGTATGCTGAGGGGACACACTGCTTCACAAAAGAGACCCCCACACAGTGATTTACGGAAACAACTAGGAAAACCAGTACCATGCTCAGGTCTTCAATTGCCACAATGAATGCAAACCAGTCCTTGGAGAAGTGCAGCCACCCAAGAGCATCTCTGATCATGCACACAGAACTTGCTTTCCACTGTAACTCATTTTCTTCAGTAGTTCACTGAAAAGGTTTCTGTTCTGGCAAGCGGCACAGCATCATCCAACAGCTTAATCACAGCAGGAGAATAAAAACATGACCAGGAAAGTGAATTAAGCCACAAGAACTCACTCCTTTACACCCCTACACCACCTGTGTCCTTTTAAAAACTGGTTTTAGGATAAAATTCATTTGCACTGCGAGTTTGAGTGACTATGGTCACAGCAATGCTCTGGCTACAAGGAAAATGGAGCAAAGATACCAGTTTGACACCAAATGTCAAGGACAGAATCACAGAACATCATGGACTGGAAGGGACCTTGAAAGATCATCTAGTCCAATTCCCCTGCCACAGCAGGATTACCTAGACCAAGTCCCACAGGAACATATTCAGGCAGGTTTTAAACATCTCCAGAGGAGACTCTACAACCCCTCTGGGCAGCCCATTCCAGCTCCATTACCCTCACTGTGAAGAAGTTCCTTCTCACATTCATATGGAACCTCCCATGTTTCAGCTTACACCCATCGCCCCTTGTCCAGTCACCAGGGCAGAGTAGAGGGGGAGGAGAACCTCTCTTGATCTGCTAACCACCTCTCTCCTGATCCAATCCAGGATGCTGTTGGCCCGCTTGGCCACAAGGGCACATTGCTGCCTCATGGTCATGAGGACCCCCAGGTCTCTTTCTCCTACACGGCTCTCCAACAGCTCAGTCCCCAACCTATACTGGTACCTGGGGTTGTTCTTGCCCAGATGAAAGACTCTACACTTAACCCTGTTACATTTCATTAAGTTTCTCTCTGCCCAGCTCTCCAGCCTGTCCAGCTCCTGCTGAACGGCAGCACAGCCTGCTGGGGTGTCAGCAACACCTCCTAGCTTTGTGTCATCAGCAAATTTGCTAACAGTGCTCTCTAATCCCTCATCCAAGTCATTAATGAATAGATTGAATAGGACTGGTCCCAGTACCAACCCCTGGGGCACTCCACTAGATACA
>JAOXOE010000720.1:7150418-7163310 GCA_028565055.1 Phoeniculus purpureus
CACCCCCTCCAGTCCCACCCTTCACTCGCCCCTCCGGCTATGCTCTCCACAGGGGCCTTTTTTTTGGTCCAAGGAGTACCTTGGGAGGAAAGTTTGGCTGCTTCCACACACGTTACTACCCCCGCCCGTCCTGCCCCGTCACCATTAAAACATCCGCAGCTTCAAATTCGAGGCTGTCTACGGGCTGTCGGAGCTTTACAACAAAAAGCTGCCCGGGGTGGGCTCTGGCCGTGTGCGCCCTCATGGAGCAGCTCAGCGTAACCGTTGGACCCTTCTCGGCCTGCTGCTACAGACTGGCCGGCTGGGGTATTTTTATCAGTCATGTTTGAGTAACCTTTAGACTAACTTTAATTCTGAGGCTACTCTGAAAATATGCTCTAATTAATTGTTTAATTTTTTGTCCTCCAAAGCCCTCTCGTAAACAAGACACCCCCTCTAAAGGTGAAGGGCTTTGGTGAAACAAATGTTACCTCAATTTCGTGAGCACATGCAGGGTACTACTTCATGTTACGTGATCTTCCCTCTGCAATGGCCAACTCCCACAAAAAAAACAGTGCTAAGCACAAAAGGGGTCCCGTGAGACTCGGCTGAGTTCCCCGGAGTAGAGAGCATGGCCCTCCTGGGTGGGAGGGAGAGAAACCGAGGCTGAAGGCTTCAATTTGTGAAATGGACAACTGCTTG
The DNA here is from genome assembly GCA_028565055.1 of Phoeniculus purpureus. Lineage (NCBI taxonomy): Eukaryota > Metazoa > Chordata > Aves > Bucerotiformes > Phoeniculidae > Phoeniculus > Phoeniculus purpureus. Next base: position 7,151,100 of record JAOXOE010000720.1, read on the forward strand.
TTCTCCATGCGACTGTCACTGGGATGTATCCCTGCACCTTTCTGATTTCTCTGTGGTCTGAATGTGCTGTGGAAGAGGGTTAATTGGATTGTACCTCACTTTTGTCCCTAATTTCTGAAATGTTTTCAGGTAGGGACACTACACAAATCCCTGGTGAGAGCAGACAACTTGGATTTAAGTGACCAGTGTCGTGAAGTGAGTGCCTTAACACCAGAGGGATTGAGCAAAGCTGAACCACTGGACCGGGTTCTTCAACAGGTGAGGTGCTGCTCTTGGGACCAGGGGCTGTTCAGGGGACAAGATTGAGTTAATAGACTCTAATTTTGTCTTTCACTTTGAAATCATGAGCACGTTTTTGGTCTTATTTCAAGCCAACACAGGAGACCTGAACAATTTGAAATGGGAACCCCGTAATTCTGAAACAGTTGTGTACAGTACCGGAATATTTGAGCTGATGCTCTAGTGCTTGAAATAGCTGGCCTCTCATTTTTTTGGTGGGTCTGCTTTTAACCCAAATCTCTCTAACTTGAGGCTTAAAAGAGTAGGCTGATAGTAGCACTATTTTAATTGAGCAGTAGTAACCAAGCTTTCGGATTCAGGTGCTCTGTTTCAATCTACAGGTTCACTACTGTAGTGTGTATTAAAAACTCGACCTTTGTTCTTAAGGTTCGTTAAAATCTTCAAAACTTTATACTTTCACAAAACATCAGCTGTGCTTGTTGTGTGTCACTCTTTCAAATGAGCTTAATGAGTTTAGCAGATTATAGTGTTTGGGGTTTTTTTTCCCCTCTAATTTCTGCTTTTTGGTCTTTGTTGTTTCGGCTCTTTTAATGGCGCACTAATGCAGTACATCTGTAAGTTTGTGTGGTGCTTCTTGTGGTTCAAGAACCCTACACGAAAAACGGTAATGCAAGTAGTGTATACATACGCAGTTCCTGAAAGCATGCTTGTTTTCACTGTCTTCTGTACACAAAATTTGCTTGAATGGAAAAATACAATAGTGCATTTTTGTGTAACATATAAAACCGGCTTTCCACACCTTGTCTGAATCATTCGTAGGTGTGTTTCGGCAAGAAACTTGCTTAGGCAGTAGAACAGGTTTGTGTTGCTCTAACTTCTGGTGACACAAATAACTTGGCAGACTTAAGCCTTAACCCTCCCTGCTGCTAAGTGGTTAAAACGCTCCACTCTGAAGTGAGTAGGTTTGAAAACAGAAATGTGTAACTTTAGTGCCTCTTCAAATCTGCCAGCATTTGCTGCTAAGGGCATTTGTTCTACTTGTACTGGTTTCACTGGAGTCTGGGACTGAGAGGTGAATTTTTTCCTTTTTTTTTTTTTAAAGCTTCAAAATAACCCCTGAGAAAATGTGCAGCTGCAGGTTTGATCTTGTCCCAGATCTTCCACTAAAGACATCTGGAACAGCTTAGCCTAGTACACTCTGTTTACCTTTATAACATACACACTTTAATTACACTTTATGAGAGATCTGTATCTGATTGCTGTAGATTGCGCTGTAGGTGGGTAGACACTCTTTAAAAACAGCTTATTTTTTTCCATTTTGTTTGGCATATCTCTGTGACCAAGTAATGATTTCGCTGTTAATTGCGGGATGCTGGTTGTGATGTGGCCAGTTCCACCACAGGTCTTTTGGAATGCACTTTTCCTAAACTTGCTTCCTTTCCCCGCCATGTGTCCTGGTTCTGTGGGATTTAGGACATAACTAATTCATCCTCTTAATTTCAGTGGTGGCAAAAAGCAAAGTTCCATGTTCTTCAATAGTAAATCCTTTTCCACAAATGGACTTTTGCAGTCCATCAAGTGTTTTGATTGCATCACTTATTATGAAGATGTTAGGTGTTTGTCAACACATACAGGTTTGTCCTTTTCCCCTCGGTTAAGTGTCTTGATTAGCAGAAGCACAGGTGGGTGAAGTGGTTATTTGAGAAGGAGGAGGAAAAGGAAGCATACTTGCACCTTGATTCGAGATAATGTTATACAGTATGTGAAATTAGCTTTCCACACCCTGCTTGGATTGTGGTAGAAAATTTGATGATGCAACTAAAAAACGCTCACTTCATCATGCATTCCATAAATCAAAGCTTCAGTGCTTGCTTCTGGATATTGCCTTGGGTTCCTAGCCTCTACCTGCAGAAGGAAACAAAATCACCAAGCACAAATCCTTTGTAACTTTGATCTGTGCTTTGGAGATCTCTCCCTACCTCAACCATTCTGTGATTCACAAGTGGTAAACAGTAGATCAGCTACTGTGGGTCTGGAGTTTTTCCACTGCCTCTCCTATGACCTGACAAGTAAGCTTCCTCCTACTACTAGTAAGTTCATTTTCCAGTAAGGATAGAGGCTACCAAAAGCCTGTCACCTGTGGTTAAGTCTTTGCAGTGCGTCTTAGCACTTCAACAAATGACGTGACACTTCTGTTTTATTTCATGCTCTTAGTGTTAATTCTCACAGGACTTGCTGCATGGGTTTGTCTCAAGAAAGATTCTAAAATGGAGTTTCCTACCAATATGTTGTTGCTGTGTAGTTTTACAAAGTGAGGTTGCAAAGCACAGCGTCCCCAGATAACCGAGCTGTTTTCTGCATTGTATGTCCTACGTGTTTTGCTGCGAGTTTGCTCGTCCAGGATAGCAAGCATTGGAGTCCATGGACGCTGGTGCACTTATGGGCTTCAGCGGTATTTTCTGAGTGGTGATGTGCAGTGTTTTGTAGCTGTGCGTTGGGTGGGGAGATCCTGGTAAGGTACAAAATTAGGGAAATAGCTATCTGAAGATATGAAGTGTTTGCCTTTTGGAAGCAGTTTGTTTGAAGTATTTGGTTCCAAATGGCACCAAATAACTTCTCTGATGTAGCACCAGTAATGGTGAACTGCACCTCTCCTGGCTGAGGGGTGTAGCTGTAGTTCCAGATTGTTACCAAGTTGGAAAACATGAGGATACTTTTTTAACAAAGGAAGTAGGTGATCTGTTATTTAGGTGTGTATTTGGACCTTTCCTAAGCCCGTGACGTAAGCCAATGAACATGTGTTACCTACACCCCTTACTAGAGGGAATGGTGTCCTACTTCCTGCGCTAGTGGCGCGCTCTTGCTAGGTTCCATTGTTCAGATCCTCACATCACAGGACCAGCTTATTTAGCATGTTGTTTATATCTTTCTAAATAATGGCCTGAACTCCATGGTTTCCAAGCCTTTAAGGGAGAAAATTATTTTCAGGTTTCTCTCAGAAACCTTGCAGGAATTGAAGCTTGCTTTCAAAGAGCAGAACCAAAATGACCTTTGCCTTTTTCTCAGCCTCATTACTTGGTCATCAAATAGCTGATGTCTTTGTGTGTTTCTCTGAGTCTAGCCATGGGACTTCTAAGTTTAAAATTTGAATACTAAGTTGAAAGTGTTGTGGATTTCTTAATCCTTCCCATGGAGGAAACCTGGCAGAATCAGCATGACTTGCCCTTAGACATGTTGCTTTCCATTTGCAAGGCAATATTTGCATGTCTCTCTGACAAAGGATAAGTCTAAGAAGAGCTAATAATTTTGGAGAGCTGTCTGCAGTATTCAGCTGTAATTACTCTCTTACTTTGAACAATACACAAAAAAAGAGAGATGTTCTCATGAGAGCCGGGTCTGCTTTTGGACCTATTGAAAGCATCCAAATTTGATCTATGGGTTGACATTGAAGCATTAAAAACATGTATGAAAGGCTTGCCTAGTCTTGCCCATCTTTCATTACATTATACATCAGATCCAATACATTAATAATGGATTCAGTCCATATTCTTAAACACAGAAAGACAAAGCTGGGCCTTTTCTTGCCCCCTACTCTCCTAAACTAGTCACAAATTGAAAATGCTGAGGGCTTGCCACTTCATCAGGTGATAGCAATTTGCCAGTTCTCTACACCTTGTCTGGATGTTTATTGATCCTCCAGCCAAGCTGCAGGTGCAGTTTATTTTCTCATGTATCAACAAAGTCATCAAGAAACAAGCTGGGTAGGTGAGCATTTGGAAACAAATGGGTTGGGGGGAGAGGTGGAAGAACCAGTGAATTCCTCCAACCTGACAAACCGGTTACAGCTGCTTTTTTTTTTTTTTTTAAGGGAAACTTGTTCTGCAGCCTCCTCTGCACAAAGTGCTAGCAGAAAGCTTTCTTGGCTCACTTGCCAGCTGTCACACCTTCATATTGGATAAATGATTTTTAGGAAAAATTATTTAAATGACCTTCAGGCTGCAGTGATCTGAAAATCCAGGGTGGTTTGTTTGGGGGTTTTGGTGGTTTTCTTGAGTCTTGTGTTTGGTCTTCAGATTTCAGATTGTTTGGTATATCACCTCAACAAAATTCCTAGCAGAGTCTGTACCTTGGAATACGTGCTGGTTCTGAGTTCTGAAGTTTTGAAGCGGGTGTTTGGCAAACGTTTGGCAAGTGTTGCTGGGCTGGCCGTTCTCTCCACAACAAACACTTAGGGTGTAGTTTCACAAAACTTGGTTTCAGTGTTGAAGCTTGCTTCCTTCTTGCCTGTACTGAACCTTCAGGTTTTGTACCTTGCCATCTTTTTGTTGTGTCAGTGAAACTTTGTGAAGGTGTGCTCTAAACAGAGGATCACTCTGAGGAGCAGGTAGGCTGGGAACTTCTGAGCTGCTTTGCTGTCCAAGCTCAAGTCCCAAGAAACTTGTATTTTCATGACCCAACATGTCTGATGGTGATACCAGGTTAAGGCATTTCTGCCCCCGCGTCGTGTTCTCAAGCTGCAGCTGAAAGAAAACTTCATAGTGGCAGCTTTTGCTCAGGCAGATGCTATTACACCGGCCTCCCTCGCTTGCATCCTGCCAATACAGGAGTTTTTGGGGCTGTGTGTAAAACTGGAGCAGGGCACCATCCTGAGCTAAAACCAGTTCTGGATGAGAGCAGCTCTGTCTCATGTGCAGCATGGCAGGTTAGGCAGTTTCTCTGAGGGCAGCCACAGCAACAGGTTGTAGACAAACAGTGTGGGTGAAGGGAGAGAAATGTTTTAAGATGGGTTGGCCACTGAGTGTTGTGAAACTGCAGCCTTGCTGATTTGATACCATCAGGGAGCAATGAGGATTTCCTGACAGACGTGGGGTAGCCTTTGGGTTGTCATGGCAGGCAAGCTATAAACTCCTGCTCTTAGAGGAGGGCTGAGTATTCTGTGTGCATGTAGCCTTACATGGGGTTTGTACTACATATCAGCATCTAACAGTTCCCTATTTTCACTGATAATTCAACCAGTGCTCATCTAAGTTTATGTCTGATACCTGGTATTGGAATACCTTCAGTCTTCATTGTGAGGAAGTAAGGACATGCTGATGCTTCCGGCAGCTACAGGCTGTTACAGCAAGGAATTGTGTTTCTTTAGCAATGGAAATGCATGGCTAACCCTTGGTTCAGAACCCTTGGTGCAGTTCTATTGCTGATGGCACAGATAAGCTATTTTTCCCTTTACAAGTCCTCTGTGCTACCCAGCTTCCACTGTACTGCTACTGAAACACTTAAATTTATTCTCAAAAACAGAGAAGCACCAATAGCAGAAGCAGTTCTGTTCCCTGTGTGTGTGTGTACGTACGTACACCGCGTGAATGCATTTGTTGTTTGCATGTGTTTTTGGCACATCTAAGTTCTGTTATGTTTTGTGGAAAACAACAACCTTAGCTTCTCTGAAGGCTGCAATACTTTGATCTGAGTTTCTCAAGTTTTCCTTTACACCTTGCTTTGTTCCTGTGTTTAGGTGCGTTTCACTTAGGATGAGCAGGTACTGAAATAAAAGACTCTCTCTAAAGCTACTTTTTCTTTGCAGGTATGGAAATGCAGTAGCCTTGGCTAGTAACTGGGCTACCCTCTTCTAATGAATATTGGCACCATAAAATTTTAAGAGAATGATTTGGCCCTAAGGTTTGAGCCTGCGTAGATGTTTTGTGACAGCAGATGCTGCTGCATGTTCTGGTGCAGTTGAACAGTAACATTTAATCTCCTACCAAGTTGAGTGGATTAATGCAGATAGAAAAAGAATCTTAGACACGACCTTTCCAGGACAGCTTGAAAGCCTTGTGTTCACACAGTAGGCGTGTTGTGCACAGTTTGAAAACTGTATGACTCTCCTCTTTGGGTGTTCTCACAGCCTTAATCTTAGAATCGTAAGGGATACATGAATATTTGAATTTCTCTTGAAATCGTACTTGCAGCCTTATTTAAAGCTGTTGGAAGGAAGGCAGCAAAACAGAGGGTAGAAGCCTTTTCATATGAAGATTAATGGATTTGTGATACTTTGAATGTCTTTCCTCTAACTTGCTGTGTAACTAGCTACTGAAAAGATCACTAGAAATATGTCAGTGAGCTATTGTTAGGGTTTTCAAAAGTGGCTGAGGAGAAATAAGTGAGGAATAAAGGATTAGTGTTCTGACAGCACGTACACGTGCAGCGATTCTACCGGTTCTTACATGTTAATGCTGAATCAGCTCGGAGAACTGAGAGGGTACTCCGGATTGTCTGCAGACCTCCATTGCTTCCTCTTTTGTGTGATTCTTGCAGCTTTAACAGAGTTGCATAGTCCTCGGATCTGTGTGTTGGTTTACTTGGAATTTCTTTGTTTCTTTTTAAAAATAAAACGCAGCCCCCTTGAATTGTGTGCTGAAGGTCTCGGGTAGCTGAGTGCTGCCAAACAGGGGTAACAGCTCTGTCAATGCGTTGCAGCACTTCTTTGCTGAACAGTTAGGTTTCAGAGTGACGCATAGATGCTGGAATTGATACTGCTAGCAAAGCAGTGTTGTGGCCAAAACTGAAAATGCTGATTGGAGATTAATTCTTTTTTTCTTTTAGCATCATAATGTCAGGCCTGCTTTATAATTTCTGTAGTTAGAACTTTTATGTCTCTTCATTAGGAAGATAAACAGTAATTCTCCCTCGCATTAATGTTTTTGCCATCTTCTGTCTGCTCTGTTCTTGCTTTGTTTATAAACTGGTGCTCTGTTGCTCTGTCCCTCACTCATGTAATGCACATGCTGTGAAGGGAGATACCAGCTGTGAGATAAATTGGATGCAAAAGGTATTGGGAACTGCAGTGCTCACCACTTGTGATGAGTGGCAACACACAGAAAACCAACACCACCAACTTCAGTCTTTTCTTTTGCTTGCAGTTAATACGTTGGAAAGAAACTTGGTTTTAACATCAAGAAATGGTTGTACTTCCTTTCACAAAAACTCGACTCCTGTGAATGTTTTGGACATTTGTTGGTTTAAAATGAATTTTTTATTGCTGTAGCTCTGGGGCAGACTCTGAATTCTATTCTCATTCTTTCTGAATGGAAATAACTTCATTATTGGTGTTTCCGTTCCTGTATTGTGCTTTCACGTCATAATGGATCGTGTAGATGTTGGCAGTGTGTGGAAATTAAACGTCTTCACAAAAGTTACGGCAGAATTTCTTTTCTAAGCAATTCTGTTGTGGTGAATTACACTAAGAATAAAGTAGAATTGGAGTGAGCAGAATGGAAAATAGAAGTGCAAAAACCGCTGCAAAGATTTTAGTTCCTAAGAAGACCTTATTGCAGCTGTGCCTGAAAGCCTGGAGGATAATTTAGGAGTCCTTTGCAGCTGAAGAGAGGCCTAAAACAGTGTCTAATACATCAAGTCTTTTGAACTGACTAACTTAGGTTGAGGGATGTGCATGAGACTAAGAACTGAAACATGAATAGCAGTAGCATCACGTTTGAGGTTAGACTGATTGGCCAGTACACTTGAGCAATCTGTGTTACTTCTTACAGCAGAATTAACCTGATACAGGATGAACTTTTGCTTATTGTAAAACTTGTGAAATAGCACCATGTAAATACGAAGACATGGAGAAGAAAATTGCTGATTTGGTGGGATGCTTAAAGGAAGGAAAAGTTAACACTCTCTTCCTGTAAACCTCAGGCACTGAGAACTGATCTGAAGACGATGTGTGACTTGCTTCATAGTCCAGACAACTCATAGCTAGTCTTTTGAGTCATAAACTCACTTAGAAGCAAGAAGCTGCCTGAAAGAGAGATGGTAGTTCCATAAAAGGAGTCAATGCCCAAATAATGTTACCATATAATGTCATAGAATCATAGAACGACTTAAGTTGGAAGGGACGTCTTCAAGGGAGTTCTGCTCCACCATGCCGTGGGCAGGGACACCTCCTACAAGACAAAGTAAAACGTTTTACTAGACTTATGAGGGACTCTAGTAATAGAATAACTTGTTAGATTAGGTTGGAAGGGACCTTAAGAGATTATCTAGTTCAACCTTGTTGCCATGGACAGGGACACCTCTCAACTAGACTCTGTTGCACAAAGCCCCATCCAACCTGGCCTTGAACACCTCCAGGGGTGGAGCAGCCACAAAAGCCATTCTATGAATTTCCGATTCTATCACTAGAGTCCCTTGTAGGAAGGGATGTACATCCTTGTGAATGTCACCATTCATGTCCTTATTCTGTATTGGGCAGGTCTGGATTCCTTGAAAGGCCACGTGTCAATTCTGACCTTACTCTGTTATGAGCTATTATAGTTTCAGAGATAATACTTTCTTCCCCTCTAAAAAACATAATCCGTTCTTGATGCATCGAGTTGCTGCCCTAATCTCAGATTTTAAATTTTCAAAGATTAAAGACAAGCTGATTTAGTGATCTACTTGTCCTTTATGCTTTTCTGTGAAAGCAGGTTCATCGAGAAGCTCTGATGGTAGACAGAGTAGCGCCAGTTTTTTCTGATTTTCTTTTTGGTGGGTTTGAGCAAGAATCACTGGGGTTGTTATATAAGGCAAGGGAAGTCCATGCCTGTGATATTCTTACAGTGTAAGTTTAAAAGAGAGACAGGAGTGTGAGAGAATCCTGAAGGAAACTGAACTGTGGGTAATGGACATGTCTTAATCCATTTTTTTTTGCTCTCCTTTTTACTTTCCTTGAACAAACAGAACCCACAAAACGACTCTGTAGAAAAACATGCTTTAATTTTGCAGGTATTGACTACTCTCCTATAACTGGTTAGGCTTGCACCACAAACAATAAGGTAGTGTTGAGTAAACAGGGCAGTACCATGCATTACAGTCAATAGAGCCAGTGCTAAAGATCACATTGCTAATCAAAGTTTGTCCTTGAAACAGGGGTGAAGGGTGGGGGTGGGCAGGGTGTAGAGCACAGTGTGAGAGGGAGCAAGCTTGTACTGAAACCAAGACTTCTGGAAATTTTGCAGTTGTGGCACTAATTAAAACCCAGCACTTGGAAAAGTCTGTTCAGCCTTGTCTTTCAGGGTGTAATGACTTGCTTTGTGAGTTTTGCTGATAGCAAGCAGTCTGTGAGGAGTGTGAGGCACCATTGTAATCCTGCTTGAAATGTAGGCAAAAGGTTGACAGAGTATGGATTTTTTTGTGTTACTAATATTCAGAACTTCCTTTTGCTTGAAGACAGACTCAGGAATAATCCGTGCTAACAAATACTGAAGTGTTCTGCAGGACATGCATTTTTTTGGGCGTTCTCTATCACACAGGTGGATTTAAAGCCGAAAACTTCTTTTATCTGTTTCCTTTTTTAACAGTTTCCCGGGACAACATAGTAGTAAAGTCCGTCCATAAACTGTAATTCTTTTGTTGCTGGACAGGGATGCTTTATCTTGGAGAAGACTAGTTTCAAGTAGCTTATTTGTGGAGTACTCTGCATATTTCAACACTCTCTTATTAAAACAGATTGTGCTTTTGAAGATAAAAGTTGTGATCTGATTGCTGTGACATGACCTGAACCATGGGCTTGCCTTTTGTGCTTAACACATTGCCTGAATTAGATGATGCAGACACCAGAGCTGGAAGGCATGCAAATAATCTGGCGTTGCAAACTCTCACCTAAGAAATAATTAGTCAAAAGTGGTCACAGAATGCTCAGGTGGCATCTCTCAGGCAGATCTTTGCCTTTAGCAGAAGGTTAGATTTCTATGTTTTTTTCCTTAAAATTCCTTCCTAAAGAATTAGAGCTTTTAGGTAGCTGTTGTTTGTCACCCAGGGACACACGTCCAAGTAAAATGAGCGAGAAATCAGCGTGTAAGTTTCACCCTTAAGACAGTTTGTTGCGGTCCTGAGTCTCAGTGGTCTGTCTTCAATGCTCTAAAAACTGCCACTGGACAGAAAAATAAAAGCAGGACAACTGTTCCTCCGTTTCTGTATTTTGTGATCCACCTGTTGCTGATTCACGCGAAGTAAAACTGGCTTCGTGCAGAAAAGTAGCTGTGGGGGTGCTCTCACCTAAGCTTAAAGTTTCCAGTTGCTCTCTGTAGTCTGAAGGAGTGTGATGATAAATTGTAAAGTACTTCTCCACATTCTGTTGAACGGAAGGATGTGATAAACTCAAAGTATCTTCATTGTTTATCCTTGAGCTCTCGAAGTCATTATAAGAGAGAGATGTGGAGGCCGTCATCATATGTTGACAACAAGGAGGAGGACAGGGTGGTGGTAATTCCTGGAAGTTCAGCTTCCTAACAAAATAAAAGATAAAAGTGGATATCTTAAATAGCTTTAAAAACACAATTCTGTGGGTTTTAACTTCTATGTCTTTTGGAGGTCTGTGGTGGTCAGAATTCTGTGTCAGAACCCCAGGCATCTGACAGATGAAACCTTAACCCCATAACCTCTGCTAGCTCACGCCATAGGCAGAAAATAATGATTTTCTGTCTACGAGAGAGGCAACAACGTGGGTCTGTCTGTACAGAGACCCAGTGTGGATGGAAGTGTTTTGCAGCTCTATTCAGGGAAGAATATAAAATGGCAAAAGGATTAGCAGTACTAAGAAACAACATAATGTACTTCGGGAGAAGGTCATGCTTAAAGCTCAGAGCTACATCCTTCATCTGCTTGAGACTGAAGGAGGAGGGCAAACCTGCTTTTACACTTGAAAACTTCAGAACTGGATGGAAGCTCTGACTGGTTTGGGGTAATGTCTGTGTCTGCCTGCCTCTCGTGCATGGTGGCGATTGTGCCTGATGACTCATTCAGTTATTTAATACAGATTTTAATACCTCAAGAGGCGTGATATTTACCTTGACTGGCTGTATTCATACAATCATAGAATGGTTTAGGATGGAAGGATCCTTGTAGATCATCTAGTTCCAACCTCCTGCTGTGGGCATGGATGCCACTTCACTAAAGCAGGTTGCCCAGAGCCCCATCCAAACTGGTCTTGAGCTTCTTCGAGGGATGGGGCATCCTCAACCTCTCTGGGCAACCAGCTTAACCACTCTCGCGGTGAATAACTTCCTAATATCCAATCTAAATCTCCCTGCTTTCAGTTTCAGGACTTGCTGAGCAGTGTCATATTGTCTGTGGCATGTTAGAAATGCAAACCATGCTTTTGTCCAGGCTAGTCTTCAGTCACTAAATAGTCTCAGGCATCAGAGTTCAACAGAGCAAAAAATGCCTTGTGTCTTAATAGAAGAAACTGAGGTGGCAATAGAATTTTTTTAATGTTTCTAGGGAGTTACCTTCTGCAAATTTCCCCTGCAAAGGAATAAAACCAAGGGACAACTTCTTTTTCGTGTTTGTGTCTGAATAGTATCTAAATACAGTAGTTTTTCCTGTTTTTGCCAGAAGGGAAAAGATAGCTTAAACTTGTGGCTGCTCTCTAGCTTGCCCATCCCCTTCATTACAAGGTCACTGTGTATCGGCCATGTGGATAGCAGTTAACAGATGAACAAAGGCACGGGCTTACTACAGGATTCTCTGTTTAAAAAGTTATCTAGCACAATAAAAGGTTGTCATACTTGTAAACACTGCTGAAATGCAGTCTGTGCACCTCCCAGTGGTGTTGACATGCTTTAAATTCCTCCACTTCGTGGATAAGGCTGACATTATCACCAGGGGCTGAAGAGTGGAGGAGCACAAATCTGCCCGTATTGTAAATAAACGTGAACCCCTCATGGCTGTAGGGCCTGAGGCAGAAAGTCCAAGGGAAAATGTTTTCCAAAGCCAACCTGTCACTATATTGTGTGTGCACTAAACCCATGACTTGTTGCTCTTGAGACCTCTCATGCTCTGTTAGAGCTTTTAAGTCTTAAAGGAGACCTCGGGGTAGTTGTTTGTTTTTCATTGCTGCTCCAACCTTGCTTATGTTTTGGTGGCAGAACAGTCCTGTAAATCAAATTTGGCCATCTCATCTCTTTCTTTCCTCCCCACCCTCCCGCTGCCC